>OY821754.1:27188979-27933979 GCA_963682095.1 Potentilla sterilis
AAAGACTCTTGTGCTTAATTACTCTTTGTGTTTGTCTTCGACGTTGAGTGTTTTCAAACATGATTAGTATAATTTTAGGATTCGACGTTGAGTGTTTTCTAAAATACTTGAGAAGTCTAGGATGATTAGATGACCGTTGAGGCTCTAATTAGAATTGGAACTAAGTCGGATCTAGGATATTGTGTGCTCTTGCCGTGTCTTGTCTTATTAATTTGCTAAGTATTTTGATTGCTTTCGTGCTAGTGCTTTGTGGAAGAATGTCGACCAACCTTGTAAATAGTAGCTTTAGAATTTAATTGCATGTCTTATTTTCATGTCTAGGAATTTAGAGGCAGCTTTGCTGCCGATCCTACTTTCGGTGCAAATTCCACATACCATAGCACGCTTCTTCATCAAATTACTCACCAAGTCGGTAAGCTTATCAACTTTCTCCTTTAACTTTGAGCTCGAAGACTTCTCATGCACTTTCTCACTCCTTTGCACATTGCTTCGTGCCATGCCAAATTGTTGGTTGTTCAAAGCACGAACTTCCAACAAACTTCTTGCCGCACCGGCATTCAACTCCAAAAACTACCTCCCACGGCCGAATCAAGAAACTCCCTCTCCATGACACGCAATCCCTCATAGAAATATTGCAACAAGAGCCCATCGCTAATGCCATGCGATGGACACAAAGAAACTAGGGACTTGAACCTCTTGTAGTAGTCGAAGAAAGTCTCATCTCCGGCTTGCTTCACACTAGTAATTTGCTTCCTCAGATCAGTGATACGTGAAGCAGGAAAGTACTTGAGCAAAAACTCATCCATCATAGAACTCCACGAAACGATGCGACCACTAGGCACCTCAAACAACCACTCCTTCGCTTGATCTTCTAATGAGAACGGAAAAGCCTTCATCTTGAAGTGTTGCAAATCAGTCCCTCTCGGACACATAGACTCCGTGGTGAAGTTAAACCACTGTAGATGCTTGTTAGGGTCCTCACTCGGCATCCCATAAAACGATTTCAGCTTATGGAGGAATCCACTCCTCAATTCAATCTCTCTCGTCTTGTCAGCTTCCAAGGGAGGATAAGTGATATTAGAAAGAGCAACACCGGCTCCAGCAACATGACCATTCTGTGATCGGATTGAAGCCATTATTTCTTCTTCTTCCTCTGATTCGGCAAAAGCTTCAAACTCTGGATTCTCAAGATCACACGATGACGAAACTATGGAAGGTGAGCTCGGCAAACTATCAGAAACGGACGGCAATCTGGACGATGATGGTGATGACGGCAAGGTTGGTGATGGAACTGATGAACTGGTTGGTGACGTTGGCGGTAATGGCACAAAACGAGCAATAGCGAGTTCTTGATCTAAACGTTGCAAACGGCCTTGAAGATCTCTTGTCCAAATATTAGATTCGGACATGCATTATTTCTGAAATTTGCAACATTTAAACAAGTTAGAACATCGTAAAGAAATAGAAAGTAAGGATATACATCATTACAAGCCACGGCATTGGCGATTACACAATATTTTTCAAACAATGGCACACACAAACAAGTTCGGCAAAGCATCAACAAATTTCGGCAATAGAGAGCAAAAATCCAAACGTCCATGATCATGTAATTGCTAAGTCTAATTTCTTTTAAAATTTGTTCTAACTCTCGAAGTACGTGGAGCAGAGGAGATAACGGTGCAATGGACTGATACAGCCCCCGGTAGTATCATGCTTAACCCGATATACCTCAAGAGTTGAACCACACAACATGTTTTATCTTTGAAGAAAATAGGCCACATATGTCAAGTTATGTTCTAGCGTCTAAAGTGAGGTGATGCTTCAGCACAAGCTGTCGACTAGATCGTGCGGCTTTTACGTTTCAAAGGTCATTAAAATCACGGAGGGCGAATCCCCTACAAGAACCAGGCAGGACTCGTTGTTGGACACCACGGAGGGCGAACCCCCTATCGTCTCACTCACCGAGAATGAACATCAGTCTGTGGGCCTTGAGATCTAGTTAGACAAACCTGAGAACCATATCTATGATAATAATTTCCCCATACTTTGTAAAACAAACACGGATCCCTAGCAGTCTACAAGTGTTGATTAAAACCGCCCTCAACCTCATAGAAGTAATACTATTGCCGAAAAGTCGCTTATATGCGTGGGGGGGAAGTATCCTGCGTTTCCCAATCTACATAGAAACGGTTTCCAACATAGCACCATTCACATGAAGGGTTTTGGTTATGATCAACAAAAGTGGCTTCACCTACATGTTACACTTTAGAAACTACAATAAACTCAAACATACACAACACTATCGACTTCCTAGAAATTAAACTAAGTGATCACAAGCATACATCAATATACATCATGCAACTTCCAAAATTTAAACTCTACATGCCGAAGCATATTTCTACTTTACAAAATCCCAAAATAAAATTAAAAATTACAACTTTACACATATACAACAAAAATTTCCAGCAACATTATATACACAACAATAACATAAAACAAGCTTTTATAATCCCCTGCAATGGCGCCAAAAATTGACGTGAGCCGAAGCTCGCATGCAATAATAAACCCTGCAATCGTTAGTAGTATAGACATAAGTAGGGATCGTTCTAAGCCAGAGATTAAGGGTACCTGAAATATGGAATTGTTAGACAAATATATACACATATATATACAAAAACGTCACACATATGGGGGATAGGTAGTTCGGCAGTAAGGCTGCCACTAATGCTAGGCACGAAATAACTTGCTGAAAATAAATCCTAAGTCTAATATTTACAAGTTTGGTCGACATTCTTCCACAAAACACTAACACGAAAACAATTAAAACACATAACAAACAATCAAATAGGACTCACGGCAAGGTATTAAAGCGTTCTAGACTCAACTTAACTTCAACCCAATTAGCTCCTTATCGGTTTACCAATTAAGACTCTCTAGTACTTCAAGATTAACTTATCGTCTAACCCCAAAGTTATACTAAACATATTTGAGAACACTTATCGTCGAAAACAAACATGCAAAGTAATTAGGCACAAGGTCTTTTTAGTTGGAAACAAGTTAATAAAGTAAGGTTGTCAATCATCTCATCAACAAGCATGTTCTTTAAATTACTCTAGCCCTCGTGAAAACAACACAAACAAAGTAACTCGTTGATTACTTAATCCATATTAATTTTCGGCTAATGAGATTAATAAACTACGTATTGCAATTACATAGCTACCAATCTTTAAGCATACGAATTTAAAGAACAAGTCAAGAAAATCCTAAAATCAATTCAACACATGTTTTGCCAATTATCCTACTTACTAATTCATTACATATTTTCCTTACTCTTTAGCATGCAATCCGTATTCTTACATCCAAACTCCAACTAAAGATAAAGAAAACAAATTGAACATGCAAATCATAAAACCAAATTTCAATCCAATTCATACATAGACATAAAAATTGAAACCAAGAATTCATGCTAACTTCATAGACAAAGTTTAACATAGCTACAACAAAAATTACATAACCAAGAGTAGGGAGTGGATCACACATTAGAAACCTTGGAGACTTCGTCGTGTATGGATCTGGTGGTTGGTGGTGTCGGATGAAGGCTACTGCTCGGCAGTTGGAGGTGTCGGCAGCAAGGTACCAAGGTTTCGGCAGAAACTTTGGATGTGGTGGAGGTGGTTTTGGCTAGGGTTTTTGTGTAGGATTCTTGGGAAATTTAGGTAGAGCTTTGGCTAGATTTTTGCTTTGGAATGTGACCAGTTTGTCTGTAGGAAAACATGGCTTTATATAGAGGCAAATTCGGCAGAAACCCTAGGTAGAGAACCTAGTCCAAATCAGCAAAGGTAATCCTTGTGCAACAAGGTTTTGGTTCCTTCCTTTCTTGGTTCTTCTAGAAAACTTCCTTTTCTGATTTTTTTCTTCAATGCCTTGGCGTGGTGTCATCCTCTAACCTTCCTTAAGCTTGGACCATCATCACATATGCATTTGTACACCATTTGGTCCATCAAAAACAGAAATCGCAAAAAGGAGGCAGTAGCTTCTTGAAATCGGCAGAAACGACCTTGTTGTAGTAACTCCGGCATATCTCCATCCTCGGAGCTCCGATTGATGCGATTCCAAGTCTCAGATAAACTAGACACGTATGGTCATCTCCCCATAAAATATCTCGATCAAATTCCTTGTGAGTCGTCGGGAATGATGTTTCGAAGTTGGGACACAGTCCCTTGAAAATCCTGGAAGTCCCTGGATTGGTTTGCTCGAACTGCTGTTTTGCAGCGGTGACTTCCCGAACTCCGATTGATCTGACATTTTCACATAGCATTCCTCAGTATATGAATATTAAGCACACCAAATTTCATTGAATTCGGACAAGGATAGATCATATTTTTACTCATCTCAAAATCACGAAAAAGACATATTTTGCACTATTTTTCAGATTTCTTATACTTAGTCATTTTTCGGACAATTAAGCACATTTTATCAAAACTCTACCAAATTAACACTAAACTAAATTATGACTCAATCTTAGACAAATAAGGGTTAAACAAAGCATAAATGAGGGCATAAGCATATAATATCGTCGCACATTGTGCTCCTATCATACGTCTACGGTTGAAAAATGACAAGATTCTGATAAAATCTGTGTGTCGAATGTTGCGGTTAACTGTTTTTTACTTTCGTTTTCCTATGGGTAGTCTGACGTTCGTTAAATCAATTTTGTAAAATTTTTATATGATTAGTTGCGTCTCATTGATTTGAAATTATTATCTGTTAAAGGTCAGACCAGAAACCGTCGTTTAACTAGACTAATTTCTGTTTTTAAGCGTTTAGAGGTTTGACTTAGTGGTTTGACCTATAGTTTAGCCGACGAAAATTATATTTCGTCGGCTAAACTCTTGCGATCCGCGCCTTTTTATTTTCCGCCGTTGGATGGCTCAGATCTGACGGCTGTTGATCTTACAAAGTATAGCCGACGACATTCAAAAAATGGCCGACGAAATATTTTAAATCATCGGCTAAACTCTTGAGATCCGCGCCTTTTTATTGTCCGCCGTTGGATGGCTCAGATCAGACGGCTGTTGATCTTCCAAAGTATAGCCGACGATGTTCAAAGAGTAGCCGATGACATTCAAAGAATAGCCGACGAAATATTCTAAATCGTCGGCTATTCTCAAAGAATAGCCGACGAAATCTTCTAAATCGTCGGCTATTCTTTCTGCTATAAAAGCTTAAAGTCACTTTCTCTCCGACTTTTTTATCTCCTCCTCCGCAAAAACTCCTCCTCCGCTCCTCAAATCGGCCGCTCTCCTCCTCCAATCCGCCGCTCTCCTCCTCTTCCTCCTCAAATCGGCGCCCTCCTCCTCCTCCTCCTCAAATCGCCGCTCTCCTCCTCCTCCTCCTCAAATCGGCCCCCTCCTCCTCCGGCCGGCCTCCTCCTCCTCCTGAAGAAAATCATCCCGTAAGTTTTTTTGTTTTTTTTTCAATTTATTTTAATTGTATAATTTAGGTATATAATTTAGATATTTAAGTGTGTGTTAAATTGTTATATATATTGGTTATATGTATAAATTGTTAGATTAATTATATATATAAATTTGTAGATTAATTATATAAATTGTTATATATTTGTTAATATTGGTTATATGTTAATGTATATTTTAATTATTATATATAAATTGTTAAATTAATTATATATATAAATTGGTAGCCTAATTATATAAATGGTTATATTTATGTTAATATATAAATGGTTATTTGTATGTATATATTTGTTAATGATGAAATATACTTATATTTGTATATAAATGGTTATATTTATGTTAATGGTTAGTATTATTTAAAATTAGTTAAAATTTAAATATTAATTTGTTAGTATGTTTTAAAATATGTTAGTATTATTAGGGGTGGACACGCGGACCCGAAAACCGAAAAAAACCGAGTCCGAAACCGAACCGTAACCGAAAAAACCAAAAACCGAAAAAAACCGAACCGAAAAAAAAAAAAACCCGAACCGAACCGAAGTAGTTCGGGTTGGGTTTCGGTTTCAGTCTGGCAAAACCCGAACCAAACCGAACTGACCCAAACTTACCCGAATTCTAGCTATTCCGGTTTCAACTATATCTTCCGAGTCTTGTTTTAGCACTAGTGGGAGAGTAATTAATCCACATCGTAGCTCTCTAAGTCCTAAAATGGTGGAAGCATTGATATGTACTCAAAGTTGGCTTAGGGGTGAACATATTGCTTTGCACCATGTGCCTACTATTGAGGAGATGGAGATTTGTGAAGATGCGGAAATAGGTAATAGTTTTGTTTTTTTCTTATTGAATATTTGAATTGCTTAATGTGATTTGGTTTTGTGTTATGCATGATTATATTTGAAGAGGTTGCAGCATGGCATTAGAGACGATCGTGCCGAGAGTGGATCAAGTGGTATGCTACCTCCAAGATCAAACTCATTCATGCGAGCTTGAGGGAGAGTTGAGAATTGTGATGATGGCAAATTGCCAATCATGTCATGGACTCTCATATTGTTCTATTTTTCTCTTCCTTATTTAGTTATGTTTAAATATTAAACTTTGGACTTTGACTTTATTTTGATGGACTTGAAATTGTTGAATTATGGAGTATTGACTCAAGCTGAACTTTGTACTTTGAAATTTTTGACTTATAAACTATGAAATTTATATTTTTTATTCGAACTTGAAAAGTGGGTAAAACCGAAAAAAAAACCGAACCGAACCGAACTTTGCGGGTTGGGTCGGGTTATGGGTCACTGACTCAAAAATTAAAAAACCGAACCGAACCGAACCGAATTTTAAATTTGGGTTGGGTCATGGGTTTTGTCCAAACCCGAACCGAAGTGACCCGTGTCCACCCCTAAGTATTATTGGTTATTATATTAATTAGAATTTGTTATTTAATGTAATATAATTTAATATTAATTAATGTATTAATGCCTCAAGCTCCAGATGGCCGATGCATTTAGACAGTTATTCGGAGGCCGTCGTTCCAGATCTAGGGGTTCTGGAAGTTCTGGTGGATCCGGAGACTCCGAGAGGACCCTTAGCCAGCCTGAGAGGACCACCAGCCAGCCTCAGAGGATCGATTCATCCCAGCCGCGGAGGAGTGTGAGAAGCCGGCACCAGACCCTTTTATCGGCGGGGCGGCCGTCGAGCATCCTAACTGCAACCCGTACGTAGAGACGTTCAAGAAAGCTTATCCATTAGCGACAGAAGAGCTTGTAAGTCGTTGATTACGATTTTAAAATTTTAATTATTAATTTTACTTAATTATATATTTGTTAGAATATTAATTTTTTTTTTTCCCGTTCAATTAGGAGAGGGTGAACCGGGCCGAAGAAGAAGTGTTGCAGACAGTAGTTCGGGAGACACAACCGAACATTTCAGAGGAAGATCTGCAAGAAGCCCTGAGCCAGGTCGACCGATCGAATGTCCAAACTGCAGCGAGGATATTCGACGCAGCCTTCCCAAACCGGTCAAACGACTACTACTGCTAGGGTTTGGGAAGTTCTGGAATAGGGGTCCTGAAGACCACTAAGGGAGCTCAAAAGAAGGGAGGCGAGGACACCCAACAGATGAGGGGGGAAATGCAGAGATTGGCAGAAGAAAATACAAGATTGGCGGCCCTGTTCCAGAGATCACAGGAGCAACAACGCAGAACACAGCAGTATCATATGGAAATGGAGCGTTGGCATGCTGAATGCGAGAGAATTCGGCGACAGAACTACGCCGGCCAACAAAACTGGTGGTATGCTATGTTCGCGGCACAACAACAAGGCCTTGAACCCCCGCCCCCGTTTGAGCCGTTAGATGAACCTCCAATGCCGAGAGCTCCCGAGTTCATTCAGTAGGATGACGAGCATGATGGACAGCAGGATGGTGGCCAGGATGACAGGCATGCTGGGGATGACGTGGTGGACTTTAGTGCTTTAGGTGATGATTAGGGTTATATTTTATGTATATTGGAATAAATTAAATAAGTCATTTAGGCGTGTTTCTTGTTGGTGTAAATGCATGGATTGTCATTGTGAATTGCAGGTTGCTTGGAATGGTAATTTAGAAATTAATTTAATTTTTTTCCCTAAAATGAAAGAATAGCCGACGATATTGGCATTATTTCGTCGGCTATATGTGCTATAGCCGATGACTTTTACCAAATTTCGTCGGCTATAACTTTTATAACCGACGAAAATCACATTATTTCGTCAGCTATAACTAATTAATGTCTCTTAAAATATTAATATATTCCGACGAAATAGATGAAATCGTCGGCTATATTTCAGAACAAATAGCCGATGAAACAGAAGATATCGTCAGCTATAGTTTACGATATCGTCGGCCATAGTCGAAAATATCCAACGAATTTCGTCGGATATTTTGCCAAGGTTTGGTCGACAAAATGAATTTTCGTCGGTGATAATTTTGGAATGGCCGACTGACGAGTCGCCGAAGCGAGCATCAAGCAATAATAACCCTACAATCGTTAGTAGTATAGAATAAGTAGGGATCGTTCTAGCCGGGGATTAAGGGTACCTGAAATATGGAATGTTAACACAAATATTCACAAACATATATGCACAATTGTCACACTTATATACATATATACGAATTTATCATGGGGGATGAAGATGAGGTTCGGCAGCAAGGGCTGCCCTTTAACACTAGACACGAAATAACTTGCTGAAAATAAATCCTAAGTCTAATATTTACAAGTTTGGTCGACACTCTTCCACAAAGCACTAACACAAAAGCAGTCAAAACACATAACAAACAAGCAAGTAAGATTCACGGCAAAGCATTAAAGCGTTCTAGACTCAACTTAACTCCGACCTAGTTAGCTCCCTATAGGTATTACTAACCGATAGATTTCATAAGTATTCAAGATTAACTTTACGTCTAACCCTAAAATTGTACTAAACATATTTGAGAACTCCTATAGATGAAAACAAACATGCATAGTAATTGAGCACGAAATCTTTTTAGTCGGAAACAAGTTAATGGAGTAAGGTTGTCAATCATCTCCTCAACAAGCATGTTCTTTAAATTACTCTAGCCCTTGTGAAAAATAACACAAACAAAGTAACTCGTTGATTACTTTAATCCATATTAAATTTCGGCTAATGAGATTAATAATCTAAGTACTGCAGTTACATAGGCTATCAATCTTTAAGCACACGAATTTAAAGAACAAGTCAAGAAAACCCTAAAATCAATTTAACACATGTTCTTGCCGAAAATCCTAATTACTAATTCATCATATATTTTCCTTACTCTTTAGCATGCAATCCGTATTCTTACATCTAAAACATTACTTAAAGAGAAAGAAAATAAATTGACATGCAAATCATAAAACCAAATTTCAATCTAATTCATACATAGACATAAAAATTGAAACCAAGAATTCATGCTAACTTCATAGACAAAGTTTATCATAGCTACAACAAAAATTACAAAGCCAAGAGTAGGGAGTGGATCACACATTAGAAACCTTGAAGACTTCGACTTGTATGGATCCGGCGATTGGTGGTGATCGGATGGAGGCTGCTCGGCAGTGATGATATCGGCAGCAAAGAAGCAAGGTTTCGGCAGGAAACTTTGGTGTGGTGGAGGTGGTTTTGGCTAGGGTTTTTGTGTAGGATTCTTGGGGAAATTTAGGTAGAGCTTTGGCTAGATTTTTGCTTTGGAATGTGACCAGTTTTTCTGTGTAAAAGTTGGGTATTTATAGGGAGAAACTAGGGTATTTCCGGCAGCCTCTTCATGTACAAGGAAAAAGAAAACCAAATGGGAATAGGATTTGAAACCTTCCTTTCATAGTTCAATTAGGTTTTCTTTTTCTGAATTTTTCTTCAAGGCTTGGGCTTCACATCTTCATGGACTTCTTGTATGATCTTGGACTTCATTTGATATGTCTTGGTCCATCGAAAAATGCCCCAAACCGGCAGCTCTTCACTTTGGCAGAAATCTGCCCCATTCGGCAGCTTCTCCTAGTTTGACTAGGAGAACTTCTTTCTTCGATTTCTTCTTCAATGCCATGGCTTGGTGTCTTCCTCTTCCCTTCTTAAAGCTTGAACCATCTTCATAAATGCATTTGTGCACCATTTGATCCATTAAAAACAGAAAAAACAAAAAGGGGGCAGTAGGTTACTGGAATCGGCAGATTTGATGTTGCTGTAGTAACTCCGGCATATCTCCATCCTCGGAGCTCCGATTGATGCGATTCTAAGTCTCAGATAAACTAGACACATATGGTCATCTCCCCATAAAACAGTTCGATCAAACTCCTTGTGAGTCGACGGGAATGATTTTTCGAAGTTAGGTCAATGTCACAGGAAAATCCTGGAAGCCCCTGAATTGAAATGCTCGGACTGCCGTTTTGCAGCCAACGTTTGGGTAGCTTCCCGAACTCCGATTGATCTGAAATTTTAACACAGCATTCTTCAGCATATGAATATTAAGCACACCAAATTTCATAGAATTCGGACAAGGATAGATCATATTTGTACTCGTCACAAAATCGCGAAAAAGACATGTTTTGCACTATTTTCCAGATTTCTCATACTTGGTCATTTTTCGGACAATTAAACACATTTCACCAAAACTCTACCAAAATTGACACTAACTATATTATGACTCTATCTTAGACAAATAAGGGTTAAACAAAGCATAAACGAGGGCATACGCATATAATATCGTCGCACATTGTGCTCCTATCACCGACGATTTCGTTATTTTCGTCGGCCATTCGTTTTACCGACGAATTATAGCCGACGAAATTTTCGTCGGTAGAAGGAATAACGGACGAATATTTGGCATAGTAGACGAAATTTTTTTTCGTCGGCTATTCTGTCTGATCTGGTAGTGCATAAGGAATTTGCATTTAGAATAGTGGTGATAAATGACACCAAGACTTAGCAAAGCTCAATGCTCCTTATGACTTCATTCCAAAGGCCAAATTTCATCATGTTGGACCCAAACTTAGTGAACATGAACAAAGGTCAAGTATAACAATAATAGACCTTCAATTATCAAACAATCTCTAAATCCACAACACGAATTCAATCCAAACCTTTTTCTTTTCTTTTGTTTTCACGAAACCTTTCTTTTTTTTTTTCTTTTTTTTATTTCGGATTGGATTTTTGTTTTTATTTTTCTGTCCGATTTCTTTCTCTTTTCTTTTTGTTTCGGCAACAAGTATTTCTCATGCTTTTGGATTGGCTCACTCCACACTTGCTTCAAATCATCACTCCAAATAACAATTCCACAATAAAATTAAGCTTTACCAAGTCTTGATAACAAGGGTTAGGATAAAGCTATTCTAAGCACAAGGAATGTGTATCATGGTGATGAAATAAAATGGCTTAATGTCGGTTCAATGGGGTTAAAACTAAGGAGTCCCACGACGGGCAGAAATTAGGCACATGCTTTATTTGGCTTTGGTGGTAATCCTAACAAGATCTTTTCAATCATATTCAAAATCATGGCATAGTCATGAATAATAGTCTCAAAAATCATCAAGAACAAGTTCTAGCATTCTAGAGTCCATCAAAAAGCTATAGCACATAGTCATTGATTATGCATAGAATAATGAGATTCGAAATTTCTGCCCATTTATAATAACTCATGAAGAAAGCATATAGGCTTAAAAGCTCACATAGGATGTTATGGAATAAAACCAACTCAAACATGCATGTTTTTCATGTATCAATCAAAATCTCACATGTTCATACCAATCACAATATCCATGAAACTCACAATTTAATATTTATAATCATGCAAAACCATCATCTATGTATTCAAAGATATAATCATCATAGACTTTTTAGGGGCATCCTAAGACTCGAAACATATAAACACTCTATTTTTGTCTTATAATTTTCTGAAATTTTCTTTTCTAAACTAGGCACACAAAAACGAAACATGTAAACCTACCCCACACTTAGAAAACTACATTGTCCTCAATGTAAACATAGAAATATAGAATGAATTTCCTAAGCATGCAATAGTCTAACATATTCCAACATAACATCACAAACCAATGAAAAAGAGAAGGGTTAAGAAATTTCAAACTCTCGGTGATGGTTCCTTCATTTTTCATGGTCGAATTGGGGTGCCTCCCAAGGAGCGCTTAAATTTTTATAGTCCTTAGCCTAGACTTTTCATCATGTGTTTTCATCAATTGATGTTGCTCAGTTTGCTTTGTGGTGTGCCAGCCTCTCTCGGCAGTAGCAGGACTGGTTGTAGGGCAGCGTGCAGGGGTAGGGGCAGCAGCAGGGCTGGGCAGTAGGCATCGAAAGCAGCATCGGCAGCATGCAGAGCATTGGCAGTGGCAAGTTCCTCCCGGCAGTAGCATAGGCTGATGTCTCTCGGCAGATTCACTCTGCAGGCTGCCTGTTGGCAGCAGTGTAGGCATGGCTACTCAAGGCAGCTCACCTCGGTGGGACCTCAGCAGGACAGGTTGCTCTTCGACAGGCTGTTAGCAGGGTCGTTCAGCAGGTTTCTCGGCAGGGACTGACGAGTCGCCGAAGCGAGCATCAAGCAATAATAACCCTACAATCGTTAGTAGTATAGAATAAGTAGGGATCGTTCTAGCCGGGGATTAAGGGTACCTGAAACATGAGAATGTTAATAAAAATATTCACAAACATATATGCACACAATTGTCACACTTATATACATATATACATATTCACACAAAATCATGGGGGATTGAGATAGGATCGGCAGCTAAGCTGCCTCTAAATTCCTAGACAAGAATTTAAGACATGAAATTAAATCCTAAATTACTATTTACAAGTTTGGTCGACATTCTTCCACAAAGCACTAACACGAAAGCACTCAAAACACATAGCAAAGTTATAAGATAAGACATGGCAAGAGCACACAATATCCTAGATCCGACTTAGTTCCAACCTAATTAGCTCCTTATCGGTTTACTAATCGATTAAGACTCTCAAGTACTTCAAGATTAACTTATCGTCTAACCCTAAAGTTATACTAAACACATTTGAGAACACTTATCGTCGAAATCAAACATGCAAAGTAATTAAGCACAAGGTCTTTTTAGTCGGAAACATATCAATCAAGCAAGGCGTCACCACTTCTTGTTAACATGCATAGTCGTTTAAACCACTCTAGTCCTATTATTGACGGATACAAGACCAATACTCAAAACACACCGCGAATATGCTAAGTACCAATCTTTGAGGCACACGGATTTAAAGACTAAACCAAGAACGAATTACTAAAATCAGAGTGAACATGCTTGCCTATCCTATTCTATCTCTTTACTTCATATTTTCCTTACTTTTTAACATGCAATCCGTATTCTTACATCCAAACACCAATTAAAGATAAAGAAAACGAGTTGAACATGAAAATTATAAAACCAAACTTCACTCCAAACAATACATAGACATAAAGTTTGAAACCAATAATTCATGCTAACTTCATAGACAAAGTTTAACATAACTACATAAAAATAACAAAACCGAGAGAGGGGAGTGGATCACACTTTTGTAGACACCTTGATGACTTCGACTCGTGTGGATCCGGCGGATGGTGGAGAAGATGGCTGCTCGGCAATGGTGTAGTGTCGGCAGGATTTTTAGGGTGAGGTGGTGGTGGTGTCGGCTAGGGTTTTTATGTAGGACTCTTGGGAAATTTAGGTAGAGGTTTGGCTAGATTTTTGCTTTGGAATGTGACAAGTTTTTCTGTGTAAAAGTTGGCTATTTATAGAGGAAAATTCGGCAGAAAACCTAGGTAGAAAACCTAGTCCAAATCGGCAAAGGCAATCCTTGTGCAACAAGGTTTTGGTTCCTTCCTTTCTTGGTTCTTCTAGGAAACTTCTTTTTCTGATTTTTTCTTCAATGCCTTGGCTTGGTGTCATCCTCTAACCTTCCTTAAGCTTGGACCATCATCACATATGCATTTGTACACCATTTGGTCCATCAAAAACAGAAAACACAAAAAGGGGCAGTAGGTTCCTGGAATCGGCAGATTTGACCTTGATGCAGTAATTCCGGCATATCTCCATCCGTGGAGCTCCGATTGATGCGATTCCAAGTCTCAGATAAACTAGACACCTATGGTCATCTCCCCATAAAATATCTCGGCCAAATTCCATGTAAGTCGTCGGGAATGAATTTTCGAAGTTGGATCAAAGTCCCAGGAAAATCCTGGAAGCCCCTGGATTGGTTTACTCGGACTGCCGTTTTGCAGCCATCTTTTGGGTGACTTCCCGAACTCCGATTGATCTGAAATTTTAACAAATCATTCCTCAACATATGAATATGAAGCACACAAAATTTCATAGAATTCGGACAAAGATAGATCATACTTTCACTCATCTCAAAATCACGAAAAAGACATATTTTACACTATTTTCCAGATTTCTCAAACTTAGTCATTTTTCGGATTATTAAGCTCATATTTCCAAAACTCTACCAAAATTGACACTAACTACATTATGACTCAATCTTAGACAAATAAGAGTTAAACAAAGCATAAACGAGGGCATAAGCATATAATATCGTCGCACATTGTGCTCCTATCAACTACCCCACACTTAGACTTTGCTAGTCCCTTAGCAAACTAAATTAAACTAAGACTCTAAACTACTATTGCCCCTAACAATTTGTCTCAGGCTCGTATGTACACATAGCTTTCAAGTTAATGCATGAGAATGCTAAGCACGAAAATTCCAAGCTTCATGAACATGCGACATCAATATGAACATATAAGAGCAAAAGGTAAGCATGTAAACATGTCAAACTAATCCAATCCTCCTCACTAGGCATACTCTCTTCTTTTCTCTCGAAGCATGGTTATTCACACATAAGTATATGCAAGCGAAAGATAATGAATTACAAAGAGTGACTTGCATATATCAAAGAAACGAAAGCACTTTGTGAATTTTGATGGAAAAACCTCATATGATAACTATATGCACCAATGAACCAAAACCATATGCTTACTCTTGAGATAATCTCCACAATCAAATTTAACCATCTTAAGAATCATGAAAAAGATCAATAAAAGGGTTGTAATGGGGCTAGGCTAAGAGGTATTCGATATTTGGATAAGGAGGCTTAAAAACGTCACCGTGGCCTTTGGCAAAGCTCAAAATCTCCTTATGTCATCTCGCCAAAAAGGGTCAAATTTCATCTTGTTGGACCCATACTTCATTCTTTTCTTCCCATAACATTACAACAATAATCAAAACAATAGCCATAGGTTAAAAAATTTTCTTTTTCTTTTTCAAGCCGTGCCTTTATATTTTCTTTTCTTGCTCTCGGTATCTTTTTCTTTTTCTTTTGGTCCGAGCAAAAATGTTTCAAAATTTTTCATTCTTTCTTTTTCTAAGGCACGGCATACATATACATTTTTCATAAATTCATGGCTAAGTCTACCCCACACTTGTTCTTTTTCATCACACACGCAAAAACTCCTTCAAAAATCAAGCTTTGCCGACACACAATGGTCAAGACATCACTATACTAAGTTCATGGAAAGTGTTTAAGGGTGATGAAAGAAAAGGCTAATTGTAGGCTCAAAGGGGTTTACTAAGGTGTCCCACGACGGGCTCCAATTGGGCTCATGCTTTATTTGGCAATGGTGGTAAACCTAAATGATCTTTATTCAATCATATTCAAAATCAAGGTATTTTATGATTAAAAACGTTTTGAAAATCAACAAGAGTAAGTTCTAGCATACTAGAGTTCATTAAAAAGCTATGGCACATAGTCATCGAATAATCAAAGAATTATGAGGTTTCATACTTCCTACGAATCTATTGAATTTTATCTTTTTATCGCTCAAGAAGAAAGCAAATTGGCTCTAAAGCTCACATGGGTTATTATGGAAACAAACTAGCTAAAACATGCATGCTTCGTTAATCAACAAGTCCTACATGCTCCTACCAATGCACATAATCCACGAAACTCACAATTTTAATTGTATGCACAACTATCATCTATGTATGCAAAGAGGAGAAAAACATCATTGACATATTAGGGGCATCCTAAGACTCGAAACAAAATTTAAACACTCTATTTTTGTGGAACATTTTCTTTTCTAACTAAGCACACAAAAAGAAAACGGAATACGTTATCCCACCCCACACTTAGAAAATTACATTGTCTTCAATGTAAGCACAAATCTATATCAACGAATTTCCTAAGCATGCAATCGACTAACATATACCAACATATCATCACAAATCAAAGGAAAAGAGAAGGGTTAAGAAATTTCAAACTCTCGGTGATGGCTCCTTCACTTTTCTTCGATCGACTTGGGTTGCCTCCCAAGTAGCGCTTAAGGTTTATAGTCCGTAGCCTAGACTTCTCACCATGTGTGTTGTGTGTTCATCATGCCATGTGCAGCTCCGCAGTTGGGGCAGCAGCCCCTCTCGGCAGTAGGATTTTCTTGGCAGGCAAGCTTCTCTCGGCAGACGTGTCTACTTTTCTTGAGGCCTGATTTTGGGTGTGTTCCACTATCCTAATGCAAAAGTGTTCTGAATAAATGTTGTAGTGGACACACAGAGCTTTCCAACGGTATAAAATTCACCTCAATCGGACCAGTGGAAGTACTCCTTGTTGGATCTTTAATCGGACCTATTGATCTGCCCAGTTCTCTGTTCTGCCAGATTGACCTTCGTGCACTCAAATTGAAACTGGGAACGGTACGTAGCTCCAAATCCACTTCTGTAAAATCCTACGGAACGTAGACTCAGAGATCTTTCCAACGGTGTATGGTTCACTTTCCCAGGTTTTATAAGCTGCAGACGGCACCCTTCCAAAGTTTACAGACCGCACTGCCCGAATTCTGTTTTGGGCAGAAGTTGGTATTTCCTGCATTTTTTTTTCTTTTCAATTCAATCTGCACACGCACAAGACACATAAAATCGAACAAAAACAAAAAACTAAAATTCAAGAATATACAATTTCATACAAGCTACGATTTCAACAAATTTTTCAAGGTTAGAAGAGAAAAAAGAAATACAAGAGTTAGAACGTCATGTTAGAGAGTTAGGATATATAAGTATACGTTAAAGTTAGAGACACAGATTGTTATCAAACTTTACATCACAAATATTAACACAGTTTAACATTCACATAAAACAAGATTTTATAATCCCCGGCAACGGCGCCAAAAATTGACGAGTCGCCGAAGCGAGCATCAAGCAATAATAACCCTACAATCGTTAGTAGTATAGAATAAGTAGGGATCGTTCTAGCCGGGGATTAAGGGTACCTGAAACATGAGAATGTTAATAAAAATATTCACAAACATATATGCACACAATTGTCACACTTATATACATATATACATATTCACACAAAATCATGGGGGATTGAGATAGGATCGGCAGCTAAGCTGCCTCTAAATTCCTAGACAAGAATTTAAGACATGAAATTAAATCCTAAATTACTATTTACAAGTTTGGTCGACATTCTTCCACAAAGCACTAACACGAAAGCACTCAAAACACATAGCAAAGTTATAAGATAAGACATGGCAAGAGCACACAATATCCTAGATCCGACTTAGTTCCAACCTAATTAGCTCCTTATCGGTTTACTAATCGATTAAGACTCTCAAGTACTTCAAGATTAACTTATCGTCTAACCCTAAAGTTATACTAAACACATTTGAGAACACTTATCGTCGAAATCAAACATGCAAAGTAATTAAGCACAAGGTCTTTTTAGTCGGAAACATATCAATCAAGCAAGGCGTCACCACTTCTTGTTAACATGCATAGTCGTTTAAACCACTCTAGTCCTATTATTGACGGATACAAGACCAATACTCAAAACACACCGCGAATATGCTAAGTACCAATCTTTGAGGCACACGGATTTAAAGACTAAACCAAGAACGAATTACTAAAATCAGAGTGAACATGCTTGCCTATCCTATTCTATCTCTTTACTTCATATTTTCCTTACTTTTTAACATGCAATCCGTATTCTTACATCCAAACACCAATTAAAGATAAAGAAAACGAGTTGAACATGAAAATTATAAAACCAAACTTCACTCCAAACAATACATAGACATAAAGTTTGAAACCAAGAATTCATGCTAACTTCATAGACAAAGTTTAACATAACTACATAAAAATAACAAAACCGAGAGAGGGGAGTGGATCACACTTTTGTAGACACCTTGATGACTTCGACTCGTGTGGATCCGGCGGATGGTGGAGAAGATGGCTGCTCGGCAATGGTGTAGTGTCGGCAGGATTTTTAGGGTGAGGTGGTGGTGGTGTCGGCTAGGGTTTTTATGTAGGACTCTTGGGAAATTTAGGTAGAGCTTTGGCTAGATTTTTGCTTTGGAATGTGACAAGTTTTTCTGTGTAAAAGTTGGCTATTTATAGAGGAAAATTCGGCAGAAAACCTAGGTAGAAAACCTAGTCCAAATCGGCAAAGGCAATCCTTGTGCAACAAGGTTTTGGTTCCTTCCTTTCTTGGTTCTTCTAGGAAACTTCTTTTTCTGATTTTTTCTTCAATGCCTTGGCTTGGTGTCATCCTCTAACCTTCCTTAAGCTTGGACCATCATCACATATGCATTTGTACACCATTTGGTCCATCAAAAACAGAAAACACAAAAAGGGGCAGTAGGTTCCTGGAATCGGCAGATTTGACCTTGATGCAGTAATTCCGGCATATCTCCATCCGTGGAGCTCCGATTGATGCGATTCCAAGTCTCAGATAAACTAGACACCTATGGTCATCTCCCCATAAAATATCTCGGCCAAATTCCATGTAAGTCGTCGGGAATGAATTTTCGAAGTTGGATCAAAGTCCCAGGAAAATCCTGGAAGCCCCTGGATTGGTTTACTCGGACTGCCGTTTTGCAGCCATCTTTTGGGTGACTTCCCGAACTCCGATTGATCTGAAATTTTAACAAAGCATTCCTCAACATATGAATATGAAGCACACAAAATTTCATAGAATTCGGACAAAGATAGATCATACTTTCACTCATCTCAAAATCACGAAAAAGACATATTTTACACTATTTTCCAGATTTCTCAAACTTAGTCATTTTTCGGATTATTAAGCTCATATTTCCAAAACTCTACCAAAATTGACACTAACTACATTATGACTCAATCTTAGACAAATAAGAGTTAAACAAAGCATAAACGAGGGCATAAGCATATAATATCGTCGCACATTGTGCTCCTATCAGGGACATTCAGCAGGTTGCTCAGCAGGGTATCGGCAGATGTGTCTGCATCTCTTAAGGCCTGAATTTGGGTGTGTTCAAGTAACCCAATCAAAAAGTGTTCTAAAGCAATGTTATAGAAGACACACGGATCTTTCCATTTGTATAATGTTTGCCTCAATCAGAAAAGCAGAAGTACTCCCTGTTTTGCCTTTTATCAGCCCTATCTGCACAGCTTTCTGTTCCGGCAGACTGACCTTGCTACACTCAAATTGGAACTGGGAACAGCTCGAAGCTCCGAATTCACTTTTGTAAAATCCTACGGAAAGTCGACTCGGAGACCTTTCCAAAGGTGTATGGTACAGTTTTCCAAGTCATCTGAGCTAAAAGTGGCGGCCTTCCAAATTTGACTGTATGTTCTGCCAGAATTCTGTTTTGGGCAGAACTTGGTATTTCCCGCACTTCTTCTTTCCAATCTGACCTGCACACACACAAAATACATCAAACCGAACAAAAACAAAAATAAATATAGGAAAAAAAAGGTTGAGTTAGAAAAGAATGAGTTAGAAAATACGAGTTAATATGTTTAGCAAATGTTAGCAACAATTACAAGTTAGAATCAAGTTACAAGTTTAAAGTTAGCAACGAAAATTTTCTACAATACATACATGAATTAGCAAAGTTAGAGAAAATTTATACAAAACCAAAAATAAGCTATACGATGATACAAAGCAACACTTCATGAATCAAAACATTATGATTTCCCTGGCAACGGCGCCAAAAATTGATGGTAATTATTCTCAAGCACTTTTGTACCTGCAAAACAATCTCATACATATATTACCCTTCTTATGTCGAGTGTAGTATGGACAAGTAGGGATCGTTCTATCCGGGAAAATCAAGGGTTTTTAATCACATAAAGCATCACATAATAATATGGGGGGGGGGGGTTTGGATTTTGACCTAAACACTATTGAATTTTATGAAAATTAAAAGACTAAATTAATATATACACATGATCATCTTCTTCCACACATAACATTCCACACAAAAATCACACAAGATAAAGCAAGATCAAACAAGATATTTACGGCAGTAATAAACAATAGAACAAGATTCAATTTGGTTCTAATTTAATTAGAGCCCTTTGCGGTTCATCTAATCATTCAAGACTTCTCAAGTATTTAGAATTAACTCTGCGTATAATCCTAAACATGGTGATAATCAGTTTAAAAACACTCTGCATAGAAATTAAACATGAAGAACACATAAGCACAAGAGTCGAATTGGAGACATGCAACAAGTATGGCGTCACCTCACCTTGCTTTAACATGTATATTTTCAGAATTACTCTTGCCCTTAGAACCAACATAAGGTAAATCAACTCTGTGCATAATTAGCCTCATGTTGTATTCGGCATATGAAGCTATCACCTAAGGAGAAACCATGGTCTAGGCAGCCCTCAAGTGCATCACTTTTGTGCGTTCATTCAGAAAATGAACCAAATATAAATCAAGAACATAATCGAAACATGCTGTCCTTAAACCCTGATTAAAATCGCAATATACAAGGTACATAAATCAATTCATAGAAATCCTAAAATAGAATTCGAAAATCAAGAACATGAATTATAAAACTAATTCGGCAAACACAAATCCTTACAATCTTCATAGACAAAGTATTGTATTTATACAGAAAATATAAAGCCATGAGAGAAGAGTGAATCACACTTTGATGAGTCTTCAAATAAGCTTCGGCAGAGAACAATTCGGTGATGATGGATGATGCGAACTAGGTTGTGATGGAAGGGATTAGGCTTGAATATTCTCCTCGGATATGTAGAGCTAATTTGGCAGAACTTTGGCTTGTGAAAGTATAAGAGAGGAGATAATTTTATGTCCTTAAGTCGTGCTATTTATAGAGAAAGGCTGGAGGAAATCGGCAGCAATTAGGGTTACACAAGTCCTACTCCCAATCAGTTTTGCTTGCTTGTTGGCCAAGTTTGGCTCTTCTAGGCTCTTCCTTTGATTGAACTTTGCATTTGAATCTTCTCATTAAGTAAGTATGGACATGTCCAACAAGTCTTTAAGTCCATCACAACTGATCCTTGCATCAAAAGTCCAAAGGAAGCTTTCCTGACACAACCGGGAAACCACAATTTCTCGGCAGATTTGACCCTGCTTCAATAAATCCAGCATAACTCCCTCCTCAGTACTCCGTTTGTCATGATTCCAAGTCCTGGAGAAACTAGACTCATAGGGCTTTCCATCCATATAAGGCACATCCTCTGATTCCAAGTGAAGCGTCATACAGAAGTCCTGGAAGTCAGTACACAGTCCCAGAAAAATCCTGTTAGTCCCTGGATCGTTTTGCTCAAACTGTCAAGTTGCAGCCATCTTTTGGGTAACTTTCTGAGCTCTAATTGATCTGAATGTTTGACACAATACACTTCAGCTGGCCAAATATATTTCTGCCAAATGTCATCAAATTTAGAAAAGAACAAGTCAGTCAAACACAGGCCTCAAAATCACGAAAACAACATATTTTACACTTTTTCCTCAGATTTTTATACTTAGTCGTTTTTC
Organism: Potentilla sterilis; assembly: GCA_963682095.1. NCBI lineage: Eukaryota > Viridiplantae > Streptophyta > Magnoliopsida > Rosales > Rosaceae > Potentilla > Potentilla sterilis. The sequence goes on from OY821754.1 coordinate 27,210,755, forward strand.
TGACAATTAAGCTATATTTTCTCCAAAACTATATTATGACTCTATCTTATTCTAAATAGACTTAACAAAGCACAAATAAGGGATAATAACACATTAATATCGTCGCACATTGTGCTCCTATTAGATACGGCCTCAATTGGTGGAGAAATCCACTTTCAATTAAAATCCCCACTCTTGCCGGTTGCACATGGAGGGAAAGTGATGTTCGAGGGTGCGGTTCCTCCTCCGGTGACATGACCATTTTGAGCACGGATAGAAGTCATGATTGGTGGCTTGGCAAAGTTGAAATCGTGCAAGTGAGGCTCGACAAAGGTTTCAAGTTCGGGTCCCTCTACGTTAAGATCACACAATGAAAGAACTAGAGTGGCCGAACTAGGGCTAGAAGGGGCCGAGATAAGGGTGTCGGATGGGGGCAGTGGCGTGATGATAGCAAGGGCGAGGTCTTCGTTGATTCGTTGCAAGCGTCTGCGGTGGTCTCTTGTCCAAAGATTAAACTCGGACATGCACTATTCTGAAATTTTTCAACACGAAGCAAGTTAGAATCATTGAAGACAAACAGAAGACAAGAATATACAAGGCAATTACAAGCCACGACATTGGCAATTTCAAACAAATTTCAAACAATTTCAAACTATATACACACGACAAAGAAGAAGTACACACGGCAATAAGAGAACAAGTATACGAAATTTTATGGTGATGTCGAAAATTTCTGAGTCTAATTACTTTTAAGTTTGTTCAAACTCTCAAAGTACGTGGAGCAGAGGAGATAACGGTGCAATGGACTAAAGCAGCCCCCGGTAGTATCATGCTTTATCCGATATATCTCGAGAGTTTGAACCACACAAAACGTTTTGTTTTAAGCCTCAAGGCTCACTCATGCCGAATTTACTCTAAGTTTTGAAGCTCGGTGGACGTGCGGCCTAAGTGCTATCGTCTAGACACAAAGTTTCGTGGTTTCAGTAGGCTAGGCGTGTCATCCGAAAATAGCTCAAGGCAAGACTCATTTGTTGGTAACCACGGAGGACAAGTCCCCTATCGTCCCCTCTTCAAAAGAGAAGAGAAGACAGTTTGTGGGCTCTGAGATCTAATTTAACAAACCTTTGAGTCTAAGTCGGGACAACACACACTAATAGACGAAAATTTTGCCCCTTACTCAGTTAGGAACCTCCTGTTGACAGTACCACAAGTGTCAATAAAAGCCGCCCTCAACCTCATGAGACCTCGAAAGATAACATGAAGGGTTAAGGCTAATATTAACAAAAGTGACCTTACCTATTCCTCTTCCCCTCAAAACTCAAAGCAAACTCAACACAAATAAACCTCTAAGCCTCCTAGCAATTTAACTAAGTTATTACATCATAGCACAATCGGCACCATCAATAAACTTTCGAAATTTAAACTCTACATGCCGAAGCATATTTCTATTTTACAACAAAACTTCCAACAAAATATTTACAACACACGAAATTTACAATACAACATATGAACATATCAAGCTTTTATAATCCCCGGCAATGGCGCCAAAAATTGACGAGTCGCCGAAGTTGCACTTTAATGATAAACCCTAAAATTGACGAGTCGCCGAAGCTGCACTTTAATGATAAACCCTACAATCGTTAGTAGTATACAAACAAGTAGGGATTATTCTAGCCGGGGATTAATGGTACCTGACATAAAAAAGATTAGAAAACATATATGCAATTATATACAAACAAGTCACACGAAATGGGGTTTGAGATGTGGATTGGCAGCAAGCTGCCTTAAACTACTATGACACAAAAATAAAACTAAATCTACTATATACATGTGATCAACATCCTTTCACACAAAGCATAGCACATAAGCAATCAAAGTACATAAAAAATAGACAAATACAGGACTCGGCAAAGACATTAAAGTGTTCTAGACTCGACTTAGTTCCAACCAAATTAGTTCCGGAAGAGGTTCACTAATCGATTTAAGACTTCGTAGATACTTAGGATTTTGACAAGCGCATTACCCTAATCTTTATGCTAATTCGATTTTAATGACACGAAGAGTAGACACTAAAACAAATCAACACTTAAGCACATAAGTCTTTTTTAGTCGGAGACACGTTAGTACATATGGCATCACCCATCATACTTCGACATGTAAATCACTACCAGAAAAGGCATTATAGCCGACGAAATTGCAAATAACGGCCGACGAACTCTTTATTCGTCGGCTATAACCATTATAGTCAACGAAATTCGTCGTCTGTAGTGGTATTTCGTCGGCTAAAATGGTTATAGCCGACGATATCGTCGTCGGGTATAGTTTTGCCGACGACGTATTTCCGACGATGTTATAACCGACGATATGTCGTCGGGTAATGGTTATAGCCGACGATATCGTCGGCTATAATTATTATAGCCGGCGATATCGTCGGCTATAACAATTATAGCCGACGACTTAAATTCGTCGGCTGTGATGCCTTTTCTGGTAGTGAATTCTTTAGACTACTCTATCCCTAATTAAACAACACAAGTTAAGACCGTGAAGAACTAAGACTCAACCTATGTTTATTTCGACATATGAGATCGACACCCTATACATTGCAATTGCATAGATCATCAACCTTTATTGCACACGAGTTTAAAGAATAAACAAAGAACAAATCCATTACTAAGTTAACATGTTTGCCGAACCTAAACTTACTATTTGTTACATATTTTCCTTATAATTTTAGCATGCAATTCGAAACTTAAACCTAGAAAATCTTATATACAAATCAAGCACGAATTGAACATGTAATTTATAAAACAAAATTCGAAATTGTTTCATTCATAGACATAAAAACAATAACCACAAGCACACACAAGTTTCATAGACAAAACAATGCATAACTACATAGAATTATTACAAACCGAAAAGAAAGAGATGAGATGGGGCAGATCACACTTTGTAGACACCTTGAGAATAGCTTCAAAACGTGACAATGGATGCTCGGAAGACGGCTGAAAAGATGGCTCGGATATGGCAGGAATTTGAGGTGGTGATGGTGTGTTTCGGTTTGCCTATTCTATGTAGGGTTTGAGGCCGAATTTTGGTAGAGCTTAAGACTAGATTTTTGCTTTGGGATGTGATGATTTTTTTCTTTAGAGAGGATGCCTCTATTTATAGGAGTAAGGCTGCAAGGGATTCGGCAGAATTCTTTGTGCCATTCGGCAAGGAAATACCAATCCTAATTGGTTTTGGTTTTGTTGCATTCTTTGTTCTTCTAGGAATTGTTCTTTGCCGAATTTGATTATGATACATTGTAGATTTCTGTCTTCTCTTCTTCTCCAAGGATTTGGCATCACCTCTCCTCAATGGACTTGGAGAGTTCTCCTAATTGCAACCGGCAAAGTTCTCTTTTTCCTAGTTGGATTAGGTTTTCCTTTTCTTGTTAGGATTAGGCAAATTCTTCTTTCCTATTTTGAAACTTTCTTCTTTTGCCAACTTTCCTATTCTTCATTGAGCTCAGAAACTCCCATTCGGTGTGTTTGGATGCCCCTTTGGTGAAGGAACCTCAGCTTCTTGTTCGGTATGCAGTAACTTCATCTTCTCAGCAGGGACTATGCTGATCTAACCTTCTGGCGTTTCAATTGGCATAACTTTCTCCTCATGAAAGCTTTTGATACGATTCCAAATTCTGTAGAAACTAGACTCCAAGAGCTTTCCATACATATATGGATCGCACTCTAGTTTCTTGCGAATCGTCCTGGAGAATTTCTGGAAGTTGGGTGATGTGCCTAGGAAATTACTAGAATTACTGGATTTGCACCGATTTGTGCTTTGTAATTCCTGGCATCTTTTCTTTGTCCGATTGTTGAAACTCCTTCCATTTCTCAATCATCATCATGTTCCTGCTTATAAGAGAAGAAAAATCCATCAAAAGCATAATCGATATTTTAACAAATCCATCGAAACATCTCTACAACTCTAAATCGGCTACTTGACATTTTTGTACATTTTTATCTATTCTTAGCACGATTTCTTTGTAACTCTACCAAATACTCATGACTCGATATTATGACTCGATTCTAGGACAATAAGGGTTAAACATAGTATAAATGAAGGGTATAACACATTAAGAACGTATCATTTTATGCTCCTATCAGACGGGGAGGCCGGTTCAATCGTCCGGGCACTCCAAATGCTATCCACCTCGGTGTCAGACATGAAGGCCCGGATGGAGGCCAACGAGAGGAAGGCAGCAAGACCGCCCACAAATGCGCGCTTTAACGAGCGGGCCAGACCATTCTCCCACCAGGTATTGGAATCTGGGAGAGCCAACACGCGAAAGTCGCTAAAGCTAATGTACACCGGGACAGGGTGCCCGTTCCAACACTTGGACAGCTTCAGATCGCATACGGGCGCTAAAGGTTACTCTGATGCCACTTGCTGCAACATATTCTAAGAAACGCTCTCGGGGGAGGCGTTGGGGTGGTTCTTCAAGGCCGGACCTTTCTCACTAGCTTCGGTAGCATAAAGGCTATGCACCGTCTAAGGAGGGGCACAAAAGGAGTGTTTAGCTCAAGAAAAAAAATAAAAAAAATAAAAAAATAATGGCGAAGAAGGAATGCTTACCCGTATAGCCATTTCCATGGCTTTTTTTCGATTCTCATCGGGAAGCACACCCCTAGGCAGCCCGCTGTCAAGCCCTAAAGTTTTGACGTTAGCTAGCAGCGACCACACGAACCCCCCATCCTCAGCACTGCTGGCTTGATGCTCTCTAGCGGGCGCCGTTTGCAACAGTTGAGGGGAATTCGACGTCCCAGCGGTAGCAGTAGCAGTCCCGGGCCCAGAGACCCTTGCCCTCTTGGCGGTGTCTCCATAAACGGTATCGTCGCGGAAGGGAACAAGGTCAGTCTCTGCCGACCTTTCAGGGACCCGCTTTTACACTTGCCTCACAGTAGCGACATCAGCAGAAGTTGCCCCCGGTACTGCCTCTCGAATACCCACTGGAACGGGTGACTCCACGCCTGTCATGGACGTACCTGCCCCCTAGCCCCACTGGCCCCACCTTCCAGGCCAAGGCGGCCCCCGTACCCAGCGGTCGAGATAACCATCACTACCGGCTGGTCATGCAAGGTTTTCCCCCCAGTATCGGGATCCACAATCGTCTTCGACGCGGCTTCCCCGATCTCCATCAACTTTGGGCTACAAGTTGATCGTCCGCCTCGATGGTCTGATCCAACGGTATAGCCACCCGTGGAGAAACAGCTGAAGGCTAATAATCCAAACGGTTAACGTGAAATCAAGGTCCGAAGACAGCCCTAGCGAAAAAAAAAAAACAAAAACACAAAAAAAATTGGGCCCCCACCTGGTTTCTTCCCCAACCCACATATTTCTAGGACGTTCCACCGGATAAAGTTGTACGAGCTTCGGCCCATGGCGTCCCAGCAGTGAAAAATACGGGCTATCCGCCGCCTCTCTACATCGGTCAGTGACGAGTCGCCTAAGCGGCACTTCAATGATAAACCCTACAATCGTTAGTAGTATAGAAATAAGTAGGGATCGTTCTAGCCGGGGATTAAGGGTACCTGACATGTAAAAGGTTAGAAACATATATTCACATATTTACAAGTAATGAAACGTTGAAATGAAACAAAGGGGGGATAGAAAGAGTTTCAGCAGCAAGCTGCCCTATAACCTAGACACAAATTTAAATCCTAATTCTACTATATACAAGTGATCATCGTCTTTCACACAAAACATTTAGCACATAAGACTCAAAACAAGTAAAATACGCATGCTTGGAAGTAAGGAACAAGTATTGATGCATCCTAGACCTAACTCAGTTTCGACCATAACTCGAGCTTCCGCTATGTACCTAGTTATTAGACTTCTAACGTTTTTAAGACCGAAATTCAGTTATGGATCCTAAAAGTTATGCTACCGTTTTCCAACAAATAACATTTAAGCACAAGAGTCTTAAATCGAAAACAAGTAAATAAGTAAGTTTGTCAATCATCTTATTTAACAAGCAAGTTCTAAGGTATTATACTCTTAGGTGAGCAACACAAATCACAGAGACAGTCACGTTCATCTAGTTCGTTATTACTCTAGCCGATTAAACCTAGCACCTAGATTATGTTCAAGAGAACACTAAATACCGATTTTCATGCCCAATGCTTAGGTTACTAACCGAATTAAATCCTAAAAATGCATCAACTACCAACTGTCCTAATTATCAAAGCACACGAAAATATTACATGAAAAAGATTACAATTTGTCATAAAAAATCGCATGCATTCAAAGTTTGTAAACAAAGAATAAAACTAAATTCGACAACTATAAAAACATACAATCTTCATAGACAAAGTATTGTAAAATTACAGAAAAATAAAGAAGCGATGAGAAGATGGAGCACGCCTTGTAGAAACCTATAAAGAAATTCGGCAAGGGTGTGGGACGGATATACATGGTGGTGGTGGTTTGGCTAAACTATTTTCTGCATAGGATTTATGATGAGGCTTTGGAAGAGCTTTTGGCTTGTGTTTGTATGTAGAATGAGATAGTCTTTCTGTAAGAAATTCGTACCTTTATATAGAGGATAGGCTGTGCAAAAGTCGGCTGCAACTAGGGTTGCACAAATCCTAGTTTTACTCGAACTTGTCCTGCTGGCAACTATGAAGATTACATAATATCTCTCTCTAAAAAATAGCTATCGAGGTGATTCTAATTGATTTGAAAACTACACTCCCGTAGCTTTCTATGCATATATGGCTAGATATGACATATATGGGTACGTCAATATTTGAAAAAATATTGCTCAATCATCAATATGTCTCCTGTATATAAGAGAAGAAAAATCCATCAAAAGTATAGCTGAGGCTTTACAGATCCAATGAAACATCTCCAAGACTTCATAAATCGACTTTTGACATTTTTTCATATTTTTATCTATTCTTAGCACGATTTCTTTGTAACTCTACCAAATATCTCATGACTCTATATTATGACTCGATTCTAAAACAATAAGGGTTAAACAAAGTACAAATGAAGGGTAAAAAATATTTAAAACGTAGCATTTTATGCTCCTATCAGTCAGTCTGTACGACTGATCTCCAATAGCTTGGTAAGCCCCCGGGACGCGGTAAAACCTTGAGTTACACTGCCACCTCCCCCCAACCATCACCACCTGGTTCCTCCACCCATGTGTGGTCCAGGATGGCAGGTGAGTGATGGCCGGGCTAAAATCCTGTGCAGTAAAGGTCACGCAACCGCTGGCTTGAGCTTTTGTGCAGTAATAAACCTTGTACAGCGCCCTGAATTCGTCGACCGTGGGCCACCCTGATAGGAGCACAATGTGCGACGATATTACATGCTTATGCCCTCGCTTATGCTTTGTTTAACTCTTATTTGTTTAAGATTGAGTCATAATATAGTTTAGTGTTAATTTGGTTGAATTTGGTGAAAAATGGTTAAGAATCCGAAAAATGACTAAGTTTGAGAAATCTGGAAAATAGTGTAAAATATGTCTTTTTCGCGATTTTGAGATGAGTAAAAATATACTCTATCCTTGTCCGAATTCTATGAAATTTGGTGTTCTTAATATTCATATACTGAGGAATATTGTGTTAAAATTTCAGATCAATTGGAGTTCGGGAAGTCACCCAAAAGTTGGCTGCAAAACGGCAGTCCGAGCATTCCAGTCCAGGGACTTCCAGGATTTTCCTGGGACTTTGATCCAACTTCGAAAAATCATTCCCGTCGACTCACAAGGATTTTGATCGAACTGTTTTATGGGGAGATGGCCATATGTGTCTAGTTTATTTGAGACTTGGAATCGCATCAATCGGAGCTCCGAGCGTGGAGATATGTTGGAATTACTGCAACAAGGTCAAATCTGCCGATTCCAGGAACCTACTGCCCCCTTTTTGTGTTTTCTGTTTTTGATGGACCAAATGGTGTACAAATGCATATGTGAAGATGGTCCAAGCTTATGGAAGGGAAGAGGAAGACACTAGGCCATGGCATTGAAGAGAAATTGAAGAAAGAAGTTCTCCTAGTCACACTAGGAGAAGCTGCCGAATAGAGGCAGATTGTGTGCTTGATGTTGCTGCCGGCATTTGAAGCATTTTAGGTGGATCAAATATAATCCAATGAAGTCCAAATGCTATGCAAGAAGTCCATGAAGATGTGAAGCCCAAGCCTTGAAGAAAAATCAGAAAAAGAAAACCTAATTAGACTTTGAAAAGGAAGGTTTCAATTCCTTAATCCACTTGGTTTTCTGACTTCCTTGAGCATCTAGGGCAGCCGGCACCCCTCTCCTCTATAAAAGCCATCTTTTACACAGAAAAAGGCATCTCATCTCAAGCATAAACACAAGGCCTAAACTCTACCGAAATTCACCAAAGATCCTAGACAAAAACCTAAACCGAAAACCACCTTCACCTCACCTCAACCAAGTTTCTGCTTTGCCGAATCTTGGAATTTTCTGCTCCATAACCTACTGCCGACATACCTTACTGCCGAGCAGCCTCACCCCACCATCCATACTCCACCGGATCCACACCAAGCGAAGCTCTCAAGGTGTCTCAAAGTGTGATCCACTCCCTTCTTCGGTTTAGTACTTTTTGTTTAGTTATGTTTAAGTTTTGTCTATGAAACACTCATGTATGTTTGGTGATGATTTGTATGTCTATGTATGAATCAATTTTGGTTTTATAAATTGTGTGTTTTGCATGTTAATTTGTAATATGTGACTTGTAGATTTTTATGTTTGATAACTAGGACAATAGGTATGCGATGTTGTTTGAGAACTTAATTCGATTAGTAATCTAAGGTTAGGGCATTAAATCGACACACTAGTTTTGCTCAAGGCATTTGTTGTATTAAGCATGTAATTCTAAGTGCTAGGTTTCATGGGCTAGAGTTTTGTGGTTGAGTCATACTCGTAGTTTTCTTAATCACTTGCTCACTTAGAGTAATAACCTTAGAACTTGCAAGATAATAAGAGGATTGACGACCCTACTTGTTCGCTTGTCTTCGATTTGTGATTCATGTGTTTAATTGTTAATCCAGTAAAATCGGTTAACATATACCTTAGGATTATACTCGTAGTTAATCTTAAGACCTTAGCAATCAACAATTAGATGACCTCGTAGGCTCTAATTGGGATCGAAATTGGTTAAGTCGAAACAACATTCATACTTGTTCCTTACCTTCTTGCATATTAGTCTACATGTTAAAGAGTCTTTTGTGCTAAATGTTTTGTGAGAGATGATGATCACTTGTAAATATTAGACTTAGGATTTAATTTTCTGTTTTGTTGCCGTGTGTAGTCTAGGGGCAGCCTAGCTGCCGAACCATTTCATCCCCCCAAGATTGTGACGTCTTGTATATATGTGCATATGTGTTTTTCTAACAATTTCATATTTCAGGTACCCTTAATCCCCGGCTTAGAACGATCCCTACTTATGTCTATACTACTAATGATTGCAGGGTTTATTATTGTATGCGAGCTCAGGCTCACGTCACACCCCATATTGCAAATGTGACGAGTTGCCTAAGCACGTCTTCAATAATAACCCTATAAAAAACATTAGTAGTATATGATAAGTAGGGATCGTTCTAGCCGGGGATTAAGGGTACCTGACATGAAAAAAGTTATGAACACATATTCACACATTTACAAGCAACGAAATTGGGGGTTTAAGAAGGGATTCGGCAGTAAACTGCCCTAGACCTAGATACGAAATTAAATCCTATAACTACTATGTACATATTGGTCGACATCTTTCACAAAAAAGCATTCGGCACACAATTCTTTAACAAGTAAGATTCACACACAAGAAGGTAAGGAACAAGTAAAGACACAACTTAGACTTAATCAGTTTCGACTACAACTAGATGCTAAACGCCCATTTAACTAACTGTGAGACCTCTAATGTTTTAAGATCAGGCTATTCGCAATCGATCCTAAAGTTTATGCTAATCCGGTTTTAAACGTTTTAACATTTAAATACAAGAGTCTAAATCGAAAACAAGCAAACAAGTAAGGTTGTCAATCATCTTATTTATCTTGCAAGTTCTGAGGTTATTAGATCTAGGCGAGTTGATTTAAATCTACTTACTAGCATGACTCACCCGAACTTTATCACATGAAACCTAACACTCAAATTACAATCTAAGACATAACTAGTGATTGGTTTTTGCGTCCTAACCTTAGTTCTAACCGATTTTAAGTCTTAAGCATGCATCAAATACCAACTATCCTAATTATCTAAGTGTACGAATTCTTACAAGTTTATATTACGAAGTTAACATGCATAGACTTCATTGAATCCGAAACTTAAATCTAGACCTAAGCAACGAATCACATACGTTTTTAACATGCAATTTATAAAAATAAATCCCAATTCGAAACATACATAGACATACAATTTGAAACGCAAAATGCATGCAAGTTTCATACTTTTGGAGAAGCCGAGAAGGGGAAAGAGATGAATCGGATCACACTTTTGGAGTCTTGAGAAGATCTTAAAAAATGTGGCTTGATGATTGGATGGAGGCTTAGAACTCGGTATAGGGTATGGAGGAATTTTATGTGGTGGTGAAGTGTTTTTGGCTTGCTATTCTATGTAGGATTTTTGGAGAACTTTGGTAGAGCTTATGGCTTTGTGGTTTGTACAGGATGGGACAAGTTTTCATGTATGATGTCGGCCTGTATATATAGGAGAAGGGGCTGTGCAGTTTGGGGCTTTTTCCTTGTCCAAAATAGGTTAGAGAATCCCCTTGAGAGTTGGTTTCCCAATTTGAAAAGGTATGGGATTTTCTTTCCCTAGTTGGACTAGGCTTCTATGCTTGACTGTTATTGGACTTGTCTTCCACATGCTTGACACGTTTTCTTTCTCTTTGAAGTCCAAAGTCATGCTTTGATCACTTGCAGCCACTCAAAAGATCACCCGGAAGCATTCCAGTCTTCTCGGCAACTTCCTGGCGCTTACGCAGCAGTATCGAATACTGGCAGCTTCTCTTGGCAGGACACGTGCAAGGCATGCGCAAGGCTGGTGCAGGGCTGGCGCACGTATGTTTCTCGGCATGTGCAGCATGGCTGCTGCGCCGCAGCTTCTCCACAGCGGTAGCAAGGTTTGAGCAGGGTAGCGCGCATGCGTGCGCAACATGTCGACAATATGGGTGCCGGTATCGGATACGGGATGTCATCGGCCATGACCTAAGTCGATATGCCTGGGATACATCTTCGGATACGTCTGGGCCTGTCTTGGATACGCGGTGTCACGTGTCTGACACGAAATGTCATGATCGGACACGGCTCGGCAGCGCGAGTGTCAATGAGCGCGTCTCGGCAGGCTGCAGGCCTTAGCTGCGCAGATGCGCTATTTTGATGCTCGGCAGCTCGAAAGGCTGTTGTCATCCTGCTTGGCAGTATCATTGGCAGGGCCTGGCATTGCTGGCAGGGGCGTCTCGGCAGGGCTGCTCAGCAGTCTGCGCATGGCTGCTGCGCAGCTTGCCGGTTCTTGTTCCTGGCACTTTTTCTTCTCGTTCTTTCACCGACTTTTGTTCTCTTCCTATTCTTTTGATTTTCTGGAAATATAAACTAGGAAGTAATATTAGAACAAAGATAAATTCGTCAATCACAAGGATCGACGATAATCATAGCTAACTTTGGGGATTTAACAATAAAACACATTAAGCTCTCCTAATACTCCCAACTTAACTAAATGACTCGATCTTATGATAACTAAGGTTAAGCAAGACATAAATGGCACTATAAGGAAAAAAACCTTAGGCGACCAAACTTAAAAAAATTCCTTGCCTAAGATAGCTTAGGAGACGAAAAAACTTTCCTCACCTAAGAAAAAATTTTCGTCGCCTAAGAACAATCTTAGGCGACGAATTCTTATTTTCGTGGTCTAAGACAAAAACCTACCGACGAAAAAAATATTCGTCGTCCGTGCATTAACTTAGACCACGAAAAAAAGAAGACTTCGCCTAAGATTTGTACTTAGGAGACGAAAATTGAAAATTCGTCGCCTAAGAAAAAATCTTAGACGACGAACTTTTTTTTCGTGGTCTAAGAAATGACGAGCACGACGAATTTTTTTTCGTCGGTAGGTTTTCTTCTTAGACGACAAATTTTAATTTTCGTTGCCTAAGATGCACACTTAGGCGACGAAAATAATATTTTCGTCGCCTAAGTAAACCTAGACTATAAAACCTACACTCGTTTTCCAGATCGGGAAAAGAGGCAAAAAAAATATCAAATTTTTCCTCCCCTCAAATTTTCCACCGATTTTCATTTTTGGATGTGAAAAGCTTCAAATTGGGTCTTCCTAGGCCTTCTCCACTACTGCCCATTGATTTTTAACTTGGTATGATCTCTTTATTCATCTTTTTCAACAATAATTTCAATTTTTTCCATTGAAATATTTCATTTTTGAGGTAGAGAATTATACAAATATATATTGTTGTGTGTGTATATTGTGAGGTGATAGTATGTTGCTTTTGTTGATCCACACCTATATATACTCAATTAAATTGTTAGTTTTTGTGAAATTAGTGAATTATATATATTAATTATATATTTTAATAATGCTTTAATTAATTTAATTAATAATTATAATTATTTGACGAAAATCATTGTTATATGATTTATAATTAGCGGTGAATAAAAGAATGTCATTCTTTTATTCACTGATATACATGCATTTATATATATCATTAGAAATCCCGTTCGAGAATTATGGAGAGATTCTTGAATTGTCCAATTTTTGGACAGTTTGGGGGCAGAGGACATTGTTTCACAGTTTGTATAGGTCTTGTGTATTCGTTTGCGGTCGTGGATATATATTTCGACGAGGTCTCCCATCACTGTTCCTCGAGTGCATACTAGGTGTATAGATATTCGTGCACTTGAGGAACTGTGGGGAGATGCTGCCGAAATTTTTCCATGACTGAAAACGAATACACAAGATCTACAAACTGTGAAACAAAGTCTTGTGTTCCTGAATGGGATTATTAGGACCCTAACCGGAGGCATAAGGTCGAGAAAAAACATGCATATAAATTGTTTATTTGTTAATTTGTGATTATTTATTGTTTGTCTTATATTAATTAATATATATAACAGGTGATCGATGGATAGAAATAGGAGTTGGATGCAGTACCCAAGACAGAGCGAAGAATACCATGAAGGAGTAGGAATTTTTATAAATTTTGTACGTGAACATGGTGGAAGAAAGAAAACACACAGGTGTCCCTGCTTAAGTTGTATGAATACTAAGCGCAAGATGATCGGCCGAATCTACGATCACCTGTGTAACAGAGGTATTATGCAGAATTATACAACATGGAGTAAACACGGTGAAGCAGTAGATTATGAACCTACGGTTGCCGAAATCCAGGCTGGATACCATGACCGAACAGCTACTGGTGGTTTCGAGCCTTATACTGACCCGGCTATGAACATTCTACATGACATTTTTCCTACATTTGCTCCAGTACGCGAGGAAGAGGAATTCCAAGAGGCAATTTTTGAGGATGGCACAATTCCTCTTGTTGACAGTGCTGATTATGATAAGTATACCAGACTCCTTGCTCAAGTGCAGATCCCATTATTCGAGGGTAGTCCTCACACTGTTTTAGAGACCATCATCTCACAGACGTAGTTGAAAGTCAAGAGTAGGTGGACAAATGACTCTTTTGATAGTCTTCTAAAACAGTTTAAGGAACACCTTCCACAACCTAACTATCTACCTGATAGTTATTACACGCTACATAAGATATTGGGCGATCTCGGTCTCAGTTATAAAAAAATCCACGCCTGCAAGAACAACTGTGTTTTGTTTTACAAAGAGAAAGCCGAGCTTGATTAATGTCCCATATGCCACGCGTGGAGGTGGGAGCAAGGCACAGTTAAGGAACACAGTGTTCCTGTGAAAGTACTTCGTCATTTCCCTTTAATTCCTAGATTGAAGCGTCTTTACATGTCTTTACACACAACAAAAGAAATGAGATGGCATGGAGAGAGAAGGACAGATGATGATACTCTCAGACACCCTGCAGATGGCGAGGCGTGGAAGTCCTTTGACAGATCATTCCCTGATTTTGCAAGAGATATTAGAAATGTCAGACTCGGCCTTGCCTCAGATGGATTCAATCCCCATGGAAATATGAGTTTGAGTCATAGTACATGGCCTGTTATTCTTGTGTCGTACAACCTGCCTCCTTGGATGTGTATGAAGAAGGAATTTAGTATGATGTCTCTGTTAATTCCCGGCCCAAAGTCTCCAGGAAAGTGTTTGGATGTGTATCTGCAACCTTTGATCAATGAGCTGTTAGACTTATGGGAAAATGGAGCTCTTACTTTTGACTGGCACAGTGGAAGATCATTTATGATGAGAGCAATGCTGATGTTTACCATAAGTGATTTTCCTGGTTATGGGATGTTGTCGTCTCAGGCGACTAAAGGTTATAAAGCTTGTCCTGTTTGCTTGAATGAAGTCCATTCTGTTTGGTGCGCTGGGAAGGTGTGTTACTTGGGTCACCGTAGATGGCTTCCAGCTGACCACCAGTGGCGATTTCATGCTAAAGCATTTCATAAAACAGTAGAGCTTCGTCCTAAACCCCGTCCCTGGAACGGTGATGAAATTTTGGAGAAGCTGAACTCTTTCGATTTCGGGGTGTTGAGCGGTGATACCACAATACCAGTTCCGGAACGCCCTGACTAGTATAAGTGTTTTACACATAAGAGTGCATTCTATGGTTTGCCTTACTGGCCAAAATTGATTATTAGGCACACCCTAGATGTCATGCACATAGAAAAGAATGTGAGTGACAGCATTGTGGGAACAGTTCTTGATATCAAAGGAAAGAGTAAGGACACTTTGAAAGCATGTCAGTATCTGAAGGAGAAGGGATTACGAAAACACTTGTGGCCAGTGAAGACGGCGTCAGGGACATTCATACTTGTTGCACCTTACACAGTTAAACCGGCTTTCAAGAAGCAGGTTTTCATATGGTTTAAAGGAGTACAGTATCCTCATGGGTATGCAGGAAATATATCTCGGTGTATTAACTTGGGGCTTAATACGTTTAACGGATTGAAGAGCCACGACTATCATGTATTGCTACAACGTCTTATTCCAGTGGTTATCTGACCCTATTTGCATCCAGATGTGGTCGAACCTATAATAGCATTGTGTAGGTTCTTTCAGAAGTTATGCGCTAAAGAGCTGAAGAAGTCAGATGTTCTCATTCTCAAAGAAGACATCATCTACATTTTGTGCAAATTGGAAAGGATTTTCCCCCCTGCTTTCTTTGACAGTATGATTCATCTGATGATCCATCTTCCAGATCAAGCACTGCTTACTGGTCCAGTTCATTGCACTTGGATGTATCCTCAAGAAAGGTACTATTTATTATTCGTATTTTCCCATTCATTGTAATATTCTCTTGTATATATACTTCACTAATAACTGTACGTGTAATTTCAGACAACTGTTTCAATACAAACAGTTATGTAAAAGCAAGAGTTACCCTGAAAGATCGATAGCGGAGTCGTACATTACACATGAATGTGTAACATACTACAACTTATATCTCTGTAACAGTGACGAAGCAGAATCTTCTACAGCAGCCTCTACAGTACCAGAGTTAAAACTTTCAGTCATTTCAAGTGTTGTACGTCCGTTTGGTAATTTACCAACTTCAGAAAGACTGACAGATGCTGAGCTAATTGAAGCTCATTGGTGCGTACTACAACACTGTGACGAAGCACAATATTTCATGCGTGAGCATTTGAAGCTGATTGAAGCAAATCGTCGAGACCGAAGGCCGAAAGAGACGCACAAAAGAACATTTCCTGTTTACTTTCGCAAATGGGTACGTCACAATATTTTTTAGGTTACAATATCTCCATTTAAATATTAGTATTCTAGCTAGTCAGTTCAATTTAAATAATAACTTATCACAACGTGACAGGTGGAAAATCTCCAAATACAGAACAGTGATTGGTACTCGTCCGAATTGCACCATTTGGCTAGAATGCCAATTTCCCACAAGGTGCGAGCGATGTGTTTTGTCAACGGCGTCAAGTTTGTGACACTTCAACGAGATGTAAACCGCAGAACGCAAAATTGCGGGGTCATGGTAGATGGTGACGACTTCACCTACTATGGAGTGCTACTCGCCGTTGTCGAACTAGTATATGGAAATATGCTCGTTGTCTTGTTCAAGTGTAGATGGTTTAACACTAATCAAAGTGTTCCTGGGAGTACAAAGATGGATTACGGCATGTTATCGGTGAATACAAACACAAGGTGGTATGAAAATGAGCCGCTCATTCTTGCTAGCATGGCAAAACAGGTGCTTTATCTCGATGATCCTAAGGCCGGTGGATTTTGGAAAGTGGTTGACCCGATGTCACATAGGAATATATGGAGTGCGTCTACAATTGAAGGGGGTGAAGAACATGATGATGAAGATGACGGTGACACTGATGAACCATATCAAGAGCATTCGACTTCTCAAATCCCTAATGTAGAGGCTATTCGCGACGACAACCGCTTGCAATTCGTCACTTCTGATGAATACATTGCAGTCCCAACTGCATCTACATCTCAAAACAGAGCCAATGACGACTTCATTAATGACGAGGATGATGAGGAATCAGACGACTATGAAAATTCCAATGAGGACTTCACTGATACGATTGAAGATACAAATGATACAAACGATAACGATTATGATGAAGAGCCATGATCAGATTTAAATTATTTTTTTAAATTCAATAAATTTGTTTGTGATGTATAATTACAATTATAAAACGGTGTGTACGTACGTACTTCGACTGTTAATATATGCGCCTTGAACTATTCGGGGATCCGACTGACAGATACGTACTTAGTATATATAAACGTTATAAACCTAATTGTTTTCCCCTATGATCAACTCATCGTAAATATTTTAATACATTAAAGTAAAATTAGGCCGCCAATTTATTAAATGAAAAAATATATATTTACTTAGACGACGAAAATATAACTTTCGTCGTCTAAGTAAATATATATTTTTTCATTTAATAAATTGGCGGCCTAATTTGAATTTCAATCAATTGTGAAAAATTTGAAATTATCTTAGGTGACGAAATATTTATTCGTCGCCTAAGTTTTACTTCTTAGGCGACGAATTTTTGATTTCGTCGTCTAAGGTTTGGTCTGAGGAGACGAAAGAGGCAGTTTCGTCGCCTAAGTCAGTTAAATATACCCGATCTGCAATCCCTAATTCATCTTTGGTCTGTTTCGATCTCCCCGATTCCTCACGCCGCTTCACCCTCAGCTCCCCCCTCCGCCTTGTGGCCCCCGCCCCAACCTCTGCCGCCTCACTCGCCGGTCTCGCCTCCGCCTCTACCAGTCCTCGCCTCCGCCCTAGCCACCTCCTCAGCCAGCCTCCGCCCCAGCCTCCTCGTCGCTCGCGGTCTTCACCTCCGCCTTCCCTCCATTCTCTCTCTCATTCACCGCCTCAGGCCTCCGGCCGTCTCCCAGCTTCCGCCTCAGGCTCCCGCCTCGGTCCCTGCCTTCGCCTCCGTGTCTGCCCCCCATCTGAGAACCGTTCCCCGTCTCAATCTTCCTCCACCGCAGACCTAGTCACCGCCATCTATCGATTCTAGCAAGTTCAAATCCGAAAGCCCTTTGTGAAGGTTGTGATTTTCGCTATTAGTGTGATTTTCGCTGTTGTGATTTTTCCTTTGTAACTCTACATGCATATCTTACACTGACTGAAGGCATGCATGGTTTAATCTGATCATAGAATGCCCAGAAATCAGTTGGCCATTTTTTCTTTTTGGACAAAGAATTGAATTGGCAATATATGTATGTTTGCATGCTGATTATTTAGATATTAATGGGAGGAAAAAAAACAATCTACGGACTACAATTTACTTGTTTATGAATATCCAGATAAAGCTGATAAGGAATCAACCTCGTGGAATTAATATATGGTTCTCACTATTTTCTATATCTCTTTTATTCTTTCTCAACTTGTAAATAAATTCCATCAGGTATTCCCATCTTGGTATATATTGTTTGAATGTGACCCATCATCAACAAGGACATATTGCTACAATGTCTAGCTCCTTAATTAGCTACTTTTATCACAAATGATTATGGAAGTATATATGGGTATTGAGTACTGTCTCATTCTAATCCCAAGTTGTAGCATTCCATCTTTGCTAATATCTAATGATGATTTTACTTTTAGTTTTTTTCATTAGACGTGGATAGGGTAGTGTTACAATGATTACTTGTGTATTAGTGACAGCCTTCTTCTTTAGTAACAATATGTACAAGTAATTGATTAATTTTACTACATATGACTGTTGTGTTTGTGATACAAATTTGTGTTTCTTTACAAGAAAAATATGCCACCGACTCATGGATTTCTTAAGAAGTGATAGGAGCACAATGTGCGACGATATTATATGCTTATGCCCTCATTTATGCTTTGTTTAACCCTTATTTGTCTAAGATAGAGTCATAATTTAGTTTAATGTCATTTTGGTAGATTTTTTATCAAATGTGCTTTAGAATCCGAAAAATGACTAAGTATGAGAAATCTGGAAAATAGTGCAAAATATGTCTTTTTCGTGATTTTGAGATGAGTAAAAATGTGATCTATCCTTGTCCGAATTCAATGAAATTTGGTGTGCTTATTATTCATATACTGAGGAATGTTGTGTTAAAATTTCAGATCAATTGGAATTTGGGAAGTCACCCACAAGATGGCTGCAAATCAGCAGTTCGAGCAAACCAATCCAGGGACTTCCAGGATTTTCCTGGGACTGTGTCCCGACTTCAAAAATTCATTCCCGACGTTTCACAAGGAATTTGATCAAACAGTTTTATATGGAGGTTTCTTTGTGTGTCTAGTTTATCTGAGACTTGGAATCGCATCAATCGGAGCTCCGAGGAGGGAGATATGCCGGAGTTACTGCAGCAACATCAAGTCTGCCGATTCCAGGATGCTACTGCCTCCTTTTTGCAAATTTTGTCTTCAATGGACCAAATGGTGTACAAATGCATATGTGAAGATGGTCCAAGCTTAAGGAAGGAAGGAGGATGACACCAAGCCATGGCATTGAAGAAAAATAGGAAGAAAGAAGTTCTCCTAGTCAAACTAGGAGAAGCTGCCGGAATAGGCAGATTTGTGCCAAAATGAAGAACTGCCGGTTTGGGGCATTTTCGATGGATCAAGACCTTTCAAATGGAGTCCAAAGCCTATACAAGAAGTCCATGAAGATGTGAAGCCCAAGCCTTGAAGAAAAATCAGAAAAAGAAAACCTAATTAAACTTTGAAAAGGAAGGTTTCAAATCCTTAATCAATTGGGTTTTCTGAAACCCTTCTTACACTAGGGTTGCCGGCAGCCTCTCCCTTATATATAGCCTCACTTTTCATTCTGAAAAAGTATCTCATCTCAAGCATAAAATTCTAGCCTAAAGCTCTACCAAGTCTTCTCAAACACCAACACTTAAATACATAGCCAAAACCCATCACCACCACCACCAAAACTGCCGTACCTTCACCTTGGTCTTCTGCCGAATTTTTGTTCCTGCCGAGCATCTACCAAGCAGCAGCCGAGTACCACCTTGTCACATTTGAGGAGTCTTCAAGGTTCTTAAAGTGTGATCCATTCCCCTATGGCTTTTGTATTTATTTATGTTTGGTTATCTTGTAAGAACTTGTTTCAATTCTTGGTTTTTGTTAAACTTTTGTATGAATCAACTTTGTTGAAGTTTATGTAGTTGTTTTGCAATTTTAATTCATGGATTTCGTATGTATGGATAATTAGAGCAGTGGTATTAGAAGCATGTTTAGGATTTAATTTGGTTAGTAATCTAAGGAGTGTGCCTTAAAAACCGAAACATTAGTTGTGCTTAAGCATTTGTTGTTTGCATGTAAATCTAGGTGTTAGGTTTCATCAAACTAGAAAACATGAATAATTCATACTTGTAGTTGTCTTGGTTTGTGTTTTCGCCTAGAGTATAAAACCCTTAGAACTTGCATGTTAAATAAGATGATTGACAACCTTGCTTGTTTGCATGTCTTCGATTTGTGATTCATATGCTTAATTGTTAATCATGTAAAATCGGTTAACAAAACCTTAGGATTATACTCGTAGTTAATCTTAAGACTTTAGCAATCAAGGATTAGATGACCTCGTAGGCTCTAGTTGGGATCGAAACTAATTTAAGTTATAAACATGCTAAATACTTGTCTCTTACCTTCTTGCATACGAATCTATGTATTAAAGAGTCTTTTGTGTGGACTGTTTTGTGTGAGAGATGATGATCACTTGTATATAGTAGTTTAGGTTTAATTTTGTGTTTTCTTTAGAGTTAGGGGCAGCCTTGCTGCCGAAACATATCTTTTTCCCCATTGTGACGTTTTGTGAATACATGAGTATATATTTGTCTAACAATCTCATATTTCAGGTACCCTTAATCCCCGGCTTAGAACGATCCCTACTTGCTAATACTACTAACGATATTTTGTAGGGTTTATTATTTGTGTGAGCCTCGCGGCTCACATCAATTTTTGGCGCCGTTGCCGGGGATTATAAAAGCTTGATTTGTGTTATTGTTGTGTATATATGTTGTTTGTTGTATAGTTGTAAAGTTTTAATTTTTAATTTTATTTTGGGATTTTATAAAGTAGAAATATGCTTCGGCATGTAGAGTTTAAATTTTGGAAGTTGCATGATGTATGTTGATGTATGTTGGTAATCACTTAGTTTAATTTCTAGGAAGTTGATAGTGTTGTGTATGTTTGAGTTTATTGTAGTTTCTAAAGTGTAACATGTAGGTGAAGCCACTTTTGTTGATCATAATCAAAACCCTTCATTTGAATGGTGCTTTGTTGAATCCGTTTTTATGTAGATTGGGAAACGCGGGATACTTCCCCCCCACGCATACAAGCGACATTTCGGCAATAGTATCACTTCTATGAGGTTGACGGCGGTTTTAATCAACACTTGTAGACCGCTAGGGATCCGTTGTTTGTTTTACAAAGTATGGGGAAGTTATTATCATAGATATGGTTCTCAGGTTTGTCTAACTGGATCTCAAGGCCCACAGACTGATGTTCATTCTCGGTGAGTGAGTCGATAGGGGGTTCGCCCTCCGTGGTGTCCAACAACGAGTCCTGCCTAGTTTCTGTAGGGGGTTCGCCCTCCGTGATTTTAATGACCTTTGAAACGTAAAATCCGCACGACCTAGTCGACAGCTTGTGCCAAAGCATCACCTCACTTTAGACGCTAGAACATAACTTGACATATGTGACCTATTTTCTTCAAAAGATAAAACAAATTGTGTGGTTCAAACTCTTGAGGTATATCGGGTAAAGCATGATACTACCGGGGGCTGTATCAGTCCATTGCACCGTTATCTCCTCTGCTCCACGTACTTCGAGAGTTAGAACAAATTTAAAAGAAATTAGACTTAGTGATTACATGATCAGGGACGTTCCAGTTTTTCTTCTCTTTTGCCGAGTGTGTTAATGCTTTGCCGATTGCCTTATGTATGTCATTGTTTGAAAGATGTTGTGTAATTGCCAATGCCGTGGCTTGTAATGATGTATATTCTTGCTTTCTATTTCTTTACGATGTTCTAACTTATTTAAATGTTGCAAATTTCAGAATAATGCATGTCCGAATCTAATATTTGGACAAGAGATCTTCAAGGCCGATTGCAACGTTTAGATCAAGAACTCGCTATTGCTCGTTTTGTGCCATTACCACCATCGTCACCAACCAGTTCATCAGTTCCATCACCAACCTTGCCGTCATCACCATCATCGCCATCCAGATTGCCATCTTTGTCATCCGGTTCTGCTAGTTTGCCGAGTTCCCCCTCCATAGTTTCATCGTCGTGTGATCTTGGAAATCCAGAGTTTGAGGCCTTTGCCGAATCAGAACAAGAAGAAGAGGAGATAATGACTTCAATCCGATCACAGAATGGTCATGTTGCTGGAGCTGGAGTTGCTCCTTCTAATATCACTTATCCTCCCTTGGAAGCTGATAAGACGGGAGAGATTGAATTGAGGAGTGGATTCCTCCATAAGCTGAAATCGTTTTATGGGATGCCAAGTGAGGACCCTAACAAGCATCTACAGTGGTTTAACTTCACCACGGAGTCTATGTGTCCGCGAGGGACCGATTTGTAACACTTCAAAATGAAGGCTTTTCCGTTCTCATTAGAAGATCAAGCGAAGGAGTGGTTGTTTGAGGTGCCTAGTGGTCGCATCGTTTCGTGGAGTTCTATGATGGATGAGTTCTTGCTCAAGTACTTTCCTGCTTCACGCATCACTGATCTGAGGAACCAAATTACAAGTGTGAAGCAAGCCGGAGATGAGACTTTCTTCGACTACTACAAGAGGTTTAAGTCCCTAGTTTCTTTGTGTCCATCGCATTGCATTAGCGATGGGCTCTTGCTACAATATTTCTATGAGGGATTGCGTGTCATGGAGAGAGAGTTTCTTGATTCGGCCGCGGGAGGAAGCTTTTTGGAGTTAAATGCCGGTGGGGTAAGAAGCTTGTTGGAAGTTCGTGCATTGAACAACCAACAATTTGGCATGGCACGAGGCAATGTGCAAAGGAATGAGAAAGTGCATGAGACGTCTTCGAGCTCAAAGTTAGAGGAGAACGTGGACAAGCTTACCGACTTGGTGAGTAATTTGATGAAGAAGCGTGCTATGGTATGTGGAATTTGCACCGAGGGCCATGAGACCGAACAATGCCCTCAATTTGGAGTTAATGAGGGAGTAGAGGAGTGCAATGCTATTGGCTTTCAAGGAGGTCAACGGTTTGGGAACTTCAATCCGAGGTTCAATGATCATCCTAACTTTCGATGGGCGAATAATGACAATGTGCTTAGGGCACCTATGCAACCGAGAGAGGGAGGAGCACCATTTGCACCGAGGGCACCGTTTGTGCCTCGGCAGCCGTTTCAACCAAACCATGGCAACTACAATGCCATGCCGAGCAACCACCAAACCGTGCCACACCAAGGGGGGCCGAGCCAAGGCCAAGCCGCACCTAGCAATCCAAATTATGATGCTTTGCTCCAATCTTTGTCAAGTGCTACTCAAGCATTGCTCGCGGGGCAACAAAATCATCAAAAGGACATTGGTGAGCTCAAGACTCAAATGGGCCAAGTTGTAGATTTTATGGGAAGATTTAATGAGCAAGGGAAGTTGCCAAGCAATACGATTCCCAATTCGAGGAACGAGCAAGCCAAGGTAATTCAAACTCGAAGTGGAAGAGAGTTGTTTCCTCCAACAAGTCCAAAGAAGAAGCGAGTAACATTCGATTTAGTTGATGAAGCCGAAAGGGCTGCCGGACCTGCAATTGCCGGCAGCCATGGAGTTGAAAACAAAGGGGCTGCAGCCGGCAGCCATGCTGCAACCGAGAGTGATAGAGCTGCCGAAATAATGTGAAGAACAAGGGGCTGCGCAATGAGCTTGAGTATGATCCCGCAACGTCGAAGAATGAGTTAGTGCCAAGCCAAGCAAGCAAGGGAGGGGTGCCAACCTCAAGCATTCCATTCCCTTCTCACTTCGCTAAATCAAAGAAGGATAAGTCTGATGAGGAGGTATTGGAGATTTTCCGGAAAGTGCAAGTCAACATCCCTTTGTTGGAATGCATTAAGCAAGTACCAAAGTATGCTATGTTTTTGAAGGAGCTATGCACGGCTAGAAGGCATACGAGGGAGACTCGTGTGGTGACTATGAGCGAGACGGTATCGGCCGTTATTCAAAGGAAGTTGCCACCAAAGATGAAGGATCCGGGAAGCTTCAATGTGCCTTGTGTGATAGGCAACACTCGTTTTGAGGATGTGATGTTAGATTTGGGAGCATCGATTAATGTCATGCCACTCAATGTGTATCAAACGTTGAGTATAGGGCCTCTCAAGAAGGACAATGTCATCATTCAACTTACGGATCGGTCAAGTAAGTATCCGGAGGGTTATGTGGAGGATGTGCTTGTGCAAGTTAACCAATTGATATTCCCTGCCGATTTTTATGTGGTTGAGATGGAGGATTCGCCGATCAATAGCACTCAATTGCTACTAGCACGACCATTTATGAGGACGGCACGCACAAAGATAGATGTGGCCGAGGGCAACCTAACTATGGAGTTTGATGGTGAGGTGATTAAGTTTAATGTGTTTGATGCCATGAAATTCCCCATTGTTGATTTGAAGGATGGTTGCGCCATTGATATATTGGAGGAGGTCGAGCAAGTTATGTCGACCTCGCTCGACGCATAGCAATTAGCGATTGAGCAAGAGGTCGGATTTGAGAAGAAGGGAGAACGAGTCACGTTTAAGGAGATGGGAAGCATTGCCGAGCCTAGCATCATTGCCGAACCTTACATGATGTTGTCGAGTTTGATAGAAGTGTGTGCCGAGTTAGAGGCTCGGCCTTATTCAAAGTTTGATTCGTTCTTGTCAATTCCAAGTGCCACAACCAAATTTCGACCAAGTGTGGAAGAAGCCCCAAAGTTAGAACTTAAAGAGCTCCCTAGTCACTTGAAGTATGTTTATCTTGGAGAAGAAGATACACTACCGGTTATTGTGTCTTCAATGCTTAGTGAGAAGCAAGAGGTTGATTTGATAAGAGTGCTTAAGAAGTACAAGACCGCTATAGGTTGGACCTTGGCGGACATCAAGGGAATAAGCCCTACTACTTGTGTTCATCGCATCTTGTTAGAAGAAGGAGCTAAGCCGACTAAGGAAGCTCAACGTCGACTTCATCCTCCCATGATGAAAGTTGTGAAGGAAGAGATTATCAAGTTGCTTGATTGTGGGGTGATTTACCCAATTTCGGATAGTAAGTGGATATCTCCTGTGCAAGTAGTGCCAAAGAAGAGTGGTGTAACGGTTGTCAAGAATGAGAAGAATGAGCTTGTACCACAAAGACTTGTAACCGGTCATCGGATGTGCATCGATTATAGGAAGCTCAACGCTACAACGAGGAAGGATCACATGCCCTTGCCGTTTATGGATCAAATGCTAGAGAGGTTAGCCGGTCATTCTTTATATTGCTTTCTTGATAGATATAGTGGCTACAATCAAATCATGATACACCCGGATGATCAAGAGAATACCACTTTTACTTGTCCATTTGGCACGTTTGCTTATCGACGGATGCCATTCGGTTTATGCAACGCACCCAGCACATTTCAAAGATGTATGTATGCTATCTTCTCGGATTTTATTGAAGACATTATCGAAGTGTTTATGGATGACTTTAGTGTGTATGGAGGCACCTTCGATGCATGTTTGGGGAACTTGGAGAAGATACTTGGGAGGTGTGTAGAGACCAATCTTGTGCTCAATTGGGAGAAGTGTCACTTCATGGTCACGCAAGGTATTGTTCTTGGGCACATTATTTCGGCAAGAGGCTTAGAGGTTGACAAAGCCAAGGTGGAGCAAATACAAGCATTGCCGAGCCCTAGATGTGTGAAAGATGTGAGAAGTTTTCTTGGCCATGCGGGGTTTTATCGAAGATTTATCAAAGACTTCTCTTCAATTGCAAAGCCATTGAGCAACTTGTTACAAAAGGAGGTGACGTTTGAGTGGACAGATGCGTGTGAGATTGCTTTTTGCCGATTGAAGGCTTGCCTATGTTCGGCGCCAGTTTTAGTTTCTCCAAATTGGGACGAGCCATTTGAGTTGATGTGTGATGCTAGTGATTATGCACTTGGAGCGGTACTTGGACAACAAATTGAGAAGAAGCCATGCGCCATTTACTATGCTTCAAGGACTCTCAATGATGCTCAACTCAACTACACAACAACGGAGAAGGAATTCTTAGCGGTAATTTTTGCTTTGGAAAAGTTTCGATCATATCTTTTGAATTCCAAAGTTATTGTTTATAGTGATCATGCCGCTTTGAGATATCTTATGACAAAGAAGGATGCTAAGCCGAGGCTCATTCGATGGATTCTTTTGCTTCAAGAGTTCGACATTGAGATTAAGGACAAGAAAGGAGTAGAGAATATTGTAGCCGATCACTTGAGTCGCCTTGTTCATGAAGAGGATCGGCTGCCCCTATGTGAGACCTTTCCGGATGAGCAACTTTTTCGACTTGAAGTGCATGAGCCTTGGTATGCCGACATTGCAAATTTTCTTGCTACACACTGATTCCCCCAAGAGATGCCGAGCCACCAACAAAAGAGGATAAGGAAGCAAGCTCGACACTTCTTGTGGGACGATCCGTACTTGTGGAGGCAATGTGGTGATCAAGTTATTCGAAGATGTGTGCCGGAGAATGAACATCGCTCCATCCTTGCTTTTTGTCATAATGAAGCTTGTGGTGGGCACTTTGGACCAAAGAAAACGGTATTGAAGGTACTTACTTGTGGTTTCTTTTGGCCTACGATTTTCAGAGATGCGTTCATGTTTTGCAAAGCTTGTGATAGATGCCAAAGTATGGGGAACATTGGAGCTAAGGACCAAATACCGCTCACGCCTATTATGGAGGTTGAAATTTTTTATCTTTGGGGTATTGATTTCATGGGACCGTTTCCTTCAAGTAAAGGTTTTCTATATATATTGCTTGCGGTTGATTATGTGTCAAAGTGGATCGAAGCAAGGGCTACACGCACCAATGATGCCAAGGTGGTAGCCGAGTTTCTCAAGACTAACATCTTTTCACGTTTTGGAGTTCCAAGAGTCTTGATTAGCGATGGAGGATCCCATTTTTGTAATCGCACCATTGAAGCCTTATTGAAGAAGTATGGAGTCACTCATAAGGTATCTACACCTTATCACCCCCAAACAAGTGGTATGGCCGAGGTAAGTAATCGAGAGATCAAGCAAATTCTAGAGAAATCGGTTGGACCTTCAAGGAAGAATTGGAGTGATCGTCTCGATGACGCTTTGTGGGCATATAGAACTGCATACAAGACACCGATAGGTATGTCTCCTTTTCGGTTAGTTTTTGGCAAAGCATGTCACTTACCGGTTGAGCTAGAGCACAAGGCATGGTGGGCAATCAAGGCCTTCAACATGAACATTGATGATGCCGGTCTTCATAGAAAGCTTCAACTCAACGAACTTGAAGAAATCCATAATGAAGCCTATGATGCCGCATGGATTTATAAGGAGAAGGCTCGAGCTTACCATGACAAGATGATACGAGGAAAGAAGTTTGAAGTTGGGCAACCAGTTCTTTTATTCAATTCAAGACTTCGGCTCTTCCCGGGTAAGCTTCGCTCTAGATGGGTTGGCCCCTTCATTGTCACTCAAGTTTTTCCCCACGGTGCCATAGAAATTCAAAGTTCAATCACAAGCAAGGCTTTCAAAGTAAATGGACATCGTCTCAAGCCATACTACTCTTCCTTTCAAGAGCACACGGTGGAAGAGGTTGGCTTACACACTGCCCCACAAGCACCGCCACCATACCATGCTGTCGGACCTGCCATTGCCGGTAGCTTAAGCATAACAATGCCGACACAAACCTCAATGCCAAGAGACCGGACGGCACTCCTGCTGCAGCTGAACCACCTGCCGGACCTGCCATCGCCGGCAGGATTGATGAGATGATACAAGAAGCACAGAACAACCCAGCTGAACCACAGGATACGCCGGAAACAATAGAAACATTGCCGGATACACCACACACTTCGGACACGCAGAATGACACCCATTCGGATACAACATGCAATGATCTTCTTGTCGAACTTCTTCTTGCCGATTTGGGCTATTTTGGTGCAAGATGAACACATGCAATCAACACGGTGAAAAGTCTAGGCTATGGACTATAAAAACAAAGCGCTACTTGGGAGGCAACCCAATTCGATCAAAGAAAAGTGAAGGAGCCATCACCGAGAGTTTGAAATTTCTTAACCCTTCTCTTTTTCTTTGATTTGTGATGATATGTTGGTATATGTTAGCCAATTGCATGCTTAGGAAATTCATTGATATAGATTTGTGCTTACATTGAGGACAATGTAATTTTCTAAGTGTGGGGTGGGATAACGTATCCGTTTATGTTTTTGTGTACTTAGTTTAGAAAAAGAAAAATCCAGAAAAAAATATAATGCAAAAATAGAATGTTTAAATTTGTTTGTTTCGAGTCTTAGGATGCCCCTAATATGTCAATGATGTTTTTCTCCTCTTTGCATACATAGATGATGGTTGTGCATACTTTTAAAATTGCGAGTTTCATGAATTATGTGCATTGGTAGGAGCATGTAGGACTTGTTGATTAACTAAGCATGCATGTTTTAGCTAGTTTATTTCGATAATAACCTATGTGAGCTTTAGAGCCAATTTGTTTTCTTCTTGAGCGATAAAAAGATAAAATTCGATAGATTCGTAGGAAGCATGAAACCTCATAATTCTTTGATTATTCGATGCTTATGTGCCATAGCTTTTTAATGAACTCCAGTATGCTAGAACTTACTCTTGTTGATTTTCGAAACGTTTATATCATAAAATACTTTGATTTTGAATATGATTGAATAAAGATCATTTAGGTTTACCACCATTGCCAAATAAAGCATGTGCCTATTTGTGCCCATCGTGGGACACCTTAGTAAACCCCTTTGAGCCTACGTTGAGCCTTTTCTTTCATCACCCTTAAACACTTTCCATGAGCTTAGTATAGTGATGCCTTTACCTTGTGTGTCGGCAAAGCTTGATTTTTGAAAGCGTTTTTGCGTGAAGTGATGAAGAAGAACAAGTGTGGGGTAGACTTAGCCATGAATCTATATGTAAAATGTAATAGATGTCGTGCCTTAAAAAATAAAAAATAAAAAAAAATAAAAAAAAAAATTTTGCTCAGACCAAAAGAGAAAGAAAAGATACCAAGAGCAAGAAAAGAAAAATGTAAGGCAGGGCTTGAAAAAGAAAAGAAAAATTTTGTGCATGGCTATTGTCTTGGGTATTGTTGTAAAGTTATGGGAAGAAAAGAATGAAGTATGGGTCCAACAAGATGAAATTTGACCCTTCGGCGAGAAGACATAAGGAGATTCAAGCTTTGCTAAAGCGCACGGTGACGTTTTGAGCCTCCTTATCCAAATATCGAATACCTCTTAGCCTAGCCCCATTACAACCGTTTTTGTTTGATCTTTTTCATGATTCTTAAGATGGTTAAATTTGATTGTGGAGATTATCTAGAGAGTAAGCATATGGTTTTGGTTCATTGGTGCATATAGTTATCATATGAGGTTTTTCGATGAAAATTCACAAAGTGCTTTCGTTTCTTTGACATATGCAAGTTACTCTTTGTAATTCAATATCTTTCACTTGCATATACTTATGTGTGAATAACCATGCTTCGAGAGAAAAGAAGAGAGTATGCCTGGTGAGGTGATTTGAATTAGCTTTTACATGTTTACATGCTTACCTTTTGCTCTTATATGTTCATATTGATGTCACATGTTCATGAAGCTCAGAATTTTCGTGCCTAGCATTCTCATGCATTAACTTGAAAGCTATGTGTACATACGAGCCTGAGACAAATTGTTAGGGGCAATAGTTGTTTTGAGTCTTAGTTCTATTTAGTTTGCTAAGGGACTAGCAAAGGATAAGTGTGGGGTAGTTGATAGGAGCACAATGTGCGACGATATTATATGCTTATGCCCTCATTTATACTTTGTTTAACCCTTATTTGTCTAAGATAGAGTCATAATTTAGTTTAATGTCATTTTTGTAGAGTTTTTATCAAATGTGCTTTAGAATCCGAAAAATGACTAAGTATGAGAAATCTGGAAAATAGTGCAAAATATGTCTTTTTCGTGATTTTGAGATGAGTACAACTGTGATCTATCCTTGTCCGAATTCAATGAAATTTGGTGTGCTTATTATTCATATACTGAGGAATGTTGTGTTAAAATTTTAGATCAATTGGAGTTCGGAAAGTCACCCAAAAGATGGCTGCAAATCAGCAGTTCGAGCAAACCAATCCAGGGACTTCCAGGATTTTCCTGGGACTGTGTCCCAACTTCAAAAATTCATTCCCGACGTTTCACAAGGAATTTGATCAAACGTTTTTATATGGAGGTTTCTTTGTGTGTCTAGTTTATCTGAGACTTGGAATCGCATCAATCGGAGCTCCGAGGAGGGAGATATGCCGGAGTTACTGCAGCAACATCAAGTCTGCCGATTCCAGGATGCTACTGCCTCCTTTTTGCAAATTTTGTCTTCAATGGACCAAATGGTGTACAAATGCATATGTGAAGATGGTCCAAGCGTAAGGAAGGAAGGAGGATGACACCAAGCCATGGCATTGAAGAAAAATAGGAAGAAAGAAGTTCTCCTAGTCAAACTAGGAGAAGCTGCCGGAATAGGCAGATTTGTGCCAAAATGAAGAACTGCCGGTTTGGGGCATTTTCGATGGATCAAGACCTTTCAAATGGAGTCCAAAGCCTATACAAGAAGTCCATGAAGATGTGAAGCCCAAGCCTTGAAGAAAAATCAGAAAAAGAAAACCTAATTAAACTTTGAAAAGGAAGGTTTCAAATCCTTAAACAATTGGGTTTTCTGAAACCCTTCTTACACTAGGGTTGCCGGCAGCCTCTCCCTTATATATAGCCTCACTTTTCATTCTGAAAAAGTATCTCATCTCAAGCATAAAATTCAAGCGTAAAGCTCTACCAAGTCTTCTCAAACACCAACACTTAAATATATAGCCAAAACCCATCACCACCACCACCAAAACTGCCGTACCTTCACCTTGGTCTTCTGCCGAATTTTTGTTCCTGCCGAGCATCTACCAAGCAGCAGCCGAGTACCACCTTGTCACATTTGAGGAGTCTTCAAGGTTCTTAAAGTGTGATCCATTCCCCTATGGCTTTTGTATTTATTTATGTTTGGTTATCTTGTAAGAACTTGTTTCAATTCTTGGTTTTTGCTAAACTTTTGTATGAATCAACTTTGTTGAAGTTTATGTAGTTGTTTTGCAATTTTAATTCATGGATTTCGTATGTATGGATAATTAGAGCAGTGGTATTAGAAGTATGTTTAGGATTTAATTTGGTTAGTAATCTAAGGAGTGTGCCTTAAAAACCGAAACATTAGTTGTGCTTAAGCATTTGTTGTTTGCATGTAAATCTAGGTGTTAGGTTTCATCAAACTAGAAAACATGAATAATTCATACTCGTAGTTGTCTTGGTTTGTGTTTTCGCCTAGAGTATAAAACCCTTAGAACTTGCATGTTAAATAAGATGATTGACAACCTTGCTTGTTTGCATGTCTTCGATTTGTGATTCATATGCTTAATTGTTAATCATGTAAAATCGGTTAACATAACCTTAGGATTATACTCGTAGTTAATCTTAAGACTTTAGCAATCAACGATTAGATGACCTCGTAGGCTCTAGTTGGGATCGAAACTAATTTAAGTTATAAACATGCTAAATACTTGTCTCTTACCTTCTTGCATGCGAATCTATGTATTAAAGAGTCTTTTGTGTGGACTGTTTTGTGTGAGAGATGATGATCACTTGTATATAATAGTTTAGGTTTAATTTTGTGTTTTCTTTAGAGTTAGGGGCAGCCTTGCTGCCGAAACATATATTTTTCCCCATTGTGACGTTTTGTGAATACATGAGTATATATTTGTCTAACAATCTCATATTTCAGGTACCTTTAATCCCCGGCTTAGAACGATCCCTACTTGCTCATACTACTAACGATATTTTGTAGGGTTTATTATTTGTGTGAGCCTCGCGGCTCACATCAAGAAGAAGAGGCAGGAGTTATTTGACCGCTTCTACAGGTCAAATGTCTCTGAAGGGAGTTCGTCGCAACCACGTACAGAGTCATCTGCGAACGTATCAGCACCTCCCCCCCCCCCCCCTCCCCTCCCCGTTGCCGGTGGAAGATACGGCTGCCCCTCCAGTAGCAGAAAGCACACCTGACGTCGAAGACAACGATGGTGAAGAGATCAGCTGTCGGCGCACATTTCGTCATCGGCTTGATGGAGGTAAACATAATCCAACACTTTTAATTAAGTCATTTAGTTATAAATGAGTGTTATTACTCTCTAATTAAATTGTTATTGTTTTGGCAGCACCTCATCCCAAACACAAACGAGGGTTGGTAAAAGGCTTGAAGGCCTACACGTCTTGGGTGCAGCACGGAGAGAAGGTGAAGATCGTCATGGATGATGAGTTCTTGCACGGACCGCAGATCAGTGCACTGAACAGTTGGCTGACTCATGATATCGGTCATATCATTCGGGACAACATTCCCATGACTGCTGCAAGTTGGCGGGATCTGGAGGAGGATGATCAGATGAAGCTCAAATATGAACTCGACGTAAGTTAACTACAATTTTTAATATTTTAATTATCTATCAGCTTCCATATTAATTCCATTTTTTTTGTAATAACTTGTTTATGACATCCCTTGGGATGATAAGAAGATGGTAAAGTGGGTTTACAAGCATGCCGCCAAGACCTTCACAGCCTTCAAGAGCAAGCTCAACAGGCTTAGGATTGACAACCCTGGGAAAATTCTGAAAGAGTTCAAAGATAGGAAGGAGGAGTGGTCTTGGCTGGTTCACCACTTCGAGAGCGATGAGTTCCAGGTATATAATTTTTTAATATTAGTCTGTGCTTTCAAATGTTAACATTTTTCATTTTAGTTTTATTTCAATGCTAACTATTTGTCTCATATTTAATCATACTTCTACAGAGACGATCGAC
This sequence comes from Potentilla sterilis, assembly GCA_963682095.1. Classification (NCBI taxonomy): domain Eukaryota; kingdom Viridiplantae; phylum Streptophyta; class Magnoliopsida; order Rosales; family Rosaceae; genus Potentilla; species Potentilla sterilis. Next base: position 27,243,450 of record OY821754.1, read on the forward strand.
CGCCAACGCCCTCAACCGGGGGAAGAAGACGTTGCACCATCGGTCCTGTTCAAAGCCTTTCATCTATGGGGCGCTCGAATTGAAGCAAAAGGGTGAACCATTCCGGTTGGTGAAGAATTATGAGATGGTGTACCCTCCTGAGCACCCGGAAGCGGCAGAAAATATAGTAAGTTTCCCTTATCCCATAACTAGACATGGCCGGTTATAAGAAAATAGACCAAGAAGGATAGAATGTTAGGAATTTGGAAATCCATCACCAATATGATCAATACACATGTTATCAAGAGAAATTCATAAGCATATGCATAAGCTCTTTAATATTTCCCTTAAGTTATCTAACTTTGTCTATTTACTCAAGTTAAAACCATTCTAATCATGCGATCTCAAAACTCCTAGTGAATGCATTATGTTTGGATTATGTTTAACCGTTGTGGTTTGATGAAGAGTATCTGACGATTATGTTTGGATTATTTAGAATGCATTATTCATATGCATGTTACTTACTTGGTCTTTGTATTGATAATGTACACAAATTTTGGCCAAATCTGATAACAGCGACATAAGTTATTAATGCACTAACGTACTTCATTTTCAAATGCAGTGCCGTATCAATGTCGAGCTCGAGAGGGTGATCACCACTGTCGAGCTCGAGAGGGTGATGACCACTGTGAGGAATGACCACCCCGACGTTCCGGAAGATCAGATCGTTCACTATTTTGACGAGCCGACTCAAGCCCAAGTGCTTGTCAACGCACTGGGACCGCGAAACAGCAGTGAGATCCAGGGGTTAGGAGGAGTCACTTTCGGTGTCAGCTCCCAATCATCGCAAGGGGAAAATTCCACTGGATGGAATCGGTCGTCAAATGCGAAGCGTATAAGACGACTGGAGGAGGAGGCTCGAGAGCGTACCGCACTTGCAGAGGAGCAGGTACGACTGGCCAAAGAAGAGGCCCGACAGAGTATCGGCATACTTGAGGAGCAGACACGATTGGCAAATGAGAAGTACCAGAATAGTGAAAACCGTCTTAGCTGGTTGGAGGAACAGTTCCAGCTGTTTAGGAACCGACCACAGTAGCTTGCAGGCTCCTCTCTCTCACTATATTGTTCGGTTTAATATTTTTATTGAACAAATGTATGAATTAACTTATTAATATTCGGTATTTAATTTTTATAGATAATTTTTTTAATTTATATGAATATTCAGTATTAGATTTTTTTAAAAAAATTTAATACTTACTTAGGCGACAAAAAATTCAATTTCGTGGCCTAAGCTAGTTACTTAGTCGACGAAACAAAATGTTTTCGTGGCCTAAGCTAGATACTAAGTCGACGAAACAAATTGTTTCGTGGTCTCAGCTAGTTACTTAGGCCACGAAACATAATAATTTCGCCGCCTAAGATCACCTCTTAGGCCACAAAAATATTATGTTTCGTGGCCTAAGTAACTAGCTTAGACCACGAAACAAATAATTTCGTCGACTTAGTCTTCATCTTAGGCGACGAAAAATGTTTAGTTTCGTGGTCTAAGTAATTATCTTAGGCCACGAAACATTTGTTTCGTCATCTAAGCTGGAATTTAGCGGACGAAAAAATTCGTCCTCCTAGAGTATGCTTCACTTGCAAACAGCCTGAGCACATTTCTAGAGCGTGTCCTCGAGCTCAGCCTGGGGGGCCGGTGGATCAGCAGAGACAGTTGCCGGCAGGGCAGACCAGAGTGTATGCCATTGGCAGCGAGGCACAAGGGTGGAAGGTACTTTATCTGTTTTAAATTACCTTGCTAGAGTATTGTTTGATACGGGAGCGTCTCATTCATTCATATCTAGTTCTGTGGTAGAGGTGTTAGGATGACTCCTACGCCTCTTGTTGGGTCCTTGAGTGTCATATCTCCTCTTGATGTTTCACTTGAGCTTGGGATGATTTGTGAAGCTTGTCCCATTGTGATCGGAGGTAGAGAGTTCTCTGCATCCTTGATTGTGCTTCCAAACCACACTTAAGACGTGATTTTGGGAGTTGATTGGTTGAGGCCGCATCATGTGTTGATTGATTGCTTTGATATGGTAGTGTCTTTTCGTATTCCCGGGCAACAGATATTTCGTTATCGCTGCCTCAAGTCAGATAATGCTATGTGGGAGGGAGTCATGGCACACTTCGAGGCCGTGAGTAGTGAGGTAGCCATTGCAGATATTGCAGTTGTTTCCGAATATGGTGATGTATTCCAGGAGATACCAGGGTTACCTCCTAGGAGGGTAGTGGATTTTGCCATTGATGTGGTACTTTGTACCGCGCCAGTGTCGAAGACGCCGTATAGGATGGGACCAAATGAACTTCGGGAGTTGAAGGTCCAGATTGAGGGGCTACTCATGTAGGGGTTCATCAGGCCCAACACTTCTCCCTGGGGTGCTCCGGTGTTGTTTGTGAAGAAGAAGGATGGTTCATCCAGGCTGTGTGTGGATTATCGGGAGTTGAATAAGGTGACCATCAAGCACAAGTATCCTTTGCCCAGGATCGATGACTTGTTTGATCAACTTAGAGGAGCAGTGGTGTTCTCTAAGATTGATTTGAGGTCCGGTTATCATCAGTTGAGGGTGAAAGAGAAGGACATTCTCTAGATCGTTTTTAGGACTCGATATAGGCATTATGAGTTTGATGTCATGTCCTTTGGTCTAACCAATGCACATGCAGCTTTCATGGACTTGATGAACCGCATCTTCAGTCAGTTCTTGGATAAGTTTGTGGGGGTATTCGTGGATGATATCCTGATTTATTCTAGGTCCTTGGACGATCATGAGGAGCACTTGCGAATTGTGCTGCAGATTCTTAGAGAGGCTAAGCTGTATGCCAAGTTCGAGAAGTGTGAGTTTTGGAAGAAGGAAGTCAAGTTCCTTGGGCATGTGGTTTCGAATGATGGAGTTTCGGTAAACCCTTTTAAGGTTGAGGTCGTGATGAGTTGGGGTCACCCCAAGAATGCTACGGAGATTCGTAGTTTTCTCGGTCTAGCTGGGTACTATCGGATGTTCATTGAGGGGTTCTCTAGCATCTCTGGTCTGTTGACCAGGTTGACCAAGAAGGATGTCCAGTTTGTATGGACAGATGAGTGCGAGAAGGCATTCGGTGAGTTGAAGACAAGACTGACCACGGCCCCAGTGTTGATTATTCCCACAAGTGGGAATGCATATGTCGTATATAGTGATGCATCTCATTAGGGCTTGGGTTGTGTGCTGATGCAGCATGGTGGTGTTGTTGTCTATGGCTCTAGACAGTTAAAGATTCAGGAGAGGAATTATCTTAGTCATGACCTAGAGCTAGCTGCAGTGGTCTTTGCCTTGAAGATTTGGAGGCATTACTTGTATGGCGAGAAGTTTCAACTCTTCTCGGACCATAAAAGTCTGAAGTATTTGTTCTCTCAGAAGGAGTTGAACAGGTGGCAGAGGAGATGGATGGAGCTCCTTAAGGACTATGACTTCACCTTGGAGTATCATCCGGGAAAGGCCAATGTAGTAGCAAATGCCTTGAGTAGGAGACCGAGAGGTATGATTGCTTCTCGCATGCTCCAAGAGTGGCTCATGTTTGAGACCGCGTCCGAGTTTGGAACAAGGGACTTTTCTTGGTAGCATTTACTTGCAGCCTACCTTGATTTCCAGGATTATTCAGAGTCAGGCACATGATAAGTTCTCTCGGACTAAGTGACAGGACCCGAACCAGATTTCACCCTGAAACCCGGATAAGGCCCTGCGGGGACCACCTTAAGACTAACTCTATCGATAAATCGATAAGTCAATCTTAAGATGGACAACCCTAAAACCTGCAACAACCAAAACACTTCTAAATTCCAGTTCCATCTGTAACACCTAGAGCCACCTGCTCCCCAAATCACAACAACCGCCACAAATAAATACAAAATCTAATTCAACTGGCTCACAGGTAATCAGAGCAATCTAACAAAATGAACTGGAATCACAAATGGAAATATAACAAGAAATGTAATATGAAAATAAAAGAATAAGGGATCACAGATCCCACCTAGCGAAAGCGACAATGATGATGACTATGCCTCGACTCCGAGTACTCCTTGACCTCTGATCACTACTCTGCACACTGGGCGATTTTAAAACGAAGGGCCCAGGGGAAAGTAAATTAAAAACGTTAGAGTGAGTGGATAAAAATAAAACAATTTAATATAATACTTTAATTGAAAGTATCATATTACTTTCCCAATATTTTAGAAATAAAACCATATTGCATGCCTGTAATAAAACGTCCCACGTTTTAAGAAAATCGTATTTAAAAATCAGCCCCGCTGATATATCAAATAAACAAATAATACTTTTGTTTATATTTGTATTTCAAAACGAAATATTTTTGAAAATCAATTAATAATATTTCACGACCAATCCCATTGGTCATATAAAAACTCAGCCCCGCTGGTTCGGGAATTTATTAAATTACAGAAAGTCTCATAGAGAAAATATTCCCGAAAACCAAATAATATAAAATAATGACCCATCCCATTGGTCATATAATAGAATAGGGGAACGTCATTACCACCATTTAATAGTAGCCTCCAAGACTAAGGGTCAAGCCTCCAAGACTCTATAGCGTCCCACGCTATGCCCATACACGTCGACCACCGAGCGTGAATCTGACCTATGTGGTCAAGTCGTCACCTCGCATGGGCTCAGGCGACTAAGCTAGCTAGCATCAATATATATATCTGGACCCTGATATGGTGAAAATCCGAAAACAAAACCGAAAGTACGCTTCCCCTTATATATCATAAATCCGTACGGTCCCCGACCGCACATCTGAGGCTTATTATAATCATTAGTATAATAGCCTCGAAATATACTCATATATATCCGACATATCCAACATGCCGTAAAATAATATCAAAAATTATATTTATAACGTCGACATGTCTCTCATGTCGAAAATCATAAATAACGAAAATATAAAATCCCCGGAAATCTCATTTCCGGTCACTACCTTTAATTAAAACTTATTTAACATAATCAAGTTATGAATAATTAAAATATACTATTTCCGGAAACCTCGTTTCCGGATAAAATCACATAGTAAAAGCATAACCCCAAAACCATATATTTCTTTAAATATCATTTCATTTTAATTATATAAATTCTCGTGTTTCTCAAATCATTTATTTAAAATAACTGCATTTCATTAAAACAATTATGCATGCATTTATTTAAAATAAAATCCACTCACAGTACGGCCGAGCGTGCCGCTATTCCTCGTTCTCATTACGTCGAGTAATTTCTCGACCTGTAACAGAGACGTAATTATAATTATTACGAAACTCGGAATTTATTTATAAACGTTAAATCTACGGACGTCCTTACTCGCACGAAACCTCCTAATTTTCTCTTTTCAGTTATCGGTATAGGAATTTCACCTCAATACCGAATAATATGCGTCCGATTAATCCTTTTACAAGTTATTTCGTCGTAAAACCATTTTAATTAGCTTTTAACCTTTTTACAGTAAGTCAACAGTCGTATTTATCGCTCAAACAGCAATAGTAAAGTCAAACAGTAATTTTGGAAAGTCAAACAGTAAATGGTCAAAGTCAGCATTACTATTTACCATTTACTTTTACTGTTTACCATTTACTGAATTACCGTTTACTGTTTTACCGTTTACTATTCACTTTTTACTTTTTACCGTTTACTATTCATCGTCTTCTACCTTCCGCCGCCGGAACAGTGGCGCCGCCGCCACCGCCACCGGCAGCTCCGTCGCAGGAGGCCGAAAACACCTCCAATCGACGCCAAATTTTCACAGCAGCGTCGCCACCACTTCCGGAACAGGAGGCCGAAAACACCTCCAATCCCCTACACCCCCGCCGCCAAAAACACACACAGCCGCCGCATACGGCGGCCTAAAACCCCCAAACTCCAATTTCTTCAAAAATCAACCAATTCAACACCAAATTACACTCAATCGACTCCAAGCAATGTTCTAAACTCAATTCTAACCTCCAATTACAACAAAAACATCAAAATCACCACCTCCACCAAAAATCACAAAAACCCTAAAAATTTCAAATTCTAATTTCTCCTTATCTGGGCTGAACTGGATCAATTCCTTCCATGGGATTGTTGCACACGTCGAGACCTTCGATTCCCGACCGGAATCGGGCCGAGCCGTGGCCGGAGGAGAGAGCTCCGGTTCGATTGTGTCGAACCAGCTCGGGCGACGCACGGCCAAACGGCGGCGTTTCACGCCGCGCCGCTGCCACCGACGTGAAGAGGAGGCTGAGCCGGTCTGAACGTGACCAGTGCGCCGGCCCAGTTCGTCCGGACTGCGTAGACTCGGCCGGGGGTCGGGCCGAGTCGGGGGAGAGGAGAGAGAAAGGAGAGAGAAGAAAAAGAAAAAGAAAAAGAAAAGAAAGAAAGAAAAGAAAAATTACCGTTTCGGGAAATTTCCTCCCGGCTATTTATACTCGTCTAAAAATCGGACAATTTCTAATTTACATCGTAACTTTTTCGTACGAACTCCAAATTGAGCATGCTACGTGTCCACGAACTCGTTTCAACGTCTTCTACTTCATCATGAAATAAAATCCTCGGTCGGGTTAACTTATTTAAAAGCCGACCTTTTGCACTTTCGAATCGTAAAAATGAAAGATAAAACTGTCAAAGTTAATTCGAGATTCGGGTCGTATCACTAAGTTGGCGGAGTTAGTAGCAAATTTGATTGATGAGTGTCCGTCTGAGTGGACAGTTGGATCCGATGGTGGTTTGAGATTTGGGGTTAGATTGTGTGTTCCAGATTGTGCTAATCTCAAGGGAGAAGTCTTTCGGGCAGCACATCGATCACGCTATACAATACACCCAGAAAGTACAAAGATGTATAAAGACTTTTGTAGGCAGTTCTGGTGGAATGGGATGAAGAGAGATGTGGCAGAGTATGTGTCCAAGTGCTTACCTGTCAACAGGTGAAGGCAGAGCATCAGAGACCAACGGGTATATTGAAGCCGCTATCTATTCCTACATGGAAGTGGGAGCACATCTCTATGGACTTTGTGACTGGGTTGCCTAAGTCCAAGTTGGGGCATGAGGCCGTGTGGGTGATTGTGAATAGGTTGACAAAGTCAGCGCACTTTCTCCCAGCGTCGATGACGCACTCGGTGGAAGCCTTGTGCAAGTTGTATGTAAGGGAGATAGTGAGACTTCATGGGGTGCCAGTATCCATTGTATCAGATCGGGATGCTCGCTTCACTTCCAAGTTCTGGGCTGGTTTTCAGAAGGCCATGGGGACCACCTTGGATATGAGCACAGCATTCCACCCTCAGACTGACGGGCAGACTAAGGGGGTGAATCAGGTGATAGAGGATATGTTGAGACCCTGTGTCTTGGACTTCAAGGGATGTTGGGAAGATCACCTTCAGTTGATCGAATTTGCCTACAACAACAGCTATCACTCTAGTATTGGCATGGCACCATATGAGACTCTTTGTGGGAGACCTTGTAGATCTCCTGTTTGTTGGGCTGAGGCTGGTGAGAGTGGGCTCTTCGATCCTGAGATTGTTCAGAAAACCACGGAGAAGATCTCGATTATTGGAGATAGGATCCAAACTGCTCAGAGTAGGCAGAAGAGCTACGCTGATTAGAAGAGAAGGCAGGTGGAGTTTGAGATTGGTGATCATCTATTCTTGAAGGTCTCACCTATGAAGGGTGTGGTGAGATTTGGCAAGAAGGGAAAGCTGGCACCAAGGTATGTTGGGCTTTTTGAGATTCTCGAGAACGTCTCACTTATAGGATCCAAATTGGTCAAAGTAGGCAAAAGAGCTACGTTGATTTGAAGAGAAGGCAGGTGGATTTTGAGATTGGTGATTGTTTCTGTTGTAACCCGTAGGCCTGACAGAGACTGGTGGATCTTGGTGTGATTCCTTCCTGCAAGTCCGGCAAACTAAAGGGAATACCGGGTGGGCCGGTCTTCTCCTCTCCGATGCCTAAGTTAGTACTGTTGGGATAAATGGATAACTTAAGCGGGAACAATAAGTAGTTGGAGAGTTGGTTACCTATTAATGAGGGTAGTTGAGGCCCTTATATAGGTTGTCGAGCGTGAGATCTGGTCTCACTCTTCGATGTGGGACTAATCCCCTTCTGTTCATATATTGGGGCAGCTTTGGTGGTCTGTTCAGCAGAATGGCGCCCCCGACTCTCGGGCCCCTTGCCATAAGGTAGGCTGCTGGGTCCTGGGTCCAGGTGTTAACGATCCTGCCCTAGGCCATGGACCGGGCCCGGGTGGTGCGGCTGCGGGTCTGTGGGCCTGGGTAGCCCCTCTGTGGCTACCGTCAACAAGTCCCCCAAGTTCCCGGTCAAGTGCAATCTTGAATGGGGACATAAATATGTCTTGCTCTGCAGGCCCGCAGACCCGCAGGGTTACCGACCCAACGGTGCCCTAGTCCCCCAAGTCCGCGTTGAAGATTGGGCTTGGTCGGGCGTTCGAGCAGAAAGCCTGTTATGATGGTGCGTGGTGATGCGAGTGCATGTTCATGATGATGTGCAACAGTTATGAGTATGAGTTGTGATGATGGTGGTATGGTGCTTGAGTTCCGTCATGCCCTGCATATGGAACGGGGTGAACCCGGACGGGTGCATGGGATGATAATGTGGCGTTGAAATCCACCATGCCATGCATATGGGATGGGGTGAACCCGGATGAGTGCATGGGATGATAATGTGGCGTTGAAATCCGCCATGCCATGCATATGGGGCGGGGTGAACCCGGATGAGTGCATGGGATGATAATGTGGCGTTGAAATCTGCCATGCCATGCATATGGGGCGGGGTGAACCCGGATGAGTGCATTTGATGATAATGTGGCGTTGAAATCCGCCATGCCATGTTCCGCAAGGACTCGACCGGTGAACTGTCATGTCGGAACGAGTCAGGTATGAAATGCTCCAGGAGGACCCGGCTGGTGAACTGCCATGTCGGAACGAGTCCCTCAGTGAAAATTGCTGCCCACAGTGGTACAAACCGGAGAATATGTCCTGTGTTAGAGGTTAATTCCTGGTGGGGGGTTGCAGCCATGTTATAGCACCGGTCAGCACCCGCTGATTCATCCCGGCTTGTGTTGGAATAAGCGTGGGGTAATATGCAGGGTTGCGAGCCTACGGGGAGACCTGTTGGGTGCGAGCCAACAGATCTACCGGTGGGATGTTGCGGCCGTGTCAAAGCATCGGTCAACATCCGCTGATTCGTCCCAGCTTGTGTTGGAATAAGTGTGGGGTAATGTGCATGATTGCGAGCTTGCGGGGAGACCCGTTGGGTGCGAGCCAACAGATCTACCGGTGGGATGTTGCGGCCGTGTTAAAGCACCGGTCAACATCCGCTAGTTCTTCTCAGCCTGAACGTTATAGGCGTGAGGTTATGTGCAGGGTTTCTAGCCTGCGGGGAGATTTGTCCTGTGTTAGAGAAACAATTCTCCCGGTGGGGTGGCCCGGCCATTTGTCCCCCATATTTTTCACAGCTTTGTGTGATGCAGGGTTTCTAGCCTACGGGAAGATTTGACCTGTGTTAGAGGAACAATTCTCCCGGCCAGTGACCCGGTTGTTGTTAGGTGTACCACTGATCGTTTCATAGCTCTTGTTCGTACAGGCGTGATGTATGTGCAGAGTTTCTATCCTGCGGGAAGATTTGTTCTGTGTTAGAGAAACAACTCTCCCGAGTTTATAAAGCCCGATGTTTTGAAGCCTTGAGTTGTTACTGGCTTGTCTGTGCCCGTAGGCGCGAACGAAAGTGAATAAACCGATGGAATGCAACGGAACCGATGGAATGCCAGGTGGAACTAGTGGAATGTATATTACCCGTTGGAATGCCTGTGAACCGGTGGAATGTATATTACCCGTTCGAATGCCTGTGAACCGGTGGAATGCCACATAACCGATGGAATGTATATTACCCGATGGGATGCCGATGGCAACGACAGTGACCCGATGGGATGGCTTTCCTTGAATTGAGGTTGGCGCTTGAGGAAGTGATGGGGGGCTGGACGCCTCAGTTCTCACCCCCATCTCCTTCAACTGCCGTTTGTAGGCGAGGCAAGTGGCTGACATGCATTGAAGGAGAAAGCCCATCAGACCCATCAGTTATGATGGCGTGGGGATTTTACCTATACTGGGACACGTGTCAGTAGGGAGCGATCTGAGATGGAAGGCCCGGATTCGCAGGCGTTTGACTTGCCCCGATTGAGTATTTTGGGGGGATTACAGGGGTGCCTAGGGTACCAGACCTGTCTATATAAATGCCTTCCTTGTCTTCATTGTTTACTCTGTTTTTTTTTTCTCTTGTTTGAGAGAGAAGAAGAAAACGCTAGAGAGAAATCCGGAGACAGTTCTGTGACGGTATTCTCGCGCTATCCGTGCTTCAGGCGTACTTGCTCTTACATACGATTGCTCGGTGTTTTCCCAGGACTGACTTTCCTCGGTTGTGCATAGTAATCGGTAAGTTCCGCCTCCTTTGTTTCCATTTTTTCGTTGTTGGTTCTTGTTTTTTGATGGTTTTCTTTTCCCAGGGGATCCCTATCGCAACGGATGAGTTGTTTGGAGCGGGGAATCTGCGGCAGATTTGGGGAGCAGCCGCAGAGGGCGCTGTTTTAGGTTGTCGCTGACTGGCTGTTTTCCTCCCCCTAGGTTACATGGATTCTGGGAGCTCTTATGGAACTTCTAAATCGGCCGCCAGACGACCTGTGACGGACGATGAGGAAAGGTTGGAGGATTGGCTCGCCATCCGGGTCTCTCCCCCATGGGGTACCCTTTCCTTGTACCTAGCCCGCAGTTTACACAATTGGGGATGGGGAAGGGGCTGTGTTGTGTGACGAACCGGACGGTACCATGAGTCCCGCAGAGGTTGCCGCCTTCTGGGAAACGTGGAGTATCCCGGATGAGGTAAAATTACGGCCGCTGAATCCCGGAGAATTGGCTTGTAACCCGGAGAAGGGTTGGGTTGCTGTTCATGGAGACCAGTTCCGTCACGGGTTCTCCCTCCCGCTGCCAGACTTCGTGCAGTACATGCTCAGCGCTCTGCACGTGTCTCCCGCGCATCTTCCCGGAAACCAGTGGAGGCAGCTGCTGAGCCTTGGTTGTCTGTACGAGCTGTCCGGGATGAGCATGCCGACGGTGAACGAGTTTCGAGCATTGTACAGACTGTCCTTCTCGAAAAAGAAAGGGATTCGGGGTTGCATCACTTTTGGCGCCCGGCACTTTAAGCCTATTAACACCCACCTGCCTTCCTGGCTGGACAAGAGCTGGAGGAAGAAGGTGGTGATGGCAGGGGGGAGGTAGCAGAAGAGGAGGAGGACGTATCGGGTTCCTGGTGCTTTCCAGCCCCTTGGTGGCCAATCATACGTACTATCTGAGTTGGAGCAGGATAGGATTGCCACGATATTTGGGTGCTGGTCCGGGCTTGAGCGAAGCTCCTACAACTTCATACGGCGGGAAGTGTTGGAGTACTGCGGCCTGGGACGGGATCCCGGTGCGTAGTGGGGAGTTTAGCAGTGAAGTTCCCGCTGACCTAGTTTATACTATGTCTAACTCTTTGTTTGGTGTTCTGCAGGTGCATCTTCCCGGACGGTCATCAAACCCGCTAATTAACACGCTATCCATGGATGGTGAGGATCTTGTCTCGAGGCTGAAGGAGAAAGGGGAGGTCGTTTTGCAGACCACGGTGGATCGGGAGACTGGCCGGCTTAGCATCCACGCCGAGCCGGTGACCGTGGATGTTGCGGATGAGGACTACGTTTTAAGGCGTGTGAAGACTCATGCCACGGGATCCTCAGCGGGGCCCGGGAAGGGAAAAACGACTGGCGGGCCACCAAAGGTTCCTAGTGGAACGGATAGGATTCCATATCGAGTGGGATCGGTCCCACTTGTCACCAGGGTCTCCTTGCCTGGCGCACAATCTTCTTCACCGGTCGACCTGGGTGAGAAGAGGAGGAGGATCATGGACGTCCCGCCTTCCGCGCTGGTGACGCTGACTGGTCGGTCGTTTGGTGAGAACTTGGCGAAAGGGCTTAAGTTGACTAGTGGTGGGACGAGTCTCCCTAAGGATAGAGCCGTTGCGGCTTCAAGTTCTGCGCCCCGCAGAGTAGTCCCGCTCCGGTGGAAGAACCTAGGAGGGGAGGTCCGGAAAGCCCGTTCGTCCGGAACCTGCTGAAGGACGTGATCGGCCTGGGTCTGGATAGGCCTGGGGCCGCTGGAGCCCTATCGGGGGAGAATCGTCAGAAGAGCAAGGAGTTGGTCCTCCGGGTAAGAATAGTTTGGTGCTACGGCACCAGTCGAACAATATTTTTTTATTTCTTTTGTTTTTGTTTTTATTTTATTTTTTTGTAATTGGTGGCCTGTCATTCTGCAACTGTTGTACAATCTGTACCAGCCGGACCCGAGTGAGGAGCTGCTGGAGCTGAAGAAGCAGGTGGCCGTTCTGGCCGGCGCCCGGGAGCGCTTGGAGGCTGAGAAGTCCAGGCTTGAGCGGGAGAAGGCCAGACTAGAGGAGAGGGCCAAGAGGTAGGTTGCCAAGCTAGAGGGCCAGGTCCGGAGCCTCGAGGAGGAGAAGGAGCGGGCTGAGGAGGAGAGGGCCGAGCTGGAGGCCAAGGTGGATGAGCTCCAGTTGGAAGCTGCCGCTGCGCATGCCGCCACCGTCGCTGCGGCTGGAGAAGAGGACCCGGAGCTTTTCCAGCAGGTTATCAAGAAATATCACGATAGTGAGCAGTTTCTTGTCCTTCTAGAGAAGGCTAGGGAGGCGGGTATCGCCGATCCCTACGTGGAGTTGGAAAAGAAGGGGTACCTGAATACCTCTCAAATGCCGCAGGCGTAGGCCGATGATGATATTGATGGGCAGCCGCGGGAGGAGGAGCAGCCGGAAGAGGAGGGCGGACCTCAGCAATCCGAGCCCGCCGGGTGATAGGAGCACAATGTGCGACGATATTAATAAGCTTATGCCCTCATTTATGCTTCGTTTAACCCTTATTTACCTAAGATAGAGTCATAATTTAGTTTAGTGTCAATTTGGTAGAGTTTTGGAGAAAGTGTGCTTAATTGTCAGAAAAACGACCAAGTATAAAAATCTGAGGAAAAAGTGAAAAATATGTTGTTTTCGTGATTTTGAGGTCTGTGTTTGATTGACTTATTATTTTCAAAATTTGATCAAATTTGGTAGACACATAACTGGCAAGCTGGAGTGTATTGTGTCAAAATTTCAGATCAATTGGAGTTCGGGAAGTCACCCAAAAGATGGCTGCAACTTGGCAGTTTGAACAAAGATCACCAGGGACTAACAGGATTTTCCTGGGACTGTGTCCTGACTTCCGGAATTTATGTCAGACGATCCACAAGGAACCAGGAGGGGAATCACATATCGACGGAAAGCCCTGTGTGTTTAGTTTTATATGAAATTAGAATCACAAGAGATATTGTTCAATTATTCAGTCATTATCTTGGGAATTTTCGGCAAAAAATAGAGGAAGAAAATCGCAACAAATCCTGATCAAATTCGGCAGAATTCCTGTGCACGTCATCCAACTTCCACGGACTCTTCCGGATAGCTCACTTCGAATTAGAAGGCGAATCTTATATGGATGAAAATCACTACCAGAAAAGGGGTTATAGCCGACGACGCCATCACGTCGGCCGTTTTCATTAAATCGTCGGCTATTCTCTCGTCGGGAATGCTCCGTCGGCTATAGTATAGCCGACGACACTCAGGGTAAGTCGTCGGCTTATAAAACACGCGGTATAGCTGACGAATAAAGCGTCGTCGGCTATACTTCGAACATTGCCGACGACAGATTACGTAATTGCCCCTAATCCGGAAGTATAGCCGACGACACTATCGTCGGCTATACGTCCGGCATAGCCGACGAATTAATCGTAGGCCATAACAATCGCCGGTACCAGGAACGGCTTTTTTTTGCCTGAAGCCGGGAGGGTATAGCCGACGAAATATGGTCCATTTCGTCGGCTATAACCCCTAAATATTTAAAAAAATTTAAAAATTTAAGTCGGGCCCAATTTCACTTCGTCTTCGGTTTGGCTGCAGAAAATCCACAAACAAACATCCAAATATCCAACAAATATCCACATCAATCCATCCCTAATATCCTACCTACTGTACAAATTAACCCCCTAACTAGTCATCTACTCATCATCACCCCCTAAACGCGTAGCGTCGTCGACGGGATCGTTCGAGTTCCGGTGGCTATGGCTACCCTGATCGCCTGGCGACGTACTCCGATGCGGGGGGGGAGTGGGGACGACGAACTGGGGCATCTGTGGCGGAGGCGGGGGCTGGAGTCCAACCTGCTGGGCCTCCCAAGATTGTTGCATCCATCGGTACATCTGCGCCATAGATGCGTCTCTGGCCTGCTGCGCCGAAGCCTCCGCCGCCCTCGCCAACTCCGCCTGCTGGAGCGCCTCCACCGCCCTCGCCAACTCCGCCTGCGTCCTCTGCAGCTGTGTCTGCAAGTCTCCTCTCGTCGAAGCCGCACGCTGCGTGCTGGGATTGGCCGGCGTGTACTTGAGAACCCCATCTCCCGCCGCGCCTAGGCCTCTCTGGTAGAAGTAGTTGTTGCCCGTCCCTACCGCCGCGTGCATGATCTGAGAGGCCAAGCGCGACTCAAGGGTGTCGATCGTGGAGGCAAACTCCGCGATCGCCTCGTCGGACGCCCCTTCCCCCAGGGTGTCTCGCGCAATCCCGAAGGTGATCGCGTCGGTCTCCGCATCTATTTCCGCCTAATTGACAAGAAAATATAATAAACGAATTAATAAAAAAAATATATAAATTAATTTAATGAAACACTTTTATTGAAGATGGGCGAATACTTACCACTTGGTCGGGACGCCCCGGATACATCTGCGCATGAATCCACGACAACGGCCTCAGCGGTCGGTCCCTCCTCGCAATCTCTGCCCACTGCCTCCAGGAGCGGGCGCCGCCGTGGTGGGGGTGCTCGTTCATCTTGCGGTTGTCGCTGTTCGTCTTCGAGATTTTCTGTATTATAAGAACGAACATATAAACGCAAATATAAATTAGTAACTAAATTAAAATATTAGAAACTAACCAAAATAAAATTATTAACTAATTTAGTTACTAACTAATTTAATTTAATTAGTAACTACTTAACTAACTAATTTAATTTAGTAACTAACTAACTTACTAACTACCTAATTTAATTTAATTTAATTTAATTTAGTAACGAACTAACTAACTATGTAACTAACTAACTAACTTAATTTAATAACTAATAACTAACTAACTAATTAATTTAATTAAGTAACTACATAATTTAATTATTAAATAACAGTAAAAAGTTATATACTAGCAGGCTAAATTTTCTTACCGAGACCCTGTCGCTCCCGAAGTAGGCTACCAGCCATAGCCACTCATACTCCCTGTACCGGAACTCGTGGGGGGTTGCACCTCGCCCCAAGCCCTGCTCCACATGGTACGTCCTGTAGTGCGTCGACAGCTCGTTCTTCCACTCGGAGTACCTATATTAACAAAACACAACTGTTAGATATATTCGTACACTGCCAATAAATAGTATGATAGTAAAATAATGCGAAACACATAACCTGTTCTTCAGCTGCTCGTCTCTCCACCAGTCCAAGGTAGGATGGACTCTAAACCATTGCTGCAATATTATAAATTAATTAGAAAATATTTTTATATAGTTATAAGGACTGAATTCATAAATGTTTATTTTCTATAATAAAAATACGATTTAACTCACCGACAGTGCATTGTACACTCGCGCCTTGATGTCATCGGGCACAGAGCCCCAGTCGGGCCACAACAGTGGGATCCTGTCCCGCACGAGCATGCCCGTCGCGTTGATATACTTGGTGGTGGTGTCTCTCCTCTCAATCGGGCGTCCATCCTCACCGGGACCGGGCAGGATCTCCCTGATCCCACCGGCGAGCTCCCTCTCCAGGGTCGACATGTTCGCTGGCCCTCTGGTCCGTCTCGTCCCCGCGGGTTTATTTACGAGGACGCCTGTTTCATAATTAAAATGAATACATAGTAAATAATTATTTAAACTAACTAATTAAATAATTAATTAAACAATCTAAATAATTAATTAAACTAACCAATTACCTGCGTCGTTGTACTGCTTGTCCTTCTCACGAACACACCACAGGCCGCAGCAGTCCTCTGAGTCGAAAGGCCTGTGGACGTAGGCCTCCTCCCAGGGAATCTCGTAGGGCCGGTCGTGCCTCCAAATCTGCCTCCCCCTGGCGTCGTACTCGGGGATGGCAGGGAGGAACTGGACCATGTACATCCCCGATGGCGGAGACATACGGGGCGTGGACCCTGAGGGGCCTGATCCCCCTGACGGTGAGCCCCGTAGCTGTGGACGCTGTCGCTGTGGGGGGACAGGGAGCATCTCTGGAGGGTCCAGATCGGCGCGCGGTGGGGTCGGCTGCCGATCCTGGAACAGTGCTGAAGTGCACTGGGGTCTGGTGGCTCTGCGTCCTCCTCCGAGACTCGAGTCAGGGCCCGCTCCCGTCGACTCATACGAGGAGCCCCCACGTGGATCGCTCGGGGTCAATCCCATCAAGGTCTCCTCTCGTCGACTCATAGGCCGGCGTAGGCCCTGACGACCGCTGGATCTGCTCCCCCCACGGCTGGCTCCTGCCTGAGCGTCGGGGTGCTCTCGGTCGGTCTGGCAAGCCATCGGTCTACAGCGCGGCGGTTTCCTGCACAATTAGTATATAAATTCCATAAATTTCACAAAAATTCCACAAAAAAATTAAAAACTTCATTAAATGTATATATACCTAATTATATATATACCTAAATATATTTATACCTAATTATATATATATATATATATATTCCGAAATATATATATAGATATATATATATATATATATATCCTCCTACAAATCGTTGTTAATTCCACAAAATTAAAAAAAAATCCACAAAATTCAATAAATTTAACAAAAAAATAAAAAACTTCATTAAATATATATATACCTAATTATATATATACATAAATATATTTATACCTAATTATATATATATATTCCGAAATATATATATATATATATATATCCTCCTAAAAATTACACAAAATTAACAAAAATTCCACAACATTAAAAAAATTTCCACAAAATTCCATAAATTTCACAAAAAAATAAAAAACTTCATTAAATATATATATACCTAATTATATATATACATAAATATATTTATACCTAATTATATATATATATATATATTCCGAAAAAAAAATATATATATATATATATATATATCCTCCACAAAATTCCACAAAATTCCACAAAATTAACAAAAAATCCACAACATTCCATAAATTGCACAACAACCCTAAATTCCACATAATTTCACAAAAACTATAAAATTTCACAAAATCCCTAAATTCCACAAAACCACAAAATTCCACAAAATTTCCAAAAACCATAAATGAGGGAGAGCGGGACTACCTGACATGGTGGTGCGGCGGCGACGGTGGCTAGGGGTGGCGGCTGGTTGGGCTGGGTCGATCGGTCGATCGGCGTCGGGTGGGGCTGGGTCGATTGGCGTCGGGTGGGGCTGGGTCGATCGGTCGATCGGCGTCGGGTGGGGAGGGTCGATCGGCGTCGGGTGGGGCTGGGTCGATCGGCGTCGGATGGGGAGGGTTCCAAATTAGGCAGAAAATGAGGGAGAGGCGCCTCTATTGCGGTTTAAATCGAAGGACTATAGCCGACGATTTAATTTTAATTCGTCAGCTATAGTCATAGCCGACGAATTTCGTCGGCTATACTCTGACCCGAAATCCGGGCCGGGCCTCAGTTGGGTTTTGGGGGCCTGTTATAGCCGACGAAGAATGAATTTCGTCGCCTATAGTCTGAAAATCGAAGGACTATAGCCGACGATTTAATTTTAATTCGTCGGCTATAGTATAGCCGACGAATATACTCTGACCCGAAATCCGGGCCGGGCCGAAGTTGGGCTTTGCGGGCCGGTTATAGCCGACGAAGTATGGATTTCGTCGCCTATAATATGAATCTCGTCGGCTATCCTTCACGCTCTCAGCAGCCGTCAGATCTCGCCCATCCAACGGCGGACAATGAAACGGCGCGGATCGCAAGAGTTTAGCCGACGAAGTTAAGTATGTCGTCGGCTATTCTTTGGTCAAACTACAAAGTCAAACCTCAAACGATTTAAAACGGCAATTGGCCCGTCTAAATGACGTTTTTTTGCCTGACCTTCAACAGAGAATAGTTTCAGATCGATGAGACGCAACTAATCGTATAAAAATTTTCCTCAAAATTTTAACTGACCGTCAGGCTACCCATAGGAAAACGGAAGTAAAAAACAGCTAACCGCAACATTCGGCACACAAATTTTGTCGGAATCTTCCCATTTTTCAACCGTAGTCGTATTTCAATATTTCGGTCGTATCTTATTTCACGACACTTTTGCATTTGAAGGGTCTACGTATAGTAACTATTTGAAACTATACATTCACTTAAACACTTAGTAAACAAGTTAAGGAACATTAATGCATATGTTCCGATTTCGAATCTAAAAGTTTGGAAAATCTATTCCAACTGTCAGATATCACCGTTAAGATTAAATACATGTATGAAAAAAATTCCAACTACATCTGACAACGTTAAAGGCTCGATCGGTACGGTCAAACTGCAAAGTCAAACCTCTAAACGCTTTAAAATGGAAATTGGCCCGTCTAGATGACGTTTTTTGGCCTGACCTTCAACAGAGAATAGTTTCAGATCGATGAGACGCAACTAATCGTATAAAAATTTTCCTCAAAATTTTAACCGACCGTCAGGCTACCCATAGGAAAACGGAAGTAAAAAACAGCTAACCGCAACATTCGGCACACAGATTTTGTCAGAATCTTCCCATTTTTCAACCGTAGTCGTATTTCAATATTTCGGTCGTATCTTATTTCATGACACTTTTGCATTTGAAGGGTCTACGTATAGTAACTATTTGAAACTATACATTCACTTAAACACTTAGTAAACAAGTTAAGGAACATTAGTGCATATGTTCCGATTTCGAATCTAAAAGTTTGGAAAATCTATTTCAACCGTCAGATATCACCGTTAAGATTAAATACATGTATGAAAAAAATTCCAACTACATCTGACAACGTTAAAGGCTCGATCGGTACGGTCAAACTGCAAAGTCAAACCTCTAAACGCTTTAAAACGGAAATTGGCCCGTCTAGATGACATTTTTTTGCCTGACCTTCAACAGAGAATAGTTTCAGATCGATGAGACGCAACTAATCGTATAAAAATTTTCCTCAAAATTTTAACCGACCGTCAGGCTACCCATAGAAAAACGGAAGTAAAAAACAACTAACCGCAACATTCGGCACACAGATTTTGTCAGAATCTTCCCATTTTTCAACTGTAGACGTTTTTCAATATTTTGGTCGTATCTTATTTCACGACACTTTTGCATTTGAAGGATCAAGCAATGGTTTGGGTCAACATCCGGGCCAGGGGTTATAGCCGACGAATTACAGGTCGTCGGCTATACTTTAGCCGACGACCTTCAACATTTTGTCGTTAGTCGACGACTTGCATATTAAATTACCTAGAATGGGCATTATAGCCGACGAAGTATGGTCCATTTCGTCGGCTATAATGCTTATCTTTCCGAAAATTTGCCATTTAGGGCCTGAAAATTGCCTATTTCACCTGATAAATTCCTGAACATCGCACAAACAATTCAATACAATTTCCCATAAACTCGGAAAACGGTAATTAAGGACGAAAAATGTATTCATACATGCATGCACCATCGTACACAAATACATACATAAACAGTATACTAAGGATGATAATCAGAATCATCCTCATCACTTCAGTCAGACGTAGTATAGTAGTTAATATCTGGCAACCGGTGCTCGTACTCGTCGTCTGAGTCATCGTCTGCCTGATATAGACGATTCGGATTAACATCATACATGGGCACCTGACCCCTAGGAAGTCGAACCACTCTGCCCGGCGTCACATTATTATCGCGGATGGTGGAGGATTCCGGAATGTCGCCGGCGTCCGGCTCTTGGTATGCGGTCGCTTCTTGACACTCTGTGCTCACACCAAGTGTGGTAGCACTGTATATGTCTCGCTGAGACACATGGTTAACTACCTTCCACGTGCCTTTGTTCAATGGATCGTCAAGATAAAAGACCTTTTTGGCCGCTGTGGCGAAAACAAAGGGGTCGTCTTCATACACACTAGTGGCGGTATTCACCGAAAGTATGCCGTACTGATCGATCCGTATGCGGTGCGGCCTAGTATCAAACCATCGACACTTGAACAAGTGGACTTTCATGCGGTTCCCATAAATGAGTTCAACAACTGACTGTAGGACACCGTAAAAATCCACGCCCCCCTCTGCACCATCGACCATCACCCCACAATTCTGTGTTTTGCGTTCCCCGTCTCTAGCTTCACATATATACTTAACGCCGTTGACATCACACATTGGGCGGACTGTGGAAGATATCGGCTTCATCGACAACAGCCTCAATTCCTCTGAGTAATTTGTATGACCACCCCTCGCAGCCACTTACATCAGCTGAAAAATATAACTCAAATCAGTTGGTGTGTTTATGATTAAAGAATAGGGAACTGTAAAAGAAAGCCATCTAATATATATATTTATACACTTACCCATTGTGGAAAATAGTCTGCAAACGTCGTGTTGTGGTACTCGACATCACCGCGAACTTCCTTGCAGTGAAGATGGGTTCGTTTCCAATATTGTACCTCCGGACAGTTTATTAGAACCCACCAGTGGGCAATCCCTACCTCATGGTCAGGCAACTTGTCCACACCCTTCTTCTTGAAGCTTCCGTATGGTACAACAGAGTTGGCGACGATAGATAGGTTGAACTCGGGGTCATCTCGACTTGGATGTTGTGGGGGGTCCTCCATCGCTCCCAAGTACAACTTGGCGTACGTTACACACTCATGCGCAATGTAAGCTTCAGCAATACACCCCTCA
This sequence comes from Potentilla sterilis, assembly GCA_963682095.1. Taxonomy (NCBI): domain Eukaryota; kingdom Viridiplantae; phylum Streptophyta; class Magnoliopsida; order Rosales; family Rosaceae; genus Potentilla; species Potentilla sterilis. The sequence goes on from OY821754.1 coordinate 27,264,473, forward strand.
GGCGCAGATTTATTGTGCACATATTTCTTGTAGTCTCCAAGTTGTCTGCAAGGTTAACAAGTGCATGTTAAGAGCATGCAACTTTTATTTAAAAACATGTATAAATCAAATTTATGAATAACATGTACCTTTCGATGGGATACATCCAAGTGTAGTGTACGGGACCGGTAAGCAACAATTGTTGGGGAAGATGGATCATCAGGTGAGGCATGATGTCAAAGAAGTTTGGGGGAAATATCCTCTCGAACTTGCACAAGATAAAAACGATTTCCTCATGCATTCTCATGAGGTCTGATTTTCTAACTTCTCTAGCGCATAACTTCTGGAAGAATCTTGACAACGCCACCAACGGCTCAACCACTTCATCCTCCAAGTACGCTCGAATGAAAATAGGGAAGAGGCGTTGAAGCAGTACATGGCAGTCGTGACTCTTCAATCCGTACATCTTGTTGTCTCGGTAGTTAACACACTTGCTTATGTTACCCGCATAGCCATAAGGATACCTGCATAGCCATTAACAACAATTAGATTTCATGCATATATAGTCGTCCAACAACAGATGGATTCTTTAGGGAATACATGCCTAATAAAAAGTTACCTGACATTACTCAGCCATCCAAAGATTTCATGTTTCTGGTCCCTGGTGACGGTGTAAGGAGCTTGGGGCATTTTGCTCCTGCCCTCTCTCAACCACAAATGGTCCCGCAGTCCCATATTTCTCAGATCAACGCGTGCCTTGGGGGTGTCTTTTGTTTTCTTCTCCCAATTCAAAACTGTGCCAACCACGGCTTCACCCACGTTCTTCTCTATATGCATGACATCCAGGTAGTATCTGGTAGCCAACCTGGCCCAATAAGGAAGTTCCCATAAGATGCTCTTGTGTGACCAGAACCTATACCGATCCGGCCTCTCTGGAATCGTGCGCAACACATCGGGATGATTGCTAAGCGGACCAAAGTCATACTCATTCAACACTGCCAATATTTCCTCCCCTGTCCATTGCTCGGGTGCCCAGCCCCTTTCTTCAGTCCCATCAAAAGCCTGTGCATCGTCCCTAAATGGATGGTCATGCGGAAGCCAACGACGGTGACGCATCTGGACAATCTTGCTGCAATGAGGACTGGAGCAATCAACAGTCATGCACTCTGAACAAGCCCTGTAACCCCTGGTGACGCTGCCCGACAACATACCCCTCCCAGGAAAGTCACTGATCGTGCCAACAAGCATGGCATGCATCCGGAACATCTCATTTTTGAACCGGTCGTAGACCAGGTGGCCGTTCAGACTCAAGTACCGAAGCTCCTCAATTACGGGTCTCAAATACACATCGAGACACTTTCCCGGATAACTTGGGCCTGGAATCAACAATGTGAGCATGTTATATTCCTTCTTCATGCACATCCACGGTGGAAAGTTGTACGGAATCAAAATAACTGGCCACACACTGTACTGAAGCTCTTCTCGCCAAAAGGGTTGAAACCGTCGGATGATAGCCCTAGCCAAACATTTCGAACCTCTGATGCAAATTCAGGAAACTCCAACACATTCTTCTTCCAAGCCTCTCCGTCGGCGGGATGTCTAAGGGTGTCATCGTCAGGCACATTCCTATAAGCCCACCATCTCATAGCTTTGGCCGTGAAAGCACACATGAACAACCGCTCAAGCCTATCAATCAGCGGGAAGTACCGAAGTATCTTCACAGCTTTCTTGTTCCCTTTAGGAGTGAACTTATACCGCTCTGTATTGCATACTGGGCAGTATTCAAGATCTGCAAGTCCTTCCCCGTAAAACAGAACGCAATCGTATCTGCATGAATGAATCTTGATGTATGAAAGGCCGAGATCTTTAAGGATATGTCGCACCTTATGATGACTGGTGGGAAGCCGATGTCCGGGGGGCATCGCCCCACCCCATATCTTCAGCCAATCATCAACCGATTTGACAGTGCCTTTGTTCTCCGTTTTGATCTTCATCACTCCCATGACAGATTCAAGGACAGTCTTACTGCATCCGGGGTACAACGGAGTCTGTTGCAATGCGATCAGGTTGTTGTACTTTTCCATACCACTTGTGTTGACCGGAGATCGAGGTAATGGCTCGAGTGGCTCAATATCAGGGAAACACTCCATCTCCGGAGGAGGGAGTTGCACATCTGGTGCTTCATCAAAGACACCGCTCTCACGAGGAAACATATCGTTGATCCAGTTCGTTGTTGGATCATTGGAGGAACTCCCTCTCTCGGCAAATTGTCCATGATCATGAGGACCCGCAAACTCTGGTTCACCGTGATAAATCCAATTAGTGTATAGGACCCAAAATCCATATCTAGCCAGGTGTTGCTCCACTGTCTCTATGGAAAACCGGTGTCGTGGGGTGGCACACTTGCACTTTTTACACGGACAATAATGAAGTGTAGTGTCTCCACAGTTAGCCATCACAAAATCTAGGAAACTCCTAACTCCATCATGATACGCTTGATCCCATCTTCCAAGGGTAATCCAACTCTTGTCCATCCTGTAAATTCAAGAAATAAATATAGCTATATATAGATATGTATATATGCACGTACTACGTACGTACGTACTAATTAATTAAAAAATTCATCATTACACACACACACACACATATATATATATATATATATACACATACATCCCTAAATTAATTAAAACATCGTCAATCTCCCTAATTAATTAAACACAATGTATTTTTTATATATACCAACAATATATTTTTAATTACAATTAAATTAATTAATATATATATATATATACATTTTTTCATCAAATTCATCTAAAATCACCTATAAATCAACAATCAATCACTAATCTTCAACAAAACTTCAATTCTATCTAACCAACATATCAACCCATTAATAATCTCATCTCAACACACACACATATATATATATATATATCAAATTAATCACACATTTATTCTAATTAAACTCTAAATTAACACACCTCTGCATATAACCAACTAAATCAACACATACAGCAATATACGTACCTTTCAAGCTTATGGCCGAGGTTTTGGACAATTTCAGAGCGTTTTCGAAATATTTTCGACGAATGAGCTCGCTGCTGCAGAATAGATCTGATATAAGAGTTATAGCCGACGAATACCCTCCTCGTCGGCTATAACCAAAAACTTTTCGTCGGCTATAACTCTTATAGCCGACGAATACCTTCCTCGTCGGCTATAACCAAAATCTTTTCGTCGGCTATAGTTATAGCCGACGACGTCCGACAACTCGTCGGCTATAATATTATAGCCGACGATGTGGCCGACGAAATAGTAATTCGTCGGCTATGACCCCTTATAGCCGACGAAGTACTGTTTCGTCGGCCGTTTTTTCCCATATCGTCGGCTATAACCCCTTTTCTGGTAGTAAAGCTACGGGAGTCGAGTTTCTAACCCAACTGGAATCACCTCAATATCTATTTTCTAGAGAAAGATATTCTATAATCTTCACTCGAAGGTCAAATCTGCCAGCAGGATAAGTTTGAGAAAAACTAGGTTTTGTGAACCCTAGTTGCATCCACCCTTTTGCCTCTATATATTGGACGATTTTCACACAGAAAATATCATCTTCTCTTCCTCATTTTAAACTGCCAAACCTCTGCCGAAATTCCACCATAAAATCCTATCAAAGAACTAAGCCAATTCCATCTCCACCACTCTTCCAAAAATTCAGTCCGTCCATCACCACTAATCCTCTTTGCCGATTCTCTACTCAAGGTTTCTCAAAGTGTGATTTTATCTTTTCTTATGGCTTTTGTTCTTTTGTATCAATACAATATTTTGTCTATGAAATTTGTATGGATTCATGGTTGTAATTTCGGTTTTTTGAATTATTCTTTGGATTTCCGAATTTTTGTTATATGATTTGGTTTTCTTTTGGTTTAATTTTCGAACTATGCATGTAATAAATTGAATTTAGGTTTTATGGGCAGTAGGTTTTTACATGTGTTCTTGGTTTAATTTGGTTTATTTTCTGAATTTGTATGCATAAAAATCATATGCATGAGGGTAGCCTCGGCCATGGCTATTCCTTGTGTGTTGGTTTCACATGCCGATTAAATACAAGTTGAATCATACGCGAAGTTGGTTTTAATTTGTATTTATCTAAGGGCTAGAATAATTCTGAAAATTTACATGTCGATGTGAGATGAGTGACGACATACTTGCTAACATGTTTCCAATTCGACTTATTGTGCTTATGTGCTCTTTGTGTTTAATTTCTACGCGAAGTGTTTTTAAACCAATTAGTACCATGTTTAGGATTACACGCGAAGTTAATTCTAAATACTTGTGAAGTTTTGAATGATTAGATAAACCGCGAAGGCTCTAATTAAATTGGAACTAAATTGAATATAGAATCTGTTTGAACTTGCTGCCCCTATTTCTTTATTTAATTTTGTTACATGTTTAGAGAGTTTTGTGTTATGTGCTCTTTGTGGAAGATGTTGATCAATTGTATATATTATTTTAGGTTTTATTTTTCTTTATAATTTGCGTAAAAATCAGTAGGTTATTTAGATAAAAACATCAAACCCCCTTCTATTTGCAATACTTTGTGTGATTGAAAGCCCTAGATTTCCCCGGATAGAACGATCCCTACTTGTCCTAACTACAATTGACACAAATAGGGTATTATGTGTATGAAGTTGTTTTGCAGGTACAAATGTGCTGGATAATAGCTCCATCAATTTTTGGCGCCGTTGCCGGGGAAATTTAATTATTTTGATTCATGAAGTGTTGCTTTGTAACTTTGTAAATTTCAGATTGTTTAATTTTTCCTTATTTTTGGGATATGTATAATAGGATTTTAGGACATGTAATAGTAAGTATGCCGAATTATGTGATGTAAAAATATGTGTGAATGTTTGTAACACTTAGATAATTTCTAGGAAGTTGATAGGTTTATGTATGTTTGAGTTTATTGTAGTTTCTAAAGTGTAACATGTAGGGAGAAGCCGCATTTGTTGGTCATAGCCTTAACCCTTCATACGAATGATGTTTTAGCAGATCCATTTTTATGAGGTTGAGGGCGGCTTTGATCAACAAATGTAGACTGCTAGGGATCCGAGTTTGTTTTACAAAGTATAGGGCAAGTTATTTTCATTGATATGGTTCTCAGGTTTGTTTAACTGGTTCTCAAGGCCCACAGACTGATGTTCATTCTCGGTGAGTGAGTCGATAGGGGACTTGTCCTCCGTGGTGTCCAACAACGAGACCTGCCTGGTTCCTGTAGGGAGTTCGTTCTCTGTGAATCTTAACGACACCGCCTTTGAAAAGTAAAATCCGCTCGACCTAGATAATAGCTTGGGCCGAAGCATCACCTCACTTTAGACGCTAGAAAATAACTTGATATATGTGATCTATTTTCTTCAACCCAATTCATCTTTAATTTTTGAGGTATATCGGAATAAGCATGATACTACCAAGGGCTGCATCAGTCCATTGCACTGTTATCTCCTCTGCTCCACGTACTTCAAATTTTAAAGTTGTGTGAATAAAAGAAATTAAACTCTAGGGTTTGGCAGTCTCATATATCACATGATTCGAATAATTTGAAAAGACTAGGACCGATCCATTGTGTGATACTTGTAAATTTTCGTGAAACTTATACTTGTACAACTCGTGTGGAATATATACTTATAGAGAATTCGTATGATATATTTATAGTTTGAAAATTTTACATTACTTATAACTTATTTCTAACCTATACTCTAACTTATTCTAACTCATTCTTTCTAATCTATACATGTTGATTCTCATGATTCTTGTAGAGTTTAATTGTTAGTTGCAGATCATAAGGAAGAGGTGAAGAATTACATTGTAAACAGTTGATTGAAGCTCTCATTGACTTGGGAAGGACGACAAGTGTTGCAAGAAACGAGTTCCACCACTCTCAACTTTTGTTCATGATTTACAATTAAATTCTACTTAGCTAATTGTTGTATATTTATACACTAACTTCTAACTTTAGCTAATTCACTAACTAACTACTAACCTATTCTTTGAACTCTCATCTCCACTCTTCTAATTTTCTTTATCTTGATGTGATGCAGTTGAAGAGTGAAGTAATCATGCATCGAGTTATGATAACCATTGTAAAGAGGCATGAATTTGGAGTGCGCACTCCAAAAGGCATCGCCCACAACTTGATTAAGAAGTGAAGAGTCTAGGCTAAAGGCTTATAAACAATTAAGCGCTACAAGGGAGGCAACCCATTTCAACAAAAATTGTGAAGGAGCCATCAACGAGAGTTTGAATTTTCTAAATCCCTAAACTCTTTTTGGATTTAGAAAATTCAAACTCTCGTGCTTGGAATTTTCGTGCATCAACTTGAAAGCTATGTGTACATACGAGCCTGAGACAAATTGTTAGGGGCAATAGTTTGTTTAGAGTCTAGTTTAATTTAGTTTGCTAAGGGACTAGCAAAGGATAAGTGTGGGGTAGTTGATAGGAGCACAAAGTGCTACGATATTAATATGTTTATGCCTTCATTTATACTTTGTTTAACCCTTATTTATCTAAGATAGAGCCATAATATAGTTTAGTGTCATTTTGGTAGAGTTTTGAAAATATGTGCTTTAGAATCCAAAAAATGACTAAGTTTAAGAATTCTGGAAAATAGTGCAAAATGTGTCGTTTTCGTGATTCTGAGATTAGTGGAATTGTGACCTATCCTTTTCCAAATTTGCTGAAATTTGGTATGCATATTATTGGCTTGCTAATGGGTTTTGTGTCAAAAATTCGAATCAATTGGAGTTCGGGAAGTCGCCCAAACGATGGCTACAAAACAGTAGTTCGAGCAAACCAATCCAGGGACTTCCAGGATTTTCCTGGGACTGTGCCTCAACTTCAAAAATTCATTCCCGACGTTTCACAAGGAGTTTGATCAAGCCCTTTTATATGGAGATATCTCTCTGTGTCTAGTTTCTCGGACACTTAGAATCGCATCAATCGGAGCTCCACGGAGAGAGTTATGCCAGATTTACCGGAGCAAGGTCATATCTGCCGATTCCAGCAAGTTTCTGCCTCTTTTCCTTTGTTTCAATTTTCGACGGACATTTTGGCGTGCCATTGCATATTTGAAGATTGTCCAAGCTTATTGAAGGATAGAGGAAGACATTGAGCCAAGGCAATTGAGGAAAAAGTGAAGAAAAGAAGATTTCCTAGTCAAGCTAGGATTGTATGCCGAGAAAACCAAGCTTGCTGCCGGTTCTGTGTTCTTGACGTTTTGTGTATTTTTCATGGATCAAAGTTCACCAAATGGAGTTGTCAAGTCCACATATGAAGTCCATGAAGATATGCAGCCCATGCCGTGAAGAAAATTCAGAAAAAGAAGTCCAAGAATGCAATATTTGTCCCACAAGGAAACCTTAACCAACTTGAAAAAAGAAATTCCCTTCCTTGTTGAGGCCGGCAACCCTAGCCTTTTTCCTCTATATATAGCCATCTTTTACACAGAAAAACTTGTCACATCTCAAGCCAAAACACAAAGTCAAAGCTCTACCAAATTCTCCCAAAAAACCTACATAAACCCTAGCCGAAAATCACCCTCCACCTTCAACCAAGTTTCTGCCGAAACCTGGAAATTCCTGCCGACACAACCCTTTGCCGAGCAGCCCCTCCATACAGCCTCCATACTCTGCCGGATCCACACGAGTCGAAGTCATCAAGGTGTCTACAAAAGTGTGATCCACTCCCCTCTTTCGGTTTAGTAAGTTTATGTAGTTATGTTTAGTTTTGTCTATGAAACTTACATGTATTTTTGGTTTTGGATTATATGTCTATGTATGAACCAAATTGGAGATTGGTTTTATAATTTTTATGTTAATTATTTGTTTGATTCGATGCTTAGATTTAGGTTTAAGTTTCGGCAACAATGATTTTGCATGTTAATTTGTAATATAAAACTTGTAAGATTTACACACTTAGATAATTAGGACAGCGGTATAGATGCATGTTGAGGATTTAAATTGGTTAGTAATCTAAGGGCGTGACTTAAAAACCGACACATTAGTTTTGTTTAACAAACAAGTAAATCTAGATGTTAGGTTTCATCTAACCAGAGTAGAATGAATAAAGATTAAACGTATGTTGCTTTGATTCTATTGTGCACACCTAGGGTATAACCTTAGCAAAAACTTGCATGTTAAATGAGATGATTGACAACCTTGCTCGTTTACATGTCTTCGATTATAGACTTTTGTGCTTCAATGTTACGAGTTGTATAACGGTAGCATAACTTTTAGGGTTACTTTGCGAATAGCTCGATCTTAAAACATTAGAGAGTCTCTCAACTAGGTAAGATCGGAAACGTTCTAGTTGTAGGTCGAAACTTGTTTAAATCCAATGTATGCTAAATACTTGTTCCTTACTTTCTTTTGTGTGAGTCTTATGTGTTAAAGAGTTAAGTGCCGACTTCTTTGTGTGAAAGATGTCGACCAAACTTGTAAATAATAGACTTGGGATTTATTTTCTGCATTGTAATTTCGTGTCTAGTGTTATGGGCAGCCTTGCTGCCGACGCCATACCTTCCCCCATGTGATGATTTTTGTGCATATGTATATATGTTTTTATCTAACAATCTCATGTTTCAGGTACCCTTAATCTCCAGCTTAGAACGATCCATACTTATGTCTATACTACTAACGATTGTAGGGTTATTATTGCTTGATGCTCGCTTAGGCAACTCATCAATAGGAGCATAAAATGTGACGTTTTTAATATGTTATACCCTTCAATTATACTTTGTTTAACCCTTATTATCTTAGAATCGAGTCATAATATCGAGTCATGAGTATTTAGTAGAGTTACAAAGAAATCGTGCTCAGTTTAGTAAAAATGTACAAAATTGTCAAAGTAGCCGATTTAGAGCTTAGGAGATGTTTCGTTGAATCTGTAATGCCTCGACTTTATATTTGATGGAATTTTATTCTCTTATGAAAATTATATGCATTGATGATTGAACAATGGAAAGAATTAGAGTAAATTGAGCTAAAGAAGCTGTCGAGAATTGCTATGCAAAATCGGATCCAGTAAGTTTCAGAAATTTCTTGGGCACATCACTCGACTTCCAGAATTTCCCTAGAGCAGCTCATTTGGAACTAGATGACGTACCATACATGCATAGAAAGATCTCGACGTCTAGTTTCCACAGAACTTGGAATCGCATTAATAGCTATTTTCTGGAGGAAGTTATGCTCGATTGAAGACACAAAGGTCAATCTGCCAAGAAGAAACCAAGTTTCGGACAAAAAGAGATGTAGTCCCTGCTGATAGGCTGCAGTGCCAGCCTCGCCGATTTGCAGCCTGTGCCGCTACGCAGAACTCGCAGCCTGACGAGCAGTATCTGACACGTGACCTGGCAGTATCCGACACAGGTCCAGATGTATCCGAGTCGTATCCCAGGCGTATCTGTCGAGGCTTTAGCCTATGTCATCACGTATCGGATACCGGCATCTCGTATCTGATACCGGCACCCACACTGCTGATGCTGCATGCGCACATGTGCGATGCCTTGCCTACCGCTACCCAAACATGCACCTGCCTACGCATATGCACACTCACGTTGTCGACAGCCTGTCGACAACGAAAATAGCCTCGCCAGCTTCCGATAGATTAGCCTTGCTAACACAAGACCTGCTGCGCAGCAGCTGCCGAGAAGTTGCACGCTGCCGATACTACTTCCGAGAACCCTGCATTTTACCGATAGACCTTCCGAGAGGCTGCAAGATGGCTGCAAGTGCCCAAGCCATGTCCTAAAGCTTTGAGGAAGAAGAAAACGTATGGAGCAGCTGCCAAGAAACCATAGGCCGATCAAACAAGGAATCCCTAGTTCAAAAGGGGATAGAAAAACGTAAACCATATCGGAGTAGGAAACCTTATTATATGAAAATTTCTATCCCGTTTTGAACAAGAAAAAGTCTCAAACTACACAGTCCTTTCTCCTATGTATAGAGGCCGGCACCATGAAGAAAAGTTGTCACATCTTTTAGCAAAATACTAATCATAAACTTTACCAAGTATTTTATCCTAAACCCTAAACACAAGAACAAGCCGAAAACCACCTTCCACCATCCGATAAAATCCATTCCGTACCCTAGGCTCCATCCGACTCCACAAGCACGTTTGAGAAGACTTCCAAAGATGTTCGATAATGTGTGATCTACTCTTCTTCATCCCCTTTCTCATGGCTTGTAATTTTGTTGTTTTATTAAACTATGTCTATGTAGTTAATTTGTTTTTGGGATATTTGTTTGTATGTCTATGTGTGAACAATTTGTTTATTTGGTTTTGTAAGTTTAATTCATTATATGATTTCGATTCTTTATGTTTAGCTAACTCTAGAGTTTCGGTTTCATAAAAGATAATTTGCAAACATAAAATTGTAAACTTGTAATCGGTTAGAACTTAGAATGCATGCTTCGATTTGATTCTTGATTTCGTACTTGGTTTATTCTTTAAAATCCGTGTGCCTTAAAGATTGCTGCCCTATACAATTGCAATGTAGTCGGGGTATCGATCTCATTAGCCAAAATAAACATAGGATGATTCGAGTTTTGTCTTGTGTTGTTTTAAGGGATCGAGTGGTTCAAAAGAATTTAGCATGTCGATGTGAGAAGAGTGACGCCTTACTTGCTAACACGTTTCCAACTAAAAGATTTCGTGCCTCATATGTTAATTGGTTAATTTCTACGCTAAGTATTTTTAATCGGTTAGCTAAAGATTAGGGTTACGCGCTAATAAGCTAATTCTAAGTATTTACGTGAAATCTAAATTCGATTAGATGTCCGCTAAGGCTCTGGTTAGGTTGGAGCTAAGTCAAGTCTAGAATATTTCAAAGCATGTTTTATTGAATTCCTACTTGTTACTTATTTCGTTTTGTGATAGTTTTTGATATGTGCTTTGTGTGAAAAATGTCGACCAAACTTGTGAATAATAATGTAGGATTTAATTTCTTGTTTTAATTTCGTGTCTAGATATGTTAGAAGGCAGCCTTAGGGCTGCCGAACCTCATCTTTACCCCAATGAGTTCGTTTCAATGTATATATATGAAAAAATGTGACAATTGTTTGTGTATATATGTGTTTGTTGTTTGTCTAACTTTCTACATATCAGGTACCCTTAATCCCCGGCTAGAACGATCCCTACTTGCTTATACTACTAACGATCTTTTGTAGGGTTATTATTTGCTTGTGTTATTACCCTGGTTATGGCACTCGTCAGTCATCGTGCCCTGGGTTTTAATCTTTGATTAATTGTGGTTGTTTTGAAAATGTGATTTCCATTTTACACGGCATGGAGTAACCGTGTGGGGTTATTTAGGTCTCATGCGTGCATGTTTTTAAAGGAATTTATTTGTGTTTTTTCTTGTTGTCCAAGAGGGACATACTTCCTTATTTACAAGTGATATTGTGATAATAGGTGATGTTGTCACTAGTTGACTTGAATTACTTATGATTAAGGGAAGTTGGGTTTTAAAAGAAAACAAGGTGTGCGTTGTTTGTCTTGAGTTAAGATGGCAGCATCTTGACTTCATTTTGGGGTTAAAGGATTTATTATATGCTTTCATTTGTCATATATTTGTGTTAATTTTTTGTGTGTGACTTCCTGAACTATATTTCTATGCAGGAGTCACGATTTTAATTGTATGTGTGTAACTTCCTGAACTAAGCTATATGCAGGAATCACGATTTTAGTTGTGTAAGATTTGTGTTTTCCTGAACTATGTTTTTATGCAGCAAAGTCTAAATCTTACCTTGTATTTTTGTGTGCTGGTGGTTTTATGGTTAATGTGTTGTTGCATGAGTTTGAGTTTACTCATACGAGCTTTAAAAAGCTTACTGGGTTTGTTGTTTATAACCCGGTGCACCAATCCATGGTGTAGGGGTAAATCTTGCAGGTGAGGATTAGCAGAGTTGAGGCAGCGATTGTTAGCTACGGTGTAAGAGTGGTCCTACTCATTTAGTTTTGATTTCTTTAAGCATAATGCGGCATGAGTTAAATAATTACATTGTCTGATACCTTACAACTTGTGTAAGATTTGTGATGTAATAATTGAATTCGCCGGAGTCGCATTTCTTTGTAATATTTAATTCTTAATAATTTGTAATTGATTTTCTAGTTGTTGTGATTATTGAATTTTCGCGTTTTCGAATTTGAATTTTATCGGTTCAAATTCGGAGCGTGACAGGAAGAATTGTCATGTCAAAAGGCAGGTAGCTTTAGCGGCAAAATGAGAAAGCCAACAATTGTTTTGGAAGCTGTGGCAAGTCCAGACACTTAGATCTGACATGCTTTCTTTGAAATTCTGGGAGCTCAGATTGACCTCATTGTGTTGGGACGTTCCCCCCTATTTGATGTTGTTACTGCAGGTCAGTCACCACAATTCAATTATTGTGTTATTGGGACTCCTTATGAATTTGGTTACTACCAGCTTGCTGATGGTATTTACCTTAAGTGGGCGACGCTGGTGCAATCCATTAGACAACCTGAGAATGAACAAGAGGAGTAATTTTTCCAGAAAACAGGAGGCCTATTGCAAAGATGTGGAAAGAGCATTTGAAATTTTACAAGCACGATTTGCAATTGTTAGGCAACCTACAAGAGGCTGGAATAAAGATTCATTATCGACAATCATGTTAGCTTGCACCATACTTCATAACATGATCGTGGAGGACGAGCGAAATAACTACTATAATGGTGAGTCTGATGATGATGAACCAAATCCAAATAGGTAGACAAGATCAAAGAGAAGGTAGAATGTGTGAGAAATTAGGGAGAGAATGAGCGAGGTATATATATAGGCAATGTGGGGGAAAATGACCGTTTTTCAAAACCAAACCCAGATATATACAGCCCTAATGCTATTGGAGTCCATTTTTTCTATGAAACAAACTCACACAATATAAGCATACATAACATATATATTGTTCTCAAATGAAAGCCGAAGTGAAACGTTTTCAAACAAACCTTAGTGAACTCCATGACATATTGTCTATCAAGCCCTGTGCCATCTGCAGTAGTTTGTCGTATGTAAGTTGTCAACTCATTCATATGACCTCAACCTAAGCCCTGTTTTTTTTTTGTTTTTTTTGATTGACAAAAACAAGGCAGAAAGACAACTACAAAGAGAAGCCTCTAGAGACGCTCCCTCCCAGCTGGTCCAAGTGAAACGCTGGGAACACAGAAAAAGGGAGTGAGTGAAACCAAAAAGATGAGCCTAGATGAGAATGAGCTTGATTTGCTAATTTATCCGCCACAATTTAGCTTTTTATGCACGTGACCAAAAAATTACATTGTGAAGCTGAGATGCTAAGTATTGAATTTCTAGCACCTCAACCTGAGCCCTGTTAATGAAATAAAGCTTGCATTAACAGATTTAAAGACTACACATCGTTTAAGAAAGAGAGAGAGAGAGAGAGCTGCTCTTACTAACCAGATGCATGTTATGAAGAATCTTAGAATCTCCAGTCTGAACATTTTGATCTCGATCTCATAATCATAAAAGCTACATGTACATATGATGAAAAGGAATATAATTATCCTAAAACCTAAAATCAAACTGATCTAAACTGAAGGCAGAGAGCTAGTGTGCCATTTTCTTACACTTACGACGGTGTTTTACCTTCATTTTTACCTTCATTTTTTTAATACCATATTTTACCTTTAATTAAGACGGTGCTTCACTTATTTGTTGCATTACAAACACAGAAAAAGAGTAAGTTCAGCTTTGGACTCTGATTAATTTGTGCACAAAATAAGGGCTACCGAATGTACATTGCTTAAATCTAAATCACCTAATGGACCATGAAATGATGAAATCACTAGTTTTTCTGCCAAGTCAGAAGAATCAGCACAAAATTTTGCTGGGAGACAATGAGTAACTTTTTTTTTTTACGAGAACAAAAAAAAAAAAAAGAGAAAGATATGCATATGTCCTACTCCCACATAATATATATGTATCCATTCACAGATGCCTACCATACCTTACATTCTACTGAATAATAAACTGTGTCACGAGCGAAGATGATGGGTCTTTCTGTCCCCAAAGCTTAGCTTTGCATTTCTTTAATTTGAAAATGTGACCCCAATTAAGGTGAAGGCATGCATGTAAAGCCATTTTAGCATGGGCTGCTGCTCCCCTCACCCCACACCATTTATCAGTGATTTGGGAATATGTAACAATCATGGATCACCTAACCCAGCATTGCACCTAGCCAACAAGCCCTACCAGTTAAAAGAAAACGATCATATTCCGAACAAAACCTCATGGGTCGTTTCCCTACCCATTCTAGCTGTCTTTCAGATAAGTGTCCCTCCTAGGAAACAGATTGTGTGGATAATTGATCGAGGGGTACATGATCCTAGTGGGCAGTAGTGTTGCTGTGAATTACCTTCATATTCTATCTATGATCGGCAAACGGTTATGAAGATTGAGATATCCTGGAGAAATATATTTCCCCAGATAGAATATGCATGGAAAACCAAACACGATATAATACGTGATGCTTCCTCAAATTTACCATATATGATCTTAATCGGTCCCACACCGTTCCCTTACCGGCCGTTTGATGTTGCGCCCTATAACTTGCACGATTTCATGAGAGCAGTCGACGGCCTTGCCACACACCGGAAATCGGTTGTGAAAGCTAATGACTCGATCGCCTTGGGAGATTGATCAGTCACAACTCCTTCTTATCCTTTGGCTGGCCTTGAACCCTTTCCGGTTTTCGAATTCAGAGAGAGAGAGATATTTGAGTTTACCTGAAAGATTAAATTAAATCTTAGCAACAAGAGTTGATAACCTTTAATCGAAAAAAATCAAGTGTTGATAACCACCTAGCCTTTGCCATCTGCACAAGTATGATACTGCCAGCAAGTTCATTTCAACAACAAATCCCAACACCAGTTTCCAAATAAGGCAAAAACCAACAGAGCATGCTCGCCACCTAGCCACTTGAGATATGCACTGTCCCCCTCCCACATGTTCATCACGGTCATGAAACTATTAAACTAACCGACAGCAAGAGATTTCTGATCGATCCGGAACTAACATCTTGGTGTTTGAGAAAACTATACCAAAAGACTTGTTTATTTGGTTCAACACGCCAAAAAAATAAGCTGCATACATATGTAATGTATGTATGTACCAAAATACATGAAATAAGTACATAATTTCGAAATTGATCAGTTCAATATCACAACAAATAATACATATATGAAACCAAGAATATGGCAGACCCGGTACTCTATACATGCATAGAGAACTCCCAAGTACTCTGCCTCTCGCATTAAAAAGAAAATTACAATAACAAATTCACCATCATGATCGAATCAAACCGAAAGCAATATTACATTTTGAAATAGTAAAACAATAATTTACACCAAGTCTCATACATATAGCAACATATATATACGGCTGGTGCAGCAAGTATATACACTTCCAAATCGATCACCCATGCCACCATCTTAATTTATTCGTCATGTATCTTCATGGATCAGTTACGCAAATGGTCATAATGCTCAATTTACATCAGTAGATCGTTGACCCATCCAAGATCTGGGTCGGAGCTACACCCTCCTGCATTTATGTCAGTGGCCTTGTTCTGCTCATCGAAGACCAAGCTTTTTCTTGAGAAATTTCCAGAAGTACTACGACTGAAAAAATTAGTTCCAGCCGATAAAGGGCTTGGAGTAGAAGGTGAAAGAATGAACTGGTGCTGCTGCTGATCTTCAGCAGCAAAAGCATTGTATGAAGAAACGTCAACCCATGGAGTATTACGGTAACTAGCCGCAGTAGTAGCAGCAGAACTGATTGGTGAAGAAACTGGTGAAGTAGTTGCTTCCATGTTGCTTAATTTCATGACCTCCAAAGAGGTCATCAACTCTGAGAGCACATCTTTGTAGCTCAGCATCCCAGCTGCACTAGCATGCATCTGATCCAATGACTCCAACCCGGTAGAAAAGTGACACTTGGATTCGCCGTATGGAGACATCGGAGACAACGGCGGCGACAGATGTGACATACCCAGCAGAGTAGAAGTCGGGGAAGAAGTCACAGAACGGCAGAACAAACAGCAGTGAGTACTCGAGCCCGGCGAGTTGGCCGAGTTCAGGTACTTGTTACTCTTCTTGCAACAGCTCGAGATGGGAGAGGAGATGACTAGTTCATCAGGTGAAGAGCTCCGAGAGTGATTCACAGGCAAGATGCGGAGCTGACGTGGCGTGTGAGCAAAGAAACAAACCTTCCTCTTACAGTTCTTGCCGTCTTTGCATGCCTCGGTTCTGTACCTCGCCGGATGCAGCCAGCACTCGAAAACACCATGTGCGAACTCACAGCTGTCCCCACGGCTACACCCGCCGCGGCGGTAGTCGGCGCAGACGGTGCCAGAGTAGTGATAGCGGCGGGGATCACGGCGCCTAGCTTTCTCGCCGGGATGGGCGAAAGGGCAGTCGGTCCAGTCATGGCTGCGGCTGCGAGTGCATCGGCGGACCTTGAACTCGAACATGCGGAAGTGGTCAGAAGAGTAGGGGTCATCAGAAGCGTCTTCATCGTCGTCAGAGGCGCCAGTGTTGTAGGGGAGGAACTTGCGGAGGAGGGCCTCGTCGGAAGCAGAGAAGCGTGGAGAGTCGGTGGCGCCGTACATGTCGGGAGAGGAGGATAAATCTTGGTGGGCGGCGCTGCGGCGGGTGAGGAGCTTTCTAGGTGGGATGTCGACTTCTCTGAGAAGGTGGTGGGATTTCTTGGATGAAAGGAGGTGGTGGGAGGTGTGAAACTTGTGCTGCTCGGCGCACACACTGCTCATGTTTGATTAGAGAAGCAATGAAAGAGTGATGGATGGAAATAGAGGCCTGATACAAATGAAATGCTGATGTAGAGGGAACAATCAGGGGGTGGGTTATATAGGTGGTTGAGGAAGAGAAGTTTAGTCTGAGAGAGGATGAGTTAGAGAGAGAAATGGGGTACAATGGTGACAAGGATGAGGGAGAGGGTATGGGCACAGAGATGCGTGGCCGCACAGTATTAGGGATCAGCATGCAAAGGGGGTTATGTGGCGGCTTCATAGTTCATGACACGCAACACCTTTGGCTATGTGTTTCTTCATTGGAGCTCTGTCAAAAGTTTTGGACTCTAGCTTGCTCAGGGCTCTGATGCTATTGCTGTACTTGGACATGAGATGAGTACACCTTACTCCCGGATTCGTATTCTCGATATCCTTATGCCTAATACATACAGAACTGCTATTTTAAATCGTAGCAAAAACTGAGAACTAAAAGTATTTGAAAAATAAAACATCAGTACAGTATAGCATACCAGAAAAGATTTAAGAGTGAGATTTCATTTTATCCATAATTTAATATTCATGCTAGAGTATCCAATCTTTGATAGTTGTCATTTTGACCGACCTAAATCTTGTATTTGTATTAATTTCAAGTGACGTTTAAAATTAATTCTCTCGATCATCTTTTATTTTTATTTTTTTTAAACAACAAAATAGTGAGAATGTCCGGGCGGTTACGTAAATTAGTAAAGCGCATTGGAAACAATCTATTGTTCCTGTTTTGATTATTAACTATACCTCAGCCTCTTTTTCTCTCTTGCCCTCTCCCTCTCTTCTTCGACTAGGATTAGGGTTTTTGAAAAGAACTATTGTACGGCGCCTCTTTCAATGGTTGTTACTCTTGCATCCATGACAACCCGGCTTGCATACAAACTCGATCTCTCTCAAGAATGCTGAAGAATTTGTTGACTTGGAGAACCTTTGTTGCCCGAACAAGGGATTTTTCACTCGTCGGTTTTGTCTCGTACATGGTCGTTGGAACAGTTCATGAGCTATCGTCCTTGATTCCATCCATAGCGCAGTGCGTTCTATGTGGAGGTTGTCGCTGCCAGAGGATATTCATGCCCGTGGTGACCGCTTTTTGTTCACGTTCACAAATGAGCGACATTTGAATCGAGTTAAACGTGGTGGTACATGGGCATATCAGCGTGCGGTGATCCTTAAAAAATATGACGGCTTCTCCGACATTGCAGCGGTGCCCTTGGACTTTGTGCGAAATTTAGAGTTGTTGGGACTCCCACCAGAGCTCTTGACGGCGGCGACAGTACAGTGAACTTCATTGGTGAAACCATCAGTCTGGTTCTTCAGGTGGATAATAGAAGGGTGCGTTATGAAGTTGCTAGGGTTAGGGTTTTCTTACCCTTGCATCAAATGGTAAGCCTCTCTCGTCGGATTACGGTTTCTCCCACCAGTTCAAGTACGAGGGACTTTTGGGTTGCTGCTGGAACTGCTCAAGAACTGGTCATTGTGGGGATCGTTGTCCCCAAGACCTGGTGGTCGAAAAAGGTCTAGTTACGTCGAAGCTAAGACCTAACTTATCTCTTTCTGGGATGGTTTTTAGGGCTTCGTCTTCGGCATCTTCTACATCGACTGTCGTTGTTCCTAATCTAAAGTTTATGGAGAAGAGATCGGTGTCAAACCTTCTCACAAAAGAAAAAGAGAAAATGTCCATTTAGTACTAATTTAGCCCCCTCATTGCCTATTCCAATGACTACCTTAGTTTCTTCCCCAATTAAACATATTGCCCATTTTAACAAATCTTTTCAACCCTAATACAATTTTAATATTTTTCTTACCTTTTTGCCCTCACCCCTTATACACTCATATGAAGAGAAAGTGGAAAATAGAGAAAACTTTACCTGAAGGTCATCAAACTCCGCCGGCGTCCAATGGTCGGTCGCCGGATTCCAGTCACCGGACTCCGGTCGCCGGATTCAGGTCACCCAATTTTTTTTCGCCGGAATATTATTTTTCCAATATTAAATTACTGACTCTGACTTAAGCAGGTTACTGACCTCCAGTAATCAGGTCACAGACCAGATTTCCAGTAAACATGTTACTGACTCTCAGTAATCAGGTTACTGATCCCCAGTAAGCAACTTACAAATTTCAAAAGTCTGGGTTCTTTGTTTTTCATCTTTCTGTTTCAGTGAATCAGTTCCCCATTTGGGTTCTTTGTTTTTCTTCTATTTAGTGGCCTATTGTTGTTTTCTGTTCGATTTGAGTTTTTGGGTTCCTGGGTTTTGTCGCCGTTTCGCCGCCGTTAGGGTTTCGTGGCACCATGCAGCCGAGACTCCCAATCAGACTCGAGATCCGGAAATTGTTGTCGAAGAAGGTTTGGATGTCGTAGACTCCCAATCTGACTCGATATCCGGAAATTGCTGTCGAAGGATCTCCCAGGCAGGGAGAAGCACGGCGACGGAGGAGATGGAGTCGGTGACGTCAGTGACGTGGCTGAGAGGCGAGGCGGACAGCGGAGATTGGAGAAGCTGGAGGTTGAGGTGGTGGTGATCGGTGGCGGGGGAGGGGTTGGGGTAGCGGGAGACGAGGTCGGAGCGGGAGATGGAGGAGCGGGAGTAGTGGAGGGAGAAAGAGGCGAAGAGGAAGAGGGCGGCGATGGAGAAGAGGACGGCGACGGAGAGTCTGCGGCGCATGACAGTGAGGGTTTGAAGGAAGAAGAAGAAGAAGGAGTAGGAGTTGAGACAGAAAGATAGAGAAAGTGAGAGAGAGAAGTGGTTTTAATATAGGGTTGTTAGGTAATTTTACCAAGATTCATTGATTTGGCCTATATACATTGGAATGGGCAATTTTTCCCCCATTTTTGTGCAAATTGTCATTTTCCCAAAGAAAAAATAATTTATTTCTTTTTTTGTTAATTAAAAAAAAACTATTCTAGAAAGAAATAAACTTTGACATACTCCATTAGGAAGATAAACTAAATTCGACTCATAACTTACTGTCCTAATTATTTCATCACATATCCTAACAGTTCAGATGCTGACTTCTATATAAAGAACTAGTACGCATCGAGTACTTAATTCAATAAAAGTCATCGATCTCGTGATCAGTTCTTGTTTAATTGAAATGGTTTTGAGAGGAAAAATAATTCTTCTCATAGAGCTTGCAATTGCCCTAATTACACTTAATCAATATCGCACGCCACATCTCACACTTCTTATGCAGCCAATTCAACAAACATTACCCAAACCTTTGAACAATGGATAGCAAAATATGGCCGCGCGCCACTATCCCAACGAGGAGGAGAAGGGAAAAATTTCATAAAGTGATAAGTTAGGGCTAAGCTCAATATATAAAAGGGCCTGAAAACTTTGAGAATGGTCTTATAATTAAACATAACTAAGAGATCTAGCCAAGAATTTTAGAATAAGGAAACGAAAGTAGTTCTCTCGAGAAAACCCTACCGCCGCTGCTCTGCTAGGGTTTGCGGCAAATTTTCAAAATCAGCCCCATGAATCTCGACGTTTTGAGTTGGAATTGCAGGGGGATATGTGGAGATGATACCATTCGTGCACTGAAGGACTTGGTGGTGCATAATCGACCTCAAATTGTGTTTCTGTGCGAGACGAAGGTGAGCCGCGAGGGAGATTTCCTGTTGTTGAAGCGTGCTCTAGGTTTCCCTCAGGCGGCGATGGTGCTTAGCGAAGGGCGTTCAGGCGGTCTTGGTCTGTTTTGGACTGATGAGGTTCATCTGCAGGTGCGCTCGTTGTCGGCTCACCATGTGGACGCGGTGGTGGTGAACGTTCCCGGCATGGCGTCTTGGTGCTTAACCGGCTTCTATGGCTATGCGGCTACTGGAGAGAGGGACAAGTCTTGGCAGCTGTTGCGGGACCTTGCGGATGCAGACTCATTGCCGTGGGTGGTGATTGGGGATTTCAATGAGATTCTGAATAGTAGTGAGAAGGTGGATGGGAGCCCGCGTCCGGAACGACAGATGCAAGGGTTCCGGGATGCCTTGGGTTATGGGGATCTTCTTGACCTCGGTTTCCATGGGAGAATGGCGACATGGGGAAATTCGGAGACGCTGCTACATTTGGACAAGGCGGTATGCAATCCGACTTGGTATGATATTTTCTTCCATGCCAAGTTATTTCATCTCCCGCCGTCGGACTCTGATCATGTTCCCCTTCTACTACGAGCAAGCATAGCTCTGATAAGCTCTCGTCCTAAGGTACATCGTTTTCATTTTGAATCCTTTTGGCTTCAGCATGAGGACTATGATAAAGTTATTATTGAGACCTATTGAGAGGAGATTACAGGATACCCTATGTATATAGTGGCTCATAAAATAAAGAAGACTCATATTCAGTTGGATAAATGGCAGCGTTCAGTTTTTCGGGGACGACAGTTGCAGATGATGGGGATACAAAATAGGCTGGAGGAATTGATGGGTTGCTCCATCACAGAAGCCAGGCAAGCCGAGAAAAAAGAACTATTTGGCTCTTTACAAAACCTTTTGCATAAGGAGGAACTGTTTTGGAAGCAACGCTCTAAAGTGATGTGGCTTAAGGAGGGTGATAGGAATACAAATTATTTTCATAAACAAGCCACTGTCACTAAATGGAGGAATATTCTAAAGGGTTTATTTGATGTTGAAGGAGTTTGGCACGAGGATGATGAGGGAATGGAAAAGGTGGTGACGGAGTACTTTGCAACAATGTTCAAAGCCTCTGCGTTGGATATGGATGCAGTTAATCAAACTCTTAAGTCTATCACTCCATGTGTGACTGAAGAGATGAATAAGGCGTATACTGGAGAGGAGATCAAACTGGCTTTATTTCAAATGTATCCAACGAAATCACCGGGGCCGGATGGTATGCCGCCATTATTCTTTCAACATTATTGGGAGTTGGTTGGTCCTGAGGTGGTGGAGGCAGTTCAGACTTTCCTTCATACCGGTCGATTTTTGAAGCAGGTAAACTTTACTGATATCTGCTTAATTCCTAAAGTGGAGCAGCCGGAGAATATGTCGGATTTGTGACCTATTGCGCTTTGTAATGTGCTTTATAAGATTTGTTCAAAGGCTTTAGCAAATCGGTTGAAGGTACCACTTCCTGTCATTATCTCTCCCTTCCAGAGTGTTTTTGTTCCTGGGCGTTTGATAACAGATAATATTCTGGTGGTAAATGAGATTGCACATTTTGTACATAATAAGCGCTCGAGTAGAGGTTATATGGCGCTGAAACTGGACATGAGTAAGGCCTATGACAGAATGGAATGGTCTTTTTTGGAGAGGATGTTGACCCATTTTGGTTTCAATCAACAATGGATCCATATAGTCATGCAATGTGTTACTACAGTTCGTTATGCTTTTCTAATCCGTGGGCGAGCCCGAGGTTACTTGACACCTGCAAGAGGATTGCGACAAGGGGATCCTCTTTCCCCTTACCTTTTCTTGTTTGGAATTGAAGGCTTTTCTACTCTCCTGCGGGGTAAGATGCAAAATGGTGAGTTACCTGGTATTGCAGTATGTGATGGTGCTCCACCGGTTAATCATCTTTTATTTGCGGATGATAGTATACTTTATGCCGAAGCTTCGTTAGCTACTTGCAGTGCTGTACATGAGGTAATTGATGTCTTTAGCAGGGCGTCAGGACAGAGGGTGAATTTTGATAAGAGCTCCACGGGGTTTAGTGCGACTCACTATATATATCTACTCGGCTTGGGGTGACGATTGTTGGCTCCCATGAGAAATACCTGGGGTTACCTACTTATGTGGGAAGGCAGCGTTTGGCTAGTTTTCAGTATATTAAGGAACGGTTGGAGGCAAAGATGTCGGCATGGCAAGGTAGAATGCTTAGTGGTGCAGGGCTTCGGTAAAGTTTATTTTGTCAATGAGCTGTGGCTTGGTTGGTTAAGTAGTTTAACTGACAACGTTGAAGTCATAGGCTCAAATCTCATTGACATATGTAAGAGTGTGTGAGTTATTTAATAAAAAAGTTTTTAAAAAAAAAAAAAAAAAAAAAAGCTTAGTGGTGCAGGGAAAGACATTCTGATAAGTGTGGTAGCACAGGCTCTGCCGAGCTATGCAATGAGTGTCTTTAGGCTGGAAAAAAAATTCTGTGATGATTTGGAACAACTGTGTGTGAGATTTTGGTGGGGGAGTACTCTTGATAAAAAGAAGATTCATTGGAAAAGATGGAATGTTTTGTGCAACCCGAAAGAAGCAGGGGTTTGGGATTTCGCAGCTTATCGATTTTCAACCTGGCTTTGTTCTCGAAACAAACATGGCGCATCCTATCTCATCCATCTTCACTGATTGCTTCCATTTATAAAGCAAAATATTTTCCAACTTGCTCGTTTTGGGAGGCACCAGAATGTAGCTCTCCTTCCTATTCCTGGCAGAGTATATATGGAGCTAGAGAACTGCTTCGAAATAATATCTATTGGCAGGTGGGAGATATGGCATGCATATACAAACCTTTGTAGATAATTGGCTTCCTAGGTCAGCTTTGGGAGACCATCGTTCTCTACACCTGTTACAAATACTGTTGATAGGGTTAATGATTTCCTTACTGGGGATGGTGAGTGGAATGTACTAAAAGTTCTGAGATTTTTTATGGCGGCAGATGTAGATATAATTCTGAGTATCCCTCTGAGCAGACGTAGAGTGAGCAATCGATTATGTTGGAAATTGGCAAGTGATGGGAAGTTTTCGGTAAAGACAGCATACATGTATATCTTTGTTAATTCTTCTAGTCATTCTCCTCTTCTTCAAGCAACTGGTAGAGCTTTCTGAAAAAAAATTGTGGAAAACTAATATTCTGAATAAGGCTAAAATACATGGTTGGAGGGATTGTCTCGATATTTTACCATCTCTAGGGAGTCTGGCCTCGAAAAGGGTGGAGGTGGAGGGCACTAATTGTGCGCTATGTGGGTGCTTGGGTGAGTCTATCTTTCATCTGAATCGGGACTGTGGGTTTACTAAACATGTGATTCATTTGCACCCTCTTCTCAAAGAGGTTTGTTATCGGTGGGGTGGTATTCACATGGCTCTGGAATGGCTTGATCATTGTGCTAATGATCTAAGTTTATCACGTTTTGGGGACCTTCTGTTTATTCTTTGGTCTATGTGGAAGGAAAGGAATGAGAGTCTGGAACCAAAAGTCGATGTTGGCTCTGGATGTGAATGCTCAGCTTGTTGCCCGGCTCAGTGAGTATAGGGTGCATACTTCTTCTACTGCTTCACAGGTAACGCGCAGATATTTAGTGAAGTGGAAAGCCCCATCACTTGGGCTTTGTAAAATCAATGTTGATGGAGCGTATGAGCAGGTTAGCCAAAAGAGTGGCTGGGGATTTATTATTCGAGATCATTCTGGCAGGATGTTGGTTGGAGGAGCGGGACCTTTACAGGGCTTAGTGTCGGCAGAGCATGCTGAGCTGTTGGCTTGTACCAAGGCTGTTATTTTTGCATCGGATCAAAATTTTGCTCCTGCAATCCTGGAGGCTGATGCTTCAGAGGTTAAACGTTAGTTGGAGGTATCCGATGTGTCTAATACTTAGCGTTTGGGTCAGATATATGATGATTTAAAGTTTGAACTTCAATCCCAGGGTACTTGGATGGTGACCCACATTCGCCGTCAAGGTAATAAGGCTGCGCATTTTCTGGCAGCACATGCTGTTTCTTTGGCTATGGATGAATTTTATTTTGCTACTCTTTCTTTTCTTGAGGCTGTGATAACAGCTGAATATTGTACTGGTTAAACTTTGATTTCTTTAATAAAGCTTTGTCAACTGATTAAAAAAAAAAAAAAAGATCTAGCCAAGAAGGAAATATTTAGACAAGGACTATATTTTGTTGTCTAGAATGAAATATATCGTCCTCGCAAAACTGTTTAAGGAAGATTTATCACAAAGTGATATGCGTAAAGCAAGATAGAAATTTAACGTATTATTCTTATGGTGTAACAACCCAGCACACTTTGAGATATTGTGCGCTTTGAGAATCACCCCTCACGGTTTTGTTTCTGGGAGCTCACAAGCAACTTCCCTGTAGGTCACCCATCCTGGGATTGCTACGGGACGAGCAAGCTTAACTTCAGAGTTCATATCCCCTCCGAAGCCACTGCGCTCCCAAAACGCGTCTCTACATATTGTGCTAACCCTGCACATATAAGCAGGGCATCCACTCTCCCTCGAGCGATGTGGGATTTGTGACCTACCTACCTGCTAGCTTCCCTAGCCAGATCAAGTCAGGTCCACACAATCCACCCTAAGGGTGGGTCATCTCAATCCACCCCCCTTAGGGTCCGACGTCTACGTCGGCACACTTCCGGCCGAGAACAGGCTCTGATACCATTTGTAACAACCCGACACACTTTGAGATATTGTCCGCTTTGGGAATCACCCCTCACGGTTTTGTTTCTGGGAGCTCACAAGCAACTTCCCCGTAGGTCACCCATCCTGGGATTGCTACGGGACGAGCAAGCTTAACTTCGGAGTTCCTATCCCCTCCGAAACCACTGCGCCCCCAAAACGCGTCTTTACATATTGTGCTAACCCTGCACATATAAGCATCGCATCCACTCTCCCTCGGGAGATGTGGGATTTGTGACCTACCTACCTACTAGCTTCCCTAGTCAGGTCAAGTCAGGTCCACACAATCCACCCTAAGGGTGGGTCATCTCAATCCACCCCTCTTAGGGTCCGACGTCCGCGTCGGCACACTTCCGGCCGAGGACAGACTCTGATACCATTTGTAATGGCCCGACACACTTTGAGATATTGTCCGCTTTGAGAATCACCCTTCACGGTTTTGTTTCTGGGAGCTCACAAGCAACTTCTCCGTAGGTCACCCATCTTGGGATTGCTACGGGACGAGCAAGCTTAACTTCAGAGTTCCTATCCCCTCTGAAGCCACTGCGCCCCCAAAAAGCGTCTCTACATATTGTGCTAACCCTGCACATATAAACATCGCATCCAGTCTCCCTCGGGCGATGTGGGATTTGTGACCTACCTACCTGCTAGCTTCCCTAGCCAGGTCAAGTCAGGTCCACACAATCCACCCTAAGGGTGGGTCATCTCATATGGACTTAATGAAGTTTTAACTAGCAAAATACCTAGTGTTGTGGTTGGTATGCTGGGATGACTAGTGTTAGGGCATCCCTAGATGGTATATGGTATTATCACTATTATGTTCGAGCAAATTAAGAACTTGATGCATCTTCTCGATACATCTTCAATTCTTTATAACAATGTAATTTATGTTGTTTTACTATTCTTGAATATTTACTTTTCAGTAGTTATATTTGACAATAAAATTATTTCTCTTTCAGATTTTATATGTAGGCCTCATATTAATTTTTTGCCTCAAGCCTCTCACAACTCAGGACCAGCCTTGTTGTCGCGATCTATTGGAGGCTAATGGTAAAGAAAAATGACTATTTGCACAAAAATGGGGGAAAATTTGCCAATTTCAATGTTTATAGCCCAAATCAATGAATCTTGGCAAAAATACATAACTACCCTATACTAAAACCACATCTCTCTCTCTCATGACCACAACCTCGCCCAGATCCAAGTCCTAGCGCTCCAACGATGCCCTCCGGCAGTGCAACGCCCTCCTCCAGTCCCTTCAGCAGTCTGTCGCGGGCCACACCAAGACTGCCGTCGAAGAGATCGTCGCCTCCCCCGCCTCCTCCGTCCTTGCGACACTACTAATCAACAAGAACAAGACCTTGATGATAATCAATCACACTTTTTCCTCCTCCCAAACCACATAATCCTCGAAATCCTCTCCAGAATCCCAGTCAAATCCCTCATCTAATGCCGCTCTGTCTGCAAGTCATGGTGTCGTTCACTCTCAGACTCCCTCTTCACCAAGTCCCTACTTTCCCAAACACCCACTTGCGTTTTGCTCCAGAGCAGCAGCTCCATCGACCCAAATTCCCCAAGCCTCTTCTTGATCGATCTAGACAAGGGTTCAACCCGGAAGAGAGCGTAGTCGAGGGAGATGACGTCAGCGTTGGACTCGTAGGAGAAGTAGGGGTAGGCGTTGACCATGAGGTAGAAGTTGGTTTGATGGAGGAAGTCGAGCATGGGCCTGAAGACGGGCTCGACGAGTTCGGGTCGGAATAATTGGAGTTACTGATGATCAGTAATTTATTATTAGTGGTTACTGGAGGTTAGTAATCGAGTTACTGGAGGTCAGTTACCTGATTACTGAGAGTCAGTAACATGCTTACTAGAATCTGTAAGTTGCTTACTGGGGGTCAGTAACATGCTTACTGGAATCTGTAAATGCTTACTAGGGGTCAGTAACTTGATTACTGAGGGTCAGTAACATGCTTACTGGAATCTGTAAGTGCTTACTGGAATCTGTAAGTGCTTACTGGAGGTCAGTAACCTAATTACTGAGGGTCAGTAACATGCTTACTGGAATCTGTAAGTGCTTACTGGGGGTTAGTAACCTGATTAATGGGTCAGTAACATGCTTACTAGAATCTGTAAGTGCTTATTGAGAGTCAGTAACATGCTTAAAGTCAGAGTCAGTAATTTAATATTGGAAAGAAAAAAATTCTGGTGAAAAAAAAATTAAAAAAAAATTGGTGATCGGAATCTCATGACCGGAGTCCGGTGACTGGAATCCGGCGCCGGCCATCAGCACGTAATAATTCAAAGGGGAATCTATTAGATATGGCAGAAGGGTAAAAAAAGAAGTGATAATATTAAAATTGTATTAGAGTTGAAAAGATTTGTTGAAATAAACAATATGAGTTGTTATTTTATGATTAATAGGGGAAAAAACTAAGATGATCATTAGAATGAGTAATGAAGGGTCAAATTTGAACTAAATGGACATTAGGAATTCCTAATGGTAACCCTTGAAAGAAAAGTCGGGAGATGTCAAAATAAAATAGTAGTAAAGTGAGACCATTTCACACAAATTATGGTATAAATGGTGATTAATTATATATTATAAGAGAAAAATTCACAGTGTGCTGAATTCTTGTAGTTTCTCTGCTTTCCACCGATAGTTCCCTTATTTTGTGAAACTAGTGCAAAACCGGCAGTTTGGGCTTTTCGTTGTACTACCGCAGCCGACACAATCTAGTACTTTACCTTCCAAACCAAACCATTCCTTTTTAATTATGCGTTTCCGCTCCTGCACACAAGATGAAAGAGCCAACTGCATAAACCTCCATCCCCCTAACGCGAATCCCGAAACCACTAGGGCACGCAGCCTATAAATTCATTCATTAGAAGAAACTAAGCATCGCTTTACAATTTGGGTTTCGAAAATGTTTAAGTCGAAGCTGCAGGAAGTGTGCCAGAAGAAGACGTGGCCTTTACCGGAGTATAGCAGCAGCAAGGAGGGCCTCGATCACGACCCTCGCTTCTCAGCTTCCGTCACCGTCAACGCCCTCACTTTCTACACCGCCCAATCTTTCAGGTCCTCCAAGCTCGCCCAAAACGACGCCGCTCGCATCGCCTTCGATCACTTCTGTAATCCTCCACCGCCACCTGTTCACTTCTCTACACCCGTCGCCGCGCCCATACCTGCTGCTTCCGCCGCCGCGCCGCTGTCTGTTTCCCGCCCTGTTCCTTCCGGTTTCCCTCAGCCTAGTCTCATCGCAGGTACACGATTTTGGTTCTCAATTTGTTATCACTTCAAATTTTGTGCTGTGCTGCTTGGAAATTTTGTTAGTGTAATCTTGTTTAGTTTTGAATTCTCGGTTTGATTCCTGCTTGGGAATCCTGTTATTGATTGCGGTCTACTTAATTCTCAACAAGGATTTGATGCTGAAACTTTTGAGTTCTGAAAACGGTGATCATTTGGATCATAGTGATATAGCTTGTGTGATATTGTTATTGAAGCTGTACTGCTCTTGATCAGTAGCTCTACTGAATTGGGTTGTCGAAGGATGAGAACAGCCTCTAGCTGTTTGTGTTTGGTGTTCGGAGAGTGTACTGGTATAGAACACCAGTGATTTAATTAGATATAGGTAGTTTCTCTCGAGAAGTAATTAAGCAACTTGGTTCAACATGGAGTTCCTTGCAGGTATGGGGACTGTATGCAAACAAATTAGGTTGTTATTGAGTGAACATGTGACGGTTATATGTAGTGACTATTAGCTAATGCAAAGGTCCAACAACACTGTGCTAAGAATAAATTATAGTTTTCAGACTATGGTAACTATCATAATACAGTTTGCGACGTTGCATGTTTTCTAATGCTTTTATGAGTTATGACTGTGATGATTCTGCTGTTACGGTTAGATCATTTAGGTTCCTGATCGTATCTTCTGAAGGAAATGCTTTTAATGCATATCATAATCCAGATGAAGTGTATTAATGTCATACATTGACATGATTATCTCGACTGTATTTATTTATAGAAGTTCGGTGCTTGGGTTGTGAGTTTAATTAATAGCTGAGGCTCGTTGTATAGAGTCCCTTAAAATATAATATTTTGACAGTGTGATGTTGCTTATCTGGGTAAGTTCCTGTATGTGATCTATCTACTTTGGCTATTTATGGGGTGCTCTCTTATATTTTTCTTGTAGTACTTAAAGGCTTCTATGTCTAAATAGATTATGGATTTGTGAGCGTTAACAGAGTATTACTAATGGTGTAGGGAGAATAGTTACTGATATATTTCTGCATGAAAACTTTGTTAACTGGTGTTTCGTGTGAGTGAAAACTTACCTTGTATTACCTTTTTTTTTTTTTTTTTTTTTTTTTTTTTTCGCATGTTCAAATGCTTGTTATAACAGGACGGGGTGCTGAATGGAGTTGTGAGCATATACCACAGAAATTGCAAGAGCCTCAAAAAACAGATCAAACTCCGCAGGTCGTCAATAATGCTACAGTTTGCGGTTTTCAGATCAGTGGCAGAACATTAACTGTTGAAAGTCAGAATAGATCAACAGGTTAGAACTTCTTCTGTATACACTCTAGGGACACATTCTTTAGTGATTGATACTGAGCTTAATATAATATCAGTTGTTGCTGGAGTATTTGAACCTTTTCACATAACCTTCAAGGTTGTTTTTTTTGTTTTTTGTTTTTTTGTTTTTTTGTTTTTTGTTTTTTTTTAAGATAAGAAACTTGTTGGGTAGTTACCAAAGATGTGTAGTATTTTGCATGGTCTAGAAAAAGTTTTTTGCTCTTGCTGGAATAAAACTTTTCCTCCAAAAGATGTGACTGAAGCTCAAAGATAACTTTCATCATTTTATTGTTGAGCTAGTCGAATCTAGGACATGAAACTTAGATCAAAGAATATAATGAGAGAAAGAAATTACATATCCAGTATATAATGCCAGCCATTGTAGCCTCCACAGATAGTACTTATTCATTTGCTCACTTATATGTCTTTGTACAGACCCAGTGTCAACGGCTTCGTGGTTGGTTTTCTATGCTTTGCAACTAATACTATTTTCATATGGGGTGTAGATGTACAACATTTGCATAAAAACCAGCTGCAATATTATGCTCAGAAGAGGAATCTCGTTTTACCTGTCTACTCTTGTGAGCGTGAAGGTCCTCCTCATGCCACTCGTTTCAAATGTACAGTAACAATTGATGGACGAACTTATCAGGGTCAAGAATTTCTTCCCACTGTGAAGGATGCTGAACATGCAGCTGCCAAAATTGCTTTGTGCTCCCTGATGCCGAATGGAGTCCAAGAAGTTATTGTTCTGACAACCCGTGGCCAATTAATTTCTATTCTCTGCATGTCGTTATAATTCTAAACGAGGCTAACACACTTGGTTTTTTTGTTTGTATTGTTCTTGGCTTCCCTTTAGGATGATTCTGGTTTGTACAAGAACCTTTTACAAGAAATCCTTCAAAAAGAAGGTCAACATGTACCACTCTATAGCACAATGATATCAGGTGAACCTCACATGCGTAGTTTTGTTTCAACCGTGGAGATTGGAGGAGAATATTTTACAGGTCAAGTAGCAAGAAGCAAGAAGCTGGCAGAAGTGAGTGCAGCAAAGGTTGCTTATAATAATTTGAGAGATCGTAAGTGTATATTTCTTGAACCTACCAGATCCAAATTAATGTTGTCGCCCAGGTGATATTAGATCGTAGTTATGTTCATATTTAAGATAGATATCGCACTCGAGTCTATAAGTATTAAACCAAAGAGTTTGTTACGCAGTAAAGACTGTCAATTTGGAAGTTTAAGCACTTGTAGTAAGTGATTGTCCATAGTTACTAGCTTACATGATATAAATTAAATGAAAAAGGTCCTTTGAAGATGATTAACCTATCTGGTAACTTTACCAAGAGCCTAGTAATATATTTCCATGTTAAGCAACACAACCAATCCACAAATTATTGCATCTCAATCTATAGCCATTTCATACTTTTTATTCATGGGTTCCTCTATGTTTCTATATAATCTTTCATAATCCTATTGAGTTGTTTATTGCCTTTTTTTTTATATGAATCACTCGATTTATTTTCAGAAAATTATCTTTTTCCTTTTCCATTACAATTTAAATAGTCTCCCTGAAGCAATAACCTTAAATAATTTTATCAATTAATGATTATTTTCCTCGAACAATTCCAATTCATTTGTATTTGATTTCCTTCCTAGTAAGTAGTAACTGCCCTATTATACTATTCCTTTTCTTAAGAAAAAGCTTAATCAGACTTTACTCAATTTTTTTTTTTATATATATGGGTAGCTAAAAGGTTGGCCAGCTTATGTTTACTAGAGACTTATTTAGATTCATTTCATAATATGGGTTCCTCGTCAGGTAAGTCAAGTCAGATTCCATTGTTTCTCACCCCGGGATTGCAAGGGCAAGAAGGCTCCAATTTAGTATCATCTTATGCTCCGCCAGTTGTAGCTGCTGATCTACAACAACAAGGGAGACCTAAGGCTCCGAAGATTTCAGTTCCAAATTCGGTTACTGGGGAACGACAATCGGAGATCACTGGTATGTTTTCCCATCAGGTCTTACACATCTAATAAATAAACTAATCACTGTGTTCACACGCTCTCTTTGTTGGGATCTTGTAATATATTTTCCTAAGAACCTAATCAAGATACTAATTTATGCAAATACTAATGGCTGGCACTGAATTGAGTTCATCAAATTGAAGATTAGAGCATACAAAATTAAACTTTGAGGTTAAGTGGATTGCTTCACCAAATAAATACAAAAACTGCCTAGAGTATATAGCTTCATAAATGGAAGAGAGTGAAATTTACTCTTTTTTCTTCTTGGTTTTATACGCCACTTGGATTAACCAAAGGATCTCAGGGATTTGTAAGATTTGAGGACGACTGGCCTCTCTTTGTTTCACCAGCACTGAAGCTGAGCTGATTTTGAGCAGAGCGGCAGTTGGTGAGAGTATGAGTAAAGTACGTTGGGGAATGTTGAGAGATTACAAAAGCAGAATAGTTTCAAGAGAAACAGAGGGATTTTAGCTTTATATGGTAAAAAGAGAACGAGAGAGGCTAAGGGTGAGAACTTGGGCATCAAGCCTTTGAATAAATCATGAGTTTATTTCATGTCAATCTGATATGGGTTCACAGACAGTACTCATATTTATAGGCTTAAAATCCATAGCCCTTAAGACTCTTAGAACATGAGAAGGCTCAATTAAAGACTTGGTAATAAAACCTGAACAAGATCCTTGAGTACACACCCAAAGATTCAAATAGATTCTTAATAGCACGAAAAACTCATAATTACTGTTTATAAAAATGATATCTTTTAAGACCCTTAAACTTCCACGGAGGCTTTAGTTTGGACCAAAGAGGGCGGGGCTTAGTCTTAAGGCTCCCAGAGAGGGTATTTCTTTTCTAACCAATTTGTGACTTCGGCAGTTTGAGCAGTCATGGCTCTTCAATGGTTGCTGTATATGTTTGAATCGTAAATATTAATGTGTTATTTGTCGCTGTTATCCTGGGCACAATATCTAAACCATTGTAGATTGACTTCATTCCTTAAATTTGGAATTCGGGAATGCAACTCAGCATACAAACTATTAAAGCATAATATTTAGTGCGTAGAATCCATGTCCGAACCTATGAGTGGATTCGCCTTTATATAATTGCCTGGAGTAGAAACAATAGTTTATATATATATATATATATATATATATATATAAATAAACTATTGTTTCTACTCCAGGAACCTTTGGTCTGGATAGAAACTAATATATAGTTTCTATTCAGAGCAAAGGTTCGCTTTGAAATTAACGTGTGAAGTTTCTTTTCTTACTCACTTTTCGGTCACATTTTCACATCTCCACCGTCAAGATGTTAGAACTTAATGTATAGATTATCTGTGCAAAATTTCATCTAATTTGATGATCGTTTGAGTGTTCTTTATAATGATTTACACGAATAGTTCAGGTTGGACATATTTTTGGTTTGTTCATTGATTTAATACAATTTGGATGTCTTCAAAATTATCAAATTGGATGAAATTTTACAGAGATCATCTACGGTAGAGATGTGAAAATGTGACCGAAAAGTGAATCAAAAAAGGAACTTTACACGTTAATTTCAAAGCGAACATTCGCTGTAGATAGAAACTATATATATATATATATATATATGTGTATGTATATATATATACAAGCCTTCTTGGCTAAGAACCTCCGCCCCAATCTTTATGGTGCGGATTTTATATTTTGACCAACTTTTCGATTAAATTTTTACATGTCCACCGTCTAGTCTTTAAGTACTCATGCATAGATCATCTGTGCAAATTTTCAGTCAATTTGATAACAATTAGCATATCAAACTAGATTAATACAAATGGACAGACTGTATTTTGTCGAAACTGAATCGTTCATGTTTATGATAGGAAATCACACTTTTGAATGCGTCAACGATTATCAAATTAGCTGAAATTTTGCAGACATGATTTATATATGAGTATCTAAAGATTAGACGGTGGAGATGTGAAAATTCAATCGAAAAGTTAGTCAAAATATAAAATATGCACCATAAGGATTGGTGCGGAGGTCCTTAGCTGAGAAAGCATATATATATATATATATATATATATATACACAACCCCCTTCCAATGAGGGATCCCTCATTTTGAGGGATCGATCATTTAACCTATTTTTTTATCGCATATTAACATCTCCACAGTTCAACTTTTATGTTTATATCAGTAGATCATATCTGGAAATTTTCATTCTATTTGATAATCGTTAGAGCATTGAAAATTGTAATTTACAAATAAAAACATGAATGGTTCAGGTTTGACAGATTTCATACGTCCATTGATTTCATCTAGTTAAATGCCTTAACGATCACCATTTTGGCTAAAAATTTACATGAATGATCTACACATATAAATCTAGTAATTGAACGGTGGAGATGTAAAAATTCAATCAAAAAGTTGGTCTAATAATCGACCTCTTAAAATGAACAAAATGAGAGATCTCTTAGTGGAAGAGCTATATATATATATATATATATATATATATATATATATATATTTTACAGTAGCTGCTGGAGGAACCATTCATCATAATGGACAAGTAATAAGATGGTCTTAATAAGATCGACCCACTCAGAATACTTGTTAAAGTGAACTCCGATTACATTTTTTTTTTTTTATGAAAACAACTCCCATTACATTAACACACCTTAAATGTGTATTTTATCCTATATTTTGGACAAGTAAGTCGCATTGCTGTTAAACTTTGGCTTGATATTGTACTATGGATTCTTATACCTTAGTACATACTCTTTTATTACGATGGCAGCCGTGGGAATCAATCCTCTGTCTACAATTCTATCTTCAGGAGGATCTACTTCATCTGGCACTGTACATGGCCAGGTACTGAAGACTTCACGTTCTGCTTCCCCTGTGACCCAAAATGGTTCGTTGTCGACTTTGCCTTGTGATCGTACTTCAGATATGAACTCTACTCTTGAGCCACCAGCAAAAAGAAAGTTCTCTAAGAAGTATACTGTTTATCCACAGACGGAGACACCACCGACACTCCCAGAAGGCTGCAGTGTGCTGCCCATTAGTGATGAAAATTGGGTTGCTGTATTGCATGAAGTGAAAAAGGTAGAATAAATCGCTGATGATGTGGTGGTTTCATGTTTATGTACTCCATAGATGGTTTCTCCTTTCTTTATATTAATGTACTTTGGTTGAACTATTATTTGCTGGGAAACCATTAAAGACTCGTTATCTTAAATTTCTGAAATCGAGTCATATTCCTGATTGGGTTAAGTAGGATTATATGGAAGTGTGTGTAGCCTAGGCCATTTAGGATCTTTTGCTAGTAGCCTTGGCCAATAGGAAGAAAATACGCTGACTGCAATAATCGACCATGTAGTCTATTCTCCCTTAGGTGGAGCTACAGCTTCAGGTGGAGGCTGCAAATCCTTCTAATTTACAGTCACTGCAAAGGCTGCAAAAATTGACCATTTTGTCACTCTTCCCTTGCAGCCAAAACTTTGATGGCCAAATAATATTAGGGCCTGTTTGGATATATTGATTTAGAAGTGTGGATTTGGATTTCGGTGGCCCAAATCCAAATCAGCCCATTTGAGAGAAAAATTTAATTGTGGATTTGGATTTGAAGAAATTCCTGGGTTGATTCGTCGGACGAAATATGTGGATCCTAGTTAATTCAAATCTCTTCTTCTCTGGCTTTCAACACAGCAAACTCGCTCTCTCCCCGCTTGTCTTCGAATCGCAGTGCTTGGGCTTCAGTTTTCTGAGATTTGGCGAAGGTGGTCTGTTTTTCTTCTCTCAATTTGTCTTCTGCATAGATTAATTTGCCTCCTACATAGGTTGGCTTACTGTTCGTCTGAGATTTTAGAACATTGTTTTCCTGGTTTCTTCACCCGGTATATGTGCAATAGGTAGCAGCTTGATTCGGTATTTACATGTACATATTTGTGCTTTCTGATTCATAAACCATTATATATGTTTTTGGAATCTGGTTAGCTTCTCATATATACTGATCAAATGGGTAGAACTAAACATGGGTAGTTGAAAACTTTGAGCTGTATAGTTTTGGGTTTATAACTATTGTATGATTGCTACTGTCAATTTTTTATTGAAACAAAAACTCTTTTTAATCCAATCTTCTGGCTGATGCAACTATTAGTTTTTGTTCATCTGGGCTTTCTATTTCAAAACTGTGTCCTTAATATTGCTATGACTTTGGTTCTCTCTTTGTAATTTCATGCTGCATACCATGCTCTCATTACCTGGAAATGTAACTATTATTAATGTAACTATTTTCTGAATTTTTTTAAGGTCCTTCATCTATTAGCTATGTATGGGCCTGGAAAGTTTCAATAGATTTCAGTGAAAATTGAATGCTCAGTGTTTTTTTTAAAAATCAGTCTGCATTTGAGACAGTTTCCAGAATTTTCAGTGTACCTCTTTGGTTTCTGCTCAGTTTTGAGTTCTCACTTGATCCATTTAACCTCTGTTCTTTTTATTTAAGTAATTAGACTCCCTAAAGGACATTCTAGAACTGATTTCAAGTCATTTGGATTTAAATTGAATATTTGGTGGATTTTCTAAGT
The DNA here is from genome assembly GCA_963682095.1 of Potentilla sterilis. Classification (NCBI taxonomy): domain Eukaryota; kingdom Viridiplantae; phylum Streptophyta; class Magnoliopsida; order Rosales; family Rosaceae; genus Potentilla; species Potentilla sterilis. The sequence continues at coordinate 27,300,842 of OY821754.1, forward strand.
TGTCCTTGCTCTGCTCAGTTCTGCAGAAAACAGATATTTTTCTGTCAGATCGCATTTAATTTTTGCTTCACTTCCCGAACTCAGTTTTGCTCGAAATTTTGATATGTTGCTCCTTGTTGTGTCTACTTGAAATCTGGAAAATTTCTGGTCCATCTCATTTCAAATGAATTCTTGGTGAATTATCCTAGTCGAGCTGTTCATACTTAAAATCTCCAGTTCAATTCTGTCTCTGTGTAGTACTTTCAATTTGATTGACACATATTCAGTCTTTCACTCATAGTTTCCAAGTTTGAATCAAACCTCTCTATTGATTTTTCAATATTCAATTGTTATTTGGTAAATGCTACTTACCATTCCTTAAATCACATTTCTTCCAAACTTTGTGATTGTGTTTCACTTTCAGACCTTGTTACTGACTTCATTTGAGACATTGTTAAGTCAATCATAAGCATGTTTTAATCTTTCAGTGCTCATATATACATATAACAGGGTTATATATTTTTCTTGTAGCATTATGGATAATGATGTAAGAGACTTGATGGTACCAAGAGATCATTAAAGGAATAGGGATAAGTTACGGAAGAAAAAGATAATGAATATAGTTGTATTGGTTATCGGATTCCTTACGACGATCTTTTTACCATGGAAGCTTGAAGCTTGATTAGCTAGCTCGAGTTGTTGGCATTCAACTCTCTTCTTTGATAGGTGATTAAGTTATTAATGGTATCTTGATGTTTCTTACTCTCTTATGTGAAGTTGAATTGCTTATAAAGTTTAGTTTGTCTTCTTACTGTTACTGATTTATTGCCTCTGTATCAAATTATCAAGAGCTTATTCAGTGTACTCCTTCATAAAGTAGTTTTTGCATCTTATTTCGTCATTGTTTGTAGTCAATAGTTAGTAAGCAAGCCATTGAAACTAGAGACAAAAGCCAACCCAATCAGGAAATTGTTCTTGCTTTATAGTCGTTAAGATTGCAATGCTGATGTGGTTTTAGCACTTTCGGTTTTTACTTTTTTGTTGTTTGGTATTGATGAAGGTTAGAACTTATGAGCCGCACTCTGCATAAAATGGAAAAACTTAACTAATGATTAATCATGTCTTTTGTTGTTGATTATTTCAGAAAAAGCATTAGTTAAATGAGGGTGGAGATTGAAGAAGGGAAATGCGCAAGTTAAAGACATTATTATTTCATAATTTAAGTTTGAATGTAATTGAAACAATTTATCATTTTACTCTTCCAAGATTGTATTGCCAACAAAATTATGGAGCATGACAACTTCCATTTGAAATCTCTAATTCAAATCCTTATGTTTTAATTGCTAGCCAAACAGATGAATTTGAAATTGTAGGATTTTAATTGCTTAGATTTCAAATACATATGATTTCAAATCTAAATTCCATTTCCAAACAGGGCCTCAGTGTAAGCTGGAAGTGGGAATGTGGGATATTCGAGGAGGGTCCGGCTCCTCTAAAGTGAGCTAATTGTAAAGTTAGTAAATTTCATAAAATCGGAGCCCTACAAACGTTTTGATGGTTAAGATTTTGCCAAATCATTTAATTGTAAGTTTTAAGGATTTTTGTTGTTGACTCACGTTAGTTTGAAGAGAAAAGAAGGGAGGAAAAAAAAAACTGTTTTCCTTTCGAGTTCTATCGTATGACGAACTAGAATAGTGTAATCTGGATTCATTCATTTCTTATAGCCATCAGAAGGCATATGTTTAGTTCATAAAGTGCAATAATATTTTCACTGGGCAATACTTTCTTGAGATTCAAATGGTATATTGATCTTTTGAAATTTAAGGCTGAATACCAGATCGAAGATATCTGCTGATCAAATTTGTTTAGCAGAAATATTATATGAAGATTATAAACCTTCAAATTGAAGTATGATGTTTTTATCTCTTTGGACTTTGAGTGCATTGAGAAAGAGAGAACAGAAAAGGGGAGGGTGAGAAGAACGAGAGAGGGAATACATAGTTTCCTTTTTTCTTTTGGGGAGGGGATCGGAATACAGAATTTCCAGTTCATGAGTATTAAGAAAGGCAACTAGCCATGGTAATATTCTGTAAATGGACGGCAACTTTAACGGTGGTTACAAAAAAAGAAAAGGAAACAAAATTTCAGATAATGTGAATTAATAAGATCCATTGGATTAGTTTTACGATTGTGATTTTATGAAATTTACTAATTTTACGATTAACTCACTTTAGAGGAGCCGAATTCATTAGAGGAAACTAAACCCATTTGCAGATGCAATTCTTACCTACAAGTTATGTCCTTTGTTATCATTTATAATGAGGACCTTATAGTGAGGACCAAGTGATAACTTTCAAATGAATGGTTGGAAAAGTTTTCTGAACTTTAATTGATATTTTTAAATTCCAATGTACATATCATCCGACCGTTCATTTGAAAATCCTCACTTCGTCCTTATTGGAAACCCTCCCTCATTTGTCATATACTTGAAATCTAAAGCCTAAACTGAAGGTGAGATATTGGAGAAAATTAGACCCAGTATGCAAAATGATGGCAGTGAGATTATTTTTGTTGGTATAACATATGTTGACAATCTTTTTATTTAACAAAACACAACCAACTCAGTATATTAAGCCTAATCAAGTGAAGTATGAAGTTGAAGATCAAGTTGAAGAACCAACACGATCTCTTTACACTCAGGTAAAATTATGCATGCACATCTCATGAATTCTTCACTGAGGATGGGAAGTCTGTTTGTTATCTTGTGTGTTTCTGCACAAACCCGTAGGCCTGGTAGAGACAGATGAATCCAAACGTGATCTCCTGTAAACCTGCTTACTAAGGGGAATATCGGACGGGCCGGTCTTCTCCTCTCCGATGCCTAAGTTAGTACAGTTGGGATGAATAGATAACTTAAGCACGTATGATAAGCGGTTGGAGAGATCAGTTACCTATTAATGAGGGTAGTTGAGGCCCTTATATAGGTGGTCGGGCGTGAGGTCTGACCTTACTCTTCGATGTGGGACTGGTTTCCTTCTGTTTGCACACCAAAGGGCAGCTCTGGTGACCTCTTTGGCAGGCTGGCGCCCCCGGTCCCCGAGCCCTTGGTCGTAAGGTAGACTGCTGGACCCCGGGTCCGGGTGCTGATGATCCGGTCTCGGGCCCTGGGCCGGCCCCGGGTACACTGGTTGCGGGTCTGTGGGCCTGTTGTAGCCCCTTTGTGGCTACTGTCAACAAGTCCCCCAAGTTCCCGGTCAAGTGCAATCTTGAATGGGGACTTAATGTCTTGCTCCTGTCTCGCAGACCCGCAAGGTTACCAACCCAACGGTGCCCAGTCCCCCAAGTCCGTATTGAAGATTGGGCGTGACCGGGCGTTTGGTCAGAGGAGGTGTGGTGAGTACCTGTTAATGATGATGTGCGACAGTTATGAGTATGTTTGCAATACAAATGGTATTGTGCTCAAGTGTTGTCATGCCATGAGTATGGAGAGAGGTGAAACCCGGAGAGTGCATGGGATGATAATGGGGCGTTGAAATCCGCCATGCAATAGATATGGAGCGGGGTGAAACCCGGAGAGTGCATGGGATGATAATGGGGCGTTGAAATCTGCCATGTAATAGATATGGAGCGGGGTGAAACCCGGAGAGTGCATGGGATGATAATGGGGCGTTGAAATCCGCCATGCAGTAGATATGGAGCGGGGTGAAACCCGGAGAGTGCATGGGATCTCGACCGGGCGTTCTGCCATGTCGGAACGAGTCCCCCAAGTTCCCAAAATGAAATTGTGTATGGGATCTCGACCGGGCGTTCTGCCATGTCGGAACGAGTCCCCCAAGTTCCCAAAATGAAATTGTGCATGGGATCTCGACCGGGCGTTCTGCCATGTCGGAACGAGTCCCCCAAGTTTCCAAAATGAAATTGTACCAACGGCAGGCCGGGAGTAGCCCGGTGGCTCGGCTCAGCTTGTGCTGGGATAAGCATGGGGTAAGACTGCTAGCCTGCGAGGAGGCCTGTTGGAGCGTGGAATAAGCCAACAGGTGCCCCGGTGGGTGTTGCGGCCATGTTGAAGAACCGTTTAACACTGGCTAGTTCTTCTCATCTTGTGTTGGAATAAGCGTTGAGGTAATGTGCAGGTTTGTTAGCCTGCGGGGAGACTTGTTCTGTGTTAGAGAAACAATCTGCCCGGTGGGGTGGCGTTGAGGTGACAAGTCTCGCCGTGGAGCCCCACATTGATCGCAGTTCAGTGCGATGCAGGGTTTTTATCCTGCTGGACAAGAGTACATGTGTTAGATGTAAACTCACCCCGGTGTATAAAGCCCATGCCGGTTGAATGTTCTCATAACCGGTGTCATGCCATGGAGCCGGTTGAATAATACCTAACCGGTGAGATGGCATGGAGCCGGTTGGATGTCTCATAACCGGTAAAATGCTCTCGAGCCGGTTGAATGTTACCTAACCGGTGAGATGGTCTCGAGCCGGTTGAATGATGTCTAACCGGTGAACTATCATGGAGCCGGTTGGAAGATCATAACCGGTGAGAAGCCTTCGAGCCGGTTGAAAAATCATAACCGGTGAGCTGTTGTGGAGATGCCATGCAACCGGTTGAATGATACCTAACCGGTGAACTGCCATGGAGCCGGTTGGAAGATCATAACCTGTGAGAAGCCGTGGAGATGCCATGCAGCCGGTTGAATGATACCTAACCGGTGAACTGCCATGGAAGAGATTGCCGCCTTTCGGGAGACGTGGAGTATCCCCGATGAGGTGGCGTTACGGCCGCTGAATCCCGGAGAATCGGCCTGTAACCCGGAGGAGGGTTGGGTTGCCGTGCACTTGGACCAATTTCGCCACGGGTTTTCCCTCCCGCTGCCAGATTTCGTGCAGTACATGCTCAGTGCCCTGCAAGTGTCTCCCGCGCAGCTTCCCGGGAACCAGTGGAGGCGGCTGCTGAGCCTCGGTTGTCTGTACGAGTTGTCCGGGATGAGCATGCCAACGGTGAACGAGTTCCGGGCACTGTACAGGATATCCTTCTCGAAGAAGCGAGGGTCCCGAGGTTGTCTGACCTTTAACGCCCGGTGTTTCCAGCCTATCATCACCCATCTGTCTTCTTGGGTGGATAATAGCTGGAGGAAAAAGGTGGTGATGGCGGGTGGGAAGTGGCAGAAGAGGAGGAAGATGTACCGGGTTCCTGGTGCCTTCCAGCCCCTTGGCGACCAGTCGTTCGAACTATCTGAGTTGGAGCGGGAAAGGATTACGACTATACTCGGATGCTGGGACGATCTTGAACGAAGCTCCTACAATTTCATTCGGCGGGAGGTGCTGGAGTACTGCTGTCTCGGGCGAGATCCTGGTGCGTAGCAAGGTTTAGCGGTGGCATTTCTGCTGATCGAGTTTTAAACACTAACCTTTTGCTTGTCCTGCAGGTGCATCTTCCCGGGCGGTCATCAAACCCGACAATACCTTATCCATGGACGGTGAAGACCTTCTCTTAAGGCTAAAGGAGAAAGGGGAGGCCGTTTCGCGGACCTCGGTGGATGAGGAGTCCGGTCGGCTTACCGTTCATGCCGAACCGAGGGCCATGGACGTTGAGGACGACGCCTATATTCTGAGGCGTGTGAAGAATCACCCTACTGTGCCCAAGGCGGGACCTGGAAAGGGCAAGACCACCGGGGGGCCACCAAAGGTTCCTGGTGGGGTGAACCGAATTTCGTACCGGCTGGGATCAGTCCCGCTCGTCACCAGGGTCACCCGGTCAGGCGCACAATCTTCTTCACCGGACGGCCAGGGTGAGAAGAGGCTGAGGGTCATGGACGTTCCTCTCTCCGCGCTGGTGACGCTGACCGGCCGGTCGTCAGGTGAGAACTTGGCGAAGCAGCTCAAGGTAGTCAGCGGTGCGTCGAGTTCCGCTGGGGACAAGGCTACTGCTGCTCCAAACTCTGCCGGTCAGCAGAGTAGCCCCGCTCCTGCGGAGGAACAGAGGGGGAGTCTGGAGAGTCCCTTCGTCCGAAAGCTGGCGGCAGATGTGGCTGGCCTTGGTCTGGACAAGCCTGGGGTAACCGGAGCCTTGGCGGGGGAGAACCGTCAAAAGTGCAAGGAGTCAGTCCTCCGGGTAAGAATTGCTTGGTGCCATGGCACCGCTCGTAACTCGTACCTTTGCTGCTTGCCTAATTAGCTCCCTGTTGTTGTATAGTTGTTGTACAATCTGTACCAGCCGGATCCAAGCGAGGAGCTGCCGGAGCTGAAGAGGCAGGTTGCAGCTCTGACAGAAGCCCGAGAGCGTCTGGAAGTAGAGAAGTCCAGGCTGGAGAGGGAGAAGGTCAGACTGGAGGAGAGGGTCAAGAAGCAGGTGGCCAAGCTGGAAGAGCAGGTCCGGAGCCTCGAGGAGGAGAAGGAGATGGCTGAAGAGGAGAGGGCCGAGCTGGAGGCCAAAGTGGATGAGCTCCAGGTGGGAGCTGCCGCTGTGCGCGCCGCCGCCGCCGCTGCGGCTGGAGAAGAGGACCCGGAGCTTTACCAGTGGGTTGTCCTCAAGTATCATGAGAGCGATCAGTTCCTTAAGTTCCTGGAGAAGGCCAGGGAATCGGGTATCGTGGACGCCTACGTGGAGTGGGAAGAGAAGGGGTACCTGGATACCTCTCGAATGCCGAAGGCCAGAGCTGATGAGAATATCCATGAGCAGTCGGTAGGCGAGGAGCAACCGGAAGGGGAAGGCGGGCCTCAAACTGCTGGAGAAGGTACGGCGGCTTCATCTGGAGAAGCTGGTGGAATGCCCGCTGAGAGGGGGGGGGGGGGGGGGGGGGGGGGGGGTGGGGTTGCGCCCCTCTTTAAGATTTATGCTTTGCTCTTTTTTTTTTGTAAACCCGCTGGAACGGTTTACTCTATCCCGGTCGCCCTCCTCGCGCAAGCGACCGACTTCCGCTGCCATCGCCCGTATCTCCCCCGCCATATCGTGCCGGTCGGGGCTGTACGTGGTGTCCCGGTCACTGTCACCGAGCGGGCTCTCCTCCCTGTCGCTCGGATCGTCTGAGAACGTCAGCGAAAAGCCCCGGTCCTCTGGCTGGTCACCCTTCGCCGGGCCTTTCCCGCGCGAGCTATCATAGTATGGCCCCGGCGTGCCGGTCGGCCTCCCACAACTCCCGTCTTCCTGGTTGCCCTGGTCGTTGCGCTGCTCTCGCGCGACGACTGAGCGCTTGCCCTGGTGCAACACGCTGCTCCTCGGTGGCATTTCTTTCCTGGCCTGCTTCTGAGCTTTCTGCCATTGGTAATGCTTACGTGGTTTTTATCCAAGCTTCCCACAGACGGCGCCAATTGTTTCTGCACAAACCCGTAGGCCTGGTAGAGACAGATGAATCCAAGCGTGATCTCCTGTAAACCTGCTTACTATGGGGAATACCAGGCGGGCCGGTCTTCTCCTCTCTGATGCCTAAGTTAGTACAGTTGGGATGAATAGATAACTTAAGCACGTATGATAAGCGGTTGGAGAGATCAGTTACCTATTAATGAGGGTAGTTGAGGCCCTTATATAGGTGGCCGGGCGTGAGGTCTGGCCTTACTCTTCGATGTGAGACTGGTTTCCTTCTGTTTGCACACCAAAGGGCAGCTCTGGTGACCTCTTTGGTAGGCTGGCGCCCCCGGTTTCCAGGCCCCTGGTCGTAAGGTAGACTGCTGGACCCCGGGTCCGGGTGCTGATGATCCGGTCCCGGGCCCTGGGCCTGCCCCAGGTACACTGGCTGCGGGTCTGTGGGCCTGTTGTAGCCCCTCTGTGGCTACTGTCAATATTGTGCTTTCTGGGTTTTATTGTTTATCACTCAGCCACGTGTATTGTTAACATTATTCATTGACAATGTTTTCGATTCTTTGTTGTAATTCAAAATATATTCTTAACAGTACGTTTGTTATGATAGGTTTTACTGTTCATAAATATCTCAAAAGTCCTAGGTTCATGTGTGTGGATCTTTTGTTATCCATTGGGAAATAAAAAGAACTTTGACTTTTGAGTGTTTTAGACTGAATTTCTGGACACCCTCTTGCATGAAATATCAGTCCTAAATGCTTGACATGCCTCATTACTTACTAAGATGATTGTGTCCCCTCTCCTCTTAATATCTTTTTACTATTAGGAAGATATTTTTCTTGGCTCAATAGTGTCCTACCTATATATTTTGCTCTTGGCTACTATGTCATGTTAGTTTTTATTGGCTGCTTGTGTGCTCCCATGGAGCCTCACTCATGCCTATATAAAGGGGCATACACATCACTTTGCTTGTAATGTTCAAAAATGTAGTCTTGCATTTTTTTTTGTTCGATTTTATTCCCTTGCATGCCCATTTGCTTTAAGTCTTCCTTTTGTGATTATAAACCTTAGAGTTGGACACAAAAACCCTTTTGCGAAAACCCATATCATTTGCATTTGCATACCATAAGATGTGTTTGTAATGCAAGCAACCCCGGAAGTGTTCATAATTGAATCAGCTGAGAAGTAGCTGGATTCAAGTTTGGAGCTTCTGATATTTGCGTGTGTAAACACTTGAGAGATAAGTGAGGCCGAACAATTGAGAGACTAGGATAGTCTAAGACATGATAGAAACGTAGTTTTCTATCCACGAGTTGCTGCAAACTTGTAAGAAGTGTTGAAGCGCTTATTATGAACCAGCTCATTAATAGCTGAGTTCAGAGCTGAAACCTCAGTTACCTTCATCTGTAAACACTTAGAGACAGGAGATGTAGAACAAGTCGTAGACTAGATAGAGTTTAGGCAGGATAGCACCGCGGTCAACTATCCAAGTTGCTACAATCTTGTAAGAAGTGTTAAATTACATAGTGGAAACGTTTGTCCCTCAGAGTAAGGGCACACAGTTTTTCTCCCTGTTGCAGGGTTTCTGCGAGTAAAAAACATTTTGGTGTTGTTTGTTTATTACTGCACCTTTATACTTTTTAGTTATCGCGTAATTCTGCTATACAGGATAGCACCAACTATTACTATCCTTGAGAACGGAATCGAACGAAAAAGTTTTCTGGGCCTATTCAACCCAACACACCCCCCCCCCCCCCCCCCCCACCCCCACTTTATATTCCTCCAGTTCTCACATACAACTTCCCGAACCTTATATTCCTCCGGTTCTGACGTACAACTTCAACTCTCATCGGTTTTTATAGCGATAACAAAGAAATTCAGGCATGCATAACTTACTACAGCTCTGTCGTTGCAAGGACTTGACGGAATACATGTGAAGATGGTACAGTAGTTATTCGTGTTGACTGCATAACAAAGAGACAACGTGCCCGACCATAACATTGTAAATCCTTCAGTATTTAACCAATTAATTGTTAACTTCATCTAAAAGTTTATTTCAGTTTTATTTAGAAATCGTACCAACTCTTGTTCGGTTACAAATCTGAGATTTTGAAATCACGCCCCAGCTCGACTGAAGACCAAAAAGGAGATCAAACTTCAAAAGCTTGACAGTTGACATGCAAAGGCTATTGCCCCAAACTCTTCTATAATTATCCGAAAGAGCAATTATAGGGGTCCCAACGAATTTTTTAGATGTGTGATCAAACTTCAAAAGCTTTAATTCCACATATGTATGCGCGCTTCCATAATTTTAGAGCGGAAATATATATATAACCATTCGTGTCGATTACGATTACGAATGTTTAAACGATCACCAAATTGGATGAAACTTGTAGTAATGATCTATACGTATATACCTAAATACTTAATGGTGGAGATGTAAAATGACAGGACCCGCCCCGGATTTCACCCTGAAACTCGGATAAGGTCCTGCGGGGACCACCTTAAGACTAACTCTATCGATAAATCGATAAGTCAGTCTTAGGATGGACAACCTTAAAACCTGCAACAAACAAAAACACTTTTAAATCAAGTTTCAACCTTAACACCTGGAGCCATCGGCTCCACAAATCTCAACAACTGCCACAAATAAACAAAAAATCAATCTTAACTAATACTCAATTGGCTTACAGGTAATCAGAGCAGTGTAATACAATGAACTGGAAAAAAAAAAAATATACAAATAAGAGATCAATAGATCCCACCTAGCGGAAGCAACGACGATGATGACTATGCCTCGACTCCGAGTACTCTTGACATCTGATAAACTAATCTGCACACTGGGCGATTTAAAACGAAAGGTCCAGTGAAAAGTAATTTAAAAACGTTAGAGTGAGTGGATAAAAATAATTTCATATAATACCTAAAATATTATATTACTTTCCCGATATTTTAAATATATAAAAACCACAATGCATGAGCTTTGATAAAACATCCCACGTTTTAGAAAAAAATCATAGTTATAAATCAGCCCCGCTGATATATCAATTAAACAAATAATATTTTCAAATGAATATATTTTCAAAAATCAAATAGTAAATAACTGGACCAATCCCATTGGCCATATATTCCCAAATATTCATGTAATAAAATTTCAACCCCACTGGCTCGGGAATTTATTAAATATATGAAAGTCTTATAAGAAAAAATATTCCTGAAATCCAAATAACAAAATATCATGACCAATCCCATTGGCCATATAATAATATCGGATAAATCATGGGAAGGTTAGCACCATGTAATAGTAAGCCTCTCAGACTAAGGGTCGAAGCCTCCAATACTCTGTAGCGTCCCACGTTAAACCTCCAAACACGTCGACCACCAAGGTGAATCTGACCTATATGGACCCTGATATGGTAAATAAAATCTGAAAGCAAAACCGAAATACACTTCTCCTATATATCATAAATCAGTACGGTCTCCAACCGCATATCTGAGGCTCATAAATATAATTAAATAGAATAATAGCCTCGAAGAAAATATGTATAATCGACATATCCCACATGCCTTAAAATAATCTCGAAGAAAGTATATATATATAACATTGACATGTCTCACATGTCGTGAAATTCAAAAATAGTGAAATTATAAAATCCCCGGAAATCTCATTCCGGATAAATGTACGCACTATTTAATAATAGTCGTAAATATATAACTCAAATTCGTATTTCACAAAAATATTCAATTCATAAACATTTGAGTTATATATATATATATATATATATATATATATGAATTATTCATTTCATGCTTAAGAAATCATAAAGCAAAATTAAATTTCATTTCAAACCAATATTTATGCATGCATTTATTTAAAATAAAATCCACTCACAGTTCGGCCGAGCTTGCCACTATTCTGAGCTCTTGTCACGTCGAGTAACCTCTCAACCTAGATCGAATTAGATCAATTCCTTCCATGGAATTGTTGCACAGGTCGAGACCTTCAATTCTCCCCCAAAATCGGGCCGAACTGTGACCGGAGGAAGAAGTTCCGTACAATCGGGAGCAGAACTTCTTGGAATTTGTACACCCAAATGGCCGCGAATCACACCGTGCCACCACCACAGACTTGAAGAGGGAGGAGAGATGAGTTGAACGCGACCGGTGGCTCGCCGTTTGGTGGCCGGACGGTGGATAACCGAGGGCGGCGACAGTGGTCAGTGGAGCTTGGGCCGCTCGTCGGGGAGAGAGAAGGAGAAAAAGAAAGGAAAAAGAAAGAAAAAAAGAAAAAGGAAAAAGGGATTTCCGTTTCGGAAAATTTTCTCCCGGCTATTTATACTCAACAAAAAATCGGAAAATTACGTATTTTACATCGTAACTTTTTCATACGAACTCCAAATTAAACGTGCTACGTGTCCACGAACTCGTTTTAACGTCCTCTAACTTATCGTCAAATAAAATTGTCGGTCGGGTCAACTTATAAAAAAAAACTTTTGGAACTTTCGAATTGTACAAACAATTCCCTGAACGTAAAAATAAAAGTAAAACTGTAAGGAGGTAATTTAAGGTTCAGGTCGTATGATAAAATGTGACTGAAAAGTGAGTCAAATAAATAACTTCGTACTAGGGATTGATATATATATATATGTCCCTATCCAGAGTGGGACTCCTTATTTGACCCACTTTCTTGTTAAATTTTTACATCTCCACCGTTCAGTATTTAAGTATATGTGTGTAGATCACTTATGCAAAGTTTCATCAAATTTGATAATCGTTTGAACATTCCTAGTCATGATTAACACGAATGGTTCATACTGAACATATTCTGTTTGTTTATTGATTTTTTTATTATTTTGATACCTTAACGATTATCAAATGAGCTGAAAATTTGTAGAGATGATCTACACGTATATACCTAAATATTGAACGGTGGAGATGTAGAAATTTGACCTGTGTTGACAGTAGCCGCAGAGAGGCTACAGCAGGCCCACAGACCCGCAGCAAGCGCACCAGGGCCCGGCCCAAGGGTCGGGACCGGATCACCAACATCCGGCCTCGGGGCCTAGCACTCTATCCTGCCTCCAGGGACCCAGGGGCCGGGGGCGCCAGCCTGCCTAAGAGGGCACCAGAAGGTATAAACAGAAGGGAACCAGTCCCACATCGAAGAGTAAGGCCAGCCCTTACCCCCAACCACCTATATATGGGCCCCAACTACCCTCTTTATTAGGTAACTTATCTCTCTCCCTGCTCACATACGTGCCTTGGTTATATATATTCCAACTATACTAACTTAGGCATCGGAGAGGAGAAGGCCGGCCCGCCCGGTATTCCCCTTAGTGAGCAGGATTGCAGGAGATCGAGTTGGATTCATCAAGTATCTACTAGACCCCCGGGTTTAGGCAGAAACAATTGGCGCCGTCTGTGGGAAGCTTGAACAAAAAGCCGTGTAAGCAACACCGTTGAGAAAGAACTCGGAGATGAGTCAAGAGAAAGGTACCGCCGAGGAGGGACGCCTTGTAGTAGTGCAGACGCTCACCTCCACCCCAACCGTCACGCGGGAGCCGCGTGGCGACCGGGGCAATGGTCAGGATGGAGAGAGCTATGGGGGACCATCCGGCGTGCCGGATACCCACCGCGACTGCTCGCGAGGTAAAGGCCCGGCAGAGGAGGAAGACAGTCCAGAGCGACGGGGCTTCGCCTTAACGTTCTCAGATGATTCAAGCGATCGATCTGAGAGCCCGGACCGGGACCCTACGTACAGCCCCACCATAGCAGTATGGCGGGAGAACTACGGGCGATGGCCACAGAGGTCAGTCGTCTGAGAGAGGAGAGCGACAGGGACAGAGCTAAGTCCAACGCCCGGTACGAAGAGATGGAGGCGGTGAATACTGCCCTCGTGGCCACCCTGGAAAGGGGACAGCAGCGCAGTGACGCCATGGCCGAGGCACAGGCGACACTCCCGCCGGTCCCACCTCAACACACCGAAGCAGGGCACTCTTCGGGCGGACGACCCGGTGACCCCGTAAGGCAGAAGTCGCCAGCAGGCGCAGGCCCGCCGAAGAGCGCGACAATCTCCCGCCGGCCCGGCGCTTCGTCAGTGGATGAAGCTGAGACTCCGACCGCGCGAGCGCTGCAGATGCTGGCCAACACCGTGTCGAGCTTAAAGGCCCAAATGGAGGCCAACGAGAGAAGAGCAGCGCGGCCGATGGAGGGCGCCCGGTTTAATGAGCGCATGGGTCCCTTTTCGCACCGGGTCATGGAGTCGGGAAGATCTGGCAACCAGAAGTCCTTCAAGCTCACCTACTCAGGATCCGGTTGCCCATACCAGTATCTGGACAGCTTCCGGTCCCAAACCTGCGCTAAGGGCTACTCCGATGCAGTCTGCTGCAACATTTTTCAGGAGACTTTGTCCGGAGAAGCACTCAGCTGGTTCTACGAGCTTCCGGCAAACTCGATCGAGGCGTTCGAGCAGTTAGCCGACCGGTTCGTAGGTCGCTTCATTCTCCGAGTCGAGGGAGCCCGGACGTCGACCATCCTCTTCAATTGCAGACAAGCTCCCGGAGAGGAGTTGAGAACCTTTGTCAACCGATGGCAGACGGCTACGGCCGGAGTTCGGAACCTGGACAAGGGCATCGCCGAGATGGCGTTTATACAAGGGCTCCGAGCGGGCAAATTTTCCTACGCCGTCCGGGTAAAACTCCCGCAGGGGTACGACGAGTTGATGGCTATGGCCATCCGGCATGCTCAGGCCGATCATGAGACCTACGGACACCACCTACAGAAGAGGAAGCAGGATGAGCAGCAGGAAGACCATCCCCGGGAAGAGAACCCCCCGCCCACCCAGGAAGCCAAGCTCAATCAGCGGACCGATAACCGCACCGCCCGGCCCAGCCGGAACGCCAACAGCAGAAACTGGCCACAGCGGCAGCAGAGGTCCTATTCTGATAAGCCCCAGAACAAGCACAAGCCGGCGCCATTCCGCCAAGAGCGCCCCTTAGCAATCATGCCAGCACCGCCACCGGCCAATCAAGAAGTCTTCACCGCTCTCACCACTTCCTACGAGGATATCCTACTTGAGAACGGGAGCGTCATTCCCCCACCGCCCCAGAGAAGGTTCCCCAAAGGGAAACTTACAACGGCGCAGACGGGCAAGTACTGCTCTTACCATGATGAGGCTACTCATCGAACGAACCAGTGCTGCGCTCTCAAGACAGCGGTGCAGGTTTTGATTGATAGCGGCTAGCTCCAGAGGTACGTGGGGAAAAGAAGAACAGACCCCGACTAGGAACGTGACCAGTCCTGGTAAAACCCGCTAGCACCGAGCGGTTAGTTTGGCATAGTTCGCGGTTCAACCGTTGTAAAAACAAATATATATGCAAACTACTTTTGAGAAAATTTCACCGGCTCTGCCAGTTCCAGTATATTCATATTCAAGCAAGTATACAAGCAGTAACCGATCCAGAAAGATTACAAGGAAAAGGGCAAGAAAATCCTAAAGAGCTACGATTCCGCCTTCAGCAGGCAATTCGCCAGCCTCTCCTGCGGTACCCTCGTCGTCGACATCAGTTCCGGTGGTGACTCCGGCTCGGGCAGACTCGGCACCGTTGGTAGAAGAATCCAAGTCCGAGCGAATCGCTTCACCCGGCTGCTCCTCCACCGCCTCCTGATGGATGTCCGACTGCTCATGGATATCTCCTTCAGCAGCAGTCGACATCAGGGAAGTGTCTAACCATCCCTTCCCCACCCATTCCGTGTACGCATCCGAGATGCCCTCTTCCCTGGCCTTCACCAGAAACTCCAGGAACTGATCGCTCTTGCGGTATTTGAGAACGACCCGCTCGTAGAGTTCCGGGTCATCTTCCCCGGCCGGAGCAGCAGAGGCGGCGCGCAGAGCGGCAGCTCCCACTTGGAGCTCGTCCACCTTGGCCTCCAGGTCGGCCCTCTCCTTCTCCAGGATTCGGTTCTGCTCCTCCAGCTTCTTGGCCCTCTCCTCCGATCTGGCCTTCTCCCGGTCCGAGCGAGACTTCTCCACCTCCAGGCACTGTCAGATCTCGGATAAAGCAGTTATCTGTCTCTGCAGCCCCGACAGCTCCTCGCTCGCGTCCGGTTCGTACAGACTGTACAACAACTGCGCAACACCAAAGAGTTAGTCAAGCGGCAAAAGAAACAAGATTCAGGCAGTATAGTGGTGCCATGCAGTACTCACCCGAAGGACGGATTCCTTGCATTTTGGACGATTTCCGCCCGCCAGGGCTCCAGCAACCCCGGGTCTATCCAGACCAAGGCTGGCCAAGTCCGCCGCCACTTGCCGGGCGACTGCACCATCCGGGCTTCCCCTCGGTGCCTCCGCAGGCGCTGGACTACTCTGCCCAGCAGAGGCAACAGCCTTCTCCCCAACAGCGTTGGTTTGCGCACCGCTGGTTATTCTGAACCGTTTGGCCAGGTTCTCCCGTGCCGACCCACCGGTAAGCGTCACCAGTGCGGCGGAAGGAACGTCCCCGCCCTTCCGTTTCTCTCCCCGGCCTTCCGGAGAAGAAGATCGTGCGCTTTCCGAGGCGACGCGAGCCACGTGCGGCACAGACACCGGCCGGTTGGGGATCCTGTTCATCCCACCAGGAATCCTCACTGCCCCCCCGGTACTCTTGCCCTTTCCAGGCGCCAGGAGGCCTGCAGCATGATGGGTCTTCACCCGCTTCAGGACATAGGCGTCGTCGTCGACGTCCATGGCCCTCGGCTCCGCATGGGTCGTAAGCCGGCCGGACACGTCGTCCACCGACGTCCGCGAGACAATCTCGGCCTTCTCCTTCAGCTTGTTGAGGAGGTCTTCCCCGTCCATAGAGAGAGTGGTTTCAGGCTTGATAGTCGCCCGGGAAGATGCACCTGCAAGGAAAGCAAACGGTTAGTATTTTGCAAAAGACTAGCACAAAGTATCACCGCTCAAGGGCTTCCTACGCACCGGGACCCCGCCCAAGCTGGCAGTATTCCAGCACTTCGCATCGGATGAAGTTGTAAGAACTCCGTTCCAGATCGTCCCAACATCCGGTTATGGTCGAGATCCTCTCACGCTCCAGATCGGATAGCTCGTACGACTGGTCGCCAATGGGTTGGAAGGCGCCAGGAACCCAGTACTCTCTACTCCTCGCCTGCCACTTCCCGCCCACCATCACCACCTTCTTCCTCCAACTGTTGTCTACCCATGAAGGCATATTGGTAACAATCGGTGGAGGCTTCCGGGTGTTGAAGGACAGACAACCATGGGACCCCTGCTTCCTGGAGTACGACAACCTGTACAAGGCCCGGAACTCGTTTACCGTTGGTATATTCATCCCGGAAAACTCGTACAGGCAGCCGAGGCTCAGTAACCGTCTGCACTGGAGCCCAGGAAGCTGTGCGGGCGACACTTGCAGCGCACTGAGCATGTACTGCACAAAATTTGGCAGCGGGAGCGAGAGTCCATGCCGGAACTGATCCTGATGCGCGGCAACCCAACCTTCTTCCGGGTTGCAGGCTGACTCTCCAGGATTCAAGGGCCGTAGCAGAACTCTATCCGGGATACCCCACGTTTCCTGGAACGCTGCAATCTCTCCAGGGGCCTCCTCCGGTTCATCACACACCACAGCGTACTTCTCTCTGCCGATGGTGTAGCTCACGGCCGGAGCGCCTACAAGGCGCACCGCGTGCGGTATTTCAGTCTCCTAGGATTCAGACCCGGAAGACGAAGACGAGGACGGAGTCGAAACCCTGCTCCCGGAGCAGTCAGCGACTTGGGTCTCCGGAGATTCCGAACTGAGCCAGTTATCCAGCCTCTCCGCATCATCCACGAGGGGACCCCTGGCAGCCGAATCGGAAGCCCGGTCGGAACCTGAAGATGACATCTTAACCTAGGGGAAGAACACAAAACCCTAGCGCTCGTCAGCAACAGGCTACAACGACACCTCCTACGGCCTCTCCCCAAGTCCGCCGCAGAAGCAATTCCGCCAGCGGCAGAGATCCCTCCCCCCCGCCGCAAAATAACAAAGCCAAAAACAAGAACAACACCGGGGCAAAGAAATCAAACAAACTTATTGATTAGTATGCTCAACCGAGGACAATCGGCCCTGGGAAAGCAGCGCGCAATGGTAGGGAGCGTTCACGAAACGGATCTTGTGGGGCAAGAGGGGCTCAGAGTGCTCGCCGGATTCCTCTCTTTCTCTTAGTTTCTCCAAAGCAAGAAACAACAACAGAAAGAAGAGCAGAAGAGGCCTTTTTATAGAGGAGACCAGTGTCCTAGGCAATCGAAATCCCTCCAAAACAAGTAATCAGAGCAACTCAAACGCCTGCGAGTCCAGGCCCTTCATCTCAAGACCGCCCACTTCCCCAGATTCCACGCTTGCACGACAATCTTCGCTGCATATCTCGAAGACCTCTCTCGCGGTTATGATCATCCAACCGCTTGGAGAGCACCCATCCCGGTATGAAGCCTCGTCTCGATACGGCAGGACGCCCGGTCGAGGACCGCCCGGCACCATGACAGTTCGCGGTTATGATCATTCAACCGGCTGTATGGCTTCTTCGCTGCATATCTCGAAAACCTCTCTCGCGGTTATGATCATCCAACCGCTTGGAGAGCACCCATCCGGGTATGAAGCCTCGTCTCGATACGGCAGGGCGCCCGATCGAGGACCGCCCGGCACCATGGCAGTTCGCGGTTATGACAATTCAACCGGCTGCATGGCTTCTCCATGGCACATCACCGGAGGACTCGTCTCGATATGGCATAATGTCCGGACAAGGATCGAGATCCACCCGGTCCGTAGCAGTTCGCGGTTAGGTATCATTCAGCCGTCTGTACGCCATCCTACTGAAGACCTCGTCTCGATATGGCATGTCGCCCGGTCGAGGTCCGTCCAGTCGCATCTCTCTTGGGGGACTCGTCTCGATATGGCAGAACGCCCGGTCAAGATCCACCCACCGGTTACGACGCATCGAACCGGCTCGAGAGCATATTCCGGGAATAGGATCCACCCGGACCCATGGCATCTCACTGGGGGGACTCGTCTCGATATGGCAGGACGCCCGGTCGAGTTCCATCCAGTACCATGGCTGACCCCGGTCATGAGAACATTCGACCGGCTTGGGCTTCATACACCTGGGTGAGTTTACATCTAACCCATGTACGCTTGTCCAGCAGGATAAAAACCCTGCATCGCACCAGCTGCGGCAAAAGGAGGCTGCACGGCGAGCTTTGTCACCTCAACGCCACCCCCCTACCAGGAACATAATGCACCTGGCCCCATGGCATTTCACTGGGGGACTCGTCTTGATATGGCATGATGTCCGGACACCGGTCGAGTTCCGCCCAGCATCATGGCTGACACCGGTCGAGAATATTCGACCGGCGGGCTTATAACCCCGGGTGAGTTTGCATCTAACCCATGCACGCTTGTCCAGCAGGATAAAAACCCTGCATCGCATTGAAAGGCGATCACACATGGGGCTACACGGCGAGCTTTGTCACCTCAATGCCACCCCTTTACCTCAACGCTTATTCAACACAAGCTGAGAAGAACTAGCAAGTGTTCACCTGTGCTTCAAACAGCCCGCAACACCGGGGAAATCTCCCTGTAGCCTAGCAATGGGGAACTCGTCTCGATATGGCATGTCGCCCGGTCGAGGTCCAGTACTGAAGTTCACCAGGGACCCGTCTCGATATGGCAGAACGCCCGGTCGAGGTCCCATGAACTTCACCCCGTCCGTTTCGGCAGGTCGCCCGGTAGAGGCTCAGTGAATTCCGTTTCGGCAGATTGCCCGGTAGAGGCTCAGTGAACTCCGCTCCGCTTCGATTCGGCAGATCGCCCAGTTGAGGCCCAGTGAAGCTCCGTTTCGTACCGAGAGGGCAGAGTGCCCGGCCGAAATTCCGTGCATATCTCTTGCATGGCGGATCTCAACGCCTCATTATCATCCCATGCACAAAATCTCCTGCATGGCGGATTTCAACGCCTCATTATCATTCCATGCACACATCTATTGCATGGCATCATAGCATCATGGCATCATCCCATACACTCACCGGGTTCCACCCGGCTCCATGCTCATAACACCACAACACTTGAGCACATTACTGCTTATATTGTAAATGTGCTTATAAAACTATTGCTTCCCATCGGTAACAGGTACTCACCTCGGTCACGCTCAATCTTTAACGCGGACTTGTGGGACTGGGCACCGGTAGGTTGGTAGCCCTGCGGGTCTGCGGGACAAGAGCAAGATAGATTTAAGTCCCCATTCAAGATTGCACTTGACCGGAAACTTGGGGGACTTGTTGACAGTAGCCGCAGAGAGGCTACAGCAGGCCCATAGACCCGCAGTAAGCGCACCAGGGCCCGGCCCAAGGGTCGGGACCGGATCACCAGCACCCGGCCTCAGGGCCTAGCACTCTGTCCTGCCTCCAGGGACCCAGGGGCCGGGGGCGCCAGCCTGCCTAAGAGGGCACCAGAAGGTATAAACAGAAGGGAACCAGTCCCACATCGAAGAGTAAGGCCAGCCCTTACCCCCAACCACCTATATATGGGCCCCAACTACCCTCTTTATTAGGTAACTTATCTCTCTCCCTGCTTACATACGTGCCTTGGTTATATATATTCCAACTATACTAACATAGGCATCGGAGAGGAGAAGGCCGGCCCGCCCGGTATTCCCCTTAGTGAGCAGGATTGCAGGAGATCGAGTTGGATTCATCAAGTATCTACTAGACCCCCAGGTTTAGGCAGAAACAACCTGAAAGTGAGTCAAATAAGGAGCCCCGCTCTTTAATTTCAGAACGAAACCTGCTCTGGATAGGGCCTTTACTTTGTATCGCTTCCCAAACATGTTATGTCTACAATTTGCAGTAGAAATTAGTTAACACATGATGATATAAAAATCTGGCATGGCAAATCTTATGGAATTTGGGATTGAATGATTATTTATATTTCATTTTAGATTTGCAACATGAAATTAATCTCGTCATGCGCATGCAATGTGACCATGATGTGTCTTATTATCCCCATTCTAATTACAGCTAGATTAGAGAATTCTTAGAGAGAGACAGAGAGAGAGAGGCCTAGGCTAGTTACATGGTGCAGTTCATGCGATTAGAGATTGGGAAACTATGATGTGCACTGCATATAAGGGGTAGATCCCGAATGATGGAGGCTACAAAAGGAATATCATATGTACGAGACATGTCCTCGATGCATTGACATATATTGCGAGGTCCCTTCTCACTATCTTTGGCCATCTTGTTCAATTTCCTCACTGATTCGCAGCATTGCATCGACGGTTGCGAAATTAAGCCGGTAATATACCTCATACAGGTGCTGAACTCGTTCCAGGCTGGAGCACAGAAACTGGATGCTTGACCCTTTGCCGATCCACAAATTACTGCAAATATCATCACACAAGCAAAAAGGCGATCCATCTCAGTATACTTGTTTTAGAGCTAATAGCTAGCTTGCAAGTTGCAACTATATATATCTATATATGTGAGCCTGTAACAACTACGTAACAATATGTATGAATCAGTTTGAATAAATCACCATCATCCTTCAAGAATGATTTATATAGATATAATTTAGTAACTGTTGTAGGAAGCTTATTTCTGTAACTTCTTGGATGTGTCTTGACCTAATTAGACTAGATTAGATGATTATGTAATAGATAGGGAATCCCTGATTTATCGAGATACTTATTGTAATGCCTATATAAAGACCTCTTTATCAATGAATAAACTAGAAGTTCTCCCTATTATAATTTCTCCTTGAATACGTTATCAGCACGTGGCTCTAACTTTCATCTAATAGCCTTGGAAAAAAAATTTCAGAAACCCTAAAATATGTTTTTCCTGCCGGCAACTCTTTTGTCGGCAAAGAATCCCCCGACCGAACTTCTGCCGACGACATTTTTGTCGGCAAAGCATAACACCCTGACATCTTCCTCTACCGACAACCTCTTTGTCGGAAACGAATATCAATCTTCTTTTGCCGACGATAGATTTGTCGGCAGAGCCTGCAACTGCTCTGGGCACCCAATCCTCGGCCGATCTCAGCTCGATCCTCGATGCCGCCGCAGCCTTGAGCCAATCCTCGGCGCTACCGACGCCAGCAGTCTTGCACGCCGGCCCAGCCTGGAGCCGCTGACGCTCCACCCAGCGCCGACATGATCGGCCTGCATCCAACCCAGCACCGCCTTGCTGCACGCTCACCAGCCGTCACCACGCCGCCGTCCTGCTACGAATCCTCCGCCGGTCCGGGTGACGACCTCGCGCCGCCCTCCCGCTCCGCGCCTCTGCTGCAATCTACGGGAAGGAATCCGACCCGGATTCGATTGCAACAGACCAGGACCCGTGGCCAACAACCCGACCCGACTCGAATTTGGGCCTCCTGCCGAGCCCAGCAGCCCTTTTGGGCGTTTTCTCTCTCTCATTTTCCTATTTATTGATTCATTTAATTATTTTGCACGTCTATGAATCTAACTATGGTTATTTTTGACGTGCTCATATAGGAAAAAGCATCATTCGTCATATCACGACGATATGTATGCCATGGAGAGGAGTAATTTTCTGCTTTCGCTCAAGAATTAAAGCGACTATCGCAATTTGTATGAGGAGTAGAACCGAGTTCTCAAGCGCATTTTATATTTCTACGCAGTTCATTTGGCGAACTAGCAAGTAAGATTTTATAAAAGTTCCAGCTTTTGAACATATACGATATATATATCGGGCGCTATTAGCCTTCTTCTACTCCGATCCCGGCCATTCTTATATCGCCGATGAGACCAATGGAGGGGACGTGACTCCCCCTCCGGTCGAAGTTTTTAAGTGATGGTCCTGGGGGAATCACGTTTGAAAGGGAAATTAAAAGAAAAAAGATGCTTATGTGGATGTCTGAGTACGCCACTGTTTGAAGGTGCGATATGATGTCGCCGGTTTTATGCATCAAAAAGATAAATTTATGACCATATATGTCATAGCCCTTCTAATTCCGTTCTACATACTTGAATGGTATATGTCATATTCATACCAATCCGACGTATCTCTTTTCTTGTAGATGTCGTCATAGTCACGACCCGATTTTGAGATTCTTAATCTCGAGGGCAAACAATACCATTGATGAATTTCCGATATGTAGCTTGCTTTTCAAAGCAAAAGTTTCTCAGTCATTCTGAATGAAGCAGTAGCCACTACCCCATTTGGGGATTATGTCAAGGCCTAGGCACTCATTTTTTGAGAACGCCATATTCATCGAACTCTGAAGCAACAACATCTATCGATAAAAGATCCCTAAAATAAAAAATAAAAAAAATAAAAAAAAAAATTTAAGGGACACGCTCCAGTAGCGATTAAATAATGTCAATGACATACTTATTGATGGAGATGTTATCCATGCACAAAGTACCTGCAAAACAACTTCATACACATAATACCCTTCTTTTGTCAATTGTAGTTAGGACAAGTAGGGATCGTTCTATCCGGGGAAATCAAGGGCTTTTAATCACACAAAGTGTTGCACATAAGGGGGTTGTCGATTTTTATATCTAATTTACCTACTGATTTTTACTAAATTTAAACCTAAATTATTATTTACAATTGATCAACATCTTCCACACAATCACAAAACACAAAACTCATTACACATGCAACGAAATTAAAACAAGTAATAGGGGCAGGAAGCAAAAATCGGATTCAAGATCAATTAAGTTCCAATTTAATTAGAGCCAACGCGGTATATCTAATTATTCAAAACATCACAAGTATTTAGAATCAACTACGCGTGTAATCCTAAACATGGTACTAATCGGTTTAACAACACTACGCATAGAAATTAAACACAAATAGCACATAAGCACAATATGTCGAATTGGAAACATGTTAGCAGGTATGGCGTCACTCATCCCACATCGACATGTAAATTTCCAGAATTACTCTAGCCCTTAGATAAATACATATTAAAATCAACTACGCGTATGATCCAACATGTATTAAATCGGCAAGTGAATTCAACATCTAGATAACACTCATAGCCTTTCGAATGCATTTAGACATCTCCTTCGGTTGCACACGAATTAAGGAAATAAACCTAATTAAATCAAGAAAACATGTAAAAGCCTACTGCCCATCATACCATATTCAATTAAATCACATGCATAATTCGGTAATTAAACATAAGAAAACCAAACAATATAACAAGAATTCGGAAATCCCATGAATAAATAACAAAACCAAAATCGGAACCAAGAATCCATACATAATTCATAGACAAATTAATGTATAAATACAAAGAAACAAAAGCCATTGAAATTACAATCCAAGTGACAACCTTTGTTGAAGAATTCGGCAAGTGGATTGGTGTTGATGATTGGAATGATTTTATGAAAGGTGGTGGAGATGGTTCGGCTATGCTTCTTGGTGAGGATTTATGGAGAGAATTCGGCAGAGTTTTGGCAAGTTTAAGTGAGGAAGAGAAGATGATTTTTCTGGAATTATGGGGTGGTATTTATAGAGAAGCATGGGAACCTAGGGTTCAGCCAAAACCCTAGGGTTGTTGCCGAAAATTGCTTTGGTCAAAGGCTGAATACTTGCTTCAATTATCTCTTCAATTATCATTAACTTAATTCAGCAAAATATCATGAACCAAGCATCAAATTCAGTCCACATGCAGCCCTTGTCTTTCTCTTTAATTTCTGCCGAATATCCTAGGAAGGGCTTTCTCTTTAATTTCTGCCGAATATCCTAGGATAATGGCTGAATAAATCTTCACAATATCTCTTGATTTAATCTTGAATTAATCAGCAATATTATCTTGAATCTTGAGCACAAAATGGTCCACATTCGGTCTTTGTTCAGCCTTGATTCTCTCCAAATAAAATCAATAACCTCCCATGAAAGTTACCATGGTAAATCGGCAAAAGCTCTCCATGAATATTAGAATTTATCTCTTCCTTTATCTCCACATAAAATCTGAAAATAAAGAAAAGAAATACAGAATTAATTCATGTAATAAACTTGTCCTAATCTAGACAAATAATGTCTTAAAAAGACATATGTGTAATAGATAAGATCATTAGATTAGGAAAGTTTCCAATTCAAATCAAGGAACCTACTAGATCGAGAAAGTTACTAGAATAGGAAAATCGAAATAGGAAAGTCACGGAATATACAGTCATAGTTGAAGTAGGACTTTCCTAAACAGGACATTTCCTAATCCAAACAGGATTCCAAATTTTCCTCACATGTTTCAGAAACGACGAACAATAAAGAATTCTATTCCGACAAGTTTCCTAGTCAAAACAGACTTCCTAGTCCAAACAGGATTTGACGTGAGCCGAAGCTCGCATGCAATAATAAACCCTGCAATCGTTAGTAGTATAGACATAAGTAGGGATCGTTCTAAGCCGGGGATTAAGGGTACCTGAGATATGAAATTGTTAGACACACATATATACATATATACATTAAAAACGTCACATATGGGGATGGAATGGATCGGCAGCAAGCTGCCCTAGAACTAGGTTCGGCATAAAAATTGAAAGAAAAGAAACTTGAAACAAAAGATCCTAGGTTCGGCAGCAATAGACTGCCTCTACATCATGCATAGAAACAGAAATTTAAAGTCCTAAGTTACTATATACAAGTTTGGTCGACACTCTTCCACAAAGCACTAACACAAAAGCAGTCAAAACACATAACAAACAAGCAAGTAAGATTCACGGCAAAGCATTAAAGCGTTCTTGACTCAACTTAACTCCGACCTAGTTAGCTCCCTATAGGTATTACTAACCGATAGATTTCATAAGTATTCAAGATTAACTTTACGTCTAACCCTAAAATTGTACTAAACATATTTGAGAACTCCTATAGATGAAAACAAACATGCATAGTAATTGAGCACGAAATCTTTTTAGTCGGAAACAAGTTAATGGAGTAAGGTTGTCAATCATCTCCTCAACAAGCATGTTCTTTAAATTACTCTAGCCCTTGTGAAAAACAACACAAACAAAGTAACTCGTTGATTACTTTAATCCATATTAAATTTCGGCTAATGAGATTAATAATCTAAGTACTGCAGTTACATAGGCTATCAATCTTTAAGCACACGAATTTAAAGAATAAGTCAAGAAAACCCTAAAATCAATTCAACACATGTTCTTGCCTAAAATCCTAATTACTAATTCATCATATATTTTCCATACTATTTAGCATGCAATCCATATTCTTACGTCTAAAACATTACTTAAAGAGAAAGAAAATAAATTGACATGCAAATCATAAAACCAAATTTCAATCCAATTCATACATAGACATAAAAATTGAAACCAAGAATTCATGCTAACTTCATAGACAAAGTTTAACATAGCTACAACAAAAATTACAAAGCCAAGAGTAGGGAGTGAATCACACATTAGAAACCTTGAAGACTTCGACTTGTATGGATCCGGCGATTGGTGGTGATCGGATGGAGGCTGCTCGGTAGTGATGATATCGGCAGCAAAGAAGCAAGGTTTCGGCAGGAAACTTTGGTGTGGTGGAGGTGGTTTTTGCTAGGGTTTTTGTGTAGGATTCTTGGGGAAATTTAGGTAGAGCTTTGGCTAGATTTTTGCTTTGGAATGTGACAAGTTTTTCTGTGTAAAAGTTGGGTATTTATAGGGAGAAACTAGGGTATTGCCGGCAGCCTCTTCATGTACAAGGAAAAAGAAAACCAAATGGGAATAGGATTTGAAACCTTCCTTTCATAGTTCAATTAGGTTTTCTTTTTCTGAATTTTTCTTCAAGGCTTGGGCTTCACATCTTCATGGACTTCTTGTATGATCTTGGACTTCATTTGATATGTCTTGGTCCATCGAAAAATGCCCCAAACCGGCAGCTCTTCACTTTGGCAGAAATCTGCCCCATTCGGCAGCTTCTCCTAGTTTGACTAGGAGAACTTCTTTCTTCGATTTCTTCTTCAATGCCATGGCTTGGTGTCTTCCTATTCCCTTCTTAAAGATTGAACCATCTTCATAAATGCATTTGTGCACCATTTGATCCATTAAAAACAGAAAACACAAAAAGGGGGCAGTAGGTTCCTGGAATCGGCAGATTTGATGTTGCTGTAGTAACTCCGGCATATCTCCATCCTCGGAGATCCGATTGATGCGATTCAAGTCTCAGATAAACTAGACACATATGGCCATCTCCCCATAAAACAGTTCGATCAAACTCCTTGTGAGTCGACGGGAATGATTTTTCGAAGTTAGGTCAAAGTCCCAGGAAAATCCTGGAAGCCCCTGGATTGAAATGCTCGGACTGCCGTTTTACAGCCAACTTTTGGGTGGCTTCCCGAACTCCGATTGATCTGAAATTTTAACACAACATTCATCAGCATATGATTATTAAGCACACCAAATTTCATAGAATTCGGACAAGGATAGATCATATTTGTACTCGTCACAAAATCGCGAAAAAGACATGTTTTGCACTATTTTCCAGATTTCTCATACTTAGTCATTTTTCGGACAATTAAACACATTTCACCAAAACTCTACTAAAATTGACACTAACTATATTATGACTCTATCTTAGACAAATAAGGGTTAAACAAAGCATAAACGAGGGCATAAGCATATAATATCGTCGCACATTGTGGTCCTACCAACTACCCCACACTTATCCTTTGCTAGTCCCTTAGCAAACTAAATTAAACTAAGACTCAAAACAACTATTGCCCCTAACAATTTTTCTCGGGCTCGTATGTATACATAGCTTTCAAGTTAATGCATGGGAATGCTAAACACGAAAATTCCGAGCTTCATGAACATGTGACATCAATATGAACATATAAGAGCAAAAGGTAAGCATGTAAACATGTTAAAGCTAATTCAAACCTCCTCACTAGGCATACTCTCTTCTTTTCTCTCGAAGCATGGTTATTCACACATAAGTATATGCAAGTGAAAGATCATGAATTACAAAGAGTGACTTGCATATATCAAAGAAACGAAAAGCACTTTGTGAATTTTGATGGAAAAAACCTCATATGATAACTATATGCACCAATGAACCAAAACCATAAGCTTACTCTTGAAATAATCTCCACAATCAATTTTAACCATCTTAAGAATCATGAAAAAGATCAATAAAAGGGTAGTAATGGGGCTTGGCTAAGAGGTATTCGATATTTGGATAAGGAGGCTCAAAACGTCACCATGGCTTTTGGCAAAGCTCAAATCTCCTTATGTCTTCTCGCCGAAAGGGCCAAATTCCGTCTTGTTGGACCCATACTTCATTCTTTTCTTCCCATAACATTACAACAATACTCAAGACAATAGCCATGCACAAAATTTTTATTTTCTATGCCGTGCCTTACACATTTTTTCTTTTTCTTGCTCTCGGTATTTTTCTCTCTTTTTCATTTGGTCCGAGCACATTATTTTTTCTTTTCAATTTTCTAAGGCACGGCATACATACTTCTCATATAGATTCATGGCTAAGTCTACCCCACACTTGTTCTTCTTCATCACACACGCGAAAACGCTTTCAAAAATCAAGCTTCGCCAATACTTTGATCAAGGAAAAACTATACTAAGCTCATGGAAAGTGTTTAAGGGTGATGAAAGAAAAGGCTCAACATAGGCTCAAAGGGGTTTACTAAGGTGTCCCACGACGGGCTCCAATAGGGCTCATGCTTTATTTGGCAATGGTGGTAAACCTAAATGATCTTTATTCAATCACATTCAAAATCAAGGTATTTTATGATTCAAAACGTTTTGAAAATCAACAAGAGTAAGTTCTAGCATACTAGAGTTCATTAAAAGCTATGGCATATAGTAATCGAATATGCAAAGAATTATGAGATTTCATGCTTCCTACAAATCTATCAAATTTTTTTCCTTTTATCGCTCAAGAAGAAAGCAAATTGGCTCTAAAACTCACATAGGTTATTATTGAAGTAAATTAGCTAAAACATGCATGCTTAATAATCAACACATCCTACATGCTCCTACCAATGCACATAATCCATGAAACTCACAATTTTAATTGTATGCACAACTATCATCTATGTATGCAAAGAGGAGAAAAACATCATTGACATATTAGGGGCATCCTAAGACTCAAAACAAACAAATTAAAACACTCTATTTTTGTGGAACAATTTTCTGAATTTTTTTCTTTTCTAAACTAAACACACAAAAACATAAACGGATACGTTATCCCACCCTACACTTAGAAAATTACATTGTCCTCAATGTAAGCACAAAACAATATCAACGAATTTCCTAAGCATGCAATTGACTAACATATTCCAACATATCATCACAAATCAAAGAAAAAGAGAAGGGTTAAGAAATTTCAAACTCTCGGTGATGGCTCCTTCACTTTTCTTTGGTTGACTTGGGTTGCCTCCCAAGTAGCGCTTTGTGTTTATAGTCCATAGCCTAGACTTTTCACCGTTGCATATTGCATGTGTTCATCTTGTTCCAAAGTATCCCAAATCGGCAAGAAGTAGTTCAAGAAGTAGCTTGTTGCATGTTGCATCCGATTCGGCCCAATTCAGCGTGTCCGACTTTTGCATCGTGTCCGGCATGATATCCGGCGTATCCGGCTTATCCTTGAGGTCAGCTAGGTTGTGCTGCACCTCATGCATCATATCATCAATCCTGCCGGCGATGGCAGGTCCGGCAGGATGTTCGGTTGCAGCTGGAATGAAGGATGGTCGTTCGGCAGGGTTGTTTGTGTCCGGCAGTGTTGTGTGTAAGCTGCCGGCAATGGCAGGTCCGGCAGCTCCTTGGTCTCGGCATTGGGGTGCTTGTGGAGGCTGCAGCTCAGCAGGGACTTGTGGTGGAGGATCATGGACAAAAGTTTCATCGTTTAGAGGCTCGAATGGTTTGTAGTAGATCTTGAGTCTATGTCCATTTACCTTGAATATATTCCCCGTGACTTCATTCCGAATTTCTATTGCTCCATGGTGAAAGATACAAGTAATGGTGAATGGCCCCATCCATCTTGAGCGAAGTTTTCCAGGAAAAAGTCTAAGCCGAGCATTAAATAGAAGCACTTGTTGGCCAACTTCAAACTTCTTCCCTCGAAGCATCTTGTCATGAGCAACTTTGGTCTTTTGCTTGTAAATCCATGCGGCTTCATAAGCTTCATTCCGTATTTCTTCAAGTTTGTTGAGTTGAAACTTCCTATGAAGACCGGCCTCATCAATGCTCATGTTGAAAGCCTTAACCGCCCACCATGCTTTATGCTCAAGTTCAACCGGTAAGTGACATGCTTTGCCATATGTTAACCGAAAAGGTGACATACCTATCGGTGTCTTGTATGCAGTCCTATATGCCCACAAAGCATCATCGAGACGATCACTCTAATCCTTCCTTGAAGGTCCAACAGTTTTCTTAAGTATTTGCTTGATCTCTCGATTACTTACCTCGGCCATACCACTTGTTTGGGGATGATAAGGTGTAGAAACCTTATGTGTGACTCCATACTTCTTCAATAAGGCCTCAATGGTGCGGTTACAAAAATGGGTCCCTCCATCACTAATCAAGACTCTTGGAACTCCAAAACGTGAAAAGATGTTGGTCTTGAGAAACTTGGCTACCACCTTGGCATCGTTGGTGCGTGTAGCCTTGGCTTTGATCCACTTTGACACATAATCAACCGCAAGCAAAATGTAGAGAAAGCCCTTACTCGAAGGAAACGGTCCCATGAAGTCAATCCCCCAAAGATCATGAATCTCAATGGCGTTGATAGAAGTGAGTGGCATTTGATCTCTAGCTCCAATGTTCCCCATTCTTTGGCATCGGTCACATGACTTACAAAACATGTAAGCATCTTTAAAAATTGTAGGCCAAAAGAAACCACAAGTAAGTACCTTCAATGCCGTTTTCTTAGCTCCAAAGTGCCCACCACAAGCTTCGCTATGACAAAAAGCAAGGATGGAGCGATGCTCATTCTCCGGCACACATCTTCGAATAACTTGATCACCACATTGCCTCCATAAGTACGGATCATCCCACAAGAAGTGTCGAGCTTGCTTCCTTATTCTCTTTTGTTGGTGGCTCGGCAACTCCTTGGGAAATCGGCGTGTGGCTAGAAAATTTGCAATGTCGGCATACCAAGGCTCATGTACTTCAAGTCGAAAGAGTTGCTCATCCGGAAAGGTCTCACATAGGGGCAGCCGATCCTCTTCCTTCACAAGTCTACTCAAATGATCGGCTACAACATTCTCAACTTCTTTCTTGTCTTTAATCTCAATGTCGAACTCTTGAAGCAAAAGAATTCATCGAATGAGCCTCAGCTTAGCATCCTTCTTTGTCATAAGATATCTCAAAGCGGCATGATCACTATAAACAATAACTTTGGAATTCAAAAGATATGATCGAAACTTTTCCAAAGCAAAAATTACCGCTAAGAGTTCTTTCTCCGTTGTTGTGTAGTTGAGTTGAGCATCGTTGAGAGTTCTTGAAGCATAGTAAATGGCGCATGGCTTCTTCTCAATTCGTTGTCCAAGTACCGCTCCAAGTGCATAATCACTAGCATCACACATCAACTCAAATGGCTCGTCCCAATTTGGTGACACCAAAACCGGCGCCGTACATAAAAGTTCCTTCAATCGGCAAAATGCTCTCTCACATGCCTCCGACCACTCAAACGTCACCTCCTTTTGTAACAAGTTGCTCAATGGCTTGGCAATTGAAGAGAAGTCCTTGATAAATCTTCGATAAAACCCCGCATGGCCAAGAAAACTTCTCACATCCTTCACACACCTAGGGCTCGGCAATGCTTGTATTAGCTCCACTTTTGCTTTGTCAACCTCTAAGCCTCTTGCCGAAATAATGTGTCCTAGAACAATGCCTTGCGTGACCATGAAGTGACACTTCTCCCAATTGAGCACAAGATTTGTCTCTACACACCTCTCAAGTATGTTCTCCAAGTTTCCCAAACATGCATCGAAGGTGCTCCCATACACACTAAAATCATCCATAAACACTTCGATAATGTCTTCAATAAAATCCGAGAAGATAGCATACATACATCTTTGAAAAGTGCCGGGTGCGTTGTATAGTCCGAATGGCATCCGCCGATAAGCAAACGTGCCAAATGGACAAGTAAAAGTGGTCTTCTCTTGATCATCCGGGTGTATCATAATTTGATTGTAGCCACTATATCCATCAAGAAAGCAATAGTAAGAATGGCCGGCTAGCCTCTCTAGCATTTGATCAATAAACGGCAAAGGCATGTGATCCTTCCTCGTTGTAGCGTTGAGCTTCCTATAGTCGATGCACATCCGATGACCGGTTACAAGTCTTTGTGGCACAAGCTCATTCTTCTTATTTTTGACAACCGTTACACCACTCTTCTTCGGCACTACTTGCACGGGAGATATCCACTTACTATCCAAAATTGGGTAAATCACCCCACAATCAAGCAACTTGATGATTTCTTCCTTCACAACTTTCATCATGGGAGGGTGAAGTCGACGTTGAGCTTCCTTTGTCGGCTTAGCTCCTTCTTCTAATAAAATGCGATGAACACAAGTAGTAGCGCTTATTCCCTTGATGTCCGCTAAGGTCCAACCTATGGCGGTCTTGTACTTCTTAAGCACATGTATCAAATCCACTTCTTGCTTCTCACTAAGCATTGAAGACACAATAACCGGTAGTGTATCTTCTTCTCCAAGATAAACATACTTCAAGTGACTAGGGAGCTCTTTAAGTTCTAACTTTGGGGCCTCTTCCACACTTGGTCGAAATTTTGTTGTGGCACTTGGAATTGACAAGAACGAGTTGGATGTATACCTTGGCGTTGCATTGAGTTCGGCAAAAACTATATCAATGGGTGGCTCGGCAATGCTCCACCAAAGTGATTCGGCAACACAAAAATCCTCCTCAACCCGTGCTCCTTTCATGTCAACTCCGACCCCATGCTCAATCGCTAATTGCTATGCGTCAAACGAGGTCGACATAACTTGCTCGACCTCCTCCAAAACATCAATGGCACAACCCTCCTTTAAATCAACATTAGGGAACTTCATGGCATCAAACACATTAAACTTGATCATCTCACCATCAAACTCCATAGTTAGGTTGCCCTCGGCCACATCTATCTTTGTGCGCGCGGTCCTCATAAATGGTCGCCCTAGTAGCAATTGAGTGCTATTGACCGGCGAATCCTCCATCTCAACCACATAAAAATCGGCAGGAAAAATCAATTGATTGACTTGCACCAACACATCCTCCACATAACCCTCCGGATACTTACTTGAGCGATCCGCTAGTTGAATGATGACATTGTCTTTCTTGAGAGGCCCTATACTCAACGTTTAATACACATTGAGTGGCATGACATTGATCGATGCTCCCAAGTCCAACATCACATCCTCAAAACGAGTGTTTCCTATCACACAAGGCACATTGAAGCTTCCCGGATCCTTCATCTTTGGTGGCAACTTCCTTTGAATAACGGCCGACACCGTCTCACTCATAGTCACCACACGAGTCTCCCTTGTATGCCTTCTAGCCGTGCAAAGCTCCTTCAAAAACTTAGCATACTTCGGTACTTGCTTAATGCACTCCAACAAAGGGATGTTGACTTGCACTTTCCGGAAAATCTCCAACACCTCCTCATCGGACTTATCCTTCTTCGATCTAGCAAAGCGAGAAGGGAATGGAATGCTTGATGTCGGCACCCCTCCCTTGCTTGCTTGGTTCGGCACTAACTCATTCTTTGAGGTTGCGGGATCATACTCAAGCTCATTGCGCAGCCCCTTGTTTGTCACATGGTTGCCGGCCTCACCTTGCTTGTCGGCAGAATGGTTCTTCTCGGCAGCAGCCCTGCCGGCAGCATTATGCTCGGTAGTGTGTCTCTCGGCTCCCTCAATATGGCTGCCGGCAATGACAGGTCCGGCAGCCATCTCGTCATCCTCAATGTCCTTAAAAGTTACTCGCTTCTTCTTTGGACTTGTCGGAGGAAACAACTCTCTTCCGCTTCGAGTTTGGATCACTTTTGCTTGCTCGTTCCTCGGATTGGGAATCGTATTGCTTGGCAACTTCCCTTGCTCATTAAATCTTCCCATGAAATCTACCACTTGGCCCATTTGAGTCTTGAGCTCACCAATGTCCTTTTGATGATTTTGTTGCCCCGCGAGCAATGCTTGAGTAGCACTTGACAAAGATTGGATCAAAGCATCATAGTTCGGATTGCTCGGTGCGGCTTGGCCTTGGCTCGGCCCTCCTTGAGCTTAGTTCGGCAATGCCCCATATGGCCCTTGGTTCGGCTGATATGGCTGCCGAGGCACAAATGGTGCTCTCGGTACAAACGGTGCTCCTCCCTCTCTCGGTTGCATAGGTGCCCTATCGAAAGTTAGGATGATCATTGAACCTCGGGTTGAAATTTCCAAAACGTTGGCCTCCTTGAAAGCCAATTGCATTGCACTCTTCTACTCCCTCATTCGATCCAAATTGAGGGCATTGTTCGGTCTCATGGCCCTCGGTGTAAATTCCACAAACACTCGCACGCTTCTTCATCAAATTACTCACCAAGTCGGTAAGCTTGTCCACTTTCTCCTCTAGCTTTGAGCTCGAAGACGTCTCATGCACTTTCTCATTCCTTTGCACATTGCCTCGTGCCATGCCAAATTGTTGGTTGTTCAATGCACGAACTTCCAACAAACTTCTTGCCGCACCGGCATTTAACTCCAAAAAGCTACCTCCCGCGGCCGAATCAAGAAACTCTCTCTCCATGACGCGCAATCCCTCATAGAAATATTGTAGCAAGAGCCCATCGCTAATGCCATGCGATGGACACAAAGAAACTAGGGACTTGAACCTCTTGTAATAGTTGAAGAAAGTCTCATCTCCGGCTTGCTTCACACTAGTAATTTGCTTCCTCAGATCAGTGATACGTGAAGCAGGAAAGTACTTGAGCAAAAACTCATCCATCATAGTACTCCACGAAATGATGCGACCACTAGGCACCTCAAACAACCACTCCTTCGCTTGATCTTCTAATGAGAACGGAAATGCCTTCATCTTGAAGTGTTGCAAATCGGTCCCTCTTGGACACATGGACTCCGTGGTGAAGTTAAACCACTGTAGATGCTTGTTAGGGTCCTCACTTGGCATCCCATAAAACGATTTCAGCTTATGGAGGAATCCACTCCTCAATTCAATCTCTCCCGTCTTGTCAGCTTCCAAGGGAGGATAAGTGATATTTGAAGGAGCAACACCAGCTCCAACAACATGACCATTCTGTGATCTGATTGATGCCATTATCTCTTCTTCTTCTGATGATTCGGCAAAAGCTTCAAATTCTGGATTCTGAAGATCACACGACGACGAAACTATGGAGGGTGAACTCGGCAAAGAATCTGAAACGGACGGCACAATTGGTGATGACGGCAATGATGATGAAACTGATGAACTGGTTGGTGACGATGGCGGTAATGGCACAAATCGAGCAATACCGAGTTCTTGATCTAAACGTTGCAAACGGCCTTGAAGATCTCTTGTCCAAATATTAGATTCGGACATGCATTATTTCTGAAATTTGCAACATTTAAACAAGTTAGAACATCGTAAAGAAATAGAAAGCAAGAATATACATCATTACAAGCCATGACATGGGCAATTACACAATATATTTCAACAATGATTCACATATAAACATTCGGCAACACAAAGAAAATTTCGGCAAAGTACAAAGACATTCGGCAATAAGGGGTTAAAAATTGGAACGTTCATGATCATGTAATCGCTAAGTCTAATTTCTTTTAAATTTGTTCTAACTCTCGAAGTACGTGGAGCAGAGGAGATAACGGTGCAATGGACTGATACAGCCCCCGGTAGTATCATGCTTAACCCGATATACCTCAAGAGTTTGAACCACACAACATGTTTTATCTTCGAAGAAAATAGGCCACATATGTCAAGTTATGTTCTAGCGTCTAAAGTGAGGTGATGCTTCGGCACAAGCTGTCGACTAGGTCGTGCTTATTTTACGTTTCAAAGGTCATTAAAATCACGGAGGGCGAACCCCCTACAGGAACCAGGCAGGACTCGTTGTTGGACACCACGGAGGGCGAACCCCCTATCGACTCACTCACCGAGAATGAACATCAGTCTATGGGCCTTGAGATCCAGTTAAACAAACCTGAGAACCATATCTATGAAAATAACTTCCCCATACTTTGTAAAACAAACACGGATCCCTAGCAGTCTACAAGTGTTGATTAAAACCGCCCTCAACCTCATAGAAGTAATACTATTACCGAAGAAACGCTTATATGCGTGGGGGGGGAAGTATCCCGCGTTTTCCAATCTACATAGAAACGGCCTCCGACATAGCACCATTCACATGAAGGGTTTTGGTTATGATCAACAAAAGTGGCTTCACCTACATGTTACACTTTAGAAACTCCAATAAACTCAAACATACACAACACTATCAACTCCCTAGAAATTAAACTAAGTGATTACCAACATACATCAATATACATCATGCAACTTCCAAAATTTAAACTCTACATGCCGAAGCATATTTCTACTTTACAAAATCCCAAAATAAACTTAAAAAATTACAAGTTTACACATATACAACAAAAATTTCCAGCAACATTATATACACAACAATAACATAAAACAAGCTTTTATAATCCCCGGCAACGGCGCCAAAAATTGGCGTGAGCCGAAGCTCGCATGCAATAATAAACCCTGCAATCGTTAGTAGTATAGACATAAGTAGGGATCGTTCTAAGCCGGGGATTAAGGGTACCTGAGATATGAAATTGTTAGACACACATATATACATATATACATTAAAAACGTCACATATGGGGATGGAATGGATCGGCAGCAAGCTGCCCTAGAACTAGGTTCGGCATAAAAATTGAAAGAAAAGAAACTTGAAACAAAAGATCCTAGGTTCGGCAGCAATAGACTGCCTCTACATCATGCATAGAAACAGAAATTTAAAGTCCTAAGTTACTATATACAAGTTTGGTCGACACTCTTCCACAAAGCACTAACACAAAAGCAGTCAAAACACATAACAAACAAGCAAGTAAGATTCACGGCAAAGCATTAAAGCGTTCTTGACTCAACTTAACTCCGACCTAGTTAGCTCCCTATAGGTATTACTAACCGATAGATTTCATAAGTATTCAAGATTAACTTTACGTCTAACCCTAAAATTGTACTAAACATATTTGAGAACTCCTATAGATGAAAACAAACATGCATAGTAATTGAGCACGAAATCTTTTTAGTCGGAAACAAGTTAATGGAGTAAGGTTGTCAATCATCTCCTCAACAAGCATGTTCTTTAAATTACTCTAGCCCTTGTGAAAAACAACACAAACAAAGTAACTCGTTGATTACTTTAATCCATATTAAATTTCGGCTAATGAGATTAATAATCTAAGTACTGCAGTTACATAGGCTATCAATCTTTAAGCACACGAATTTAAAGAATAAGTCAAGAAAACCCTAAAATCAATTCAACACATGTTCTTGCCTAAAATCCTAATTACTAATTCATCATATATTTTCCATACTATTTAGCATGCAATCCATATTCTTACTCCTAAAACATTACTTAAAGAGAAAGAAAATAAATTGACATGCAAATCATAAAACCAAATTTCAATCCAATTCATACATAGACATAAAAATTGAAACCAAGAATTCATGCTAACTTCATAGACAAAGTTTAACATAGCTACAACAAAAATTACAAAGCCAAGAGTAGGGAGTGGATCACACATTAGAAACCTTGAAGACTTCGACTTGTATGGATCCGGCGATTGGTGGTGATCGGATGGAGGCTGCTCGGCAGTGATGATATCGGCAGCAAAGAAGCAAGGTTTCGGCAGGAAACTTTGGTGTGGTGGAGGTGGTTTTTGCTAGGGTTTTTGTGTAGGATTCTTGGGGTAATTTAGGTAGAGCTTTGGCTAGATTTTTGTTTTGGAATGTGACAAGTTTTTCTGTGTAAAAGTTGGGTATTTATAGGGAGAAACTAGGGTATTGCCGGCAGCCTCTTCATGTACAAGGAAAAAGAAAACCAAATGGGAATAGGATTTGAAACCTTCCTTTCATAGTTCAATTAGGTTTTCTTTTTCTGAATTTTTCTTCAAGGCTTGGGCTTCACATCTTCATGGACTTCTTGTATGATCTTGGACTTCATTTGATATGTCTTGGTCCATCGAAAAATGCCCCAAACCGGCAGCTCTTCACTTTGGCAGAAATCTGCCCCATTCGGCAGCTTCTCCTAGTTTGACTAGGAGAACTTCTTTCTTGGATTTCTTCTTCAATGCCATGGCTTGGTGTCTTCCTCTTCCCTTCTTAAAGCTTGAACCATCTTCATAAATGCATTTGTGCACCATTTGATCCATTAAAAACAGAAAACACAAAAAGGGGGCAGTAGGTTCCTGGAATCGCTAGATTTGATGTTGTTGTAGTAACTCCGGCATATCTCCATCCTCGGAGCTCCGATTGATGCGATTCCAAGTCTCAGATAAACTAGACACATATAGCCATCTCTCCATAAAAAAGTTCGATCAAACTCCTTGTGAGTCGACGGGAATGATTTTTCGAAGTTAGGTCAAAGTCCCAGGAAAATCCTGGAAGCCCCTGGATTGAAATGCTCAGACTGCCGTTTTGCAGCCAACTTTTGGGTGGCTTCCCGAACTCCGATTGATCTGAAATTTTAACACAACATTCCTCAGCATATGAATATTAAGCAAACCAAATTTCATATAATTCGGACAAGGATAGATCATATTTGTACTCGTCACAAAATCGCGAAAAAAACATGTTTTGCACTATTTTCCAGATTTCTCATACTTAGTCATTTTTCGGACAATTAAACACATTTCACCAAAACTCTACCAAAATGGACACTAACTATATTATGACTCTATCTTAGACAAATAAGGGTTAAACAAAGCATAAACGAGGGCATAAGCATATAATATCGTCGCACATTGTGCTCCTATCAGGATTCCTAGTCAAACAAGGACTCCTACTCAAACTAGAACTCTTCACATTTTCCGACAATTTCTGCATTTTACGCTCAATTTGTACACCAACTCTGCCAAAGACTCCAAACACGACTCAATGACTCTATATTACAACAATAAGGGTTAAGAATTGCATAAATGGGGGTAAAAACATATTAAGAACGTCGCATTTTATGCTCCTATCAACTACCCCACACTTAGCTTTTGCTAGTCCCTTAGCAAAACAAAATAAAAAGACTCAACACTACTGCCCCTAAATAATTGTCTCAGGATCTTTAAACACATAGCTTTCGAGTTAAGCATTCAATGTAAGCACAATAATCCCAAGCGTCATAGACATGTATCATAGCATGAACAAGTAAGAAACGAAAATAGCAAGCAATGACATGTTATGTTGATTTCATCCTCCTCACTAGGCATACTCTCTTCTTTTCACTCATGATATGGCAATTCACTCAAAGTATATGCAAGAGAACAGATTGTAAGACAACAAATAGCTCGCATATTTCATCAAATAAAAGCACTTTGTGAATTAATCTTTCAAGAAAAACTTCATGTAACAACTACGTGCACAAATGAACCAAAGCCATATGCTCACTCTTGACAAAAATCTCCACAAATCAAAGTTCACCCATTTTAAGAATCATGAAAAGATCAACATAAAGGTGATAATGGGGATTGACATAAGGCATTCACATTTAGGATAATGGTGATAAAATGTCACCAAGACTTAGCAAAATTCAATAAATCCTTATGTCTTCACTCCAAAGGGCCAAATTTTATCATGTTGGGCCCAACTTCATTTTTTTTTTCCCCATAACATAGTGAATATGAACAAAGGTCAAGTATAACAATGTTAGACCTTCAAATAATCATACAACTCCAAATTCACCACAAGAACTCATCCAATTTTTTAGTTGCCGAAATCTCAAATTTTTTATTTTTTTTTATTTTCGGCTCAAATTTTCTTTTCATTTTTATGTCCGAAATTTC
This sequence comes from Potentilla sterilis, assembly GCA_963682095.1. Classification (NCBI taxonomy): domain Eukaryota; kingdom Viridiplantae; phylum Streptophyta; class Magnoliopsida; order Rosales; family Rosaceae; genus Potentilla; species Potentilla sterilis. The sequence continues at coordinate 27,340,118 of OY821754.1, forward strand.
TTCTTTTTCTTTTAATTTCGGTAACACATCTCTTTTCATGCAATTGGACAAGTTTTACCCCACACTTACTTCCCAACATCACTTCAAATAACAAATTCTAATTAAACTTTACCAAGACTTGACAACAATTAATGGTTAGGATAAACTGTTCTAAGCTCAAGGAATGTGTATCATGGTGATGAAATAAAATGGCTCAATGTTGGCTCAATGGGGTTAAAACTAAGGAGTCCCACGATGGGCACAAATTAGGCATAAGCTTTATTTGGCATTGGTGGTAATCCGAACATGATCTTTTCAATCCTTTTCAAAATCAAGGCATTTCATGAATAATAGTCTTAAAAATTGTCAAGAGTGAGTTCTAGCATTTTAGAGTTCATTAAAAGCTATGGCACATAGTCATTGAATAATCAAAGAATAATGAAGTTTTGAAAAATTCTGCCCATTTTTTCTTATATTTATCGCTCATGAAGAAAGTATATGGCATCAAAGCTCACATAGGTTATTATGGAACAAAATCAACACAAACATGCATGCTTATTACACAAACAGGTCCAAGTCTCAAATGTTCATACCAATCACAATGTCCATGAAACTCACAATTAATTCTCATGATTATGCAAAACCATCATCTATGTATTCAAAGACATAATCATCATAGACTATTTAGGGGCATCCTAAGACTCAAAATAAAATCAAACAAAAAGCAACGAATTTTTTTTTATTTTTTCTGGATTTTTCTGATTTTGTATTTCCTTTTTCTTTTTATGACTCAAAACAAAAGACTTAAAACAAAAATAAACATGTGAAACATGTATCCCTACCCCACACTTAAGAAATTACATTGTCCTCAATGTAAACCAGAAATAATGTTGTAATTTCTAAGCATATGATAAAATTCACATGTTCCACATTTATACAATTCAACCAAAAAGAGTTTAGGGATTTAGAAAATTCAAACTCTCATTGATGGCTCCTTCACAATTTTGGTTGAAATGGGTTGCCTCCCAGAGATTTCATTTAAATGGGAAACCATTCGGTTCTTTGGATTATGACCTTGACATTGTTGGCATAACAAAAATGATAGAGATCTTATCAATAAGACTCTTGATAAATTCCCCATAGCCTATGATGTCTTATGACACCCATACCAAAATTCGGTTGATTAGGCTGAATAAATAACAATAATTTTGAGACCTGTTGGAATTAAAAAGATTCATGAACCACATGCTCATTATGGGAAGGCTTCAAAATAAAAGAAATAAGAATCAGAATGCCCCGTATCAACAACTTTCTAAACCGATACGTGGAGAAAATCAAAATGGTAGAAACCGTGTGACACGACGCTCCAACACTTAGAGACGAGATGGCGGCAATGCCGCACCTTCAGGGGGAGGCCGATTCGGCCATAGAACCCGTCAAGGTGGCCACGCGCCACCTCCTCCCTCGTCTCACAACAACAACAAAAGCACTAGTTTTGCTCCTTGTTCCAAGTGTGGTTCCTCTAAGCATATGCACCACGTGTATAATTCTAGCAAAGAGATGATTAATGCCTACAAGAGATAATTCTAGCAAAGAGAATTATCATGCTAAGTGAGAACTAGTGATGACAACCTCACGTTAATCTCGTGCCTGAGCACTTCATTCCTGAAGTTAAGACTCAAGAGCCTACTCAACCATTAGATGTCCCAGATTTTGATTAGTCTTTATGTTTGACTTTTCAATAAGAATTTTTTTCAAGTATTGTAATGGCTTTGCCATATCTTATAGACTTTGATCTCTTAGTCGTTTTCTTTGGAATTAGAAGCTTGCTTTTGACGTATTAAAAGTTGGCAAGTTAATAAAATTTCTCTGTTTTCTCATATTGTGAGAAATTTTATGTTTTTAAGCAATCCAGATTCGTGTTTTAACGACTCACATGGTTCTTCTGAAACACTATTGGGTCACATTGGCTTAGTATATTGGACTTATAATTCCATCTCAGCTCAAATCAAAATCAAAATCAAAGAATAATTGGAGCTAGGCTCGACGTCACAAGCCTAGTGGCCGACGTCGGCCTCATGGCGATGATACCTCGGCTTCGGCAGCACAAAGGTGCCACGACACCGTGCTTTCAAAAAGGCTTCGACCTCGGTTCCATAGCCGCCCGAGAAGGTGCTTAGCACAGATCCTAGGAGGCTGAGCCTCCATTCTTCCAGTCACCAAAGGTGTTCAACACCACAACGTGCGAAGCCTCAGCTTCGTTTTGGTTTCTGATGATAATTGCTCGGTTATGTAACATTCAACCTTGCACTTTCCGACTTTAGTTGAAGTTATAAAGTCCAAATGCCATGTGATACACTCGATGGGATTTCATCCCCTTTCTTTCTCTATCCTACGGCATAGTAATTAGACTGTGTCCCGCGCACTACCAGATCGGACAGAATAGCCGAAGAAAAAAATTTCGTCTACTATGCCAAATTTTCGTCGGCTATTCCTTCTGCCGACGAAACTTTTGTCGGCTATAATTCGTCGGTAAAAGGGCGTCGGTAAAACGAATGGCCGACGAAAATAACGAAATCGTCGGCTATTTTCGAGTATGGCCGACGAAAATTCATTTTGTCGACCAAACCTTGGCAAAATATCCGACGAAATTCGTCGGATATTTTCGAGTATGGCCGACGATATCGTAAACTATAACCGACGAAATTCGTCGGCTATTTGTTCTGAAATATAGCCGACGATTTCATCTATTTCGTCGGTTATTTCGTCAGAATATATTAATATTTTAATAGGCATTAATTAGTTATAGCCGACGAAGTAATGCCAATATCATCGGCTATTCTTACATTTTGGGGAAAAAAATTAAATTAATTTCTAAATTACCATTCCAAGCAACCTGCAATTCACAATGACAATCCATGCATTTACACCAACAAGAAACACGTCTAAATGACTTATTATTTAATTTGTTCCAATATACATAAAATATAACCATAATCATCACCTAAAGCACTAAAGCCAACCACGTCATCCCCAACATCCTGCTCTCCATCATGCTCGTCATCCTGTTGAACGAACTCGGGAAGTTGAGGCATTGGAGGTTCAATTAACGGCTGAAACGGGGGCGGGAGTTCAAGGCCTTGTTGTTGTGCCGCGAACATAGTATACCACCAGTTTTGTTGGCCGGCGTAGTTGTGTCGCCGAATTCTCTCGCATTCAGCATGCCAACTGGACATATCCAAATGATACTGCTGTGTTCTGCGGTGTTGCTCCTGTGATCTCTGAAACTCGGCCGCCAATCTTGCATTTTCTTCTGCCAATCTCTGCATTTCTCCCCTCATCTGTTGGCTGTCCCCGCCTCCCTTCTTTTGACCTCCCTTAGTGGTCTTCAGGAGCCCTATTCCAGAACTTCCCAAACCCCGGCAGTAGTATTGGTTTGACCGGTCTGGGAAGGCTGCGCCGAACATCCTCGCTGCCGTTTGGACGTTCGATCGGTCGACCTGGCGCAGGGCTTCTTGCAGATCTGCCTCTGAAATGTTCGGTTGTGTCTCCCGAACTACTTCCTGCAACACTTCTTCTTCGGCCCGGTTCACCCTCTCCTAATTGAACGGGAAAAAAAAAATTAATATTCTAACAAATATATAATTAAGTAAAATTAATAATTTAAATTTTAAAATCGTAATCAACGACTTACGAGCTGTTCTGTCGCTTGTGGATAAGCCTTCTTGAACGTCTCCACGTACGGGTTGCTATCAGGATGATCTCTAAGCGCCTCCTCCTGATATTGTGCAAATGGCCTAGAACCACCATGATGGGGGGTTGTGTTACGGCGGCGGTTCGCATAGTTTATCCGAGACCGTTCCTTCAAACAAATAATAAAATATTAGAAAAATGCATCAAAAAATATTAGCATAATAATTATAAAATAATTAAACTAATAATTAAAATTTTAACAAAATAAACATTTATAGTTAAATTTAGTATTTACCTGCATAAGTGGGTTGTTGAAGTCTACTGTCTTCAACCAACGCCACTCGTACTCCCTAAACATGAACTCTCTTGGAGTACCCATACGACCACGGTTGTCGTATTCGGTAAAGTGGGTACGGAGCTCGTTCTTCCACTCTTTGAACCTACGGAAAAAACAAAAGTGCATTAGAAATATTATTAATATCATGAAATATTTCAAATTATAAGATGAGGAATTCCCAACGTACCTCGAGTTCTGCATCGCGTCCGCCCAAGCCTGCTTGTGTTCGGCAATCTCGAAGTATGCCTGAAAGATAATATTTTATTAGTTTTACAATTATAACAATACCGAAAATTATTAAATATTACGATAAAGAAATTAAGTTTTTTAAATTACTCACTGACGGCGCGTTGTTGACCTCCCTCTTGATCTCTTCCGGCACATCAGCCCACCGTGTCCACAACATAGGGACTCTATCCCTAATCAGTGCCCCCACGCAACCCGCGTAATCGCGGCATTTTTTCCCCTGAACCTCCTGATTAGGGGGTTCATTGATCTGGATCCTCCCCCTGCTCTCAACAGTTCTCCTGAGCGTGTCAAAACATATGACACCTCTCGTATTCCTGCTTGAACTGCTAGCGGCTGTCCCTATCACATAACGACGATTGGTTAATAAAATTTAATATTAGTGCGTTAATTTTAATAAAATATTTAATTAATAAAATCAAATGTTACCTGAACTCGATGACTTAATCAAATATTTAATTAATTTTAATAAAATGATAATTTTAAACGGCCGCAACACTCACGTACTGAGGTATATCAGGCCATATGGGCACACCACGAAAGTCGACCTCGGGTATCGCAGGAATGTTGTACGGGAGGTAGAGCTGATTTGGGAAAGTAGGCCCCTCAGTCGAGTCAGCAGCAGGCGGCGCCGGACTCGTCATCGGCTCCCGATGAACCTCAGGCATACGGACCTGAGGAATGTCTGGAGCTATCTCGTCCTGAAATAGCTGCCTACTGGACCTCGGAGCATCTGGCCCGAGAGGGGGACGTGAAATGCTCGACGGCCGCCCCGCTTGGAGAAGGGTCTGGTGCCGAGAACTCACACTCCTCTGCGGCTGGGATGAATCCACAGTCCTCCGCAGCTAGGATGAATCCACACTCCTCTGCGGCTGGCTGGTGGTCCTCTCAGGCTGGCTAAGGGTCCTCTCGGAGTCTCCGGAACCAGCAGAACTTCCAAAACCCCTAGATCTGGAAGAACAACGGCCTCCGAATAACTGTCTGAGTGCATCGGCCATCTGGAGCTTGAGGCATTAATACATTAATTAATATTAAATTATATTACATTAAATAACAAATTCTAATTAATATAATAACCAATAATACTAACATATTTTAAAACATACTAACAAATTAATATTTAAATTTTAACTAATTTTAAATAATACTGACCATTAACCTAAATATAACCATTTATATACAAATATAACTATATTTCATTATTAACATATATATACATACAAATAACCATTTATATATTAACAAAAATATAACCATTTATATAATTAGGCTACCAATTTATATATATAATTAATTTAACAATTTATATATAACAATTAAAATATACATTAACATACAACCAATATTAACAAATATATAACAATTTATATAATTAATCTACAAATTTATATATATAATTAATCTAACAATTTATACATATAACCAAGGAGTAAAATATCGGATATCGAGGAAATATCGGCGTTTCAAAATACGGATATTTCGACGGAAATATCGATAAAATATCGATCAATTAGAAATTTTGACAAAAACGATGGAAACTATAAGAAATACATGGAAATTTGTATTGAAACTTTCTAAGGTTGTTTTATGCTATGTTATCGATCATATGTGAGAAGAAAATATTAATAAATTCAAATATATATCAATTTATTGAAATGTTATATGAATTACTATGTGAATAGAGCTGATATTTATTGAAATATAATTTAATATATATAATTTATACTTGAAACCTAAAATGAGGTTAAACCATCACACCCTTTAACATTATTTGTACATAATATTTCACAAAAGCAACTACATGAATTTTTTTTAAAACCATACATAAATTGATATTATATAGTCGTTGACCCGTTGCCACTAGCTATTATATAGTCGTTGAATCGCTACATAAAAAAAAAACAAAAAAAAACAAGCTTATTAGAACATCATAGAAAAATCATGTCAATAAAATTGTAATTACATACATTATCATGTAAAATCATTACACATTACTATTTTGATTATATGTTACAAAAATATACATTATAGTAAAATATATAGTGTAAGACACATTAATATTAAGCATGCACGAGTAAGAAACTTATTAGGAAATTATCAAAACAGAAGTATGATAAAATTAGCTCTTGAAGGTAAGTTAGAAATTAAAATTTGGTGTTGAAAATTATATGTTTTAAATTGTTGAAAATTAGTTTTTGAAGGTAAGATAAAAAAATTCTGAAAAATATCGGAAATATCGGAAATTTCGCCGGAAATATCGGAAAAATCGGTGAAATATCGGAAATATCGGAAAATATCGGGAAATTTCGACGAGAAACTGAAAGAATTGAATCGAAATATCGATCCCACGGAAAAACGAAAATATCGGCGAAATATCGCCGATATTATCGATTTTGAATACCTTGCATATAACCAATATATATAACAATTTAACACACACTTAAATATCTAAATTATATACCTAAATTATAAAATTAAAATAAATTGAAAAAAAACCATAAAAAACCTTCGGATCTGTTTTGGCGGAGGAGGAGGAGGGGAAGGTGGAGGAGGTGGCCGGAGGAGGAGGAGGCCGGTCGGAGGAGGAGGCCGGATTTCGGGTCTAGGGTTAGGAGCTAGGAGGAGGAGATCGGACGGCGCCGGCGCCGATTTGAGGAGGAGGAGGACGACCAGTTCGGAATGGAGGAGACGTACAGCCAATTTGAGGAGCGGAGGAGTTTTTTGCGGATTTAGGGTTGAAAAAGTCGGGCTGCTGCGGCTTCAAGCTTTTATGGCAGAGAAAATAGCAGACGAATTAAAATATTTCGTCGGCTATTCTTTGAATATCGTCGGCTATTCTATGAACATCGTCGGCTATACTTTGGAAGATCAGCAGCTGTCTGATCTGAGCCATCCAAAGGCGGACAATAAAAAGGCGCGGATCGCAAACGTTTAGCCGACGATATATAATTTTCGTCGGCTAAACTTTAGGTCAAACCACTAAGTCAAACCTCTAAACGCTTAAAAACGGAAATTAGTCTAGTTAAACGACGGTTTCTGGCCTCATCTTCAACAGATAATAGTTTTAAATCAATGAGACGCAACTAATCGTATAAAAATTTTACAAAATTGATTTAATGAACGTCAGGCTACCCATAGGAAAACGAAAGTAAAAAACAGTTAACCGCAACATTCGGCACACAGAGTTTATCAGAATCTTGTCATTTTTCAACCGTAGACGTATTTCATTATTTCGGTCATATCTTATTTCACAACATTTTTGCATTTGAAGAGTCTACGTATAGTAACTATTTGAAACTATACATTCACTTAAACACTTAGTAAACAAGTTAAGGAACATTAGTGCATATGTTCTGATTTTGAATCTAAAAGTTTAGAAAATCTATTCCAACCGTCAGATATCACCGTTAAGATTAAATACATGTATGAAAAAAAAATCCAACTACAGCTGACAACGTTAAAGGCTCGATCGGAACGGTCAACCGGGTGAGTCAAACCTCTAAACGCTTAGAAATGGTAATTGGCCTGTCTAAATGACGTTTTTTTGACCTGACCTTCAACAGAAAATAGTTTCAAATCGATGAGATGCAACTAATCGTATAAAAATTTTCCTCAAAATATTTACCGAAGGAAACTCTACCATTAGGGAAACGAAGGAATAAAACCTTTGACCGCATCTTTCGCCACTCAGATTTTATCAGAATCTTGTCATTTTTCAACCATAGACGTATTTTATTATTTCGGGCATATATTATTTCACAACATTTTTGCATTTGAAGGATGAAGCAATGGTTTATCGTTAGTGATAGAAAATGGAGTATGGTCATTTCAACAATACCTACAGATTTTTCACTCTTTCTCCCGTTTTTTTTTTTCGTTTTTTTTTAAATGAGCAGCTGCTGTCTAGATCTGAAAATATATAGACATATAGCCGACGAAAATGTCAATTTCGTCGGCCAAAATTTCAAAAGTTTTCGTCGGCTAATGTTTCAGAGAAAGGCCGACGAAAATCCAAAATGGTCGACTGAAATATGAATATAGCCGACGATTTTTGTTTATACCAACGAAAAAACAGTATCGTCGGCTATGGTTACACTATGGCCGACGATTTTGTTTTTCCACCGACGAAAAATAAAATCGTCGGCCATTCTATACAATTACCGACGAAAATTTTTAGTCGTCGGCCGTTTTTTTTTTTCGTCGGGAAAAACCTTTTTTCTGGTAGTGCCGAGAATACCACCCATAGTTTTTCATCTATTTAGATATCTCGCGGTGAAGTTGAGTGTCTAGCTGATAGTGGGACAACCCACACTATCCTAAGGGAGAGGCAGTCGTTTAAGTATTATGTGCAATATAGATGATCAATGACTATATCGATTAGAACCTCGCCGGTTGTTAAAGAACGTGGATTCATTAACTTTACGTTACCTAATGGTACAGTTATCGATGTCATTGAACGTATTCTATGCACCAAGAAAAAATCGAATCTTGCTGTGTTTTCCAAAACCCAATTGCCATATTTTATCACTTGGATATATGAGAATGGCAATAATTACTTGTGTATTTCCTCTAATGAGTCATTCTAGAGAAGAAGTTAAGTCAAATTCAATGAGAATACCTCATTCCAATTCTTGTTATTGGATCTTATGACTCATACAAGCTTTGATATTGCATGACCTATAAATCATAGCTCACTCATTCAAAAATGGTATATTTTATACCGATGGAAAGGTCTATGTGTCTAATTTCCAAAGACACTGACCGTTTAATCATAGCTATCATATTGAGTGAGTTATGGTCGTTTCGGCAACGTAGGATGGATCTGTCCGGAAATCTATAGATCCATCAACTTCGACAGAGCTTTGTGATCAGCTCGGTTCGAACTATGTTGTGTAATTTATATCAATAGAAAGCTACCGATGTTTAGTTTCCAAAACATTTTACAGTTTGTTGATTCCTTCTGTAATGAAGAAGTTATAACCGTTTTAGTACACAAAGGTCATGCTGCGCATGAATCTGATTTTCAGCGCGAATTTGTATTTTAAGATGCATAATGCTCTTATTGCAAAGCTTGTACACTAGCAAAGATGAATCCATTGTTTTCCTTTGTTATGGACACAAAAGAAACCATTCTTACAACAAATCCAAGATGATATGTGTGGACCTATCAACCAGAATGCGAACCCTTTGTGTATTCTAAGGTGCTGGTTGATGCATCGACGCGTTGGTCACGTCGATTTGCTGTCCACAAGCTGCATTTGTCAAGCTTTTAGCTTAAATCATCAAGTTAAGGGCTCACCACCCTGACCATCCTATTAAATCTATTAGGTTGGATAATGTTAGAGAGTTTAACTCCAAGACATTCGATGATTATTGCATATCCATAGGGATTGAAGTTGAACATCCCGTTTCTCATGTTCTTTCTCAGAACTGCCTTGCAGAAGCCACTCTTCAGCAACTCCGGCTATTAGCTAGGGCTTTTGGTTATGGGAACCAATTGCCAGTTTCTGCATGAGGATATGTAATACTACATGCAACTATACTTATTCGTTTCAGACCCAATGCCAACCAGACGTGTAGTGCATACCAGCTGGTTACTGGTTATAAACCCAATATTGCGCACTTACGTACTTTCAGTTGTGCTGTTTATCTATTACGCCTCTTCTGCGTACACAGATGGGTCTACAAAGACGTTTAGGTATATGTTGGATGTGAATCCCCAACAATAATCTGCTACCAACCACCGTAGATCTCTTTACTGCGCGTTTCGCAGATTGTCACTTTGATGAGACACACTTCCCGCCGTTAGGGGGAGATAGGAATGCTCACATTCCGAATGAACGTCAGGAATTAACATGGTGTGCCCACAACAATTTGTCTCATCATGATCCTCGCACTACTTAAAGTGAGTTAGAAAGTGACGAGATCGCACATACATACTGCAAATGTGCCGGTAAGGTTGAAGATCCGATCATATGGGATCGGTTCGGCTGCCCTAAGACCTAGTGCCATCGGCATACCTTCAGGAGAGGGTGACGCCGGCGGCGGCGCCATCGTACGCCGTGGCGTTGCTGTTGTTGAATCGGATCGCAACGGTGCCATTGATGGACTTTGAAGGGGCAGCAGCTTCGGCCTCGGCTCCCACCAAGAAGAGGGGGAGACCGTTTAATTCTCGAGATTTAAAACCTCGAAAGAAGCGAGTTGTGATGGCACAAATTAATCCGCTCATCATCAATGAGATTGTCTCTGACTATAATTATGTCCATGATCAACTATGTGTTTTCTGTGGGACGCCACAGAACCTTTATTGATGTCAGAGTACACATAAATCTCAATTACACAAGTGCGCACGTGTATTCTGTGGATAAAATTCCACGTATGTTGATGATGTAATCGCTTATTCCGTTGCAGAGTGTCAACGAAGAATGTATTTGGCCGAAGTGGAAAGAAACAATACAAGCAGAACTAGACTCGTTAAATAAAAGGCAAGTCTTAAGATCTTTTGAGTTGATCCGGAAAGACGTTAAACCTGTTGGACATAAGAGAGTCTTTGTTCGTAAGTGTAATGAGAGAATGAGATCATGCGGTGTAAAGCAAGACTCATGGCGCAATGTTTCTCTCAACGACCTGGTATTGACTACGATGAGATGTATTCTCTCATAATGGACATTATTACTTTCCGCTACTTATTCAGTTTAGTAGTGTCCCAAAAACTGAAGTTTGCAGCTTATGAATGTGGTTAATGTATACCTATATGGGGATATAGATGCAGATATATACACGAAAGTGTTTGAAGGACTTCTAATGCCTCGATCAAGTGACTTTAAACCATAAAGTCATTGTGCAACTAGATTGTAACGTCTGTTGTAATACTTGATTGGGAGGGGATACAAGAACAATGATTTATGCCTATGCTTGTTCATAAGAAAGACAAAGTCTAGACACAAGAATCCATTCCGTCCTAAAGAGGATGATGAAGAGATGCTTGGAGCTAAATATATGTATCTTAGTGCAATTGGGGCGCTATTGTATTTAGCACAATATATTAGACCAGACATCGCTTTCTTTGTGAACTTATTAGCTAGATTTAGATCAGCGCCTACGCATCGTTATTGGAATGGTGTTAAACCTCTGAAAGGTTACATTGACTTGGGTTTGTTCTACCCCTTTAGCACCAGAGAGGTTTCCACCACCGGTCATCCTCACACCAACGCCACCGGCAGCCCCGGCAGCGCCGCGGAACTGCCGCCGGCACCGGCGACGTGGAGACCGGCATAGGTGATGATTTCGGCCCTTCTTCGTTCTTCAATGGCCGTCTCCCTTATCCAAAGACTCCCAACAATGTGTTAGTTGGTTTTGTAGATGCTGGGTATCTCTCTGACCCGCATAGTTCTTTTATAATGTGCAACAACAGAAATTTCTGAACATCCAAGTTAATCAAGTGAGTTCAGATGCAAATGTTGCAGATTTGTTTACCAAGTCTTTGAGAAAATCTATGTTTGTGAAACATGTGAAGAGCATTGGCATGCACCAGTTATCAGAGCTCTAAGTTTGTTAGACATCAGGGGGAGTCTACATCACATGTCAATCACAAGTATAGTAGTTGGTGCGTTGTGCTCTTTTTCCTTCGTCCATGCATTTTATTTTTGCCCAAGAGGTTTTTGTTTTGCTGGCAATGTTTTAGTGAGGCAACATGGTAAGCACCGTGAAGATATTAGGCGCTCGACACAAGGGGGAGTGTTGTAGGAAGGTTATTTCCGTAACTTCCTGGATGTGTCTTGACCTAATTAGACTAGATTAGATGATTATGTAATAGATAGAGAATCCCTGATTTATTGGGATACTTATTGTAATGCCTATATAAAGGCCTCCTTATCAATGAATAAAGTAGAAGTTCTCCATATTATAATTTCTCCTTGAACAGTAACAGAATTTCTTGAGAATACGGCTAAAATTATGGCATCGTGGAGTACTACTCGATACACACATTGTTCTACATATCAGCATTAAGAAAAAAGAGTGCGAAAATTAAATAAAATTTGTGTTAAACGGAGCAATATAATATTTAGGGAAATGTTATGAATGGTGCCCGTAGTTTGGGGTCGTGGTTATATCCACCTCCGTAGTTTAAAAATGGCTAATTTTGGTCCTCGTGATTGATAAATCAACTAAATTTAATCCAATTGTACCAGTTCGACCAACAATGTTTGTGAAATCCTTGTGTTTTATATGAAAATTTTGATGTGTGGAGTCTCAAAGCAAATCTAACCAGACCCCATTTAGCTTTACACATCTGGATCATGGCTTGAGAAACTTGATGGTTAAGCCTTTACGTCGATGATAGGCCAATTAAGAGAGATATGGGATTATGATTGAATCCATTTGTAAGTCTGAGTGATGAGGAGAATTACAGTGGTGATATCTAACAAGATCCTCAATAACTTATACTATCAGTCTATCACAGTGAAGAAATCTAAGCAAGTTCCATGAGATATTTTTTAATGGGATTGTTATGTATGTTCATATTTATGATTCGCATCTCTATATAGTATGTTCATATGTATAATTCTGGAACCCAGTGCTTAATTAAAATTAGGGTATAGTTCATTCTTTAATAACAAGAATGAGAAATAGAGACACTGGGCTGGCACGGCTGGGGTTAAGAATGAGAGGTTTCTGATGATAATGGTGTTAAATATCATAATTGGATTAAAATCAGTTGTTTAATTAAACACAATGTAAGGATCAGAATTAGACATTTTTAAACCACAAGGATAGATATAACCATGACCTCAAATCACGAGGACTATTTATAACATTTGCCCCTATATATTTCAGCTCTAAAATTATGGAAGCGCGCATACATATCTCTCTAGTAGAAATGCCACAATTGCTTATGACAAATAGGGACCCGATCGAGTTCATCATCATCTTTTAGTTTTGTCATGCACTTTTTTTTTTGTTTGTATAAATTATACTAATCAATTTTTAAAGGTTTTTTTTTACCAAAAACTACAATTTTGTATTAATATTTACCAGTAGCGAAATTGTTTTTTTAAATTACCACTAGCAAGTTTCCATCTAAAACTAACAGAATCAGTTAACTCTTAAATTATAAAATTACCCTCATTAAGCCTAATGCTACTGATCCTCAGAACTCAACCTAATGCTACTGACTTTTAGAACTCAACCTAACTGACCCTCAGAACTCCGCCGTCCTCCGCCGCGCTTCAATACTATTGACCCTCAGAAGCTCAACCATAACCAACACACAAGCAAAAATCCAAACACACAAAAATCAAACCAACACAAACACACACACACACAGAGATAGACAGAGAGAGAGAGAGAGAGAAGACCAAGTCCACTGCAATTAGGCTATCGCGCTCTCCTTGTGCCGGCCAAGTCCTCCACCTCCACCGCCACTGCCGTGAAGACCGCCGCACCGAAATCGAAGGCGAAGACCACAAAGGCCCAAGCCACAAGCCCAAGCCCAAAGCAGAAGGCGAAGACCACAAAGGCCAAGTCCTCCACCTCCTCGCGCCTCCAGCCTCACCCAGCCTCCAGATCGGACCCCCTATGCTCGAACCCAACCCGAATTTTCACTTCGACCCGGAATCGGACCTCCCACGTCTGCGATGTCCCCTCCAGCACCGTCGAGACCTCCGCCTCCGAGCTCATGACCTTCGCTCATCTGCCCTCTCCAAAAAAATAGAGCCATCCGCTGCCCAAAACCCTAGCTCAGCGAAGATGAAGAGGAACCTCGCGTCTCGCCTGATCCGAAACCTCATGATCCGACCTTGTTCGGCGACTCCTCCCACATCGCCGTGCTCCTCATCGACTCCAGATTCTTCCACCGGAGAATCACCTTCGCCGAACGGAGCAGAGAAAGAGAGAGATATGTCGTCCCGGTGCCTCGCGTCTCTCGTCGCACCGGTCGTCGCCGCTCGCCGCCTCGAGTCTCTCCCCGCCGCGCCGCTCGTCTCTTTCAGTCGAAAGGAATTAGGGTTTATGTGAGATTGGGAATATGTGGATATATATATGTGGTATGGGTTGTAAATTATAAAATTTTCAGGGTTATTTATGTCATTAAACAATAAACAGGTTAACAACCCATTACTGTTAATTCCTGCTGATGGTATAAAAAAATCTGATCTTGCTATTGGTAAATATCACCACCAACTTGTAGTTTTTGGTAATTATGAGATAGATCACTTAAGCCAAGAATACAAAGCAGACCAGTTAATTACTTAAATTCCTTGGAGAACATATATAGATTTCCTAATAACTATATGATTTTTCCAACTCTTAATCCTTAACGAACAAGGATTTCTTTCAGAAGAAAGTAAAAAACAAGGAATTTTCAATCCTCACCCAACAAGGATTTGTCAATCCATAACCAACAAGGAAACAAGACACCATTACATATAGGAGTTTTATGATTCCAACTCAGTCTCGCTAGCTATCACCCAAACTTTCAGATCAAAACCCTAAGCTTCTTTGTTCATCAGAACTATCATGCACTCCTTTACGCCCTTGTCTTCGCGAAGCAGCACAGAAAGCCGCTACTGGTGCTACCACAGCTGCCTCGGCCTCGACCCTTAAACAAACAATCATCCACCACTGCAGGTGGAACAAACCTAAATCAGTTCTTGGTCTTTCCAGCAACTCACGGACGATGTTGCACTACAAGCAGAAGCCCAAGGAAAACAAGGGCGGCGACAATACTAAGATGCTGATCAAAGGAGTTCTACATTGATTGAAACTCTTAAAACCTTCGACGTTTTCAGAAACGTAGAGACATTGTAGACTCCTAAACCGATTAAAACTCTTATTTTCATAAGGAGTCCTTCTTTGAATCAAACTTTTGACTTAGGAGTCCTAGTTCAACTCAAACTCTTCATAAATTCAGCGTTTTTCGACATTTAAGCTCATTTCACAAACCGACTCTGCCAAAGACTCCTGACTCGACTAAACAACTCTATAATACAACAATAAGGGTTAAACATTGCATAAATGGGGGTAAAAACATATTAAGAATGTCGCATATAATGCTCCTGTCAACTACCCCACACTTATCTTTTGTTAGCCCTTTAGCAAAACAAAACAAAACAAAAGACTCTACTATACTGCCCCTAAATGATTGTCTCAGGATCTTTTAAACACATAGCTTTCAAGTTTAAGCATTCAAGTGTAAGCACAATAATCCCAAGTGTCATAGACATGTTTTATGGCATGAATAAGTAAGAAGTGAGAAAATAAGCATGTAAACATGTCAAGTTAATTCAATCCTCCTCACTAGGCATACTCTCTTCTTTTCACTCATGATATGGCAATATTCACTCAAAGTATATGCAAGAGAACAGATTGTAAGACAACAAATAGCTTGCATATTTTATCAAATTAATAAAAGCACTTTGTGAATAATATTGTCAAGATAAACTTCATATAACAATTATATGCACCAATGAACCAAAACCATAAGCTTGACTCTTGAGATGATCTCCACATATCAAAGTTTACCTATTTTAAGAATCATAAAAAAGATGTTTAAGGGAAGAAATATGGGGTTCGGCATAAGGGTATTATCATTTAGGATAGTGGTGATAAAAACGTCATCAAGACTTAGCAAAGCTCAACTCTCCTTATGACTTCACTCTAAGGGCCAAATTTCAACTTGTTGGGCCCATTCTTCATTGTTTTCTTCCCCAAAACATAATGAAATCGAACAAATGTCAAATATAACGATGATAGACCTTCAATTTACACACAAACTCCAATTTCACAACAACTTAGCAATTTTTCAATTCAAGCCGTGCCTTCTTTTCAATTCGGATCAATTTTTCTTTTCTTTATTTTCTGTCCGAAACATAAATTTTTCCTTCTTTTCTCTTTTTAGGCACGTTATAGATACAATCATTTAATTTCCAGCTAAGTTCACCCTACACTTACTTCACAACATCACTACAAATCACATATCCGCATCAAAATCAAGCTTTACCAAGTCTTGAGAATAAGGGTAAACAATAACAATTCTAAGCTCAAGGAATGTTTATCATGGTGATGAAAGAAAGGTTCAATATAAGCTCAAAGGGGTTAAAACTAAGGAGTCCCGCGACGGGCACAAATTAGGCACAAGCTTTATTTGGCTTTGGTAGTAATCCTAGTAAGATCTTTTCAATCACTTTCGAAATCAAGACATTTCATGAATAAAAGTGTCAAAAATCATCAAGAGCAAGTTCTAGCATTCTAGAGTTCATTAAAAGTTATGGCACATGGTCATTGAATTTTCAAAGAATGATGAAGTTTTGATAAATTCTGCTATTTTTATTATATTTTTCGCATAAGAAGAAAGTATTTTGGCACAAAAGCTCACTTAGGGTATTATGGAAACAAATTAACTCAAACATGCACGCTTTATCATATATCAATCAAAATCTCACATGTTCATACCAATCACAATATCCATGAAACTCACAATTTATTTTTATGATCATGCAAAACCATCACCTATGCATTCAAAGATATAATCATCATAGACTTTAAGGGCATCCTAAGACTTGATCTAATTTTAAAAAGTAACGATTTTTTTTTCTGACTTTTTTCGATTTTCTTTTTATGACTCAAACAAACAAACAAAAATAATCATGAAAACATGTCTCTCTACCCCACACTTAGAAAATTACATTGTCCTCAATGTAAATCAAAAATAATGTTGTAATTTCTAAGCATTTGATAATTCCACACGTCTCACATATATACAATTCAACCAAAAAGAGTTTAGGGATTTATAAAATGCAAAACTCTCGTTGATGGCTCCTTCACAATTTTGGTTGAAATGAGTTGCCTCCCATGCAGCGCTTAATTTTTTATAGTCCTTTAGCCTAGACTCTTCTCCATGCACGTTAGGATTTTGGTGCGTTCTCTAGATTTATTTCCTCAATGGTGTGCTCCTCAAAAGGCTCGTAATAAGGTTTGAGTCGATGCCCATTCACCTTAAACGCTTTTCCTGTTTCAATGCTTTGAATTTCAATGGCACCATGAACAAACACATTAGTAACAATATAAGGACCAACCCAACGAGAACTCCTTTGTCCCTCTCTCGTGGGCTTGGCTCCATCCTCCAACAAAATCTTGTGAACACATGTAGTAGGGCTGATTCCCTTGATATCCGCCAAGGTCCAACCAACGGCGGTTCTGTTCCTCTTCAGCTCATCAATCAATCTTCCTTCTTGTTGCTCATTCAGCTTTGACGACACAATAACTAGTAAAGTGTCATCGTCTCCTAGGTACACATATTTCAAATGATTTGGAAGCGCTTTCAATTCCAACTTCGGGGCCTATTCCACATATGGTAACAATTTACTAGTGGCAATTGGAATTGACAAGAGTTTGTTATACCTTAAAAGAGGGGCTGCCTCAAGTTCGGCAATGACTTCAACAAAGTTTTGTTCGAGTTCAGCCTCCTCTTGTGCCGAAATTCTTTCTCCTCTCTTGTCAAATCTGGCCCCTCATCGCTTCAATTATGTTGAAGCAAATCATGTCACCATCAAACTCCATGGTGAGATTTCCTTCAGCAACATTAATTCGTGTCCATGCAGTCCTCATGAAGGGTCGCCCTAAAAGTAATTGAGTGTTGTTTAGGGGCGAGTCCTCCATCTCTAAGATTTAAAAATCTACAGGAAAAATCAAATAGTTGACATGCACAAGTACATCCTTAACATACCCTTCATGGGCCTGAAAAGATCAAATGTTAGTAATTATAAAAGAAATTAACTACAAGAATTAGAAAGTATAAGTTAGAATAGGTCAGAATCAGTAAGTATAACTTAGAAACAATTTGTATAAGTTAGCAAGTTAGAATCAGCAAGTATAGGTTAGAGTTAGCAAATAAGCAAAAGTCAGTAGAAGTTAGTGTACCACTATACAACAATTAATTAAGTAGAATTTAATTGTAAATCATGAACACGAGTTTAGAGTATGGAGTCTCTTCTTGTAACACAAGTCGTCCTTCCCAACTTATTGAGAGTTCCAATTAACTGTTAACAATGTAATTCTTCACCTCTTTCTTATGATCCGCAACTGACAATCAAACTCTATAAGTATCACAAGAATGTTAGATAAACAAAGACAAAGACACAACAAAAATTAGGAGTAGTTACAACATGTTACAGTTCGAAACACATTACAATCAATACACGAAATTCTTTTCCTAAATAAACAACACATAAATTTTTCACAAGAAATCGGTTCTAATTTTCCAATGCATCCGAGAATATAACACATCAAATATGTCAAACTCTTAGATTCTAATTGCTTTTATTCACACAATTTTAAAATTCAAGCTACGTGGAGCATGAGAGAAAACTGTGTAATGGACTTATACAGCCCAAGGTAGTATCATGCTTTTATCCGATATACCTTAAAATTTAAAGACATCTTTCATTTGTTAAAGCTATATAAATCTATTTATGCAAAGTTATTTTCTAAGTTCTAAAGCAAGGTGGACGTGTGGCCCAAGTATTGTCGTCTAGACATGAATTATTCCGTGTTTTCAGAAGGCTAGAACGAAAGTTTCTAAGATGGATCAAGGCAAAACTCGTTGTTGGTTACCACGGAGAGCGAACTCTCTATCGACTCCCTCACCGAGAAGGAACGTTAGTTTGTGGGCCTTGAGATCTAGTTAAACAACCCTTGACACCAAGATTAGAGACAAACGAACTAATAGGTGAACCTTTATGCCCCTTACTCAGTTGAGAACAACCATGTGTTAGACAGTTCTCCAAGCGTTAATAAAAGACGCGCTCAACCCCAAGTGACCTTAACAAGGTACAAATGGAGGGTTAAATCCAATATTAACAAAAGGGACTTCACCTATTCCGTTCATTTTAGAACCTACAATAAACTAAACATAAATAAATCTTTAACTTCCTAGCAATTTATCTAAGTGTTACACACATATATCACATATTATATCATACATTCGGCCACAATTATAAACAAAAACCGAAACCTAATTAAGCTATTACAAATCCGAAAATCCTAATAATTACAAATTCGAAACTATAGAATAAACAATCTGAAAATTTTATACAAAGTTACAGAGTAACACTTCATGAAATTAAATAATTTTAATTTTCCCGGCAACGGCGCCAAAAATTGATGGAATTATTATCCAAGCACTTTTGTACCTGCAAAATAACTTCATACATATATGACCCTTCTTGTGTCGATAGTAGTATAAGACAAGTAGGGATAGTTCTATCTGGGGAAATCAAGGACATTCAATCACATGAAGCATCACAAATATATATAGGGGTTTGGAAATTGTATCTAAACCTACTGAATTTTACGAAATTAAAACCAAATTTAATATATACATATGACCATCATCTTTCACACATAACACTACACACAAAACTCACATAACATGTAACAATTCTATCATGGGATCACGACAACAATGTAACAATATTTCAAGATTCAATTCGGTTCCAATTCTAATTAGAGCCCTCAGCGGTTCATCTAATCGTTAAGACTTCTCAAGTATTTAGAATCAACTCAGCGTGTAATCCTAAACGTAGTGCTAATCAGTTTAAAGACACTCAACGTAGAAATTAAACATGAAGAACACATAAGCATAATAAGCCGAATTGGAGACATGCAACAAGTATGGCGTCACCTCACCTTGCTTTAACATGTATATTTTCAGAATTACTCTAGCCCTTAGAACCAACATAAGGTAAATCAACTTTGTATATAATTCACCTCATATGAAACTATCACCTAAGGAGAAGCCACAGCCTAGGCAGCCCTCAAGTGCATCACTTTTGTGCATACGAATTCAGAAAATAAACCAAAGCATAAACCCTGATTACATGCGAAATTGCTGCCCCAAAATCCTGATTATTTTCGAAACATGTTAAGTTCAGAAACTAAACATAAAGAAAACCAAAACACATAACAGAATTTCAGAAATACAATGTTAAATTTATAAAACCAAAACAACATACATCAATCCATTCAATCTTTATAGACAAAGTATTGAATTTATAAAGAAAATATAAAGCCATAAGAGATGTTCGAATTACACTTTTGAAGAACCTTGCAAGACTTCAACAAAGATGGATTCGGCAAAGGGAAGATGGTGCGAATTTGATGTAGGGGAATGGTGCAGCAGCTCTACTTTCTGTATGAGATTTTTATGGAGTTATTTTAGCAGAGCTTTGGCTTGTGAAAGTGAGAGAGATTTGTTGCGATTTTTCTTCTTCTTTTTCTGAATTATCTCTTCCTTTTCTCTTGAGTTTGTTGCTGAATTTCCCTTGGATAATTACTGAATATCCTTGCAATATCTCTTGCTTGGCATGTGCTCGACACCCTCTCTTCTTGTCCTAGTTGCATTGCAACTCTTCTCTTGAATTCGGCAATAGGTAGAAATTTTTGTCTAATTTCTTCTTTGTTTTCTCCACCGAATTTCCTCAATTAATTTCTGAAAATAAGAGAGAAGAAATATATTAAAAAGACAATATAAAAATGTAGCAAAATTATTAAGAGTATGATTCCTGATTCAGTCAGGATTTCCTGCTTCAACAAGGAGTTCTACTTTGATTGAAACTCTTAAAACCTTCGATGTTTTCAAAAACGTCGAGACATTGTAGACTCCTAAACCGATTAAGACTCTTATTTTCATAAGGAGTCATTCTTTGAATCAAACTCTTGAATTAGGAGTCCTAGTTCAACTCAAACTCTTCATAAATTCAGCGTTTTTCGACGTTTAAGCTCATTTCACAAACCGACTCTGTCAAAGACTTCTGACTCGACTAAACGACTCTATAATACAACAATAAGGGTTAAGCATTGCATAAATGAGGGTAAAAACATATTAAGAACGTCGCATATAATGCTCCTATCACAAGACTGTGTATTCCCAAAATCTTTTTCATTCTTAACTTAGGATTTACAATACATAGAGTATCTCTTAGTTCATTGAGAGTCCGTATATATCCATAACGAAAAACGTAAGGGCATAATTCATCAATCTCTTCCCAATCAGGTAGTCACTTTAGTGAACGTTTCAATTTCTTTTGCAAACGTACTTATATGATCGAGAGCCACTTGATTTGGGTGGATGAAGTCCGTTTACGATACTCATGTATATCTCTTAATTTAGATCCCCATAGAGATATATGTTTTGACCACTTTCGTAAGCTGCATGTTCAGTTTTTCAGAAACTACCAAACTGACAAGGTAGTGGAGTGCAATGATATCCATTACGAGAAACTATCTCCTCATGGTTCATTACGAGAGAATATCTTCCCGTAGTCAATTCCAGTGCGTTTTTGAGAGACCTTGCGCCATAAGTTAAGTCTACATACTCTTATTCTCATTACGCATTCTAACAAAGATATATTTGATAGGGTTTATATTTGCGGTGTCGGCGTCACCTGTCAAAAGGACCTATCTCTTTGTTTATACTGGATCTCTTCTTTCCACTTGGCCAATTTACTACGTTGACATTTTTCAACGAAGTATGGTTCGATATTAGACTCATTATTCCACGTCCTCATGTACACTAGTGTAATGTGTTTATAGAGATCTCTATACTTTCAAGGATTTGTTCTAACATTTGAGACGTCCCCCAATGATAACCACAATCCAGAAATATTCTCATGAGACGGATTTGAGTATCACTGATCAATAGGTCATGTTGTGCCAAAACTCACTTTCTTCCTTTGGGTGAGTAATTATCGAACCTAAGGTGGCTTTCCCCTCTTCCTTAGAGAGCCACGACCTGTGACACCATTTATACCACTTATGGCGTCACCATGCCACCATCCATGGTGGCAGTGCAATACCCAATTCCTCTTGGGTGGTATCATGTTATTTTGATAAAACACAATCCTTGCAGGTATATTTGTAGCAGATTTATATGATCTCGTCACTTTAATGTATAAGACATATGCACACTTTACTTTGTGTGATTTTGAGGATCAAGATGAGATGTATAAGACATCTGCACACTTTACTTTGTGTGATTTTGAGGATCAGGATGAGACACAGTGGAGACAAACCACGACAATTCCTGTCGTTCCACTTGAACATGCTCGTTCTTATCTCATCAAAGTGACACACCGGGAAGACTGTCTCATCAAAGTGACACACCGCAAATCTAGCGGTAAGAAGATCACTTGTCAAGGTTTTGACATAGCGAACTAGCTGGAAGTTCATATCCATCATAAATATTTATTCATCTCAAGTAACCCATCATTGTGCGCTGTGACGGCACAATTTTGGCACATAAAAACATTTAACCGAGCTCAAGGATTGTAGATCTGTGTCAATCCAAAAGAGCTCAAGAATTAAAAGTTCGTTTGAAATCCTTTAAAATCCTCAAACATAGTCACTAGCTATGGTGTAAATTGGTTCAATGATGATGGCCATAGATGAATAAGTAACGCTGCATGCAAAATTGCATAACCTAAAACGAAAGTATTGATGTGTTTTACCAATATTAAGACTATTACTGTAGTCGTTTTCAGTGAGACCAATTGAGTTTTTATATAAGAATATGATGCCCATTACAGATCCTATATAATAAGCTATAAAATCATTGTGCTTACGGAAATTAACCCGACCTAGGTGCTTTGACTTTCTAGCATAAGCAGCATAAATTTTAATTGTGAATGGTGTCATGACACGTGACCAGCGTGTCGACACAACAACCAACACCAAAAAATATCTAAGGTGTCCGCAAGTTGGTTGAATCAGTCCACTAAATCCTCCTTGGCTTCAATATAAGAACATAATGAGAACACATGTTTCCTTTGCAGATGATGGTGTCAATCATAAGTTTACGAGTTGACTTTGAATGATGTGCTTTTATTTATAAATCACAATGGATGTCAGAAGCATAATAGGGTATAAGTGCATATACTTGTGCATCAAATATAATCAACCCTACATGAATTGTGTCGAAACAATATTTGAGGATAACATGTTCTTTGGTCGTCCTCGGTTTCGTGTGGGAACTATATTCTTCTGGTGTTTGCTTCTATTCACACTACCAGAAAAGGCGTCATAGCCGACGACGCCATCTCGTCGGCCGTTTCCATTAATTCGTCGGCTATAGTCATAGCCGACGAAGTATCGTCGGCTATTATCTCGTCGGGATTGCTCCGTCGGCTATAGTATAGCCGACGACACACGGGGTAAGTCGTCGGCTTATAAAACACTAGGTATAGCCGACGACAAAAGACTCGTCGGCTATACTTCGAACATTGCCGACGACAAGATCGTCGGCTTCAACAATTACGTAATTGCCCCTAACCCGAAGTATAGCCGACGACACTGTCGTCGGCTATCCGTCCGTTATAGCCGACGACACTATCGTCGGCCATACCAATCGCCGGTACCAGGAACGGCTTTTTTTGCCGGAAGCCGGGAGGGTATAGCCGACGACATATGTCATGTTCGTCGGCTATAACGGTTATAGCCGACGAAATTTGGTAAAAATCGTCGGCTATAGCACTTATAGCCGACGAAATAATGCCAATATCGTCGGCTATAACCCCTAAATATTTAAAAAAATTAAAAAATTTAACTCGGGCCCAATTTCTCTTCGTCTTCGGGGGCTGCAGAAAATGTACAAACAAACATCCAAATATCCAACAAATATCCACATCAATCCATCCCTAATATCCTACATACTGTACAAATTAACCCACTATATCTACTCATCATCACCCCCTAAACGCGTAGCGTCGTCGACCGGATCGTTCGAGTTCCGGTGGCTATGGCTGTCCTGATCGGCTGGCGTACTCCGATGCGGGGGGGGAGTGGGGACGACGAACTGGGGCATCTGTGGCGGAGGCGGGGGCTGGAGTCCAGCCTGCTGGGCCTCCCAAGACTGCTGCATCCATCGGTACATCTCCGCCACAGATGCGTCTCTGGCCTGCTGCGCCGAAGCCTCCGCGGCCCTCGCCAACTCCGCCTGCTGGAGCGCCTCCACCGCCCTCGCCAACTCCGCCTGAGTCCTCTGCAGCTGCGTCTGCAAGTCTCCTCTCGTCGAAGCCGCACGCTGCGTGCTGGGATTGGCCGGCGTGAACTTGAGAACCCCATCTCCCGCCGCGCCTAGGCCTCTCTGGTAGAAGTAGTTGTTCCCCGTCCCTACCGCCGCGTGCATGATCTGAGAGGCCAAGCGCGGCTCAAGGGTGTCGATCGTGGAGGCAAACTCCGCGATCGCCTCGTCGGACGCCCCGTCTCCCAGAGTGTCTCGCGCGATCCCGAAGGTGATCGCGTCGGTCTCCGCATCTATTTCCGCCTAATTGACAAGAAAATATAATAAACGAATTAAAAAATATATATATAAATTAATTTCATGAAACACTTTTATTGAAGATGGACGAATACTTACCACTTGGTCGGGACGCCCCGGATACATCTGCGCATGAATCCACGACAACGGCCTCAGCGGTCGGTCCCTCCTCGCCATCTCTGCCCACTGCCTCCAGGAGCGGGCGCCGCCGTGGTGGGGGTGCTCGTTCCTCCTGCGGTTGTCGCTGTTCGTCCGCGAGATTTTCTGTATTATAACAACAAACATATAAACGCAAATATAAATTAGTAACTAAATTAAAATATTAGGAACTAACCAAAATAAAATTAATAACTAATTTAGTTACTAACTAATTTAATTTAATTAGTAACTACTTAACTAACTAATTTAATTAGTAACTACTTAACTAACTAATTTAATTTAGTAACTAACTAACTTACTAACTACCTAATTTTATTTAATTTAATTTAATTTAATTTAGTAACGAACTAACTAACTATGTAACTAACCAACTGACTTAATTTAATAACTAATAACTAACTAACTAACTAATTAATTGAATTAAGTAACTACATAATTTAATTATTAAATAACATTAAAAAGTTATATACTACCAGGCTAAATTTTCTTACCGAGACCCTGTCGCTCCCGAAGTAGGCTACCAGCCATAGCCACTCGTACTCCCTGTACCGGAACTCGTGGGGGGTTGCAGCTCGCCCCAAGCGCTGCTCCACATGGTACGTCCTGTAGTGCGTGGACAGCTCGTTCTTCCACTCGGAGTACCTATATTAACAGAACACAACTGTTAGATATATTCGTACACTGCCAATAAATATATTTATACAAAAAAAAGCAAAACACATAACCTGTTCTTCAGCTGCTCGTCTCTCCACCAGTCCAAGGTAGGATGGACTCTAAACCATTGCTGCAACATTATAAATTAATTAGCAAATATTTTTAAATAGTTATAAGGACTGAATTCATAATTGTTTATTTTCTATAATAAAAATCATATTTAACTCACCGACAGTGCATTGTACACTCGCGCCTTGATCTCATCGGGCACAGAGCCCCAGTCGGGCCACAACAGTGGGACCCTGTCCCGCACGAGCATGCCCGTCGCGTTGATGTACTTGGTGGTGGTGTCTCTCCGCTCAATCGGGCGTCCATCCTCACCGGGACCGGGCAGGATCTCTCTGATCCCACCGGCCAGCTCCCTCTCCAGGGTCGACATGTTCGCTGGCCCTCTGGTCCGTCTCGTCCCCGCGGGTTTATTGACGAGGACGCCTGTTAAAATGAACACATAGTTAAATAATTATTTAAACTAACTAATTAAATAATTAATTAAACAATCTAAATAATTAATTAAACTAACCAATTACCTGCGTCGTTGTACTGCTTGTCCTTCTCACGAACGGCCCACAGGCCGCGGCAGTCCTCTGAGTCGAAAGGACTGTAGAAGTAGGCCTCCTCCCAGGGAATCTCGTGGGGCCGGTCGTGCCTCCAAATCTGCCTCCCCCTAGCGTCGTACTCAGGGATGGCAGGGAGGAACTGGACCATGTACATCCCCGATGGCGGAGACATACGGGGCGTGGACCCTGAGGGGCCTGCTCCCCCTGACGGTGGGCCCCGTAGCTGTGGACGCTGTCGCTGTGGGGGGACAGGGAGCATCTCTGGAGGGTCCAGATCGGCGCGCGGTGGGGTCGGCTGCCGATCCTGGAACAGTGCTGAAGTGCACTGGGGTCTGGTGGCTCTGCGTCCTCCTCCGACACTCGAGTCAGGGCCCGCTCCCGTCGACTCATACGAGGAGCCCCCACGTGGATCGCTCGGGGTCAATCCCATCAACGTCTCCTCTCGTCGACTCAAAGGCCGGCCTAGGCCCCGACGACCGCTGGATCCGCTCCCCCCACGGCTGGATCCTGCCTGAGCGTCGGGGTCGCTCTCGGTCCGTCTGCCAAGCCATCGGTCTACAAAGCGCCGGTTTCCTGCACAATTAGTATATAAATTCCATAAATTGCACAAAAATTCCACAAAACAAAATTAAAAACATCATTCAATGTATATGTACCTAATTATATATATACGTACCTAAATATATTTATACCTAATTATATATATATATTCCGAAATATAACACAAAATTCCTTAAATTTCACAAAAAAATAAAAAACTTTTTTAAATATATATACACCTAATTATATATATACATAACTATATTTATACCTAATTATATATATATATATATATATATTCCGAAAAATATATATATATATATCGTCATAAAAATGAAAAAAAATATTTATACCTAATTATATATAAATTAGTATATAAATTAGTATACTAGTATATAAATTCAACAAAATTCCACAATTAGTATATAAAAACCGTAAATTTAACAAAAAATCCACAAAATTAGTATATATATAAATTCCACAAAATTAACAAATTTAACAAAAAATCCACACAATTCCATAAATTTCACAAAAACCCTAAATTCCACAAAAAATTCACAAAAACCCTAAAATTCACAAAATTCGACAAAATTAATAAAAACCGTAAATGAGGCTCGATCGGGACTACCTGACATGGTGGTGCAGTCTGGACGAGGACCGGTGGTGCGGTGCGGCGGCGACGGCGGCGGCAGCGGGTTTCGGGTCGGCTAGGGGCGGCTGCGGCTAGGGGCGCCTGCAGCAGGGGCGGCAGAGGCGGGCGCGGCTACGGCAGCTGCGGCAGGGGCGGCTACGGCGGCTCGGGGCGGCGGCGGCAGGGGGTTTCGGGTCGGGGAGGGGTCGGGCAGGACGGGGAGGGGGCGGGGAGGGGGAGGGTCGGTCGGCGTCCGTGGTGGTCGGTCGGTGTCGGGGAGGGGCGGGCGGCTGCGGCAGGTGGGAATTGTTGGATTTAGGGTTAGCAGAAAATGAGGGAGGCGCCCTCTGTTTCGGTTTAAATCGAAGGAGTATAGCCGACGATGTAATTTTAATTCGTCGGCTATACTCTTACGGGCCGGGCAAAAATCCGGGCCGGGCCGAAGTTGGGCTTTGCGGGCCGGTTATAGCCGACGAAGTTAAGTGCATCGTCGGCTATAACATGAATGTCGTCGGCTATAATATGAATCTCGTCGGCTATACTTTACGCTCTCAGCAGCCGTTAGATCTCGCCCATCCAATGGCGGACAATGAAACGGCGCGGATCGCAAGAGTTTAGCCGACGAAGTTAAGGATTTCGTCGGCTATTCCCTGGTCAACTTTTGGTCAAACCTCTAAACGCTTTAAAACGGCAATTGGCCCGTCTAAATGACGTTTTTTACCCTGACCTTCAACAGAGAATAGTTTCAAATCGATGCGACGCAACTAACCGTATAAAAATTTTCCTCCAAAAATTTACCGACCGTCAGGCTACCCATAGGAAAACGGAAGTAAAAAACACCTAATCGCAACATTCGGCACACAGATTTTGTCGGAATCTTCCCATTTTTCAACCGTAGTCGTATTTCAATATTTCGGTCGTATCTTATTTCACGACACTTTTGCATTTGAACGGTCTACGTATAGCAACTATTTGAAACTATACATTCACTTAAACACTTAGTAAATAAGTTAAGGAATATTAGTGCATATGTTCCGATTTCGAATCTAAAAGTTTGGAAAATCTATTCCAACCGTCAGATATCACCGTTAAGATTAAATACATGTAGGAAAAAAAAACCAACTACATCTAACAACGTTAAAGGCTCGATCGGGACGGTCAAACTGCATGGTCAAATCTCGAAACGCTTTAAAACGGCAATTGGCCCGTCTAAATGACGTTTTTTGGCCTGACCTTCAACAGAGAATAGTTTCAAATCGATGCGACGCAACTAACCGTATAAAAATTTTCCTCCAAAAATTTACCGACCGTCAGGCTACCCATAGGAAAACGGAAGTAAAAAACACCTAATCGCAACATTCGGCACACAGATTTTGTCGGAATCTTCCCATTTTTCAACCGTAGTCGTATTTCAATATTTCGGTCGTATCTTATTTCACGACACTTTTGCATTTGAACGGTCTACGTATGGTTTCGGTCAATATACTTTAGCCGACGACTTGCAAGTCGTCGGCTACAGTACGGGCATTATAGCCGACGACTTGCAATTCGTCGGCTAAAGTATGGGCATTATAGCCGACGAATTATGGTCCATTTCGTCGGCTATAATTCTGATCTTTCTGAAAATTTGCCATTTAGGGCCTGAAAACTGCCTATTTCACCTGATAAATTCCTAAACATAACACAAACAATTCAATACAATTTCCCATAAACTCGGAAAACGGTAATTAAGGACAAAAATGTATTCATGCATGCACCATCGTACACAAATACATACATAAATAGTATACTAAGGATGATAATCAGAATCATCCTCATCACTTGAGTCAGACGTAGTATAGTAGTTAATATCTGGCAACCGGTGCTCGTACTCGTCGTCTGAGTCATCGTCTGCCTGATATAGACGATTCGGATTAACATCATACATGGGCACCTGACCCCTAGGAAGTCGAACCACTCTGCCCGGCGTCACATTATTATCGCGGATGGTGGAGGATTCCGGAATGTCGCCGGCGTCCGGCTCTTGGTATGCGGTCGCTTCTTCACACTCTGTGCTCACACCAAGTGTGGTAGCACTGTATATGTCTCGCTGAGACACATGGTTAACTACCTTCCACGTGCCTTTGTTCAAAGGATCGTCAAGATAAAAGACCTTTTTGGCCGCTGTGGCGAAAACAAAGGGGTCGTCTTCATACACACTAGTGGCGGTATTCACCGAAAGTATGCCGTACTGATCGATCCGTAAGCGGTGCGGCCTAGTATCAAACCATCGACACTTGAACAAGTGGACTTTCATGCGGTTCCCATAAATGAGTTCAACAACTGACTGTAGGACACCGTA
The DNA here is from genome assembly GCA_963682095.1 of Potentilla sterilis. Taxonomy (NCBI): domain Eukaryota; kingdom Viridiplantae; phylum Streptophyta; class Magnoliopsida; order Rosales; family Rosaceae; genus Potentilla; species Potentilla sterilis. The sequence continues at coordinate 27,369,629 of OY821754.1, forward strand.
AAAATCCACGCCCCCCTCTGCACCATCGACCATCACCCCACAATTCTGTGTTTTGCGTTCCCCGTCTCTAGCTTCACATATATACTTAACGCCGTTGACATCACACATTGGGCGGACTGTGGAAGATATCGGCTTCATCGACAACAGCCTCAATTCCTCTGAGTAATTTGTATGACCACCCCTCGCAGCCACTTGCATCAGCTGAAAAATATAACTCAAATCACTCGGTGTGTTTATGATTAAAGAATAGGGAACTGTAAAAGAAAGCCATCTAATATATATATTTATACACTTACCCATTGTGGAAAATAGTCTGCAAACGTCGTGTTGTGGTACTCGACATCACCGCGAACTTCCTTGCTGTGAAGATGGTGACGTTTCCAATATTGTACCTCCGGACAGTTTATTAGAACCCACCAGTGGGCAATCCCTACCTCATGGTCAGGCAACTTGTCCACACCCTTTTTCTTGAAGCTTCCGTATGGTACAACAGAGTTGGCGACGATAGATAGGTTGAACTCGGGGTCATCTCGACTTGGATGTTGTGGGGGGTCCTCCATCGCTCCCAAGTACAACTTGGCGTACGTTACACACTCATGCGCAATGTAAGCTTCAGCAATACACCCCTCAGGCGCAGATTTATTGTGCACATATTTCTTGTAGTCTCCAAGTTGTCTGCAAGGTTAACAAGTGCGTGTTAAGAGCATGCAACTTTTATTTAAAAACATGTATAAATCAAATTTATGAATAACATGTACCTTTCGATGGGATACATCCAAGTGTAGTGTACGGGACCGGTAAGCAACAATTGTTGGGGAAGATGGATCATCAGGTGAGGCATGATGTCAAAGAAGTTTGGGGGAAATATCCTCTCGAACTTGCACAAGATAAAAACGATTTCCTCATGCATTCTCATGAGGTCTGATTTTCTAACTTCTCTAGCGCATAACTTCTGGAAGAATCTTGACAACGCCACCAACGGCTCAACCACTTCATCCTCCAAGTACGCTCGAATGAAAATAGGGAAGAGGCGTTGAAGCAGTACATGGCAGTCGTGACTCTTCAATCCGTACATCTTGTTGTCTCGGTAGTTAACACACTTGCTTATGTTACCCGCATAGCCATAAGGATACCTGCATAGCCATTAACAACAATTAGATTTCATGCATATATAGTCGTCCAACAACAGATGGATTCTTTAGGGAATACATGCCTAATTAATAAAAAGTTACCTGACATTACTCAGCCATCCAAAGATTTCATGTTTCTGGTCCCTGGTGACGGTGTAAGGAGCTTGGGGCATTTTGCTCCTGCCCTCTCTCAACCACAAATGGTCCCGCAGTCCCATATTTCTCAGATCAACGCGTGCCTTGGGGGTGTCTTTTGTTTTCTTCTCCCAATTCAAAACTGTGCCAACCACGGCTTCACCCACGTTCTTCTCTATATGCATGACATCCAGGTAGTATCTGGTAGCCAACCTGGCCCAATAAGGAAGTTCCCATAAGATGCTCTTGTGTGACCAGAACCTATACCGATCCGGCCTCTCTGGAATCGTGCGCAACACATCGGGATGATTGCTAAGCGGACCAAAGTCATACTCATTCAACACTGCCAATATTTCCTCCCCTGTCCATTGCTCCGGTGCCCAGCCCCTTTCTTCAGTCCCATCAAAAGCCTGTGCATCGTCCCTAAATGGATGGTCATGCGGAAGCCAACGACGGTGACGCATCTGGACAATCTTGCTGCAATGAGGACTGGAGCAATCAACAGTCATGCACTCTGAACAAGCCCTGTAACCCCTGGTGACGCTGCCCGACAACATACCCCTCCCAGGAAAGTCACTGATCGTGCCAACAAGCATGGCATGCATCCGGAACATCTCATTTTTGAACCGGTCGTAGACCAGGTGGCCGTTCAGACTCAAGTACCGAAGCTCCTCAATTACGGGTCTCAAATACACATCGAGACACTTTCCCGGATAACCTGGGCCTGGAATCAACAATGTGAGCATGTTATATTCCTTCTTCATGCACATCCACGGTGGAAAGTTGTACGGAATCAAAATAACTGGCCACACACTGTACTGAAGCTCTTTCTTGCCAAAAGGGTTGAAACCGTCGGATGATAGCCCTAGCCAAACATTTCGAACCTCTGATGCAAATTCGGGAAACTCCAGCACGTTCTTCTTCCAAGCCTCTCCGTCGGCGGGATGTCTAAGGGTGTCATCGTCAGGCACATTCCTCTCAGCCCACCATCTCATAGCTTCGGCCGTGAAAGCACACATGAACAACCGCTCAAGCCTATCAATCAGCGGGAAGTACCGAAGTATCTTCACAGCTTTCTTGTTCCCTTTAGGAGTGAACTTATACCGCTCTGTATTGCATAATGGGCAGTATTCAAGATCTGCAAGTCCTTCCCCGTAAAACAGAACGCAATCGTATCTGCATGCATGAATCTTGATGTAGGAAAGGCCGAGATCTTTAAGGATATGTCGCACCTTATGATGACTGGTAGGAAGCCGATGTCCGGGGGGCATCGCCCCACCCCATAGCCGAAGCCAATCATCAACCGATTTGACAGTGCCTTTGTTCTCCGTTTTGATCTTCATCACTCCCATGACAGATTCAAGGACAGTCTTACTGCATCCGGGGTACAACGGAGTCTGTTGCAATGCGATCAGGTTGTTGTACTTTTCCATACCACTTGTGTTGACCGGAGATCGGGGTAATGGCTCGAGTGGCTCAATATCAGGGAAACACTCCATCTCCGGAGGTGGGAGTTGCACATCTGGTGCTTCCTCAAAGACACCGCTCTCACGAGGAAACATATCGTTGATCCAGTTCGTTGTCGGATCATTGGAGGAACTCCCTCTCTCCGCAAATTGTCCATGATCATGAGGACCCGCAAACTCTGGTTCACCGTGATAAATCCAATTAGTGTATAGGACCCAAAATCCATATCTAGCCAGGTGTTGCTCCACTGTCTCTATGGAAAACCGGTGTCGTGGGGTGGCACACTTGCACTTTTTACACGGACAATAATGAAGTGTAGTGTCTCCACAGTTAGCCATCACAAAATCCAGGAAACTCCTAACTCCATCATGATACGCCTCATCCCATCTTCCAAGGGTAATCCAACTCTTGTCCATCCTGTAAATTCAAGAAATAAATATAGCTATATATAGATATGTATATATGCACGTACTACGTACGTACGCACGTACTAATTAATTAAAAAATTCATCATTACACACACACATATATATATATATATACACATGCATCCCTAAATTAATTAAAACATCGTCAATCTCCCTAATTAATTAAACACAATGTATTTTTTATATATACCAACAATATATTTTTAATTACAATTAAATTAATTAATATATATATACATTTTTTCATCAAATTCATCTAAAATCACCTATAAATCAACAATCAATCACTAATCTTCAACAAAACTTCAATTCTATCTAACCAATACAACATATATATCAACCCATTAATAATCTCATCTCAACACATATATATATATATATATATATATATATCAAATTAATCACACATTTATTCTAATTAAACTCTAAATTAACACACTTCTGCATATAACCAACTAAATCAACACACACAGCAATATACGTACCTTTCAAGCTTATGGCCGAGGTTTTGGACGATTTCAGAGCGTTTTGGACGATTTCATCGACGAATGAGCTCCCTGATGCAGAAGGTCGATCTGATATAAGAGTTATAGCCGACGAATACCCTCCTCGTCGGCTATAACCAAAAACTTTTCGTCGGCTATAACTCTTATAGCCGACGAATACCATCCTCGTCGGCTATAACATAAAACGTTTCGTCGGCTATAGTTATAGCCGACGAGTTGTCGGCAGTCGTCGGCTATAACCCCTTTTCTGGTAGTGGAAAGAGGCAGATTCTGTGCCTTAATGTTGCTGCCGGCAATGGAAGCATTTTTGGTGGATCAAGACATGTCAATTGAAGTCCAAAGATTATAAAAGAAGTCCATGAAGATGTGAAGCCCAAGCCTTGAAGAAAATTTCAGAAAAAGAAAACCTAATTGAACTATGAAAGGAAGGTTTCAAATCCTTATCCCACTGGGTTTTCTGAATTCCTTTTGCAATAAGGCTGCCGGCAACACCCTCTCCTCTATATATACCCTCACTTTTTCATTCTGAAAATCATCTCATCTCAAGCATAAAATACTAGCCAAAGCTCTACTAAGTTTCTTAAGTACCAATTACCCAAATACTTAGCCAAAACACCATCACCACCACTTCAAATTCCCGAATCCCTTCACCTTGCCTTCTGCCGATTCCTGCTTAGGCCGAGCACTAAGGAGCAGCAGCAAGTACCATCTCGTCACGTCTTGAGGAGTCTTCAAAGGTTCTAAAAGTGTGATCCACTCCCCTATGGCCTTAGTATTTGTTGTAGTTTGGTTGTATTGTATTAACACAATTCGTTTCTTGGTTTTTATTGAACTTTTGTGTAAACTGATTGCATGATTCTTGTTTATGTTAGAGTTTTGTAATTTTAGCATGTGAATTTCGTATGTATGGATAATTAGGGCAGTGGTATTAGAAGCATGTTTAGGATTTAAATTGGTTAGTAATCTAAGGGTGTTCCTTAACAAATCGAAGCAGTAGTTGTGTTTAAAACATTTGTTGTTTAAAGCATGTAAATCTAGATGTTAGGTTTCATTTAACCTGAGTAGAATGAATAAAGATGAAACGTATGTTGCTTTGATTCTATTGTGCTCACCTAGGGTAATACCTTAGCTAAAACTTGCATGTTAAATAAGATGATTGACAACCTTGCTTGTTTACATGTTTTCGATTTTAGACTTTTGTGCTTCAATGCTATGTCTTGTATAAGGTAGCATAACTTTTAGGATCACCATGCGAATAGCTCGATCTTAAAACATTAGAAAAAGTTTTACAACTAGGTAAAAATCGGATTCGTTCTAGTTGTAGGTCGAAACTAAGTTGAGTCTTGAACATGCTAAATACTTGTCTCTTACTTTCTTGCATGCAAATCTATGTGTTAAAGAGTTTTTGCGTGAACTGTTTTGTGTGAGAGATGATGATCACTTATATATATTAGCTTAGGTTTAATTTTCGTATCTTAGCATTAGGGGCAGCAAGCTGCCGATCCATATATTTTCCCCATGTGTGACGTGTTGTATATATGTATATAAGTTTTTGTCTAACAATTTCATATTCCAGGTACCCTTAATCCCCGGCTTAGAACGATCCCTACTTGCTCTTACTACTAACGATATTTTGTAGGGTTTATTATTGCGTGCGAGCTTAGGCTCTCACGTCACTTTGGGCCAAAGAGGACGGCATTGAAGGTACTTGAGTGTGGTTTCTTTTGGCCAACTTTGTTTAAAGATTCATATATGGCGTGTGTGACATGTGACCGGTGCCAAAAAACCGGCAACATAGGAGCCCGAGATCAAATGCCTCTACAACCAATCATTGAGGTAGAAATTTTCGACTTATGGGGAATTGATTTCATGGGGCCATTTCCTTCAAGCAAAGGCTTTCTTTACATATTGCTAGCGGTTGATTATGTGTCAAAGTGGATCGAAGCCAAGGCCACACGCACCAATGATTCAAAGGTGGTGGCCAAGTTTCTCAAGACTAACATCTTTTCACGTTTTGGAGTTCCAAGAGTCTTAATTAGCGATGGAGGATCCCATTTTTGTAACCACACTATTGAAGCCTTATTTAAGAAATATGGGGTCACACACAAGGTATCTACACCTTATCATCCCCAAACAAGTGGAATGGCGGAAGTGAGCAATCGAGAGATCAAGCAAGTATTAGAGAAATTGGTTGGACCTTCAAGGAAGGACTGGAGTGATAGTCTCGATGATGCTTTGTGGGCATATAGGACTGCATACAAGACACCGATAGGTATGTCACATTTTCGGTTAATTTATGGCAAAGCATGTCACTTACCGGTTGAGCTAGAGCACAAAGCATGGTGGGCAATCAAGGCTTTCAACATGGACATTGACAACGCTGGCCTTCATAGGAAGCTTCAACTCAATGAACTTGAAGAAATACGCAATGAAGCCTATGATGCCGCATGGATTTATAAGGAGAAGACTTGATCTTACCATGACAAGTTGATACGAGGAAAGAAATTCGAGGTTGGTCAAAAATTCTCTTATTCAACACTCGACTTCGATTCTTTCTGGGTAAGCTTCGTTCTCGATGGGTTGGACCTTTCATAGTCACTAAAGTATTTTCTCATGGCGCCATCGAAATTCTCCATCCAAGCACCAACAAAGTGTTCAAGGTCAATGGCCATCGCTTAAAGCTTTACTATGATTCATTCCAAGAACACACCATAGCCTCCCTACAATTGGATGACGCACCACAAGTAGTACAGGTCACACTTGCCACTGCCGAGAGGCAGACTACCAATGCAGCAGCCACATCACCATCTGCCGGACCTGCCATTGCCGGCAGTGCTGCAAAGATGAAGCCTACTGCCGAGCTAGCTGCATCCACCATCACAGATACGACATCGAATACGCAGCAACTTGCTGCCGATACGTAGCCCTCTCCACAAACTCATGCCGGCGCACTCCAAGTTGATACCGAGACAAGCACATGGTGCAACAAGCATCTCATTGAGCTACTTCGTGCCGATTTGAGCTATTTTAGCTCGCGATGAACACATGAAACAATGGTGACAAGTCTAAGCAATGGACTATAAATACAAAGCGCTACTTGGGAGACAACCCAATTCGATCAAAGAAAAGTGAAGGAGCCATCACCGAGAGTTTGCAATTTCTTAATCCTTCTCTTTGTCTTTGGTTTGTGATGATATGTTGGAATGTGTTAGACTATTGCATGCTTAGGAAATTCGTTGATATAGATTTGTGCTTACATTGAGGACAATGTAATTTTCTAAGTGTGGGGTGGGATAACGTATTCCGTTTATGTTTTCGTGTGCTTAGTTTAGAAAAGAAAAAAATTCAGAAAATTGTAATGCAAAAATAGAGTGTTTTAATTGTTTGTTTCGAGTCTTAGGATGCCCCTAATATGTCAATTATGTTTTTCTCCTCTTTGCATACATAGATGATACTTGTGCATACAATTAAAATTGTGAGTTTCATGGATTTTTGTGCATTGGTAGGAGCATGTAGGACTTGTTGATTAACGAAACATGCATGTTTTAGCTAGTTTATTTTCCTAAATAACCTATGTGAGCTTTAGAGCTAATTTGCTTTCTTCTTGAGTGATAAAAGCATAAAATTCGATAGATTCGTAGGAAGCATGAAACCTCATAATTCTTTGATTATTCGATGATTATGTGCCATTGCTTTTTAATGAACTCAAGTATTACTAGAACCTACTCTTGTTGATTTTCGAAACGATTTTAGTCATAAAATACCTTGATTTTGAAAGTGACTGAAAAGATCTTTTAGGTTTACCACCATTGCCAAATAAAGCATGTGCCTATTTGTGCCCATCGTGGGACACCTTAGTAAACCCCTTTGAGCCTACGATTAGCCTTTTGTTTCATCACCCTTAAACACTTTCCATGAGCTTAGTATAGTGATATCTTTACCCTTGATCAATGATTTGGTAAAGCGTGATTTTTGAAGGCGTTTTCGCGTGATGTGATGAATAAGAATAATTGTGGGGTAGACTTAGCCATGAATCTATATGTAGAGTGTACTAGGTGCCGTGCCTTAGAAAATAAAAAAGTAAAATTTTGCTCGGACCAATAGAAAAAGAAAAAGAAACCGAGAGCAAGAAAATACAAGGCATAGGCACGGCATAGAAAAGAAAAGAAAAGAAAAATCTTTAGCATGGCTTGAGTCTTGAATTTTGTTGTAATGTTTTTGGGAGGAAAAAAATGAAGTATGGGTCCAACAAGAAGCAATCCGACCCTTGATAAGAAGACATGAGGAGATTTTAGTTTTACCAAAAGCCACGGTGACGTTTTGAGCCTCTTTATCCAAATATCGAATACCTCTTAGCCTAGCCCCATTACAACCCTTTTATTGATCCTTTCATGATTCTTAAGATGGTTAAATTTGATTTGTGAAGATTATCTCAAGAGTAAGCATATGATTTTGGTTCATTGGTGCATATAGTTATCATATGAGGTTTTTCCATAAAAATTCACAAAGTGCTTTCGTTTCATGACATATGCAAGTTACTCTTTATAATTCATTATCTTTCACTTGCATATCCTATTGAGTGAATAACCATGCTTCGTGTAAAAAGAAGAGAGTATGCCTTGTGAGGAGGATTGGATTAGCTTAACATGCCTACTTGCTTACCTTTTGCTCGTATATGTTTTTATTGATGTTACATGTTCATGAAGCTCGGAATTTTCGTGCTTAGCATTCTCATGCATTTAACTTGAAAGCTATGTGTATATACGAGCCTGAGACAAATTGTTAGGTGTAATAGTTTGTTTTGAGTCTAGTTTTTATTTAGTTTGCTAAGGGACTAGCAAAGGATAAGTGTGGGGTACTTGATAGGAGCACAATGTGCGACGATATTAATGTGTTTACGCCCTCGTTTATGCTTTATTTAACCCTTATTTATCTAAGATAGAGTCATAATATAGTTTAGTGTCATTTTGGTAGAGTTTTGATAAAATATGCTTTAGAGTCTGAAAAATGACTAAGTTTATAGAATTCTGGAAAATAGTGCAAAAAGTGTCTTTTTCGTGATTCTGAGATGAATGAATTGTGACCTATCATTTTCCAAATTTGCTGAAATTTGGTTTGCATGTTATTGGCTTGCTAAAGAGTTTTGTGTCAAAAATACAGATCAATCAGAGCATTGAGGAAAAAGTTATATTCGGTTAAAGTCACAAAGGTCAGATCTGCTGAGAAGAAGGAAAAAGATCAGCTTCGCTTTTGCTCGCCAGATCTTGTTCGCCAACAACCTTGCTCGCCAGAAGATCAGCCGCCAACACTAGCTCGCCAGCTTGCATATATCCGCTCGCCAACCATCCGCGCATGCCAGCATGCATGTTCGCGCTACTCGCCAGCACCAGACTCGCCACCAAGAAGCCTCGCCAGTACCCGATACTAGCAAAATCTGTACTCGCGAGCAGAGAGGAATTTCCGGTAATGTCTTCAAGCGGCTGCAAGCGTGCCAAATCATTCCAAAGAGTTTTGCAACATCCAAGAAGAAATCATTAGCTGGCCAAGCAAGAGTTTCTTTGTTCAATAAGGAGAGAAAAGCCTATTCCAACTCGGATTGGGAAACCTTATTTATTGAAGATTTCTATCCCGTTTTGAACAAGGAAAAGTCCCAAACTTCACAGCCTTTCTCCTATAAATAGAGGCCGGCACCATGAAGAAAGGTGTCACATCTCAAGCCAAAACATAAAGCCAAAGCTCTACCAAATTCTCCCCAAAGATCCTACATAAACCCTAGCCGAAAATCACCCTTCACCACCACCCAAGTTTCTGCCGAAACTTAGAACCTTTGTCCTCCGCCGGATCCACACGAGTCGAAGTCATCAAGGTGTCTACAAAAGTGTGATCCACGCCCTTCTCTCGGTTTAGTAAAGTTTATGTAGTTATGCTTAGTTTTGTCTATGAAACTTGCATGTATTTTTAGTTTTGGATTATATGTCTATGTATGAACCGAATTGGAGATTGGTTTTATAATTTGTATGTTAATGATTTGTTGAATTCGATGCTTAGATTTAGGTTTAAGTTTCGGCAACAATGAATTTGCATGTTAATTTGTAATATAAAACTTGTAAGATGAGTATACTTAGATAATTAGGACAGTGGTATTGACAGGGGCGGACGCAGAAAATTATGTGAGTGGGGGCAAAAAAAAAAGTTCTAGCTGCGCGAAGCGCAATTTTCTATTTTATTTCAATATTAGTCTTTAGTTTTTTTAAAATATGTGTACGTGTTGAGATCTGTCATAAAAAATGGTGTAAATGAATGCGATACCAAGTTCTCAGCAGCGGATCTAGAAAATTTGATCAGGGTAAGGCAAAAATAATGAATCGTATCTCTTCTATCAGTTGTCGAACGAATACAACGCATAGTAATAAAGATATACAAAAAAATTCTCTATAATTAAGATTTATGAAATTTAAGACAATTCAATAGAAATTACGTCATTCAATAGAAATTACGTCTTATTTGAACTCTTGCACGCATCAGTTTTTTCTTGGTTTATTATAAAAGTTTTTGGCCTATCATTATTCAAATCAATATCTCAGAAAAATGCAGTATTTTTGAGTTGTGATAAGAAGAAAAAATAATTAAGAAAAACCTGAAAGTCTCCCCAATTCACCATGGTTTTGCCCTATTTTTGCCATTTACACAAAACTTTTCTTGTACTAAATCTATATAATCTATTACTAACTACAAGAACCCAGTCTAGGCAATTGCCTAAGCTTGGCTCTACATGGATCCGCCCCTGGGTATTGATGCATGTTGAGAATTTAAACCCGTTAGAACTAAGATGAGGGCTTATAATCGATACTTAGTGTTGTCTTTGAACATGATCTAGGTATTAGGTTTAATTTGCTTGAGTTATAATGAACTAAGTAGACGTATGATCACTTTGATTTGTTGTGCTCACCTAGAGTGGTTAACCTTAGGACTTGCATATTAAATAAGAAGATTGACGACCTTACTTGTTTGCTTGTCTTCGACTATAGACTTTTGTGCTTCAATGTTACGAGTTGTATAACGGTAGCATAACTTTTAGGATCACCTCGCGAAAGCTCGATCTTAAAACATTAGAAAGTCTCTCAACTAGGTAAAAATCGGAAACGTTCTAGTTGTAGGTCGAAACTTGTTTAAGTCCAATGGATGCTAAATACTTGTTCCTTACTTTCTTGTGTGCGAATCTTATTTGTTAAAGAGTTGAGTGTGGAGTGCTTTGTGTGAAAGATGTCGACCAAACTTGTAAATATTAGACTTAGGATTTATTTTCAGCAAATTTAATTTCATGTCTTAAATTCATGTCTAGGAATTTAGAGGCAGCTTTGCTGCCGAGATTTTTATCCCCCTTGATTTCGTGTGAATATGTATATATGTATATAAGTGTGACAATTATGTGCATATGTATTTGTGAATATTTGTATTAACATTCTCATATTTCAGGTACTCTTAATCCCCGGCTTAGAACGATCCCTACTTATTCTATACTACTAACGATTGTAGGGTTATTATTGCTTGATGCTCGCTCCGGACACACATCATCCAGTCTCCTCTGGCTGTGCCAAACCATTCAAATCTATTAGGGATTCACAGCAATCCTCCGTCGGATAAGGAGATAAACCTCCGACAAAGCTCAGGCAAGGGCTAAATTCCGTGAATACAGTCGCACAGTACTCGGTCGTCTGAGTCTTCTCTAATTCTGAGCAAAGTAGCAGTACAAGAAAAAGAATTGTTACGTCGTAAAAATCAAAAGGACGAACAGCCATGATGGAACGATATGAAGCTAGCTACGAGATACATGTATTATATATATGCTTGTATATATACTTGTTACTTGTGGGGAGGTAAGAAATGAGAGTTAGAGTCAAGACACTTTCACTTGAGAGAAATTTCAGCACTGAAATTCGTAATTAGTTTTCAAAATATTATACATCATGCATGCTTCATGAATGATCGATTGTTGAGTGAAATTAGTACGAAAATTATTCGTCAATATATCTTAGCCTGCTGCTTTGTGTGGGTCTAATAGACAGCTACGGTGACCAAAATATAGGATTCTCTCATGAAAAAAAAAATGGGCGTGATTTTTAAAGAAAAAACATATAACCTACTCACAAAGTAGTTGTAAATATCATTAGTTGGTTGTACACATATCGACTAAGTTTGGCATCATCAACACTTGGTTAAAACTTACATTAAATCGCTCTACCAAAACATCATTAGTGGATTCGGTCCATTCAGTTCGATTTTTTACCAAAACCGAGAATCAAACAGAACTAAAATTCCAGTTTGGTTTTTCACAAACTAAAACCGAAAATCAAACCGAATTAATTCGATTTGGTTCGGTTTTTTCCTTTCAGTTATGTTTTTTTCGGTTCTCGGTTACGAATGTCCACCCTTATGAAATCTCCCTTGGGGCTGTAGAGGATTCGCTAGAAGCACAAAAAATTAAATAGCTTCCTAAAATAACTAGAGCAAAGTGTTGAAAGTTAAAAATCTCTAACATGTATAGAATTCCCAACACAAGGGAAATAGAAACAAGAAAAAGAAGAGAAAAAACTAGCTATAGAAGCCCATATGGCCCAATACTAACATGTCAATTGGCCCAAAAAGGTGACCTAGGCTTGCTCCACATATTTAATACCATGTAATCCACCTGGGAATTGAATAGGAATAAAAAGGAAGATTGAGGAAACGGCGTCGTATGGTATTGAAAAGGCCAGAACACAATATAGCCGTTAGAGAACAACTCACAGATTGTCCCCATTTTCAAACCATTATACCGTTAGAGAGAACGTTATACCCCCAACGCTCTCTCCCTCTCCTTTAATCCCCCAATTCTCTTCTCTCACTCCTCCCCTCTCTCTCTCTCTCTCTCTCTCTCTCTCTCTCTCTCTAAATTCCAGTCCAGTGTCACCGAAATCAAGCCCAAACCGATTTCACAGAGTACCAAATGCCGGCAACGACGGACGAACCTACCACAACGGCGACGATGATGATCGACGAGAATTACGAGTTCTCGGCGCCGCGCTTCTTTGATTTTACCAAGGAGGAGAGCGACGGCGACAAGAACAAGGCCGAGCTCTGGTTCGACTCTGCTCGCCCCTACGCCCCTTCGCGTACGTCACTCTTCGATTCCTTATTATTCAGATCTCGATTTCATTTCCTTTCCTGATTTGCCTCAATTGCAGTAAATTAGGGTTTTGAATTAACGTGCCTGCGATCTAGTTCGCACATATCTGATTCGCACAGTTTCTTGAAATTAAAATTGGAATTGGTGTGTGTATTCGATTCGTATCTGTGATGTGTTTGTTTGAGTGGAAAATTAGTTAGGATGTGCTTATTAGGATCTTGAAATTTATCTTTGTTATGATTGAATCGTGAACTCGTTCAATCAAGTGTTTAGGAATTGTTGAAACCAAGAGTTCATGGTAACTGTTTCAGTTATTCACGAAATTTGACTACTTGATATGAAAATATGACTGTACTCAGATGGATTGTAAGTTTACGTCGAGAATTTGGGGTTTTCTGTTGGTTTTGTTTACAAGAGAAATCAATCCATATAATACGAAGACAGGTTTTAATTGAATAAGTTAAGTTCCCTGAGGTTTTATAGAGATTGAGGATGAGAGAGCTCAGAATTATTTTAAAAATCAAAAGGTAAATGCGTATTTAATAGATTAGACCCTTTAGGTTTTCTGGTATCAACTTACTCTGCCATATTCGGTTGAATGAAGAGTGAGGATTGATATTCTGGGTATGCTTATCCGTAATTTTACCTTTCTTAATGAAATCTATGCATATTGTGATTTCTTGTTTTCTATGGAAACTGATAAAAGTTTTGCATATTGTGATTTCTTTTTTTCTTTGGAAACTGTTGAAAAGGTTTTGAATTTTTTATTGGACACATTGTATGTGCAGCCTTCATGCCAAGAATCAAGACTGGTAGATCCTTTACGGTAGACAGCATGTGTGACTTTACTGAAGCAGAACATATGCACAAGGTGGAGTGATTTTTTGTACACTTTTCTCTTTTATATCCTAGGAACTTGGAACTTCTAGCTTATAGTTTCAGACGGTTCAACTTTTGCAGAACCTTGAATCATCCTCTGAATTAAAAGCTGCTGATGGTTCTATGGAAACTAAGACTGATACAAAGATCACCACTGAAACTAAGACTGATACGAAGATCACCACTGAATTGAAGGAAGAAACTGTTCCCAGGGAGGCTAAAGAAGAAAACGATGCAAGACATAGCAATATGGTAATTTGACTTTCTTATCTGAAAATCACATTGTCCTGATTACCTTTGGCCCCTAATCATTAATGTATACCTTTCAGATTTCTGCTGATAAAGTAGAGGATAAGGGCACTAAAGATGATGGAAGGTTAGTTTCTACCACTTACTTAAAGTTCTGCCTCTGGTCTCGTTTTAGTGGATAGGAATGTCAACTTTCAGCTCCAAGGTTTCTCATTGTGTTTCTTCTTTGCAGTGTTTTAGCTGCTGCAGCATCTTTGAATGGCAGAACTGATATGACTAATGAGAAGGAGAACAGTAATTCCACAGCTTGTACTCCAAAACCACCCAGGAATTATGCCAAGAAGGAAGATCTTCTAAGCGATACCAAAAAGCACCAGACAGCTAACAAGATATCAAGTATGGTTAGAAACCCATCAGGGCTAAGGGGAAAAAGCCACTTGCACTCTTCACAAACTAAATCGTGTACTATGAAAAGGTTGGTATACTTCTCTTTATTCTGGTATGTTTTGAATTCATCATACACCAGCGGTATGTCCTCATTGTATACTTGAATGAACTTGCAGAGAAGACAATGTGAAAAGTGCAGCTGGCACATCCATGTTAGCTCAGGAGAATCAAGCAATCAAGCGGCAGAAGTTGGATGGAGGGAGATCTAGACAGGTATTTGTGTTTACTTTTACTTGTATACTTTTATGTCTTTTTTCGGTGAACATTATTTGTACATATTTCCCCCTTAACTGATTTTTCTTGTGTCCCCTCAAAATACAGATTCTTAATCCAAAACCACAAACATTGCCCCACAAGTCAAACCCCACTGGCATGCATTCTTCAACGGCTGTCAAAACTCAAAAAGAGGACAGGAAGGTTAGTACTTTTCCTCCCTCTTTTTGGAAATCCATAATATTATGCAATATGAGGATTAACTAGTTGATACTTTTCCAATTTTCAGATGTATATTCGGGAACCGGCAAAACCCTTTGTGTCAATGGCAGAAATGATGAATAGGTTTCAATCAAGTACCAGAGACTTGTCTCTGCCACATGTAAAGGAGCTGCACCCTGCTTTGTTCTTTCATTTCTTTACACTACTTTTTTATTTAGCTTCTCAGGTTTCATTCTTTTGCTATGGAAGTTGATGGTGTTTTCTCTTATCCAGATGAAGCCCAAACTCACCTTAACAAGGCCGAAGGAGCCAGAATTTGAAACATCCCAGCGAGTCCGCTCAGTAAGAGTGAAGAGTACTGCTGAGCTTGAAGAAGAGATGATGGCCAAAATACCAAAGTTCAAGGCTCGGCCAGTAAACAAAAAGGTACTTTTGTAGTAATATTCAAGTTGTGGCCTGATCTCTCAACTTTCATTTACGATCTATGTTGTTGATTCACTGGACTTTGTTGGTCCTTACAGATTCTTGAAGCACCATCATTGCCCGCAATGTCAAGAAGTACCCCACAGCCACCTGAATTTCTGGTAAAGTGAAAGTGTAGGATGACAGGAAGTAAAAAGATTCAAGATTGTTCAAAATGTTAGTAGTTCTGATCTGTCATATTGCTTTGATGCAGGAATTCCATTTAGAAACTATGGCAAGGGCTCAAAATGCAGAAACAGCCTCAATAGCTTCAACGGATGCATCACGACAGGTATAGAGAATCATTGCTTTTATATATATTGCTAAACCAGTCAACGTCACATACTAATGATATTCTCCATACATTTTATGACAGAATAAACAATCAAAGTCCCATCATCTTACTGAACCTAAAACTCCTGTGCTACATACACTATTGAGGGCCCGACCACCTAGGGTGAAAACTTCTTTGGAAATTGAACAGGAAGAACTTGAAAAGGTTCCAAAATTCAAGGCAAGGCCTTTGAATAAGAAGGTATATTTCCTTTCTGCTATTTTTTTTTAATAATATGCTCATGCTAAGGGGAATGTCTAATTGTTTTGTTTTTTTAAATCTTGTGTAGATATTCGAAAGTAAAGGAGATCTTGGGATGTTCTGCAATTCCAAGAAACATGTGACTAGACCTCAGGAATTTCACTTTGCAACAAATGAAAGAATACCACCACCACCTTCCTCCATTCACGATCTATTTGATAAGGTAGTGAAAATGAATTTCGATGATCATCTATATTTGACTATTTGTGAAAAGAAAAGTCGTCCTCACTGCAGTTGGCAACTGTTGTGTCTTTCCAGTTGTCTTTGAACTCAGAGCCCCAACAGAATCCAATTCCAAGAAAGACAATGCCAAATCCATTCCATCTCCATACAGAGGTATGATCGTCTTCTTTAGTTCAAAGAAGTTAGGAATTCAGGACACAGAGGTATGATCGTCTTCTTTAGTTCAAAGAAGTTACGAATTCAGGACACAATATATTCATAGCATCTCTGTTTACCTCTGTGTTTTCAGGAAAGAGGGGCTGAGAAAGAAAAGAAGTTTTTTACTGAAGTGTTGCAGAAGCAATTGGAAGAAGAAAGAGCTAGGGTTCCCAAAGCTAATCCATACCCTTATACTACTGACTATCCTGTGGTACATACCTTTATTTATTTCTGTTTCTATTTAAATACTAGGAATTTCAATGGAGATCTGACCTCACTTAGTTACTGAAGATGTAACTATTATTACTGTTCTGTGTTCTGTATTTTATGTCCTTTGCATAGTTTTAACTCATTTTTCTGTCATTTCTCTTTTGGAGTTGTCTCATGCTGATATTCACGCCTTTACTGTTTTTTGTTAAATGCAGATTCCACCAAAACCAGAGCCCAAGGAATGCACAAAGCCGGAACCTTTCCAGCTAGAGAGCTTAGTGAGACATGAGGAGGAAATGCAAAAGGAAATGGAAGAAAGGAGGAGGATAGAGATGGAAGAAGCTCAGATAAGAGTTTTCAGGGCACAACCAATCTTGAAAGAGTGAGTAGTTGTTTAGTATTTACGTAGTCATGTTTTCCAGGAAAAGGTGAAACAATTCATACTCCTTCCATAATAATGCAGGGACCCAATTCCAGTTCCGGAGAAAGTTCGCAAGCCTCTAACACAAGTCCAAGAGTTCAATCTGAATGTGAATAATCGGGCAGTGCAAAGAGCAGAATTTGATCACAAGGTAGATGCCGCATAATGGGGAATTTATTATCCTTTATTTTGTCAAAAGCATGATTCTCTTTTTCCATTACTAAACAAAGTTAAAAAAAATATTCAGGTAAAGGAGAAAGAAATGATATATAAGAGATACAGAGAAGAGAGTGAAGCAGCAAGGATGGTATGCATTCTTTTTCAAAGTTTTTGTTTATAATGTTACTTATTTATACACACCGAAAATAGTCCAAACTGACACCCAATGTTTGCAGTTAGAGGAGGAGAAAGCATTGAAACATATGAGACGGACAATGGTACCCCATGCAAGACCAGTGCCTAATTTTGAGCATCCATTCTGCCCCCAGAAGTAAGAATAATGCAATCTTGATTATTTACTACTGGGATTATATTGGAATTATATTCTCATTGTTGCAAACCTAATCTTGTGTTGCATTATGATAATATAGGTGTCCAAGGGAAGCCACAAAAGCTAAGTCACCAAATCTGCGAGTTCTACAGCGGCAAGAAAGGCGGAGGATGATGCTTAAATCCGCCACTTCCAGCGCTGCTGCTGCACAAATGAGATGAGTGGTTGGAGTTCAAAAATTCTTGACAGTTTAGTTCAAGTACCTTTGAACCCTGTACAAGGGCATACAAATTCAAGTACCTTTGAACTCTGTACAAGGGCATACAAATCCATAGTTGTACCCGTCTTAATTAATGTTAATGTGTACCCGCCACCTGTAAAGTTTCAGTTGGAATGAACAACTAAATGTAATTCTTTGAATGCCTTCTAAAAAAATGTAATTCTTTGAATGGAAACAGAATTAGTTTTGTATATTCTCTTAAGTCGTTATATCACCAAGCCGGTTTGACTAGAAGAATTGGAAATGGTAACTCTTAGAGTGAATGCCTTCTAAAAAAATGTAATTCTTGGAATTGAAACAGAATTAGTTTTGTATATTCTCTTAAGTCGTTATATCACCAAGCCGGTTTGACTAGAAGAATTGGAAATGGTAACTCTCTTAGAGTGTTAGTATTTGGGAGGATGACTGGATTCCTTCTACAATCTACTCCAATTGCTTGTTTACAGTGACCTCCAGATTGTTTATTTGAAAGGGTCTCTGATCTGATTTGCTCACAGTCAATGTTATTGGGGTACGACAGTTCAGACTTGTTTTCCTCGGGGAATTGCCACTCGGGTTTTGTCTATATCTCTGACTAGAAGATATGGAGAGGATAAGTTTGCATGGAAGCCTGACAAACGGGGCTTACTTCTCAGTTGAGTCAGCTTATGGGACTGCACGAGATATGGTGATCTGTAATGCCATGGCGTCTTCCTAAAATGGAGATCCATATGCATCAGCTATTTTTCTGGTAAGCCGCAGTAGTGATGGAGCTATTATCCAAGCACATTGTACCTGCAAAATAACTTCATATAAATATTATCCTCTTGTGTCATCGTTAGTATAGGACAAGTAGGGATCGTTCAATCAAGGGCGTTCAATCACATAAAGCATTACAAAATCACATGGGGGTTTGAAATTTATATCTAAAACCTACTGAAAATTACAAAAATAAAACCTAAATTATATATTTACATGTAATCAACATCTTTCAAACAAAACACATCACACAAAAACTCACATGCACATAACAAACCGATCAAAGACAATAATACGGCAGCAACTTTATTGAATCCGATTTCATGCAATTTAGTTCCAATTATAACTAGAGCCCTTCGTGGTTCATCTAATCATTCAAAACTCCTCAATTATTTAGAATTAGCTTCGTGCATAACCCTAAACATAGTGCTAATTAGTTTAAAGACACTTCGTGTAGAAATTAACCAAGAAACACATAAGCACAATGAGTCGAATTGGAAACATGCAACAAGTATGGCGTCACCTCACCTTGCTTCAACATGCATATTTTCTGAATTACTCTATCCCTTAGAACCAATACAAGATAAATCAACTTCGTGTATAACTTACCTCATATTTGTGGTTCGGTAACATAAAGAATTAAACCCAAGATCAGCCTAGCTAAAGCTTCACTTAACCCTAAAACTTGTTGTGCATACGAATTCAGAAAATAAACCAAATAAAATCATCAAATCATCAAACAAAGTTACTGCCCTATTACCATACAATCAATTCGTCATACACATGTTCATCAATTAGACAAAAAGAAAACCAAAACACATAACAGAATTTCAGAAATCCAATGTAAAATTAATAAAACCAAATAACAAACCACATATCCTTACAAAATTCATAGACAAAGTTAAATAATTATACAGAAAATTACAAGCCATGAGAGATGAGTGAATCACACTTTAAAAGAAACCTTGAAGAGGAATCGGCAAAGGAAGATTCGGTGGGATGATGTCTTGCGATCGGAAGTGGTGGTGAATGGTGGAATCGGCTTGAATTTTCTTTGGATTTGTGGTGCTAAATGGACAGAATTTCGGCTAGTGAAAAGTGAGAGAGAAGAGATCCTTTCTGTGTGAAAATCGTCAAATATATAGAGACCAAAGGGTGGCTGCAACTAGGGTTCACAAAACCTAGTTTTTTTCAAACTTATCCTGCTGGCAGATTTGACCTTCGAGTGAAGATTATGGAATATCTTTTTCTAGAAACTAGATATTGAGGTGATTCCAGTTGAGTTGAAAACTAGACTCCCGTAGCTTTCTATCCATATAAGGCTCGAACTCTGATTCATTGTGAGCTGTCCGAGAGAGTCCGTGGAAGTTGGATGACGTGCACAGGAATTCTGCCGAATTTGATCAGGATTTGTTGCGATTTTCTTCCTCTATTTTCTGCCGAAAATTCCCAAGATAATGACTGAATAATTGAGCAATATCTCTTTAGGTTTTCCATGAATTAATTCAGTCAAAAATCTTGCACAAAGGATGGAATTCAGTCCACATTCGTAAGCCAAATCCATGTAGAACTCGGTTTAGGTTTTCTTTTTTCGGCAGACTTGACCTTCGTGCATTCAAACCGGCATAACTTTTTGCTCAGGAAATATTTTGCTACGATTCCAAGTCTCAGAGAAACTAGACTCGTAGAGCTTTCCAACGGTGTATGGCATGTTCTCTGGTTTTAAGCGATGTGTTCCACAGACATTCCAAAAGTCAGGATACAGTCCCAGGAAAATCCTGGTAGTCCCTGGTGATCTTTGCTCAAACTGCCAAGTTGCAGCCATCGTTTGGGTGACTTCCCGAATTCCGATTGATCTGAAATTTTGACACAATATACTTTAGCTTGCCAATTATATGCATACCAAATTTCATCAAATTTGGAAAAGGATTGGTCAGTTTAGCACAGGCCTCAATATCACGAAAACAACATATTTTGCACTTTTTCCTCAGATTTCTTTACTTAGTCGTTTTTTGACAATTAAGCACATTTTCTCCAAAACTCTACCAAAGGGACACTAAACTAAATTATGACTCTATCTTAGGTAAATAAGGGTTAAGCGAAGCATAAATGAGGGCATAAGCATATTAATATCGTCGCACATTGTGCTCCTATCAAGTAGCTATTTTTGACTGGAGAGCAATGCTTCCAACCCTACTCTCCTGAATAAAGGATACACATTTATCTTATGTGATATACTTATGTACTTCGGCTCTGGGACACCAAATTTGTGATTGTCAGGTGGCTAGAGAAATTTGGAATCTTTCCCGGGCTTCAAATTCTCTACTTCATTTACCAGGGAAGGATTGTCTACTGGAACAAGTATCGACTCTTGGTATGCTTGATAAACTCCTAATTTTGCTGTGGAATATTCGGATCAAGCCTGATGGTGATATGCTGAAATTGGATGTGGATGATTCTTTTAAGCGTAACTTTCATATGGAGGTCTAGGTGGTGTTATTCGAAACTCACAAGATCACTTCATGGCTGCGTTTGCTTAATGTATGAGTCATGTGAGTTTGACGAAATGAGATAGCTCAAGTGGTAAGAGCACCTTTATAAATTTAGTCCTAGGTTCAAGTCACAACAAGGGGTAAATATGAGAACCTTAGATCCTTTTTCAAAAGAAATAAAATATAAAATAAAAAAAATAAAGAGTCATGTGAGTTCACCTCTTCCTACTGAGTAACGGCATCGAAGAAAGGCATTATTTTTCTTCATAAACTTCGAATTTCGAAGCTAACTTTGGAAACAGATTGCCTCCTAGCAGTGAGCTTTGAAAGTTCAGAGTACTGAACTCTCCACTTGCTGCAAACAGAGATTTCTCTCCAGTTTGTAGTTTTGTACCTAGACAGGCTAACAATGTAGAACATAGGCTTGTTATAGCTTCGTGTCGATGAAATTCTCCTTTTCCCCAAAACAAAAAACAAAAAATAACAACAAAAAAACCTATGCAAAAGATCGTCAACAAAAAAACCTATGGATTGGCTGGGTGCTGCACAGCTGCAGTACCAAAACTAGAAATACATACTGCCACGCTTAAATAGATAGAGAATTGGAACTAATCTCTGGTCACCTTAACGGCTCATTTGGGCAACTCACTTGACTAGCTTACTTCTCTCATAATAAGTTGATTAGGTCGAAAGAAAATATTAGAAGAAAATGAGTGGATGTCAAAAATAGAAAATGTGATTCATAGTGTACAAGGAATGTTGTTATGTGTAAAATGGTACATGCTGGCAGAGGCAATGAAGAACAATCAATTAACTATATTATAACCTAAAATTACAACAAGATATCCCCTCAATTGGGATCAATTCATCCCGTGAGCTATCTTTGACTACATATACAACAGCTCTATCAACAGCTAATCCAACAATCTTCTCATCCAAATCAAATTCCTAACTAGATCTCCTTCTGCCTGTATGCTAGAATCTGAAACCAGCAAAATAAATACCGCTCAGTATTATTTATTTGACTACTGTTGACATCAGTATATATCATGGAACTGCAAATCACAACAATGCCTAGACACAATTACTCAAAAGAGTCTTGTTTCACATTTTGAAACACGACATGGCAAACTATCCCGAATCAGCTATGACTACAAAACTAATTTTAAACAGAGACATAAGGATGCAGAAACGCAAAAGAAAGTTCTGATGGAATTCACTAAGGCACAAAGGATTTCGAAACTAAATCAGTATTGCTACAAATACTGCCATATGAAGGCTTTCATGGATCTTACTATGGACATTCCATCTTTTACTCAAGTGTTTGCCACTGCATAAATTATGTTCTCAAACTTCATGCTCTAAACAGTCGAATCCACGGATAAATGTTATGCCTCAATGTTCCCTTTCACATTAGAGAGAAAACTCAACCATAAACTTTTATAATTCTTTTATTTGATTGAAATTTCTAATAAAACTCTCACTGAAAGTCTTTAGCAAACAAAAAGTATAGATAAATAAAAATATAGAGCCACATACTAAACCTTCTCTTTGTATACTCACCATACGGTCCCTCCTGGAAGTGTAATTGGCTTTAATCCCTGCCAAAGTTTCTTCAGCTTGCAGGATTTGCAAATCATATCTGCATGGATCAACCGAAACGGGAACAGAATCCAGATCATTCATTAACGGTGATGGGTGATCAGCCAATTCATCTTCATTGCAATTGTGGTGCCCTTTAACTGAGAACAACTCAACTTCTTCGGCTTGCAAAGGTGTTTGACGAGCAACATACTGTAAAAATATGCATGACAAAATTACACAAGCATAAGAGTTGAGTAATACAAAGAGAAAGTAAAAAGTGGTACATTACCATTTTCAGAAACAAACTAAAATTCCAGGAAATCTAAGCTTGGTCAGAGTCTTAGAATGAATCAACTAGTTCTCTGTTCTCTAACTCTATCAAAATTAAGTGAACAACTAATCTTGTAGAGGATGAGTAGTGAACTTCACGGTCAAAACAATTATTCTATCCGGTCCAAATATAACATAATGAACTTTATTTATTTTCTATTGTCAAAGCAAGTTTTAAAACATAATTTACTCTTAGTTTAGTAACATCAGGACAAAATCTTACTTCACAAAGGTGCTTGACTGACAAACTTGGCCTACAGCAAAGATGAGGCTGCTGCAAGCTTGGTGTGCATCTTTTATCCAAAGAAATAAGCATGAGATGAACATCTAACTGCAAAGATAGAAGAATTCATCAAAGAGAGGTAACCATAAAAAATATATATATAATAAATAAAAAATTAATAATAATAATAATAATAATAATAATAAATTAATAATAATAACAATAATAAATAAAAATAAAAACACAAGGAATTCTATTCAGGCACCAGCTCAGTAAAAGCTAAATCAGTTAGTGTATCTAGTTCCATCTGCCAAACAGCATATCCCTATACCTCATCATTGTTTTCCTTGAGGCTCCGAAGGTGATTTACCAGCTTTGATAAGCGAGTGCTTCGAGAACTCTTATTGCTGCAACCACTTGCAATGCCATGCCGGGTGTGACTCCGAGCACCACCCCGGCCCCAAGCAAGCATTTCAGAGCTCCACACAAGACCAGGAGAAATTCCCCTGCTCTCTCGGCTCACTTCTAAATCATTTTCAGTGCATCCTCCATTTGAATTGGTCACAGATGATGAAGGTTGAGATGATCGAAATCCTGTCCGTCTCCTTAGCCGTCTTGGCCTCACTTCAGTATGTCTCTCTTCAGTGGAAGGTGATTTTGTGTGCATGTTACCATTGTTATTTTCATCCTCGTTGTCTTCAAACCCTTGGAGTTCAGTGGCTCGAGAGTTCCTTCTCCTTTGGAAACCACTCCGACTATTCCGCTGGGGTCTCAGAGTAAATGCATCTTGGGTATCCTTGCCAAGCGAGCGTCTCTTGATTAGAGCTTCTGATTGTCGTTGAAATATTTGGGCAATTGATGCTTGTATCTGTATTAGAAGAAATAAACAGAACACCCAGTATATACCTGTCAGTATGCACTAACTAACTGGGGAAAAACATATAGATAAATAATATGACCAGTTGCACTTGCTCCATTGCTTTCTTCCTTGGGCTGAGGGTCATATAAGGTTCTAACATTCAGATCTTTTGTATAAAATTGAAATTCTGACATGAGAAGACACCACCATGCAAATCTTAACTAAGAATTCATTTAACCACGAAACTTACCCGCTCATTTCGTGTCCTCTCCTCTTCATGGAAAGCCAATTCCTGAAATCATACAATCAATAAATAGCTGGTGCGCAAAAACACAACCTTTCTTCTTCCTCTAACAAAAAAAAAAGTGAAATTTTGATAATTTCTTGTTAATTTACCTTTTTCTCTTTCAGCACTCTTGCCATCATTTTCATTATTTAAACTATCTCTCTCTATCTCTTTTCCTTTTTACAGTTTTCATCTAGATTGAAAGTAACTTTCGAGTTCAATTCAAATTATTTAAACAATAAGTTACTAAGAGCAAATTTCTGTGAATCATTTAATAAAAAATTTCCATTAGTTATGCTTCATTTAAATAAGTTAAGAAACTTTGCCAATCTTCTTGCCCTTTCCATATACAATTTATTATGTGTATAGTTAATTGTATAAAACTACTTTGAAGTATTTATCCCTCCCCCCCTCCCCTCTCATGAAAATCATGGCTTTATGATACTAGTAAACCTGGAACTTCTGTACTGTATAGAAAAGCTAATCAATTTATACCTCAGCCTCATATTTCTCAATATCTGGATATAATAGTGCAATTAAGGCATCATAATTGGGATCATCTCTCAAAGACCGTCGACTGGCACAGTGTGTGCGGCAAGCAGGACACTCATTGTTCCTGAAATGTAACAAGCTAGACAAATAAAATACTGATTGGTTCGTAAAAAATGATATGATAAATCCATCTCTCGGGGTGGAGAACGAGGAACAGTGTTTAGTGCTAAACGATCCAATAAGCAGAAACAAAATAAAGCTAAAATGGCCATATTTTACTATACCTAATTGAAAACCACAAGATGGGCAATTGATATGGCATATTAACATTGGTCTAAGTTTCACAATCTGAAGGGGCCACATATGTTGACCAATTTTTTTAAGCCACATGAAAATGTGGTCCACTTAGCACTTTAGGTGTCCGATCAAAAACTCAAGAAAGGGACAATTACAGAAAATCAGAAAAAGTTAGTGTGTTCGTTGTCAATACCCCATTCGCATTGATTTGTCGATGCATTCCCTGCAAAACCTGTGTAAGCATTCCATTACAGTACGTGTCTTCTTAATAATCCCTGTCCATGAGAAAGAAATTGATCAATGTCTGGCTTATCAGAATTCGTAACTCATTATGAATCAAGATGAAAGGTGAACAAATAAGCATCAAAGAAAACAAGCAGGAGGGGTTCAGTTTGGGCTTTAAAAATTATCACTATACCATAGTAACAGTACTCCCCAGTAGTAGCAGTAGTAGCAGTAGTAGTATCACATCAAATCGATAGTGGTGTTTGATGTGAACCTTCGGGGAAAACCACAAGTTCTATAGCTGATGATTTTACAATCTTGGAAGGTCAATACAAAAATTCAACTTGTATGTAAAACCAAAAAGTATCAAATTTAGAAAAAGATATGTTTCAAAACAATACTGATCATCTTCTCAAACTTTCAACATGCTGACAGATCACCTAATTTGTAATGTTCTGAGTTCAATAATTATATTTCTCCTAGGGGAGAAGATGACATTATAGAAATTTGTGATTTAATAAGCAAAACTAAGATCCGCATTTGTGTTGGCAAAAGACACCGAGATGGCTATATCTCAAAGTAGGAACCAAGCTGAGGTCATCTTTGGCTCTGTTTATATTCTCGCTGGCCAGAAAGTACTCCAGGAGATTTCAGCTAGATACTCCCAATAGACCCAGGGAATATGCTACCATTTGGCAAGGAAGAAGAGTCTTTTTTTTTTATAGGTATAGTTCTAAGGAGCTTCTAATTTTGTTTCAGCAACCACACTTCAAAGTTACCAAAAACAAAGAGACCGCTTTAAAAGGAAAAGAAACTTTACTTTATCAACAATACAAAATGTGAAGCACTTAACTTAAAGTTGACTGTTGCAAACTGGCAGTTTACTAGTGCTCGAGCTTTCACACATTTGTATACTCTGACTTTAGTCTTTCACACCTAAAGCTATCTAGCCTTTTGATTAAGAACTAAACTTAAACTTCAATGTTTTTAGTTTCAATTGAGGGAGAAGGGAGGGACGAGAGTCGAGGAGTCAAGGGGACAAGGTCCACCACCATTCAAGCAATAAGAAATCTACAACTCTAATTAAATTTGACTTCTCCGATTAACTTTGTTTCATGGCTTAGCATTATTCCTTGATGATGGGCTTGTATATATATTATGGGCAGAGTTTGAACTTCAACAATACATTTGTTATGAGAAACAAACTTCACAGATCTTAAAACAAAGGAACAGATCTTAGAACAGGGAAGAACACATTCACAGAAATCTCTAGCAAACTAAAAAATATAAAAGATACAAAAAAATGATACAACAAAACCAAAGAAAACAGTAATAGTATCAAACTTATTCTTCATCAAAGTTTTCAGACAACATAATAGATTTTAATCTCACGAAAATGGTAAAATTGTTCCAACAGTGCAAAAGAAACATTGATTTGAAATTCATTTTCAGAATAGTAGTTGAGGGAAAAAAAAAGTACAAGTTCTTTAGAAAAACTCACATGGCTAGAAAAAAATATCCTTCAAGGTAAAACATTGAAAATAACAACATTAAAAGTCAAATTACATGTTTTATGACAGTTACACATGACAACAAGCTCTTACTCCCTTCAGTACTCAAGTTTTCAGCAGTCTGAAGATGAACATGTCCTCACTTACCTACTGTACAACAAAGACGAAACCACCATTTGCTGACTAAGGAGTACCCATCAGACGCAAACACTCCTAAACTTTGGTGATTCACAACCTACCACAGATGACTGACTATTCTTCAATACTTCACAATCCCTCAAAGTAGTAGATAGACAGTTTTATTCTACACTCTAACTCCTGATTATTGTAATTCACCAAATATTCTACCTATTTTTCTTATAAGTCTTAACATCGTTATATTATGACACTTGGAATAGTTAAAATCCACATGTTGATACTAAAGAAGCTGGTATGTGGGAGTAACGTCCAAAAAGCATCGGAATCAGCACAAGTATCCACCTATAACACCATCTTTCAAAGTTTCAAGCTGTGTGTGCAGATTTATACACCCTTGAGTTCCCCTTCTTCGTTTATTTTATATTAGTTAACCCCATGATCAGGAATGAAAAATTACAACAAAAACTACTAGAAATGATTTCTTCTTGAAGTGTACCATGACTGATTAGAGAGGAGGAGCCCCAGTTTGCACATGGATGCCCCAGTTTTCCAACATCATATTGTTTGCTAACCACAGAAAGCAGCTGTTCCCAGTACTTGAACTGATGTCATACCCATTTTAGGCATGTATATAACAACTCACCATTATCCTTTTCGTGGATTGTATGTTTGTTTGGGTTTTAGGATACGATACACTACCTTAAGAGTTTTGTAAATGTCCTGATCAGATCCAGATTACTCCTGATCTGGAACAGATTTGGTTTACAATATCCAGTTCAAGTGACACTTGTATGTTATATTAACCTCTAGCAGTAACCAATGTCATAGTACCTAAAATTCAGGTAAATATACATAACTCTTATCATTTATGATTTCAGAAAAGCAAGAAAATTACAGTAAATACACATATGTATATGTCTATGTTTACACAGTATGTTAATTCAAAAGGTTCAGAAGCAGAAGTTACCGAGACATATTGGACAGTGTACGTCTTTACGAATATCTGGCAGTTGTACAAGTACAAATCTGCAAGGTAAAAAAGAAGTTACTTTTTGCACTATCTTCATCCACAAAATCAAAACAGTAAAGTTCAATTTATATATGAATCCTAATGCAATGATCCTATTCAAGCATGAAACAATGGCCAGATCTCCGGCATGCACCAATGTCTCACTCATTAAAGCAAGCACCAGCAGAAGTTGAAGTAGCAAAGAGACTAACTGCATAACGTAGGCGCTGTACGAAACTAGAGAGAGAAAGAAAGACAGAGAGAGAGAGAGAATTACTCGGGCTTTTGTTGTTGACTAATAGAGGATGGGCTTCCGTCGTAATCTGAAAAAACGAAAGCTAACAGTAAGTAGTCAAATCAATGATGCCAAATGAGAGAGTGAGACGATACGTAACCGTCCTCCTCCTCCTCGTCTTCTTCTTCTTGTTGTTGTTGCTGTTGGTGTTGTTCTACTGCTACGTCTCTTTGTTCTTCTTCTTGATGTTGGTGTAGTGGTTCATCTTCCGAGCGAGATTTCTTGGGGCGGTGGGGGTGGTGGGGCGAGGGGTCGTCGTCATCGTCGGTGAGGTTGTCCGACGAAGAACGCTTCTGGGCAGGCATTGACCAATTACCAATGGAGATCGATCAAGATTGGATGTAGCACAAGAAGCAGAACAACACGATGCTCGGGAAATTTTCGCTGGCTCTCTATTATATTACTCTTCTACTCACTTTTTATTTTCTGATGATAAAAAAGTCAGATTTATTTGCTACTAGCCTTCCTGCACGCGCGATGCGCGTGCGAAAGGATCGCGCTCGCGCGTGCGTTTATTTGTTTTTCGATAAATACATTGAGTATATACATAGTTTTCTCGTACCCGTGCGATGCACGTGTTGTTTGTGAATAGAAGAAAAACGTGGAATTTAATTTGTTTTTACCTTATTTCATTTTATTTCATGGTTTTTCTTATAGCATAATCCTTTTATGTAATTTAGTTTAATACGAAGGGTAAAATGGGCATAACACAATTTGGTGATATTTCTAAAGGTCTGGCTTTCTAATAGTAGAGATAACTAATGATAAAAAGGTTAGTAACTGTTTCATAATAATGATTAGGTCACTTAACTAAAACTCTTAAAGCGTTGCCCACAAAGTTTTAATTATTTACAACTTGTGCCACTGCTATATAACTGCTCGGTTTTGTTGTTCCCAATCCTAATTTCATTCACCCTCTCTACACCGCATTCCATTGTCTCCTGCCATTCCATTGTATCGTGCCATTCCCTAATTCTCGCTCCAGCGCCGGCGTCGTCTTCGAGGTGTAGCATCATCGTCGCCAACCCCGACGTCAAGGTCTCCAATCTCCGCTCTCTAATCCTGCGACGCGCCAAACTCACTGTCCTTCGCAGGCCGTGTCCAAGCCAAGCCCGACTCCAACGCCGCCAAACTCATCATCCTTCTCAGCCGCGTTAAAACCAAGCCCGACTCCAACACCGACGTCCTCAAGTCCAGCAAGTGAGTTTGATTGCATTCTTTAGGGATTTCTAAGGTTTGAATTCAATTTAGGGATTCACTTTAGGTTTTGATTTGGTGAATTTCGGTTACATTAGGTTCGAATTTAATTTTGCATGTGAATTTCGGTTTGTTTTCTATATGATTTGTTCTGATTTGGTGAGATTTGGTGCATGTGAATTTGGTTTGTTTTCAAATTAAATTTCCGCTTCAATTTGTTTATGAAACATTCAGATTTTGGCATGGCTCATACAATGTGGAAGGTTTGTTTACGAATTTATGCAGTTGTGGAACTGAAATGTCATATTATGTATGATAGTTCTTTATTCAGTGTGAACTGAAATTTGTAACTACTAGTGTAACTACTGGTGTAACTACATGTCAAGAACCTGTTTTTGTAACTACTGGTGTAACTACTGGTATACCTAGATGTAATCTCTATTTGATCTTGTTGTTAAGTTTGTTTGTGATTAACAACTGTTGTGCTTTTTGATTATTCTCTTTTGCTGGACATATAATTCTTAGTGTACCTATCGTTGTAACTATTATTTGCTATTGTACTATTCAGGAACACAATGGCAGAACCAAAAGGTAAAAACATTGAATCCGATGACGACATGGACTATGAAAACAGAACCAAAATGAAGAATGATTCCAGAATAAGAAAATCACCGAGAATTATGCATTTAAAGAAAAAAACAGTTGCTGATACGGAGCAGCAGGTAATGTAACTGTTATTGTAACTAGAAATGTAGATGACATGTAACTGTCCATGTAACTATGATAGTACAGTTACATAGGCAGTTACTTGGGCTACTGTTCTTACAAGTATATGCATTTGCAAATGCTAATATTTTTCCTTCTTTAACAACAATGTGCAGAAAAAACAAACAAGAGCTAAAAGAAAAGTTGCGGAATCTAGTAATGATGGAGAAGATGCTGAAAATCAACAAAAGAAGAAGAAGAAGAAGAAGAAGAAGAAAGGATCTGAGGAAGAAAGAAATGAAGAGAGTGAGGATGAGCAAGAAGTTGAAATGGAAGACGAAAGAGTGGGGAAAATAGAAAGCATACAATACCAATGTCGTCTGCCAAACTTTGCAGCATTCAAAAAAGGAATAAATGAAGAGGTGGTTGAAGAATTAAAGAACGGGCCTTTTTATAAGTTGTTTGAAGCCTTTTATGAACAAAAAGTAAGCAACAAGGTGATTGGTAAAGTCGACAGGCAAGTGTGGCTGATTTTGGAAGCATTTGACCCCAAAGAAGAGGTGTTTGTGTTTGGTGGAAAGAAGTACAGAATTACCGATACCATTACATATGAAATTCTTGGATTGCCAAAGACTGGAGATCGGGTAGAAACTGCTGAATTGGACCAAGAGGCTGAAGATATGTTGGTTCAGTTATTCGGTGAGAGGAAGAAAAAAGAAGACGGGGTTCAAAGAGACATGGTTCAAAGTGCTAGTCAGAAACTACATGATCAGAAGCCGGAAAGTGAAGAAGGTAGAAAGAGAAAGATTAAGAATCTGGCCAGACTTGTTGTTTTAGAGATATGCATTGAATTTCTTTTCCCCAATGTTTCTGGATTTCTTTCATGGAAATTCGTGAGAGCTATTTGGGGTGATTATGGAAAATTTGCATGGGCTGTTGAAGTTGGAGCTTTTTTAAGAAAGACCATCTTACGACAGAAAAACAAGCGGGTGATAACCAAAAGCATCAACTCTGGAGGATGTGTCTTCCTGATTCTGGTAATTTTTTTCGATTCTATAAACTTCTTTATGTTTGTAACTATGAATGTAACTGCCACATATTGACTACTAACAAATGTTTTTAATTTTCTTTCTAGTATTGGCTATGCGAGAAGACAAAAGTTGTGGCACCAATTGAGGGAAGAGAACAGGAAAGACACTTGATGAGGAAATGGGACCTTAAAGCATTGTCAAAAAAGTTAATGAACTATGATCTCAAAGCATACACAGTATGTGTTCTTTTACTCTCTATCAAGTAAATATAAATGTACCTAGGATTGTAACTAGTGTGGTAACTGTGCATGTAACTAGCATTGTAACTAATGCATTGTAACTAGTGCATGTAACTATCATGGGTATTAAGAAACTATAAATGTAACTAGCAATGTAACTAGCAATGTAACTGTGTATGTAACTATCCTATGTATCAAATACCTATAAATGTAACTAGCATTGTAACTAGTGTGGTAACCGTGCATGTAACTATATTGGGTATTAAGTAACTATAAATGTAACTAGCATTGTAACTAGCCTGGTAACTACAATTCCTGCATACTAACTGCTTGCTGTAATTTATTTCAGAGATTGTTTACCAATGCGATATCAGATCCTAAAGACAGCGATGATGAAAATGAAGAGACAAATCCCGGATCAAATTTGATTGAAGATTTGACCGTTAAGGATGGAGAGCTGTGAAAAAAGGATAAGATTATTCAAGAAATACTTCTCGCCAACCAACACTTGGAGAAAGAGCGGATGGAAAATAAGAGAAAGATTGAAGAGTTGGTTGCGCAAAATGAGAAGTTGTGGTTGGAAAATGGGAGTTTGAATGAGATTAGATTGGGGATGTGCAGCAAAGAAGTTCAAAAACAGATGATAAAGCAGAAGGAAGAGATCAGGAAGCTGGAAGAGGACAAAGAAGAGATGAGCAGAACAAAGGAAGATATGTTGAGAGAAATTGAAAAGAAGAATGAAGAAATAAAAAAGTTACACAAAATTATTGATGCACTGTCCAACTCTGAAAACTCACAACAAGGTGAAGAAATTGAAGCGCAAAAGGATGAGGAAGCTAAGAAAAAGGGTAATTTCTCATCTAAGACGTACCAAAGGAGGAAACGGAAACAAATTGAAGAGATTGTTTAGATTATGTGTTCTTTTTCTATTTTTATTTAGACTTGTATTTAGACAAGTTTCTGGATTGGTATTTTAATTAACTTTTTAATCAAGTATAAAGTATTGAAATCTACTTTAAATCAAGTATTATATGTAACTGTACTTTGACGTATATGTAACTATTTATGTTAAGTGAGTGTATATTTGATATGTAATTGGCAATTGTCCAGGTGATTGTATTCGAAAAGAAGCTGAGGAAAATGTTGAACAAGATGGACAGAAAAAGGCAGAGGAGGAGGGTAATCTCAAAACTTTTTTGTTATTGTTGGGATTATCTTTCTAATTTTGTAACTAGAGTTGTAACTGTCAAGTGTAACTAGAGTTGTAACTCTATCAGTAACTGTCAATATTCCTTAATTTGCAGGTTACTCGATGGATGAAGATCTAGAAAGAGAGGTGTTGGAGTTTATGGAATAAATCGAGCGGGATCATATGGAAAAGGCGGCATAGCGAGAAACTGAGAATGGTATGTAATTCATCAAATCTACCATGCTAAATTATGTAATTATCTATGAAAAAAAAATTGTGATTTGCATGTGTGTGAAGAAGACATGGAACTGTAGGTGTTGGTCTATCACTATTTTTATGTAACTCACAGTGTAATTGGTCATATTATGTCTGTTTAATATGTAACTATATTAGTAACTGTCGGTGTTCCTTACTCTGCAGATTACACGACAACAGAAAATATAGATACACTGATTTCTGAGGTTGTCAAAAGTATTGAACGAGAGGCACAGGGAAAAGGTGATTGCTTGTCCTTAATATTTTTAATATAGTACTCTATTATGAGTCAATTAACTTGTTTTATCTTTGTGACTTTGTTGTAACTGACTTGTACTGTTAGTGTAACTATTGGTGTAACTGGACTGTTAATTTAATAACTTTAGTTTCATGTAACTGTTGTTGTAACTGACAGCGTTCCCTACTTTGCACAGGGGAAAATATGAAATCACAAGTACGATCTCCACCTCAATCAATTCCCAAAGAAGCTAGATCGTCACCGAAAACACCAGTGACCGAAATGCCGACATTTGATATCATGCCAGGCATCATCTCTCCTTGGGCATCTTGGAAAACCCCACCAGCACCTGAAATCAGCAACATGGATGCTCAACCGCAAAATTACCAAATAGTTACAACACCATCTCCTATCAGCTATATGTATCCTGAGGATGTGCTAACGAAGAAGAAAGAAGAGATGAAGATCTGGCAAGACTGCAGAGTCGATGGGGTTGTACTCATACTCATATATAGCACGGATTAAAAGCAGAAAAAGGGTGAAGACAAGGGATACAAAAAAAATATATTGGTGGGGAGAGGTGAAGAATCGAAAGACAGAGAGAAGAGAGCAAAGAATAGAGAAGAACTCCAAAAGAAGATGAAACAGCAAATAGAGAAACAAGAGGGAAAAGTGAAGGGAAAATTAGGCAAGGCTATTAATGGAAAGAAGTATGAATTCAATGAAAAAGGAGATATAATAGAAGTTATCAGCGACAGTGAAGTTGAAATCCCTAAGCCTAGACACATAGAAATTGAGGACTGGACGAGTTATAGAGTTTTTAATCTCATGGATGATAGCACAAAGAGGAAATGGACAAGATTATGGAACACTATACCAGATGGGTACAAACTTGAAGTCTCGGTTTAAACTTTTTTTTTTTTTACTCGCAATGAAACTGTCCTTTCTAATATTTACTATAATTCGTCTCTGTAGGGAATTCATTTGGAAAGGGACGATGCCTGGGTTGGAAATTTCAAAACATGATCTGAAAGAGTTGTTGATAGAGAATGGAGCAATTGGAATGAACGTGATAGACGGCTATGGAGGTGTTTTAAACGACGAATATTCTGTACATGATTCTTCAGGTCACCCTACACCAAGGTGTATGCCAAGCTTGTCATGGGTAAGGCCCTGGAAACACCTAACTACATGTAACTGCTTTTGTAACTACTGGTGTAACTAGTAATGTACCAGAAAAATGTAACTACAAGCAAAAAAGAATAATAATGTAACTAGTAATGTACCAATATAAAATAAACTGTGTAATTAGTGTTGTACCTGTTACTGACTTTAAACACCCAACTACATGTGTTTCTGCACAAACACTGGGGCCTGGTAGAGACAGGTAAATCTTCGTACTATCTCCTGCAAACCTGCTTACTAAGGGGAATACCGGGCGGGCCGGTCTTCTCCTCTCCGATGCCTAAGTTAGTATAGTTGGAATAGATATAACTTAAGCAGGTATATAAGCGGTAGGAAGGATCAGTTACCTATTAATGAGGGTAGTTGGGGCCCTTATATAGGTGGCCAGGAGTGAGGTCTGGCCTTACCCTTCGATGTGGGACTGGTTCCCTTCTGTTTGCACACCAAAGGGCAGCTTTGGTGACTTCTTTAGTAGGCAGGCGCCCACGGTCCCCGGGCCCCTGGTGGCAGGATAGACTGCTAGACCCCGAGGTTGGGTGCTGGTGATCCGGTCCCGGGCCTTGGCTCGGCCCCTGGTACACTAGCGGCGGGTCTGTGGGCCTGTTGTAGCCCCTCTGTGGCTACTGTCAACAAGTCCCCCAAGTTCCCGGTCAAGTGCAATCTTGAATGGGGACTTAATCTGTCTTGCTCTTGTCCCGCAGACCCGCAGGGTTACCAACCCAACGGTGCCCAGTCCCCCAAGTCCGTATTAAAGATTGGGCGTGACCGGGCGTTGTGCTATATCAGTACGAGTCGGAGTGCATGGGACCTCGACCGGGCGTTCTGCCATATCGGTACGAGTCGGAGTGCATGGGACCTCGACCGGGCGTTCTGCCATATCGGTACGAGTCGGAGAGTGCATGGGACCTCGACCGGGCGTTCTGCCATATCGGTACGAGTCAGAGAGTGCTAGCCTATGGGAAGGTCTGTTGGTGCGTGGAATGAGCCAACAGGTGCCCCCGGTGTTGCGGTCGTTCCGAAGCACCGGTCAACACTTGCTAGCTCTCAGCTTTTGTTGGAATAAGCGAGGTAAATGTGCAGGTTTGTTAGCCTGCGGGGAGACTTGTTCTGTGTTAGAGAAACAATCTGCCCGGTGGGGTGGCGTTGAGATAACGAGTCTCGCCAAGTATCCCCAAATGTATCACAGTTCAGTGTGATGCAGGGTTTTTATCCTGCTGGACAAGAGTACATGTGTTAGATGTAAACTCACCCGGGTTTATAAAGCCCATGCGTTTGGAAGCCTTGAGTTGTTGTTGGCTCGTTCCTGCCCGTAGGCGAAGGAAAGTGACAACCGGTGGAATGCTTTGGAGTCGGTTGAATGTCACATGCCCGGTGGAATGTCATGGGACCGGGTGGATCTCGCCCGGGCGTTCTGCCATATCGAGACGAGTCTCCCAGTGAGATGCCATGCAGCCGGTTGAATGATACCTAACCGGTGAACTACCATGGTATCGGATGGATGGCTCATACCCGGAACACTGCTCTCGAGGCGGTTCGAACCGGTTGAAAGATCATAACCGGTGACTTGTAGTGAAGATGCCATGCAGCCGGTTGAATGATACCTAACCGTGAACTGCCATGGTACCGGATGTATGGCTCATACCCGGAACAATGCTCTCGAGGCGGTTCAAAACCGGTTGAAAGATCATAACCGGTGACTTGTCTTCAAGCCGGTTGGATACTTCATAACCGGTGGGGTGGTGCGGAGTCGGTTGGATGCTTCATAACCGGTGAGATGCTGCTCCTTGGCTCAAGGTTGACTCTTTGGGGAAGTGAAGGGAGTGGACGCCTCGTTCTGCGTCCTATCTCCCCTAACTGCCGCTTGTAAGTGGGACAGGTGGCGGACATGCGATGAAGGGGAGAGTCCATCAGTCCCATTAATTTATGATGGCATGGGAACCTTTATCGATGCTGGGACACGTGTCGGTAAGGAACGGTCTGAGATGAAGGGAATCTGCGGCTGGAGTTGCCTCTCTTTTATGGTTGCCCTATTTATCAGTTCTTCTGCTCTCCTTCTGCCGTATCTTGCTGCTCCTTGCCCTTTGCCTGTCGTTTGTCTGTGTTGCTATTTTGCTACAGCACTAGCTTCCGTTATTCAGGCTTTATGGCATCTGGGAGATCGGCGAATCCTGTCGGTTCCGGCCGTGCGTTGAGGTATGAGCTACTGGATGGCGATAGGGTGATTTTCTGCGACGAGCCAACCAGAAGCATGTCCGAGAGAGAGATAAGGGACTTCCGGGCGAAGTGGGACATTGATTCCTCCATTAAGCTTCGAGGCCTGTATCCCGGGGAACTGGCTTGCAACCCGGAGCCGGGTTGGGTTGCCGCTTTTGATGATCAATTTCGGCACGGACTATCTCTGCCGCTGCCGAAGTTTGTCCAGTTTATGCTGAGCAGTATAAATCTGTCCCCAGCTCAGCTGCCTAGCAACCAGTGGAGGCAGTTGCTTGGCCTCGGGTGCCTATTCAGCCTGAGCAATATGGACTGGCCCACGGTGAATGAGTTTCGGGCGCTGTACAAGGTTCTCTACTCCAAAAAGGCCCAGGCCTACGGTTGTGTTAACTTTGCCGCGCGTGACTTCGATCCTGCCATCACTCACCTGCCGTCTTCAGTTTCGAATGTATGGAGGAGGTCGGTTGTGATGGCCGGGGGCAGGTGGCAGCGTGGTTCAAGGAACTTTCAGGTACCCGGGGCTTATCAATCGATCGGAGATCAGTCGTATCGGTTGGTGGACTTAGAGAGGCAACGTCTAGCCCGACTTTTTGTGTGCTGGGACGTTCTGGGCCGGAGCTCCTACAATTTCATCCGGTGGAATGTGCTGGAGATATGCGAGATGGGGAGAAAACCTGGTAAGGTACCTTGCACTTGCTTTGCAGGGTCGCTTTTATTCTGACCGCTCGGTTTATCGTTTTGCAGCTAATGCCCCCCGGCTCGCTGTTCGGAGAGAGGAGACCGTCGAACCGGATGAGGAGCTTGTGGCCCCGAGGTTGATGGAGATGGGGGAGTTGGCTTCGAAAACCGTTGTAGATCCGGTCACCCTAGAGTGCACGGTGCATGACAGGCCTGTGCCGCTCATGTTTCCGGACTCCCACTACGGCAGGCGGCTAGGCGGTGAGGATAATGCCCCACTCGTTATCCGGGAAGTAAGGTCGGTGGGCCTACCGTGCTCGGAACATCTAGCACGGCCGATGGGGGTACAGACCGCGTGGGAGAAAGAGACAGCGGAGGTGCCTGGGCACCGCAGAAGCGATCGTGGTGAAGCCCCAACGAAGAGGGCGAGGACGTTTGATGCCGGGGCGTCAAGCTCGGCTGGTGGGGGGTCAACATTAGTTCCGGTCAGGGAGACCGGCAGCCGAAGGAGTCGGGGGCCGGAAACCGATCGTAGTTCCGGTGGTGGTGGGTTTGGTAGGTTCGTGGCATCTACCATTGAAACCTTGGGACTTGATCCGCAGGGCCCTGGAACTGGGCAGCCAGACGAGAGCAGGACGAAACCCGTGGAATTAGCTCTTCGGGTAAGTGTGTTTTCTGGGCTTCCTTTTCCCTTTGTGGTACGAGCTAATGTTCCTTTTGTGTATCTGTGCCAGCTGGTTCATAGTCTTTACGTCGCAGTGCCTAGAGGGGAGGTTGCGGTTTTGGAGAAGCAAGTGGAGGAGCTTACTGTGCGGCTATTCTTGGCGGAAACTAAGCTTGCACGGGAGAGAGAGAAGGTTGGTCGGCTGACAACTGAGCTTGCGCAGGAGAAAGAGGAAACCGGTCGGTTGACCACTGAGCTGGCGCAGGAGCGGGAGGAAGCCGACCGTCAGGCGACCGCTCGGGAAGCGAAGAATGCTGAGCTAGAGGCGAAGGTTTTGGAACTGCAGACCCAAATGACAGCAGTATTCAAAGGAGGGGAGAAGCTTGTGGAATCCCGGCTTGCTGAAGTGGCTGATAAAGCTGTCGACGACTTCCGGGAGTCGGTGGAGCTTGAAGAGATGCTGGATGACGCCCGTGCGAAGGGCATAAATGATGCCTATCTGGAGTGGAGGGAGAAAGGGTGGCTTGATGCTGAGCGGATGGCGGCTGATGTAGCCCTGGCTGAGATGGCGGAGCAAGAGCAGTCTCTCAAAGGTGGCGGGTCCGGGATTGGGGGCTCCGGCGGTGCTGGCTAACAGTTTTTTTGTATATACCTTGCGACCAGCTGTAGTTTATTCTAAATGCAGTAACTATGTATTGCAATGTTGGTGCCAAATACACTATTGTCCCTTTACGACCGATTTCATTTAGGGTAGAACCGCAGGTGCTGGATATTCCACAGGCGGGTGGAATAGATGCCTTCGGAGTCTATGATGTGGAATGTTGCCGGGCCCGCAGCTGCGGTGATTTGGTAGGGCCTTTCCCACGTTGGCTCCAAGGCCAGCGGTTTTTTCTGAACTTTCTTCATGACTCAGTCCCCCACTTGTAATTTCCTTTCCCGGACCCTTCTATCATAGTACCGAGCGACCCGTTGCTTATAGGTTTGGTTTCGCATATGCGCCTGGTCGCGCCGCTCTTCTATGAGATCCAGGTTGAGCCGTATGTCCTTGGCGTTTGTCTCGGCGTCGTAATTTTTAACCCTGCCGCTGGGCATATTGGTCTCTACAGGGAGTACCGCTTCGCTCCTGAATGCCATGCAGAACGGGGTCTCTCCTGTTGCTTCGGCTGCTGTCGTCTAGATGGCCCATAGAACCGCGGGGAGTTCTTCGGCCCAACATCCCTTCTTGGCATCCACCTTTTTCTTGAGGAGGGTTTTGATAATCTTGTTCACCACTTCCACCTGGCCGTTGGTCTGCGGGTGTGCCACTGAGACAAACAACATCCGGGTCCCCATGGAGGCCGTGTATTGGATAAGATCAGCATTGTTGAACTGTGTCCCGTTATCCGTGACTATAGTCTGCGGTACCCCGAACCTGCAGTAGATGTTCTTCCACAGGAATTTTCATACTCGCTCCTCGGTGATCTTTACCAGGGGTTCCTCCTCGACCCACTTAGTCTGATAGTCCACGGCCACAATGGCGTATTTGTACTGTCCCACAGCTATTGGGAAAGGGCCGATGATGTCTAGTCCCCATCGTGCGAACGGCCATGGCGCTAACAGGATTGATAACGCGATTGCCGGGGCATGGGGTGTAGAGGCGTACATGTGGCACTTGTGGCAGCCACCTAATATTCTTCTTGATGCTGCTGCCATGTCTGACCAAAAATACCCCGCCCGAAGCGACTTGTGAGACAAGGACCGGGCGCCAGAGTGATACCGCATACTCCCTCGTGGATTTCTCGCATGATAGCCTCTCCTACCTCCTTAGTGACACACTTCAGCTGGGGGAAACTATGCCCTCTTCGGTACAACTTGCCATTGAGAAGGCTATTCCTGGCACACCGGAGGTGTAGCCTCCTAGCCTCCACTGCATCCTGGGGGCCGGTTTTGTCAGCCAAGTATCTAACTATCGGATCCATCCAGCTCGGTGGTGCCTCGTCTACCGCAAATATCTCAGAGATGGTCTTGCTTATACTCGGTTTCTGGAGGGTTTCAATTTTAGCTCTTCGGTACTCCGGAGGGTAGTTTCTGGTTGCCAACCTTGCGAAGGCGTCTGCATGTCTATTTGCCTCTCGGGGTATATACTGGATCGTGGCACCCTGGAATGGCTCGATCAGGGCCTTGGCCAGAGCTTGGTAGGAGGCTAGCTGGGGTTCCTTGACTTCGAACAGCCCGTTCATCTGGTTCACCACTAGGCTCGAGTCGCTGTATATGTCCAGGGATGAGATTCCCATTTCCTTGGCTAGTTGTAAACCGGCTATGAGGGCCTCATATTCAGCGGCGTTATTGGAAGTGTTGAAGAGGAACCGTAGGGCATACTCGTACGATTGGCCATCGGGCGAGGTTAGCATGACGCCGGCTCCGCTCCGCTTACTCGTTACGGAGCCGTCTACGTAGAGCTTCCAACCGTTGGGGAGGCCTGGTTCGATCTTTACGGCCTGAACTGCCTCCTTGCCCTCGTACCGGCCGGGGTGCGCTTCTGCCACCTTTGGGGTGAGCTCACATATGAAATCCGCAGCTGCCTGTCCCTTGATAGCCGTTCGCGGAGCATAAGTGATGTCGAACTCTCCCAACTCAATTGTCCACCGTACGAGCCTGCCGCTGGTGTCCGGTTTTTGCAGGATCTACCGCAAAGGGTGATTGGTATATAGGGTGATGGAATGAGCTTGGAAATAGTGCCTGAGCTTTCTGGCACTAACGATCAGGGCCAGAGCCAACCTCTCAATGTCGGGGTACCGGCCTTCGGCTCCGGTAAGTCCCTTCCCTGCATAATATACCGGGAGATCGAGCGTGCCCTCCTTCCTGACGAGAGCCGCGGAGACGGCCACTTCAGATGCAGCTATGTAGAGGTATAGCATCTCGCCCGGCACTGGTTTGGATAGGAGAGGTACTGCAGACATATACGTCTTGATGGACTGGAATGCCGCTTCATGCTCCGCCGCCCAGTGGATTTTCTTGAACTGTTGTGCTTTGAGCAGTTTAAAGAATGGGGCGCACTTATCGGTCAGGCGGGAGATGAATCTGGCCAGGACGGCCAGCCGGCCGGTCAGCATTTGGACCTGGTTTCTTTCCCCTGGTGTTTCCATGTCTAGGATTGCCTAGACCTTCAGTGGGTTAGCTTCTATCCCTCACTGGCTGATGATGTGGCCTAGGAACAAGCCCTCTGAAATCCCAAAAATGCACTTCTTCGGGTTCAAGCGCATTCCAAACTTGAGCATCTTACCGATGACTATCGCCAAATCTCGGACGTGGGCCCCTGCAGTCAAGCTCTTGACCAGCATGTCATCTACGTATACTTCCACCGTTTTACCCATTTCTTGCTCCAGCATGCGATTCACCATCCGCTGGTAGGTGGCTCCGGCATTCTTTAGACCGTACAACATCCTCTTATAACAGTAGGTACCTCGGTCAGTTGTGAATGATGTGTGCTCTTCGTCGTCCGGGTTCATCCTTATCTGATTATACCCGGCGTAGGCGTCCATGAAGCTGAGCAGCTTAAAGCCGGACGTGGAATCTATAAGCTGATCTATCCGGGGGAGCGGGAAGCTATCTTTTGGGCACGCCCGGTTTAGATTGGTGAAATCCACGCACATGCGCCACCGGTCGGTTCCCTTCTTTGGTACCATAACCACATTAGCAAGCCACCGGGGGTACTGGACTTCCCGGATGAAACCTATGCCCCTTAGCTTCTGTACTTCTTCTCTGATTGCTTCATACTTCGCCGGACTGAAGGACCTCCTTTTTTGCCTCACCGGGGGAACGTTGGGTAACGAATTTAGCTTGTGGACGGCTATCTCCGGGGATATGCCTGGCATGTCCTCGTAGGACCATGCGAAGACCGAACTATTGTCTCGGAGGAAGGTGATGAGCTCTTTCCTGAC
Organism: Potentilla sterilis; assembly: GCA_963682095.1. Lineage (NCBI taxonomy): Eukaryota > Viridiplantae > Streptophyta > Magnoliopsida > Rosales > Rosaceae > Potentilla > Potentilla sterilis. The sequence goes on from OY821754.1 coordinate 27,411,301, forward strand.
AGCCGGAGCGAGCCTCGTCCCTACCACCACTTTTCGCTTCAGGTGGTCCTCCGAAATGGAGACTGTTTCGGTTTCTTCCACGGCCGAGGGTCGCTTTAGCTTCTCGTCGTCAGAATCGGTGTCATCACGGGGGTCAAGACTCAAATCCGGCACCGGCGCTTGTTGAGTGGCCGTGAAGACCTCGGTCCTCTTTCTCCCGTGGGTCAGGGCCTCCGCATAATACCTGCGAGCGATCATCTGGTCCCCGCGTATGGTAATGACACCGGCCGGTGAAGGCATCTTCAGCATCAGCATATGGCCGGCTATGAATGTTTTCAACTTCCATGACCCTGGCCGACCGATTATGCCATTGTACGATGACAGGCAATCCACGACGATGAACTCCAGGTACTCCTTCTTGGTCCTGTCTCCCTCGCCGAAGATTAGCGGTAGGTAATCCGATCCCAAAGGCTGGACCACCTCACCGGAGAAGCTTATCAGCGGCTCGTTATCCTGGGATAACTTATTCTTTCCTCTCTACAGCCCTTTGTATGCGTCTCGGAACATCACGTTGACAGAAGCTCCGTTATCGATCAGCATACGCCTAGTTATCCAGTGGTCTATTTGGACCGTAATGAGGAAGGGGTCGTTGTGCGGTTGAATCAGATCCTCCGGCTCTTCTTCCTCGTAAAAAGTAACCGAGTCCCATCCTGTTTTAGCGGCCTGGCCACTTCCTCCTCCAAAGGCATATACCTCCTTTCCCCGGATCGCTCTTAAGCACCGCTTCTTTGAACTCCGGATGAGTCGATCTATATGGTCCTCACCATGTATCATGTTTATGCTCCCGTGCACCTCTATCCCCCCGGGGACTCGGGTGCTTATGGTCCCTACTTGCCGAGCTGCCTGCCGGTCCCTTTGTGGGTTATCCGGACGGACTCGGCCGTCCACCACCGTCCTCTGGGGTCTTTGGCGGCTACACCGAAGGGCTGGATCTTCGGGCTTTTTTGCCGGCATAATGGCTAGAGCCCGCGGAGGTCGCCCCTGTGGCGCAGCTGCCAGGGGCCGTGCCGGTTGCACAAGTGGAGGTCTTCTGGCTGTCCGTGAACTGTTGTCACTGCTCCGTCGGGGTCGCCAATCCTCCCGTACTTCGGATTTCTTGCTAGTCGCAGGTGTATGGTTGCGATCTTGCCGCCCGGTCTTGCTTTCAAGGGGAGACGGCGGTAACGGGTCATCCGGACTCCACTTGGGCATCTTGTCCCCATACGTCTCGTGCTCCGCCTGGGCGTGCCTGACGGCCACGGCCATCAACTCATCGTACCCTAATGGCTCCTTTACTCGTATGTTGTACGAGAGTTCCCCAGGTTTTAACCCCTGCTTGAATGCCATCCCCGCTATCCTTTTATCCAAGTTTCTGACCCCGGCCGTGGCGATATGCCACCGGTTAATGAAAGTGCGTAGCGGTTCGTGGTCAGCCTGCATGCAATCGAAAAGGATCGTTGACGTTTGGGCCATCTTGGCTCTAAGGGCGAACCGGCCGACAAACTTATCAGCCAGCTGTTCGAAAGTTTCTACTGAGTTCACTGGCAGCTCGTAAAACCAACTCAACGCCTCCCCCGAGAGCGTCTCTTGGAATATGTTGCAGTACGTGGCATCTGAATAGCCTCTTGTGCCCGTCTGCGACTTAAAGCTGTCCAGGTTCTGGTACGGGCAGCTCGTTCCTGAGTACGTCAGTTTCAGGGGCCTTTGGCTACCAGATCTTCCCGACTCCCTAATCCGGCGCGGAAAAAGTCCAGTGCGCTCGCTGAATCGTGCGCTGTCCCGCGGCTGCCCCGCTTTTCTCTCGCTGACCTCTAGGCGGTCCTTCATGTCCGACACTGAGGCGGAGAGCGCCTCGAGCGTCCTTGCGGTGGGGCTGTCCTGCTCGCTCGACGCCAGGCTTGTGTGGTACGGGGGTTCAACCGGGCCAGAGTTTTTTAAAGCTTCCGGAAAGAGAGGTGTGGGCACATGCGCGGTCATTCTCCTTCCCGTAGGCTGTCCCACCTCTAGGTGCGGGAATTCGTTGGCATTGCTCGCGGGCCGCGATGCCGCCCGAGAAGTGCCCTGCTGGCCCCCTTTCTCCAAGGCCGCCAATAAGACGACGTTCACTGCTTCCAATTCTCGGCACCGGGCATCCGCCCTTAGCCGGTCCTGATCGCCCTCTTCTCGCAACCGCGCGACTTCTGCCTTCATCTTTTTTATTTCCTCCCCCGCATCATACCGGTCGGGGTTCTCTGAGTCTCGGCGATCGTGGGTTCTGTCTTGGTCGGGAGAAAGGGCGAACCTCGCACCGACCTCAGTCCTTATGTTTTGGGCCCGGTCGGGGATCTGAATTCGCTCTTTCAACCGTCCCGCGTCAGTTTTTATCTTCCTTCCTTCCATGGCCTCCGGATTGCGGATCTGACTGCTTTCCAAAGGATCGATCGGGTTCTATTCTCTGGTAGAGCAACGCTTACTTTTCTCGCGGATCAAAACCATTCCCACAGACGGCGCCAATTGTTTCTGCACAAACCCTGGGGCCTGGTAGAGACAGGTAAATCTTCGTACTATCTCCTGCAAACCTGCTTACTAAGGGGAATACCGGGCGGGCCGGTCTTCTCCTCTCCGATGCCTAAGTTAGTATAGTTGGAATAGATATAACTTAAGCACGTATATAAGCGGTAGGAAGGATCAGTTACCTATTAATGAGGGTAGTTGGGGCCCTTATATAGGTGGCCAGGAGTGAGGTCTGGCCTTACCCTTCGACGTGGGACTGGTTCCCTTCTGTTTGCACACCAAAGGGCAGCTTTGGTGACCTCTTTGGTAGGCAGGCGCCCCCGGTCCCCGGGCCCCTGGTGGTAGGATAGACTGCTGGACCCCGAGGCCGGGTGCTGGTGATCCGGTCCCGGGCCTTGGCTCGGCCCCTGGTACACTAGCGGCGGGTCTGTGGGCCTGCTGTAGCCCCTCTGTGGCTACTGTCAACAACATGTAACTAGTAATGTACCTAAAAAATATAACTGCTTTTGTAACTACTGGTGTAACTAGTAATGTACCTGAAAAATGTAACTACAAGCAAAAAAGAATAATATTGTAACTAGTAATGTACCAATATAAAAGAAACTGTGTAATTAGTGTTGTACCTATTACTGACTATAAACACCTAACTACATGTAACTAGTAATGTACCTAAAAAATGTAACTGCTTTTGTAACTACTGGTGTAACTACAAGCAAGGTTCTAAAAGGCGCTAGGCGACACTAATCGGTAGAGACACCTTCTAGTGCCTAGGCGACTAGGCGTGGATTAATCGGAATTAAACGTTTTCTAGGCGTTTTCTAGGCGATATTAATTAAATATATATAAATATTTATATATGTGAAATAATGAATATTTAAAATATTTCTATAATTTAATTAGCAAAAATATAGACTAAAATTAATAAAATGTCATAATATCCCAACCAAAATATAGCTCAAATGAAATAAGTGACAAATTACATAACACAATCCATCAAAATTTGGTTTTTTTTTTTTTTTTTTTTCCGTCCAGGCCCGCCCAGAGTCGCCCAGAAGCCCAAAACGTGGAATATCTCGATTATAGGCAAAATTCCCTCATTTTGGCTCGCCTAGCGCCTAGGCGCTCGCCTAGCTCGCCTTTTAGAACACTGACTACAAGTAAAAAATAATAAATAATGTAACAAGTAATGTACCTATAAAAAGTAAGTGTTTTTGTAACTAGTAATGTACATGTTGCTGACTATACTTTTGTGTAACTGTTTTGCTTGAATTAGCATTCGGTGGAGAATCTACATACGAGGAACCTTCACTATTACATGTGCGAGAAGCTGTTTGAATATTTAGGAGAATCAACAATGTTGTTTTTCCCGATGACACATCAGAATCAATTTCACCACACCTTATTAATGTTCCAAACGGATCCGTCCCAATTTTTCCACCTCGACTCATTGCAGCCAAGTAGAATAAATCGTGACAACGCTTGGAAAGATGCAAAAAAAATGGTAAGCAGATTTTGCCCAAGTCTAATATGTACTGCATGCAACGAGAAAGTATTTTCTTTAGTTTTCTCATGGTTGTTTTATGACACTTAAATTGCAGGCAAAAATGATTGAAATTTGGATTATGGCAGTAAAGGATCAAGCAGGGAAAATGCTTAACGAGGGTTTTAGGATGAAGTATCACGATTCAAGCACCCAAGAAGAATTGATATTGAAGAAAAAGAAGCTCACTGCAAAAGATGTGAAGACGATCAGATACATCCAAGCAAATTTTGAAGAGAGCGAGATCTGTATCCATAAGTTCAAAACAATAAAAAGAGAAAGCCCACCTCAACAACAACCCTCCTCGTAAGTAAAGGTTTTTTTTCAACTTATAAGTTGAGGTCTATGCACAGAAGTCATACAGAAAAAATGTAACTGAAGATGTAACTAGAAATAAATAATATAACTGACAGGGTAACTGTGTAACTATGTATGTAACAGGAAATTTAACTTTTACAGTAACGGGCTTTGTTTTGTAGCTACATATGTAACTGACTAGATTCTTTCTTTGGCAAACAGATTAGATTGCGGCGCATTTGTAATGTACTACATGAACAGGCTTGCCGATGAGAGAGATTTTGAAGATAAGCCAGATATTACGAAGTTTCGATCCGAAGTGATCAAGAAGTTACTGAATCATCAGAAAAGTTGGATATCGATACAAGATAGGAGAAGAAGAGTGTTGTTTAAGTAGACTATTCATTGATTTTCATAAGCTTTTAGGGAACTATGTTATATATACTCATAGTTATTTAAAATTGTTGACTTGTAACAATTCAAGTAATTGGTCATGGAACTAGACTAAATGGTTATGCAACTGATTATGTGCATTGTCGTTTCATCATATAACTGATTAAAGTGACAAAAAGAGATGTTTCATGTAACTAGTAATGTAGCTAACAAAAGTAACTGTGCATGTAACTGTTTCTTTAACTACTGGTGTAACTACTGGTGTAACTACAACCAAACATGAATATATGTAAATTGCTTCTGTAACTACAAGCAAACATGAATAATAAATGTAACTAGTAATGTAGCTATGAAAAGTAACAGTGTAACTAGTAACGTACATGGTGTAACTACTGGTGTAACTACATGCAAACATGAATATATGTCATATATTTCCTTTAAACTTTGCAGCGTGCCGCTGCACCGCAATGGCAGCGTTCCACTGCACAATGAATATATGTAGAAGAAAATTTCTTAAGGAAATGTAACTGAAGATGTAACTGAAGATGTAACTGGAAATGTAATTATAAATGTAACTATAAATGTAACTAGCAATGTAACTAGTAGTGTAACTGTGCATGTAACTATCCTGGCTATTAAGTAACTACAAATGTAACTAGCAATCTAACTAGTGTCGTAACAGTACATGTAACTATCTTGGGTATCAAGTAACTATAAATGTAACTAAGAATGTAACTAGAGTGGTAACTGTGCATGACACTATCATGGGTATAAAATAACAATAAATGTAACTATAAATGTAACTAGCAGTGTAACTGGAGTGGTAACTGTGCACGTAACTATCCTGGGTATAAAGTAACTATAAATGTAACTATAAATGTAACTAGCAATGTAACTAGTGTCGTAACAGTACATGTAACTATATTGGGTATAGAGTAACTATAAATGTAACTATAAATGTAACTAGCAGTAACTATCCTTGAGAAATCCATTCACCATATGAACATTACAAGATTTCTAGAGTTTATATATTTCATATATTTCCTTTAAACTTTGCAGCGTGCCGCTGCACCGCAATGGCAGCGTTCCGCTGCACAATGAATATATGTAGAAGAAAATTTCTTAAGGAAATATAACTGGAAATGAAAAAAAATGCTGATGTAACTATTGAGATAAAGTAACGAATGAAAGAACAAGTCAAAGATTCTTTCACTTTCCTAATGTCGAATATAATCCAAGTCAGAAACCAAATAGCTATAATGTAACTATCAGCGTAACTAGAAATGTAACTGTCGGGGTAACTGTCGCTATATCGGATTTTTACAACTCGTTCTGTTGTGCTTGCCATATTTTCCACACCTGCCGCACTTTATCTGTTTTCTCAGTACTTCATCCTTACTTCTGAACCTTTGTTTTTTTGGTCTTCCGGGTGGTCTCCTTGTGAATGGCGGTTGTACAAAAATACTAGACTTTGGAAGCTCTAACGGCTTGGCAATAGAAGAAACATGATTGATTGTGTAAGAATAGGTTTGACAGTATTTCTCCACCTTGAAGCAAAAAAGAAGAGAATGATTAGCTCAAAATTAACTACAACAAAACAAGAATAATAATGTAACTAGTAATGTACCTACAAAAAGTAACTGTGTTACTAGTAATGTACATGTTGATGGCTATAAACTTCTAATTTCATGTAACTAGTAATGTACCTATAAAATGTAACTGTTTCTGTAACTACTGCTGCAACCACAAGCAAACATAAATAATAATGTAACTAGTAATGTACCTATGAAAAGTAACTGTGTAACTAGTAGTGTACCTGTTGCTGACTATAAACACCTAATTTCATGTAACTAGTAATGTACCTATAAAGTACTTTTCATGTGACTGAATATGTAACTACTGGTGTAACTATAAAAAAAAAAAAGGAATAAACTAACAAGATGAACAAGGATGAAAAAAACACCTAGTAAAACGGAGTGACATATGAATACAGTGAGGCACCAGCATTTTGCATAACAACAAGACCATGCGAACAAGGAAAACCATGAGAACTCCATTCACCACACGAACAATATGAGGTTGCCAAATTCACTATAACTCTATATTTCTGACAATGAACTTCATAGAGATTAGTATCTGATCTACTAACTTTCCAATGTCTTCCTTCGGCCAAGTTTTCCTTAAGCTTCTTTTCCATCTTCGGACACAAAAAAGTAAACCATTCTTTTGCTTCTTCTTTTCGAGAAGAAATCATCTCCATGTTCTTCACACGAATACCTTCATTCATCTCAACAATAGGAAGACATTTCAAAGGCAACACACAGTTGTTAAAACACTCTGCCAGATTGGATGTCATTTCACCAAACCCGTCCCCATTGAAAAAAGCCACACACCAGCTCTCCTTCGGAAGATCCTTCAAAAAATATTCAGCTGGTTTGCCACCTTCTGCCCTCAACAATGTCATATTGCTCTCATACATATCCGGTATGCGAGAATAAGCACAAGACATAAACAACTGCGGGATCCTCTACTTTAGGTAGTAATCACTACCAGATCCGAGGGCATAGCCGACGAAAATTTTTTCGTCGACTATGCCAAAATTTCGTCGGCTATAGCTTCTGCCGACGAAATTTTCGTCGGCTATAATTCGTCGGAAAAACGCCGTCGGCTATACCAATGGCCGACGAAAAAAAGGAAATCGTCGGCTATATGCGAGTATGGCCGACGACTTTACCGACGAAACATCATTTCGTCGACCAAACCCTGGCAAAATATCCGACGAAATTCGTCGGGTATTTTCAAGTATGGCCGACGATATCGTAAACAATAGCCGACGAAATTTGTCGGCTATTTGTTCTGAACTATAGCCGACGATTTCATCTATTTCGTCGGTTATTCCGTCGAAATATATTAATATTTTAGTAGGCATTAATTAGTTATAGCCGACTAAATAAGGTAATTTTCATCGGCTATAAGACTTATAGCCGACTAATATTGGTAAAAATCGTCGGCTATAGTGCTTCTAGCCGACGAAATAATGCCAAAATCGTCGGCTATTCTTACATTTGGTGAAAAAAAAATTAAATTATTTTCTAAATTACCATTCCAAGCAACCTGCAAATCACAAAGACAGTCCATGCATTTGCACCAACAAGAAACACGTCTAAATGACTTATTATTTAATTCGTTCCAATATACATAAAATATAACCCTAATCATCGCCTAAACCACTAAAGTCTACGACGTCATCCCCAGTATCCTGCTCTCCATCATGCTCGTCATCCTGCTGACCGAACTCGAGAGGTTGAGGCATTGAAGGTTCAACTAACGGCTGAAACGGGGGCGGGGGTGGAAGGCTTTGTTGTTGTGCGGCGAACATCTCATACCACCAGTTTTGTTGGCCGGCGTAGTTGAGTCGCCGAATTCTCTCGCATTCAGCATTCCAACTGGACAGATCTAAATAATGCTGCTGTGTTCTGCGGTGATGCTCCTGTGATCTCTGGAACTCGGCCGCCAACCTTGCATTTTCTTCTGCCAATCGCTGCACTTCTTCCCTCATCTGTTGGCTCTCCCCGCCTCCCTTCTTTTGACCTCCTTTAGTGGTCTTCAGAAGCCCTAGTCCAGAACTTCCCAAACCCCGGCAGTAGTAGTTGTTTGACCGGTTTGGGAAGGCTGCGTCGAACATCCTCGCTGCCGTTTAGACATTGGACCGGTCGACCTGGCGCGGGGCTTCTTCCAGATCTGCCTCTGAAATGTTCGGTTGTGTCTCCCAAACTACTTGCTGGAACACCTCTTCTTCGGCCCGGTTCACCATCTCCTAATTGGACGGGAAAAAAAAAAATTAATATTCTAACAAATATATAATTAAGTAAAATTAATAATTAAAATTTTAAAATTGTAATGAACGACTTACGAGCTGTTCTGTCGCTTGTGGATAAGCGATCTTGAACGTCTCCACGTACGGGTTGCTATCAGGATGATCTCTAAGCGCCTCCTCCTGATATTGTGCAAACGGCCTAGAACCAGCATGATGGGGGGTTGTGTTCCGGCGGCGGTTCTCAGAGTTTATCCGAGAACGTTGCTTCAAACAAATAATAAAATGTTAGAAAAATGCATAAAAAAATATTAGTGTAATAATTATAAAATAATTAAACTAATAATTAAAATTTTAACAAAATCAACATTTTTAGTGAAGTTTAGTATTTACCTGCATAACTGGGTTGTTGAAGTCTATTGTCTTCAACCAACGCCACTCGTACTCGCTGAACATGAATTCCCTAGGAGTACCCATACGACCAAGGTTGTCGTATTCGTTATAGTGGGAACGGAGCTCGTTCTTCCACTCTTTGAACCTACGAAAAAAATAAAAGTACGTTAGAAATATTATTATAATCATAAAATTTTAATAATTATAAGATGAGGAATTCCCAACGTACCTCGAGTTCTGCACGGTGTCCGCCCAATCCCGCTTGTGTTCGGCAATCTCAAAGAATGTCTGAAAAATAATATTTTATTAGTTTTACAATTGTAATAATACCGAAAATTATTAAATATTACGATAAATAAATTAAATTTTTTAAATTACTCACCGACGCGGCGTTGTTCACCTCCTTCTTTATCTCTTCGGGCACATCAGCCCACCGGGTTCACAACATAGGGACTCTGTCCCTAATCAGTGCCCCCACGCAACCCGAGTAGTCGCGTTTTTTCTTCCCCTGAACCTCCTGATTAGGAAGTTCGTTGATCTGAATCCTCCCGCTGCGCTCAACAGTTCTCCTGAGCGTGTCAAAACATATGACACCTCTCGTATTCCTCCGTGAACTGCTAGCGGCTGTCCCTATCACAAAAACGACGATTGGTTAATAAAATTAAATATTAGTGCGTTAATTTTAATAAAACATTTAATTAATAAAATCAAATGTTACCTGAACTGGATGACTCGTCTGTCGACTTTCCTTTTCTCCTCGCCGAAATAAGGTGGTCAGGGTTCTCAAATGGCTGCTGCTGGTATGCCTCCGCAGCACTCACGTACTGAGGCATATCAGGCCATATGGGCACACCACGATAGTCGACCTCCGGTATCGCCGGAATGTTGTACGGGAGGTAGAGCTGGTTTGGGAGAGTAGGACCCTTAGTCGAGTCGGCAGCAGACGTCGTCGGACTCCTCATCGGCTCCCGATGAACCTCAGGCATACGAACCTGAGGAACGTCTGCAACTATCTCGTCCTGAAATAGCTGCCGACTGAACCTCGGAGCATCTGCCCCGACAGGTGGAAATGAACTGCTCGACGGCCGCCCCGCCTGGAGAAGGGTCTGGTGCCGAGAACTCATACTCCTCCGCGGCTGGGATGAATCCACAGTCCTCCGCGGCTGGGAGGAATCCACACTCCTCCGCGGCTGGCTGGTGGTCCTCTCAGGCTGGCTAAGGGTCCTGTCGGAGTCTGCGGAACCGGCAGAACTTTTAGAACCTCTCGATCTGGAACGACGGCCTCCGAAGAACTGTCTGAATGCATTGGCCATCTGCAGCCGCGGCCATTTTAAATAATACTAACCATTAACCTAAATATAACTATTTATATACAAATATAACTATATTTCTTTATTAACATATATATATATATAATTAGACTACCAATTTATATATATATAATTAGACTACCAATTTATATATATAATTAATTTAACAATTTATATAACAATTTATATAATTAAAATTAAATATATAACAATTTATATACCTAAATTATAACAAATATATAACAATTGAATTTATTAACAAATATATAACAATTTATATAATTAAAACTAAATATATAACAAATATATAACAATTTATTATATAACAATTTATATAATTAAAATAAAATATATAACAAATATATAACAATTTGTTAAAATTAAATTTATTAACAAATATATAACAAATATATAACCATTTATATAATTACAATTAAATATATAATAATTTATTAAATTAAATAAAATTTAAAAAAAAAATTTTACCGGATCGGATCAGAGGAGGAGGAGGAGGAGCCGAATTAATGGAGGAGGAGGAGGAGGACAGTTCGGCAGCAGCTGCTAACGGCAAAGGAGGAAATGAGCAAAACGGAGGCTAGGGTTCGGCAGTTTCAGACTTATACCCGATAGAATAGCCGACGATTAAAAAAGATTTCGTCGGCTATTCTTTACTATAGCCGACGAAATCTTTAATATCGTCGGCTCTACTTTGAATATTGTCGGCTATTCTTTGAATGTCGTCGGCTATACTTTAGGCGCTCAGCAGCCGTCCGATCTCCCCCATCCAACGGCGGACAATGAAAAGGCGCGGATCGCAAGAGTTTAGCTGACGAAATATTTGAATTCGTCGGCTATACTTTAGAAAATCACAGCCGTAGGATCAGAGCCATCCAACGGCGGACAATAAGCGGATCGCAAGAGTTTAGCCGACGAAATATTTGAATTCGTCGGCTAAACCTTTGGTCAAACTGCGAAGTCAAACCTCTAAACGCTTTAAAACGGAAATTGGCCTGTGTAAATGACGTTTTTTGGCCTGACCTTCAACAGATAATAGTTTCAAATCGATGAGACGCAACTAATCGTATAAAAAATTTTCTCAAAATATTTACCGACCGTGAGCCTACCCATAGGAAAACGGGAGTAAAAAGCAGTTAACCGCAACATTCGGCACGCAGATTTTGTCGAAATCGTGTCATTTTTCAACCGTGGACGTATTTCATTATTTCGGTTATATCTTATTTCACGACACATTTGCATTTGAAGAGTGTACGTATAGTAACTATTTGAAACTATACATTCACTTAAACACTTAGTAAACAAGTTAAGGAACATTAGTGCATATATTCCGATTTTGAATCTAAAACTTTGGAAAATCTATTCCAACCGTCAGATATCACCGTTAAGATTAAATACATGTATGAAAAAAAATCCAACTACATCTGACAACGTTAAAGGCTCGATCGGGATGGTCAACCGGGTGAGTCAACCCTTTAAACGCTTAGAAATGGAAATTGGCCTGTGTAAATGACGTTTTTTGACATGACCTTCAATAGATAATAGTTTCAAATCGATGAGGCGCAACTAATTGTATAAAAATTTTCCTCAAAATATTTACCGACCGTGAGCCTACCCATAGGAAAACGGAAGTAAAAAACAGTTAACCGCAACATTCGGCACACAGAATTTGTCGGAATCGTGTCATTTTTCAACCGTAGACGTATTTCATTATTTCTGTCATATCTTATTTCACAACACATTTGCATTTGAAGGATGAAGCACTGGGTTGTCGATAGTGATAGAAAATGGAAGGTGGTCTTTTTTTTTTTTTTTTTTAAAGAATAGCTGACGAAATCAAACCTAGTACTCGTCGGCTATTCTTTTGTCGTTTTGTGTCTGAAATAAAATATGTATTTTTCAATTTAGTTTTGGCCGACGAAATCACGCATATTTCGTCGGCTATAATTAGTATAGCCGACGAAATAATACATTTTTCGTCGGCTATTCTTTGAAAAAAATAAAAAAATCAGTTGTGTTACACCTCTCGTACCCATATGTCCTGTTCATATATAACCAAAATTTAACATAAAAAAAATAGAAACCCAACAGTTAACATATTTCAAATTTTTTTTTTAAGGGGTTTGGAACCCAGCCTAGCTGGGAGGCTCATCCCCACGCCCGTTCATTAGAAATGATCGAGTGGATTACAAATGAAAGGATTACATCATCTAAATTACTTAATCCGTCGGATTGTAATCGGAATCATCGGATGAGTCTTCTTCGGTTTCTGAATTGCTCGATAGGGGTAATCTATGTCGTTCCTCACCACTAGAGTCCTCGTTAGTTTCTTCATTTGGATCAACATCAACAAGCAGTGGCTCTTCACGTCGAATTCGCACCGGCGTGTCTAGGCGAATAAAAGAGGAGTCAGGAATACCGTTTGAGTTGGGCTCTTGATACGCGGTGCCCCCTTCCTCGTTCTCTTCAGCCACTCCAAGTGTAGACGCCCGGTAAATGTTGCGATGGTGGATAGTGTTGACTACTTTTCGCGGGTCACCCTTGGCGAGATCATCAAGATAAAACACTTGTTTCACCCATGTGGCTAAAACGAACGGGTCGTCCTCATACCATGATGTACTAGTGTTCACACAAGTTATGCCGTATTGATCGGTTTTCATGCTCTGCGGCCGTGTGTCAAACCATCTACACTTGAAAAGGTGCACTTTCATGCCTTTCCCATAATGCAGTTCCACAACTGAATGGAGAACACCGTAATAGTCAACTCCATCATCCCCACCATGTGCCATAACCCCTGAATTTTGTGTTTTCAGTATGAGGTCTCTCTCTTCACATCGAAATAACACACCATTCACCTTGCACGTCGCATAAACTTTTGAATAGACCGGCCTCATCGCTAGAAGTCTGAGTTCGTGCGACCAATTTGGGTGATTATCATTTTTAATAAGGTCCATCTGCAACCATCAGAATCAACTATAAATATGAATAATTATACACAATAATATATAAACACGTATAGAATAGTGTTAAAGTTACGTACCCAGCGGCCGAAATACTCTGCGAATGTCCGGTTGTGGTAATCGAGATCACCTCCTACTTGTTCACAGTTTAGATGCATGTTCTTCAAAAACTGAACTTCTGGACAGTTGATTAGTACCCACCAATGTGCAATGGCTACCTCATAATCTTTCAACTTGTAGGAAACTGATAGGAGCACAATGTGCGACGATATTAATGTGCTTATGCCCTCGTTTATGCTTTGTTTAACCTTTATTTATCTAAGATTGAGTCATAATATAGTTAGTGTCAATTTTGGTAGAGTTTTGGTAAAATGTGTTTAATTGTCCGAAAAATGACTAAGTATGAGAAATCTGGAAAATAATGCAAAACATGTCTTTTTCGCGATTTTGTGACGAGTACAAATATGATCTATCCTTGTCCGAATTCTACGAAATTTTGTGTGCTTAATATTCATATACTGAGGAATGTTGTGTTAAAATTTCAGATCAATCGGAGTTCGGGAAGTCACCCAAAACTTGGCTGCAAAAGGGCAGTCCGAACATTCCAATCCAGGGGCTACAGGATTTTCCTGGGACTTTGTCCCAACTTCGAAAATTCATTCCCGACGACTTACATGGAATTTGGCCGACATATTTTATGGAGAGATGGCCATATGTGTCTAGTTTATCTGAGACTTGGAATCGCATCAATTGGAGCTCCACGGATGGAGATATGCCGGAATTACTGCAACAAGGTCAAATCTGCCGATTCCAGGAACCTACTGCCCCCTTTTTGTGTTTTCTGTTTTTGATGGACCAAATGGTGTACAAATGCATATGTGAAGATGGTTCAAGCTTTATGAAGGGAAGAGGAAGACATTTGGCCATGACATTGAAGGAAAACATGAAGAAATAAAGTCTCCTAGCTTGACTAGGAGAAGCTGCCGATTTGGGGCAGATCGGATGCAACATCAAGCTGCCGGCATTGTGGGGCATTTTTGCTGGATCAAAGCTTATCAATTGAAGTCCAAGACCATATAAGAAGTCCATGAAGATGTGAAGCCCAAGCCTTGAAGAAAAATTCAGAAAAGAAAACCTAATTGGACTAAGAAAGGAAGGTTGCAAAACCTTATTGCACTAGGTTTTCTGAACTCCTTTTGGCTTAAGGGCTGCCGGCAATCATCCCCCTTATTCTCTATATATACCCTCACTTTTCCTACAGAAAAATCATCTCATCTCTTGCAAAGCACTAGCCAAAACTCTACCAAATTTCCTACCCAAAGTTCTAACCCGAAACCCAAAATACAAAGTCACCCGATCTCACCACCATACACCACCGAACCATTCCCTGCCCTAGCTGCTGCCGATCCTCTTCCACCACACCAAGACGAAGCTCTCCAAGGTTTCTAAAGTGTGATCCATCCCTATGACTTGTATTTTTATATTCGGTTTAGTCACATATTGTTGTTATAAAAATACTTTGTTTCGTTTGGTTTTGTAAGATGAACATGAATTGCAATTTTCATTGGAGTTTATGTGATGACTTGTACGATTTTTAATGCATGGTTTTTGTATGTTTAGATAATTAGGGCAGTGGTATTAGAAGCATGTTTAGGATTTAAATTGGTTAGTAATCTAAGGGTGTGACTTAAAAGCCGAAGCATTAGTATTGGCTGGAAGCATGTAAATCTAGATGTTAGGTTTCATCTAACCCGAGTTATAACAAATAAAACTATATGCCTGACGGTTGTTTTGATTTGTTGTGCTCACGTAGGGTATAACCTTAGCTAAAACTTGCATGTTAAATAAGATGATTGACAACCTTGCTTATTTGCATGTTTTCGATTTTAGACTCTTGTGCTTAAATGTTAAAACGCGTAAAACCGGATTAGCATAAACTTTAGGATCGAAGGCGAATAGCATGATCTTAAAAGATTAGATGTCTAACAATTGGTTAAAAGGCTAATCGCTCTAATTGTGGTCGAAACTAAGTTGAGTCTTGAACATGCTAATACTTGTCTCTTACTTTCTTGCATATGAATCTTTGTGTTAAATTGTGTTTTGTGCTATGTGATGCGTGAGAGATGATGATCAAACTTGTATATAGTAGCCTAGGATTTATTTTCTATTTTTATTGCCGAGCCTAGTGTAGGGGCAGCATTGCTGCCGAACCATTATCCCCCATATGTGTGATGATTTGAAGTGTGATTTTGTATATTTGCACATGTGTTTTTGTCTGACAATATCATATTTCAGGTACCCTTAATCCCCGGCCTAGAACGATCCCTACTTATTATATACTACTAACGATTGTAGGGTTTGTTATTGCGTGCGAGCTCAGGCTCCCATCAGAAACTAGCATGTTTCCACCGAGTACAACATCGTCGGAGAGTATGGAAAGATTGAACTGTGAAGGTACATCTTCTGGTATGCTTTCCTGTAACGCTCCTAAATACAGCTTCATGTAGGTGACGCACTCGTGCGCAATATATGCTTCAGCTATACATCCTTCAGGTGCGGATCTGTTTTGGACAAAAGCACCGTATTGTCCAAGTTGCCTATAAATCAAGTTTTTAAAGTGTTATGATAATACATTAATACTATATCACATATATTGATGAGGAAATTAACATAAGGTGTAAAATACATACCTTTCCATCGGATACATCCAAGTGAAGTACACAGGACCGGTAAGCAACAACTGCCGAGGAAGATGGATCATGAGGTGAGGCATGATGTCGAAAAAATTTGGAGGAAATATCATCTCAAATTTACACATGATATGAACGATGTCTTGTTGCATTTTCCGGAGGTCAGATTTTCTCACTTCCCGTGTGCATACCTTCTGGAAAAATCTTGCCAACGCTACTAACGGCTCTACAACGTGACGGGGAAGGAACGGTCGAATGAAAACAGGGAAGAGACGTTGTAGCAGGATATGATTGTCATGACTTTTCAACCCGTAAAGATTGTTGAATTGTCTGTTCACACACTTAGCTATATTTCCAGCAAAGCCTGAAGGATACTTGGCCCGACTTATCCAATGGAAAATTTCTGGTTTATGCTCAGGCTTGACGGTGTAAGGAGCTTGAGGCATTTTTCTCTTCCCTTGTTTCAACCATAGTTGTTTTCTGATATTCATGTTTTGCAGATCAGTGCGAGCCTTAGGACCGTCTTTCGTCTTCCCCTCCAAGTTCAGCGTTGTGCCCACCACACTTTCAGAAACTTTTTTTCTATGTGCATAACGTCTAGGAAGTGACGGATCAGCAACTCACACCAGTACGGGAGTTCCCACAATATGCTCTTATGTGTCCAGAATTTGTACTCCTCAGGTCTTTCAGGTATTTCCGCTACAATATCGGGATGATTGCTGAGGGGCCCAAAATCGTACTCATTAAGCACTGCTAAAATTTCTCTTCCCGTCCATCTTCTGGGAGGACCACCGTGTTCTTCGGTTCCATCAAATGCGGCGGACTCGTAATGCCAATGGTGATCCGCCGGAAGGAACACACGATGACCCATTCTGCATATCTTGTTGCAATGAGGGGTGCTCCCATAATCGCTGAGGCACTCTGGACAAGCCTTGTATCCCCTAACAACGCTGCCCGACAACATACTATAAGCAGGAAAATCACTGATGGTACCAATAACCATGGCATGCATCTGGAACGTCTCCTGCTTGTACTTGTCAAAAGTGGGATGACCAACGTCCCACAATACCTTAAGCTCTTCAATCAATGGTCTCATATACATATCGAGACATTTCCCTGGGTAACCAGGCCCCGGAATCAACAACGTCAACATATTATATTCCTTCTTCATGCACATCCACGGAGGAAGGTTGTAAGGTACCAAAACCACCGGCCATATACTGTATGAAAGACTCATGGTGCCGAAAGGGTTGAACCCGTCGGTTGAGAGCCCGAGCCTAACGTTTCTGACATCTGACGCAAAATGAGGAAACTCATTGTTTATATGCTTCCAAGCCGCTCCGTCAGAGATGTGTGTCATGATATCTGCGTCTCCCGCGTCACGCTCACCGTGCCATCTCATAGCTTTTGCGGTGGTTTCTGACATGTACAACCGCTCAAGCCTATCTCTCAACGGAAAATACCGAAGCACTTTCACAGGTTTCCTATTGCCTGCTCCCGTCAACTTATATCTGTCAGACTGACATATCGGACATGCGTCAAAGCTAGTAAGGTCATTCCCTTCTGCATCTTTACCCCAGAAGAGAACGCAGTCAAATGCGCATGCATGGATCTTAATGTAGGAAAGCCCTAGATCTTTGAGGATACTTCGGACCTTACGGTGATTGGTAGGATTACGATGACCCTCCTCCAACAACGAAGAAGTGTACTGTAGATATTCATCCACTTGCCTGATGCTCGATTTTGTCTCGACTTTAATCCTCATTACCTCCATCACACTTTGAAGAACTGTCTTCTCAGAACTTGAAGACACAGGGGTCTGTTGCAATGCAATCAGTTTGTTGTACTTGTCAAAGGCAGCAGTGTTGACAACTTGTGGGAACGGCTGCACCAGGTCATGCATATATTGTTCCCCACGTACACCGCTTTCAAAAGGAAACACGTCGTTGACGAATGCCATTGTTGGATCGTTGGATGTACTACTACTGCCCGCCTCAAAAAACTGCCCATGATCATGCGATCCATCTAGTGATGGCTCACCGTGATATATCCAACGTTTGTACTTCGGCCAAAACCCATTACTCTTTAGGTGCTCCCATACTGTCCTAATCGGAAATCGACACATATCACTGCGACACTTACATTTCTTGCACGGGCAATAATGGTATTCCTTCCCGTTTGCATTTTCCTCGACGAACTGCAAAAAATCCACAACTCCTGTAGTGTATCGTCGGTCATGCCTTGGAAGCGAAATCCAACTCTTATCTCGATCCATATATAGCCTGATAATATATAATATATATGTATAACTTTAATTAATAAGAAATTAATTAACACATATATATTACAATATATATTATTATCAACATCAACTCATATATATATATACCATTAATTAACAACCATTATTTAAGTTCATTACACTATCAACAACCATTAATTAACATATTTATATATATTTTAACACTAATTAAAATAACATCAAATTAAAACACATAATTATACTCTAACTGAAAATCAACTCAACTACAACTCAAAATCAACATATATACATACATTCTAACACTAAAACAACAACAAAACAAAAAATCACTTACTATATCAAAATCACTACAACTCAAAATTAACTCAACTAAAACTCAAAATCAACATATATACACATATACGTACCTATATATAGCTCCACAATGTAAGAGAGGACGGATTTCAACAATACCCACAGATTTTTCACTCTTTCTCCCGTTTTTTTTCGTTTTTTTTTAAATGAGCAGCTTCTGTCCAGATCTAAAAATATAAAGACTTATAGCCGACGAAAATTCGAATTTCGTCGGCCAAACTTTCTAAAGTTTTCGTCGGCTATACTTTAAGAGAAAGGCCGACGAAAATCCAAATCGTCGGTCATTCTAGGGGTATAGCCGACGAAAAATATTTTTTAGTGAGGAAAGAAAAAATTGTCGGCCATTCTTGGGGAATAGCCGACGATTTTTTATTTTTAGCGACGAAATAAAAAATCGTCGGCCATTCTTGGGAATAGCCGACGAAAAAAGTATGTCGTAATCTGAAAAAAACCGTTGAACCTGCACAAATATAAACAAAGTGTTCATGTAGCTACCACTGTAACTATGTATGTAACAATAAAACTAAATCCAATAAATTGATGTCACCACAAAATGTGACTATATGTATAACAACAAAAGTAACACATAAGACCTAAAGCTGAAAATCATGCAGTTCAAGTTGTAACAATAAGTGTAACAACTTGTGCAACCATGCAAAGTAAACATATCAAAACTGAAGCTAAACTTCATGCAACCGATATTGTCACTATAAGTTTAACAATTATTGTAGCTACAAAAGTAACAAAGCAAAACTAAAGCTAAACTTCATGTAACTATGATTGTAACTATAACTTTAGTAACTGAACTTTATGTACCTGCACAAGGATGCCTTCACAAACCAGTCACAGCCGTCAGAAACTTTCTTGGAACAATAAACTACAACAGTTTCTTTATTATTCCGCAAAAAACTGAAGATCAAATCCAACCTCCACAGCATACATACGCAGCTTCAATCTAAAATCTTCCACCCCACCCTCAAAAATCTGACCCACTGAATGAATAAAAGACTCCCAGCCATGAGTGCGATATACCTTCGGCTCCTCCCGCTTATAGCAACCCAAATACTGGTTCTCCTCAAGCAAAACAGTACTCTCATCACTATAATTGTTACTAACAACACTCTCTAAACCAGAAACACTCGTATCCTCATATAAAACATCGACAAGGTCTGAGTTGTAACGTGACATAAGTCTAAAAAGTATTTTCATATCAATGTCATTTTCCAATTGATAT
Organism: Potentilla sterilis; assembly: GCA_963682095.1. Classification (NCBI taxonomy): domain Eukaryota; kingdom Viridiplantae; phylum Streptophyta; class Magnoliopsida; order Rosales; family Rosaceae; genus Potentilla; species Potentilla sterilis. The sequence goes on from OY821754.1 coordinate 27,431,075, forward strand.
ACCGTAACATCAGGATGGACGGTAAATCGAAGCTTGAAGACTATTCTATTCAAATCTGGATAGTGATCTCTTACGCGCTTGCAAAAATCTAAAAACGAACAATTATCCGAGAATGAAACCGCTGCTCCTTTACCACAACATACAAGCTTTGCTGTGTAGTTACAGTCCATTGTGCCTGCAAAAACAAAACATAAAAATATAACTATAAAGTGTAACTAGTAATGTATCTATAAAATGTAACTGCTTCTGTAACTACAAGCAACGAGGAATAATAATATAAATAGTATTGTACCTATAAAAAGTAATTGTGCATGTTATATTGCTTTTGTAATTGCTTCTGTAACTATAAGCAAACAAAAATAATAATGTAACTAGTAATGTACCTATAAAATGCAACTGCTTCTATAACTACAAGCAAACATGAATAATAATGTAACTAGTAATGTACCTATAAAAAGTAACTATAAGCACCTAATTTCATGTAACTAGTAATGTACCTATAAAATGTAACTGCTTATGTAACTACTGGTGTAACTACAAGCAAATAAGAAAGAATTATGTAACTAGTACTGTACCTATAAAAAGTAATTGTGCATGTTATATTGCTTTTGTAATTGCTTCTGTAACTATAAGCAAACAAGAATAATAATGTAACTAGTAATGTACCTATAAAATGTAACTGCTTTTGTAACTATAAGCAAACATGAATAATAATGTAACTAGTAATGTACCTATAAAAAGTAACTATAAGCACCTAATTTCATGTAACTAGTAATGTACCTATAAAATGTAACTGCTTATGTAACTACTGGTGTAACTACAAGCAAATAAGAAAGAATTATGTAACTAGTAATGTACCTATAAAAAGTAATTGTGCATGTTATATTGCTTTTGTAATTGCTTCTGTAACTATAAGCAAACAAGAATAATAACGTAACTAGTAATGTACCTATAAAATGTAACTGCTTCTGTAACTACAAGAAAACATGAATAATAATGTAACTAGTAATGTACCTATAAAAAGTAACTATAAAAACCTAATTTTATGTAACTAGTAATGTACCTATAAAATGTAACTGCTTATGTAACTATTGGTGTAAATACAAGCAAATAAGAAAGAATTATGTAACTAGTAATGTACCTATAAAAAGTAATTGTGTAACTAGTGATGTACCTGTTGCTGACTATAAACATCATACTGAAAACGTAGGTCTATTTTGTTATATTTATACCAATTCCGTATCACTGAAAAGATCATATAATGTATATACCAATTCTATTCAGTGTTGCTGCGAATCTAAATCAAAGTTTGCAGCGGTTTCATTAGGCATGCAAGACACGAGAGAGAGAGAGAGAGAGAGAGAGAGAGAGAGAGAAGAAAAATGAGGAAACTGACCTAGTCGATGAAGGCGTCGAAGAAGTGGCGATCGTCAGGGAAAATAGCGCAGACGAGGAGGCCTTTGTCGACAGTGGAGCACTCGTAATCCTAGAGCTAGAGGAAGAGGCGACGGGAGCGGCAAGGGAGGGAATCAAAATCGATGAAAGCTTCGAAGAAGCAGCGATCATCGGGGAGGACAGCGCAGATGAGGAGGCTTTGTCAACGGCGGAGCACTCGTAGTCATGGAGCTAGAGGAAGAGGCGACAAATGAAATCAAAATCGATGAAGGCTTCTCGGCGATCGTCAGGGAGGACAGCGCAGATGAAATCAAAATCGATGGAGGCTTCTCGGCAAATGAAATCAAAATCGATGAAATCAAAATCGACAAATGAAATCAAAATCGACGAGTGCGGCAACAAATGAAATCAAAATCGATGAAGGCTTCTCGGCGATCGTCGGGGAGGACAGCGCAGATGAGGAGGATTTGTCGACGGTGGAGCACTCGTAGTGATGGAGCTAGAGGAGGAAGATGCAGCGGAGAGAGTCGAGATCGGCGAAAGTAACAAAGGCTAATTCAGAATTCAAAATGGGAAAGAAAGGAAAATAGCGTGGGAGCTAAGAATACGGGCTATTCTGTTAGAAGAGAAAAGTGTGGACCTGTTATAACTGAGGGTAAAACAGTCATACAAAAAAATAAACTCTGACCATTTTATCATTTAATATAAGATAATTAGACTATTTTATCATTTGTTATAAACAGAGCTGACTTTTTTAACATTTGAAAAAAATGAGTGATCTAATTATCATTAGTATGTGGATATGGTAGGTTTTTATCATTTGCCCATTTTTTATTGGGTGGTACTATTCAGATACTAAAAATCACGCCCCATCTTCAACAATGTTCTAAAACAAGGTTGCCTAGACCGCCAAAGCGTTAGGCGGCGCATCACCGCCTAGAGAAATGGCTCCAAGGTGATGCTAGGCGTTTCTGGAGTTAGGCTGTGAAGACCTGTCCCAGAATTTTTCTCGAAAACCTGAAACATGTCCGAAATAGAACCCATTAACCAACTAAAAATCTCTTTCTCCCAAACCGCAACCACCCTTCCACTAGGAACAAAGAATAACATTCCGCATAAAATAACGGAATTTCATGTTAAAAAACCAACCACGGTGGCAAGGCACCGCCGCGGGCAGCGGCGGTCAACACTGCAACCGCCACAAAAAATCACCAAAATCTACTAAAAGTTCCTACTCAACAATTAGATCAACTTTCCCTTCTACAACAATCACAATTTCAAATCTAAATAGGTCAATTGATAAAAACCCCCAAACCGGTACTATTCACCAAGAACCCTAAAAATTTCAAAGTTCAATTCCTCCTTACTTGGTTCGAATTGACTCAATTCCTTCCATGAAATTATTGTACGGGAGGAGCCCTTTCTTTCCTGACCCAAAATCGGGCCAAGAGGTGGCCAGAGGTGGGAGTTCCCGGTTTGACACAGTCGAACCCTCCCAACCTTAGCACGCCTAAACGGCGGCGATTCACCTTGAATCACCACCGTAGACTTAAAGAAGGAGAAGAGACGAGCCGAACGGCACCGGTGGCGTACCGAACGGTGGCCGGAAGGCGGCGCGGCGGCGGAAACTCCAACGAGGCAGTGGGGAGCTCGGGGTCGGGGAAAAAGCAAAGAAAAAGGGAAAGAAATTTTCTGATTTTCCCCTCCTCCCCCCAGATGACCCAATTGCCCTTCTATTTCTCTTTTTATACTCACGACTAAAATGGAAACTATCGTTTTTACGTCACAACTTTTACATTCTGACTCCGAAAAATATATGCGACTACCAACCTCGTGGGTAGGAACCATCCCGTGGCTCTATAAAATACGACGACCCCCTTAGTTGGTGTACTGAATGAATCATTAAACATTTAAAACCAAACCAATTCATAACTCAAATAAAATAAACTGATGGAGAAGTGGCTACACCATAAATCGGAGCCTCCCAGGCTCGGGTCGGAACCTCCCAGGCTCTAAGTAGCGTCCCACGCTACGGCTAGCTAGCAATCACGACGACCCAAATAGTGGTGTAAAACCAAAACCAAAACCAAATCAACTCTGAAACCACACTTCACCCAATATAAATTAGCCACAATATTTAAGCAAAATATGCAGCGGTATAATAGTATCAGGTTGAAAATTATACAAAATACACTATCATCTAATTGTTTGATCGCAAATTTCTTATTCCAATGGCTGCTCATTCTAAAATTATAAACATTTGGGATAATTGCAAACTCAGCACACCACCACCATTGATCCAACTAATACTGATTCCATGCATACTACAACACATCACCAATGTTCCAATTAACACCAACATTTAACCTAAAATAAGAATACCCAAAATAAAGTTTCAACCAACAAAATCATGTAGGTAAATTTTTATTTTAAATTCCTGCATATAGCACCTCATAATAATATGAGAATTTATTTAATGCAAACTGATCTGAAAACCAGGTTAGATTACGTACCAAGTAAAGAGAAATTAACAAATAGAGCAAAACGCGAATGAAGGAGTCATAGGAGCTTACCTGGAAAGTCCACGACTATCCCTCTATGGCTCCTAGCAACCACAATATGATTAGATATATGAATGTCTAGTCACACTGTACTTCTGAAAGATCTCCTGGTCTACCACTTCACATTCATTGTTTAATGGTATTATTATTAAAATTACCGAGTTGAGTATTAACAAAGACTACAAAAGTAACAAAAACTAACTAGTACAAGTAAAGAGAAACCAATACAATTATATAGCCACATTGTTGAACTTCCATTTCAACAAAATGTATGTTGCATCACAGAATTCAGAAAAAAAAAAATTAAAAAAATTCTTCGATACTGAGTACTTAACTTCAGAAAATCACCACAATTCATTTAACTTATCAAAGAATACCAAAAGCTCCAGATTAAGTCTACACACTTTGTCATACAACTACATAAAATTTCAAGTCAAATGAACTCCTCAATCATAATGATATTCGAGCTCAAATCTGCTGCACTGAAAATATACAAAAAAAAAATTCCTGAACTGCACTCATAACTTCAGAAAATATGTATAAATCACCCACCTTACCAAAGGGAATGAAAATTTCCAGATCAATAGTTAACAAGTACAGGATCAAAATATCAAAATTTCAGGAAATTTGGACATCAATTCGATAGGTAAATGATGTTCCAAAGTGGCGTGCAGAGGAAGAAAATTTCTGCAGAATCTCATAAGTATAGTTCTTTCAGTAAGCAAAGTGTTTCAACAGCTAGTAGTCAAACAAAAGATTTAGTAAAGACGGTTCATAAGAAAACAAAAGAAAATAAAAGCTACAATGTCAAACTGAAGTCAGAATTAGCTAGCTGGGTGACTCTGATCCTTGGCATTTACAGCATAGAACAAGGTAAAGTGCGATACCACAAAACATGAACCAAACTATCCAATTGGCTTTGGCCCCAAAAGCAAAAACAGAAAGGATTCTCCACCAAACTATCTAATTGACTTTAAACTTTGAAGCTCGGTGGACGTGCGGCCTAGATGATATCGTCTAGACACAACATTCCGTGGTTTCAGAAGGCTAGAACGAAAGTTCTATCATGGAGCAAGGCAAGACTCGTTGTTGGTTACCACGGAGAGCGAACTCCCTATGGCCTCCTTCACAAAGAAGAGATAGCAATCTGTGGGCCTTGAGATATAGTTAAACAAACCTTGACATCCATAATAAAGACAAACGAACTAATAGACGAACTTTTATGCCCCTTACTTAGTTTGGAATTTTGTGTTGATATTACCACTATTGTCTAATAAAAGCCGCCCTCGACCTCATAAAAATGGATCTGCCAAGTCATCGCTCGTATAAAAGTTGAGGGGCCAATAATAGCAAATGCTATTATTGATCAGGGCCACTTTTCTCAATCTCATAAAAGACGGGTCTGTCAAGGCATCACTCGTATGAAGGGTTAAGGCTAATATCAACAATAGTGACCTTACCTATTCCTTCTTCCCCTCGAAACCAAAGTAAATAAAACACAAATAAACTTTTAAACTTCTAGTAATTTAACTAAGTGTTACAAACATATATCATATAGTAAACTGAATAAATTTCGGCAAAAATTATAAAACCAAAATAAAACCCTAATTACTATTACAAACCGAAAAACTTAAAATTATACAAAACCAAAAACTAAAACTTAAACAATCTGAAATATGAATAAATAAACAATTGTTACAAAGTAACACTTCATGAAATTAAACAATTTTAATTTCCCCGGCAACGGCGCCAAAAATTGATGGAGATTATTATACACGCACATTTGTATCTGCAAAACAACTTCATACATATATTACCCTTCTTGTGTCGATTGTAGTATTGACAAGTAGGGATCGTTCTATCCGGAGAAATCAAGGGCATTTAATCACATAAAGCATCACATAATTATATGGGGGGTTTGGATTTATATCTAACAACTACTGAAATTTACGAAAATTAAAATCTAAATTATTATTTGCACATGAGCATCTTCTTTCACACATATCCCTACACACAAAACTCACAAAACATGTAACAATTTCGCACAAGATAATAAAGTAGCAATCGGCATGCATTCAAGATTAGTTCTAGTTCCAATTTAATTAGAGCCTTTGTGGTTCTTCTAATTAGTCAAAAATCCTTAATTATTTAGAACCAGCTTCGTGCATAATTCTAAACATAGTGCTAATTAGTTTAAAGACACTTCGTGTAGAAATTAAACCAAAAAACACATAAGCACAATAAGTCGAATTGGAGACATATTAGCAAGTATGGCGTCACCTCATCTCACATCGATATGTAGATTTTCAGAATTACTCTAGCCCTTAGAACCAATACAAGGTAAACCAACTTTATGTTTATAATCCACCTCATATTGTATTCGGCAAGTGAAACCAATACACAAGGTACAACCATGATCAAGGCTGCCCTCATGCATCGATTTATATGCATATGAATTCAGAAAATAAACCAAAATAAAACCAAGAACACATGCGATTTCAACTATATCATAAACCCTGATTAAAAATCATTACACATCAAGTACATAATCCGAATATTAGGTAATCAAGTAGCTAATTCGAAAATCCAAATTAGAATTAATAAAACCAAATAAACATTCACAAATCCATACAATCTTCATAGACAAAGTATTGTAATTACAAAGAAAATATAAACCCATGAGAGTAGAGTGAATCACACTTTGATAAGTCTTCAAAGAAGCTTCGGCAAAGATGGATTCGGTGATGATGGAGATGCGATTTAGGTTAGGTGATGGAAGGGGATTCGGCTTATATTTCTTCGGTATTGTAGTGAGAGTTCGGCATAATTTTGGCTTATGAAAGAGAGAGAGAAGAGATTATTTTTATGTGTCAAAACCGTTCTTTATATAGAGGCAAAGGTAAAAGAATTCGGCAGCAACTAGGGTTTACAAAACCTAGTTTTTCTCAAACTTATCTTGCTGGCAGATTTGACCTTCATGTGAAGATTACGCAATATCTCCCTCTAAAAAATAGCTATTGAGGTGATTCTAACTGATTTGGAAACTAGACTCCCGTAGCTTTCCATCCATATATGGCACACCATCTGATTCAAAGTGAGCTGTCCTGGAGAGTCCGTGGAAGTTGAATGACGTGCACAGTAATTCTGCCGAATTTAATCAGGTTTTCTTGCGATTTTTCTTCCTCTTTTTCTGAATTATCTCTTCCTTTTCTCTTGAATTTGTTGCTGAATTTCCCTTGGATAATTACTGAATATCCTTGCAATATCTCTTCCATTTATTCTTGATTTAATTCAGCCTCTCTTCTTATCCTAGTTGCATTGCAACTCTTCTCTTGCATTCGGCAATAGGTAATAATTTCTGCCCGATTTCTTCTTTGTTTTCTCCACCAAATTTCCTCAATTAATTTTTGAAAATAAGAGAGAAGAAATATTTAAAAGACAAGAAAGAATGTAGGAGAATTATTAAGAGTATGATTCCTGATTCATTCAGGATTTCCTGGTTCAACAAGGAGTTCTACTTTGATGGAAACTCTTAGAACTTTCGACGTTTTCAGAAACATCGAGACATTGTAGACTCCTAAACTGATTAAGACTCTTATTTGCATAATGAGTCCTACTTTGAATCAAACTCTTGACTTAAGAATCCTAGTTCAACTCAAACTCTTCACAAATTCAGCGTTTTTAGACGTTTTAGCTCATTTCACAAACCGACTCTACCAAAGACTCCAGACTTGACTAAACGACTCTATAATACAACAATAAGGGTCAAGCATTACATAAATGAGGGTAAAAACGTATTAAGAACGTCGCATATAATGCTCCTATCAGTTCTGTGATCAGTCTTCTGTTTATGTCTTTAAAGATATGTTGGTTTTTGGGTTATGTATTTAAGATGAGTGAGTGACTCCAGGAATCTTGTTTGGCTTTAGAAGTTTGGTTCTTTGGGTCATTTTCTTAATTGGGTGTTCAATGGCTTGTTTGTGTATATTCTGTGTTTATGTTTATTCTCTTACTGTTCCGATAAAAAGGGTGTCGATGTTCATGGTAGTCAGTAATCGATTTGTGGATTGTGATCGCTTACGTTTGCTATTGTTTCGGTTTGACTTCCTCATTTGTAAAGTGAGATTCGTACAGAAAAGATGAGTTATTACACTATGTTTAGTTTTTGTTAAACTATTTAAATGTTTTGGATTGTGATCATACTGTTTCATTTTGGAGTGTGTTTTGTGTACTGAAATGATGTTTAATTTTTCAGAGTTTGATGTTATATGAAGTATGTCATAGGAGCATCAAAATCATGATGGTATATATATATTTAGTATTGCTTTAGCCAACAAGAGCGGGGGTGTTGGCAATGTGCACATTACTTATGACGTGACCATATAAAGTGGCGCGATCATTGAGCTTAGGTAGCTCGGGCTAAATAAAGCCAACACATAGCTAACAGGTTTGCGGTGGCATTCCTATTATTATCTTAGTGAACAGATTTGCAGAGGCATCGGCTTATGATATATAAATTGTGAGATGTTTGTTGAAAGGCAATGTGTACCTGTGTGGTGTTCTTTGTTATTGTGATTTATTGAATCTTGTTAGTGTGATCATCGAGTTCAGTATTGAGTATTGTCTTTGACTTTTGAGTCACTCACTGAGCCTATTTTGCTCATCCCTCAGTATGATTTGTGTTTGCAGATTTGGTGGTAGTAAGGATGGTGACTCTGAAACTTTGGTTGAACATGTTTTCCTTTTATTATATTTTCTACGGTACTTGTAAATAGTATTTTGTCCAGTTTCATTTGATTTGAGCTAAATCTATGCTCAGGTTATGTATTGGTTATTATAAAATTTATTTACCTTCTACTACCTTTCTCTTGTGGTATTTGTGGAAAAACTTGAGATCTCATATTTAGTTTTGGGATCGGGGCGTGACAGTACTAATGGAAAACCTACTGAAGTTCATACAATTGCTGTAATTCCATGTCATGTCAAGCTAGGGGCCAGCCGACAAGTAATCAAATTAGACCTATACTTGAATCTCTAATACGTAACTCAAGCAAAATCGCGACTTGGAAAACAAGCATGCCAGTCTTCAAGTATATAAATATAGTGTTCTTTCCCTGCCGTGCTACATGCAAAATATTGGATGTACTTGCGGCTTGGTGAAAGATGATTCATCATGAAAAGCACAGATCCAAAGTCCATTAACTCAATGGAAAATACGAACTGTAAATTAAGGCTTGCAAGCACGCTACTATTGTATGATCCAAAATTACCACTACATGCTACGTAATCTTTGAAAAGCACTACAAAGCTCATGCTCAAGCCAAGTTCAAGCTCAAGTCCATCTATACATTGCCAAGCACATGATCATACCAAGCACGTGCTCATGCCAAGCTCATGCTCAAGTCAAGCAGAGGCATGATCAAGAAAAACATGCCAATACTTAAACAAGTTAATGTCAAACAAAAGTAACTTTAAGCATTTAAATACCAAGCACCAATCATACCAAGTAACCAAGCTCAAACCTTTTAATACTGACTCTCCCTTAGAACACCAAATTGGACACAAGGTCAAGCTACCAAAGCACACACACCAAGCTAGGACAACAAATTAATCAAGACATATATGCATGAGGCAAGACAATTCGAAGAACCGGATAGCCAAATGCTGCTATAAAAGCATTATGAGTTGTTGTCGTGCCGTATGATTCATATCAATGATGCTTCCCTTAACATTATTTGACAATGACCTTTTCTTAAGCCAATATACTAGCCTCTTATTCCTACATACTATAGTCCTAAACAAGATCAAAAACACAATAAAACCAAACAAAATAATCGATCCAAAATTAGCAAAACTAGAAACAAGTCAAAATGTTTCAACTCAAATAGTTAGTCACCGAACTTCCATTAGTAACCAACAAAGTAACCAACAAAATTGTAAACAATAATAACAGGAGATTTCCAATCTCAACAACACTAGCAGATAAAAGGAACCACAGTCCGAGGACTATGGCTCTGATACCAATTGTGAAGACTCGTCTCAGAATTTTCCTCGAAAACCCGAAATAGGTCTGAAATAGAACCCATTAACCAACTAAAAATCTCTTTGCTCCCAAACCGCAACCACCCTCCCACTGGGAACAAAGAATAACATTCCGCATAAAATAACGGAATTTCAGGTTCAAAAACCAACCATGGCACCACGGCACCGCCGTTGGCAGCGGCAGTCAACATTGCCACCGCCACAAAAAATCACCAAAATCTACCAAAAGTTCCTACTCAACAAGTAGATCAACTTTCCCTTCTACAACAATCACAATTTCAAGTCTAAATAGGTCAATTGATAAAAACCCCCAAATCGGCACTATTCACCAAGAACCCTAAAAATTTCAAAGTTCAATTCCTCCTTACCTGGTTCGAATTGACTCAATTACTTCCATGGAATTGTTGTACGGGAGGAGACCTTTCTTTCCTTACCCAAAATCGGGCCAAGAGGTGGCCGGAGGCGGGAGTTCTCGGTTCGACACAGTCGAACCCTCCCAACCTTAACATGCCTAAACGGTGGCGATTCACCTTGAATCACCACCATAGACTTAAAGAAGGAGAAGAGACGAGCCGAACGGCCACCGAACCGTGGCCGGAAGGCAGCGCGGCGGCAGAAACTCCAACGAGGCAGTAGGGAGCTCGGGGTCGGGGAAAAAGAAAGGAAAAAGGGAAAGAAATTTTCTGATTTTCCCCTCCTCCCCCCAGATTACCCAATTGCCCTTCTATTTCTCTTTTTATACTCACGACTAAAATGAAAACTATCGTTTTTACGTCACAACTTTTACTTTCTGACTCTGAAAATATTTCGAAATTACCGACGAAATCGTATCGTCGACTCTACAACATTGGAACCACAATAGATTATTCCTGAATAAATGGGAAAATTTCGGATAATAACTACGAATACTACCTTACTAAATTACCATGCACGGATACGTTTATCGGTAACTAATATAAAACTCAGTAATGCAGTAAAATTGGGTTCAGGATGTGACATAGGCGGCCGCTTAGGCGGCCCGGGCGGTCTTGGGCGAATCTGGGCAATTTGAATTAAAAAATAAATAAAAATCTTCAGACTTTTATTTGTTTTAACTTTTAAGATAAAACTTTAATTCTAACATTATTATTATAACTAGTATTGTATGAACTTTGGATTTTAGACGATTTTGATTTGATTGGACATTGGAATATTTTGAAATTTGATGTTTGAGGATTCTATATGTTGCGTATTTTAATTTATAATTATATAAAAATTGAATACATGTATAAAAATAATTAAATATTAAATTATATAAATCCGCCTACAAAGTGCTTACAAGGCCGGTTAGCAGCTTAGATGCCCCAAGGTAGCGGTCTGCTCCCCTAGTGCTTAGCGAGTTTTACAACCTTGATCTTCAATGATAGCTAATGAGAATCAAATGTCAAGTGGTAGCAATTAAAAGTAACAAAAAAATAGTATAGGTGTGTTAAAAACAAAAAAAGGTAAAGCTCTCATTTGTAAGGGGATTCGGTTCCATTCAGTTCGGTTTTTTAACAAAACTGATAACCAAACCGAACTAAAATTTCTGTTCAGTTCAGTTCAGTTTTTTATTTTTTGAGGTAGTGAACCGAAAATCAAACCAAACCAAACTGAACGGTTCGGTTCGGTTCGGTTTTTTTTTTTTAAGTTTAATATTAAATATTTGTATTTTAGAAAAAACTTAGTGAAAAATTCGCTAATTCGACTATTCGAGTAGTTGAGTTTTTTTTTTGCTCCTAATAGTTCCTTGTTTTTATAAGCATACGTATCCAATCTATTGATAATATTTATGACAACAAATCATCAATCTACAAAAAATGTAACCACCAAAGTCTCAACTCTTAAAGATTCAAACTATAACACCATAACTTAATATTAAAAATAAGGCCTTGGATATTGGAGGCAACATAGCACTCTTAATATTTTGGGCAAATGTTATAAAAGGTCATTGTGGTTTGGGGTCATGTTTATATTTACCCTCGTGGTTTATAAAGGTCTAATTTTGGTCCTTATGTTTCATAAATTAGTTAATTTTGGTCCTATTTTAACGTGAACCCTAATAGCAGTTTAGCATTAAGTTCTAGTACTAATACATGTGTTGATTTGTTATGTAAAAAAAAAACCTATTTCATTAAAATAGTTCTGATGTATAACATACAAATTAAAGGTTTTATAAAAGAATTATTTATTACAGGCTTATGTATTTACACATGTATATTTAAACTGAAGGTAATTATACATTGATTCATCACAATGATAAGATTCGTGATGACTTGCTCTCTGAAATTTCAGATGAATTATTCAATAAAGTGTTAAAATCTCAGACTTCTTGTGAATTTAAACACGAATTGAATGAAGAAAATAAAATAAGGACAAAAAATAGGTGATTTATGAAACACAAGGACTAAAATTGGACATTTTTAAATCACGAGGACAAACATAACCATCACTACCAGAAAAGGCGTCATAGCCGACGACGCCATCTCGTCGGCCGTTTCCATTAATTCGTCGGCTATAGTCATAGCCGACGATACTTCGTCGGCTATAGTCTCGTCGGGAATGCTCCGTCGGCTATACTATAGCCGACGACACGAGGCGTAAGTCGTCGGCTTATAAACCGCAGGGTATAGCCGACGAATAAAGCGTCGTCGGCTATACTTCGAACATTGCCGACGAGAAGATCGTCGGCTTTAACAATTACGTAACTGCCCCTAACCCGAAGTATAGCCGACAACACTATCGTCGGCTATACGTCCGTTTTAGCCGACGATACTATCGTCGGCCATAACAATCGCCGGTACCAGGAACGGCTTTTTTTTGCCTGAAGCCGGGAGGGTATAGCCGACGACATATGGTAAACATCGTCGGCTATAGCCCTTATAGCCGACGAAATTTGGTAAAAATCGTCGGCTATAACTGTTATAGCCGACGAAATAATGCCAATATCGTCGGCTATAACCCCTAAATATTTAAAAAAATTAAAAAATTTAACTCGGGCCCAATTTCTCTTCGTCTTCGGGGGCTGCAGAAAATGCACAAACAAACATCCAAATATCCAACAAATATCCACATCAATTCATCCCTAATATCCTACATACTGTACAAATTAACCCACTATATCTACTCATCATCACCCCCTAAACGCGTAGCGTCGTCGACCGGATCGTTCGAGTTCCGGTGGCTATGGCTGTCCTGATCGGCTGGCGTACTCCGATACTGGGGGGGAGTGGGGACGACGAACTGGGGCATCTGTGGCGGAGGCGGGGGCTGGAGTCCAGCCTGCTGGGCCTCCCAAGACTGCTGCATCCATCGGTACATCTCCGCCACAGATGCGTCTCTGGCCTGCTGCGCCGAAGCCTCCGCAGCCCTCGCCAACTCCGCCTGCTGGAGCGCCTCCACCGCCCTCGCCAACTCCGCCTGACTCCTCTGCAGCTGCGTCTGCAAGTCTCCTCTCGTCGAAGCCGCACGCTGCGTGCTGGGATTGGCCGGCGTGAACTTGAGAACCCCATCTCCCGCCGCGCCTAGGCCTCTCTGGTAGAAGTAGTTGTTCCCCGTCCCTACCGCCGCGTGCATGATCTGAGAGGCCAAGCGCGGCTCAAGGGTGTCGATCGTGGAGGCAAACTCCGCGGTCGCCTCGTCGGACGCCCCGTCTCCCAGAGTGTCTCGCGCGATCCCGAAGGTGATCGCGTCGGTCTCCGCATCTATTTCCGCCTAATTGACAAGAAAATATAATAAACGAATTAAAAAATATATATATAAATTAATTTCATAAAACACTTTTATTGAAGATGGACGAATACTTACCACTTGGTCGGGACGCCCCGGATACATCTGCGCATGAATCCACGACAACGGCCTCAGCGGTCGGTCCCTCCTCGCCATCTCTGCCCACTGCCTCCAGGAGCGGGCGCCGCCGTGGTGGGGGTGCTCGTTCCTCCTGCGGTTGTCGCTGTTCGTCCGCGAGATTTTCTGTATTATAACAACAAACATATAAACGCAAATATAAATTAGTAACTAAATTAAAATATTAGGAACTAACCAAAATAAAATTAATAACTAATTTAGTTACTAACTAATTTAATTTAATTAGTAACTACTTAACTAACTAATTTAATTAGTAACTACTTAACTAACTAATTTAATTTAGTAACTAACTAACTTACTAACTACCTAATTTTATTTAATTTAATTTGATTTAATTTAGTAACGAACTAACTAACTACGTAACTAACCAACTAACTTAATTTAATAACTAATAACTAACTAACTAACTAATTAATTGAATTAAGTAACTACATAATTTAATTATTAAATAACATTAAAAAGTTATATACTACCAGGCTAAATTTTCTTACCGAGACCCTGTCGCTCCCGAAGTAGGCTACCAGCCATAGCCACTCGTACTCCCTGTACCGGAACTCGTGGGGGGTTGCAGCTCGCCCCAAGCGCTGCTCCACATGGTACGTCCTGTAGTGCGTGGACAGCTCGTTCTTCCACTCGGAGTACCTATATTAACAGAACACAACTGTTAGATATATTCGTACACTGCCAATAAATATATTTATACAAAAAAAAGCAAAACACATAACCTGTTCTTCAGCTGCTCGTCTCTCCACCAGTCCAAGGTAGGATGGACTCTAAACCATTGCTGCAACATTATAAATTAATTAGAAAATATTTTTATATAGTTATAAGGACTGAATTCATAATTGTTTATTTTCTATAATAAAAAATCATATTTAACTCACCGACAGTGCATTGTACACTCGCGCCTTGATCTCATCGGGCACAGAGCCCCAGTCGGGCCACAACAGTGGGACCCTGTCCCGCACGAGCATGCCCGTCGCGTTGATGTACTTGGTGGTGGTGTCTCTCCGCTCAATCGGGCGTCCATCCTCACCGGGACCGGGCAGGATCTCTCTGATCCCACCGGCCAGCTCCCTCTCCAAGGTCGACATGTTCGCTGGCCCTCTGGTCCGTCTCGTCCCCGCGGGTTTATTGACGAGGACGCCTGTTAAAATGAACACATAGTTAAATAATTATTTAAACTAACTAATTAAATAATTAATTAAACAATCTAAATAATTAATTAAACTAACCAATTACCTGCGTCGTTGTACTGCTTGTCCTTCTCACGAACGGCCCACAGGCCGCGGCAGTCCTCTGAGTCGAAAGGACTGTAGAAGTAGGCCTCCTCCCAGGGAATCTCGTGGGGCCGGTCGTGCCTCCAAATCTGCCTCCCCCTGGCGTCGTACTCAGGGATGGCAGGGAGGAACTGGACCATGTACATCCCCGATGGCGGAGACATACGGGGCGTGGACCCTGAGGGGCCTGCTCCCCCTGACGGTGGGCCCCGTAGCTGTGGACGCTGTCGCTGTGGGGGGACAGGGAGCATCTCTGGAGGGTCCAGATCGGCGCGCGGTGGGGTCGGCTGCCGATCCTGGAACAGTGCTGAAGTGCACTGGGGTCTGGTGGCTCTGCGTCCTCCTCCGACACTCGAGTCAGGGCCCGCTCCCGTCGACTCATACGAGGAGCCCCCACGTGGATCGCTCGGCGTCAATCCCATCAACGTCTCCTCTCGTCGACTCATAGGCCGGCCTAGGCCCCGACGACCGCTGGATCCGCTCCCCCCACGGCTGGATCCTGCCTGAGCGTCGGGGTCGCTCTCGGTCCGTCTGCCAAGCCATCGGTCTACAAAGCGACGGTTTCCTGCACAATTAGTATATAAATTCCATAAATTGCACAAAAATTTCACAAAAAAATTAAAAACTTCATTCAATGTATATATACCTAAATATATTTATACCTAATTATATATATATATATTCCGAAATATAACACAAAATTCCTTAAATTTCACAAAAAAATAAAAAACTTTTTTAAATATATATATATACCTAATTATATATATACATAACTATATTTATACCTAAAGGTATATATATATACCTAAAAATTCTTGTTAATTCCTCAAAATTAAACAAAATTCCACACAATTCCATAAATTTCACACAAAAATAAAAAACTTCATTAAATGTATATATACCTAATTATATATATACCTAAATATATTTATACCTAATTATATATATATATATATCCTCCTAAAAATTCCACAAAATTCCACAAAATTAACAAAAATTCCACAACATTAAAAAAATTTCCACAAACTTCCATATACGTAATTATATATATATATATATATATATATATATATATATAACTTAAGCACGTATATAAGCGGTAGGAAGGATCAGTTACCTATTAAGGAGAGCGCCTCGAGCGTCCTTGCGGTGGGGCTGTCCTGCTCGCTCGACGCCAGGCTTGTGTGGTACGGGGGTTCAACCGGGCCAGAGTTTTTTAAAGCTTCCGGAAAGAGAGGTGTGGGCACATGCGCGGTCATTCTCCTTCCCGTAGGCTGTCCCACCTCTAGGTGCGGGAATTCGTTGGCATTGCTCGCGGGCCGCGATGCCGCCCGAGAAGTGCCCTGCTGGCCCCCTTTCTCCAAGGCCGCCAATAAGACGACGTTCACTGCTTCCAATTCTCGGCACCGGGCATCCGCCCTTAGCCGGTCCTGATCGCCCTCTTCTCGCAACCGCGCGACTTCTGCCTTCATCTTTTTTATTTCCTCCCCCGCATCATACCGGTCGGGGTTCTCTGAGTCTCGGCGATCGTGGGTTCTGTCTTGGTCGGGAGAAAGGGCGAACCTCGCACCGACCTCAGTCCTTATGTTTTGGGCCCGGTCGGGGATCTGAATTCGCTCTTTCAACCGTCCCGCGTCAGTTTTTATCTTCCTTCCTTCCATGGCCTCCGGATTGCGGATCTGACTGCTTTCCAAAGGATCGATCGGGTTCTATTCTCTGGTAGAGCAATGCTTACTTTTCTCGCGGATCAAAACCATTCCCACAGACGGCGCCAATTGTTTCTGCACAAACCCTGGGGCCTGGTAGAGACAGGTAAATCTTCGTACTATCTCCTGCAAACCTGCTTACTAAGGGGAATACCGGGCGGGCCGGTCTTCTCCTCTCCGATGCCTAAGTTAGTATAGTTGGAATAGATATAACTTAAGCACGTATATAAGCGGTAGGAAGGATCAGTTACCTATTAATGAGGGTAGTTGGGGCCCTTATATAGGTGGCCAGGAGTGAGGTCTGGCCTTACCCTTCGACGTGGGACTGGTTCCCTTCTGTTTGCACACCAAAGGGCAGCTTTGGTGACCTCTTTGGTAGGCAGGCGCCCCCGGTCCCCGGGCCCCTGGTGGTAGGATAGACTGCTGGACCCCGAGGCCGGGTGCTGGTGATCCGGTCCCGGGCCTTGGCTCGGCCCCTGGTACACTAGCGGCGGGTCTGTGGGCCTGCTGTAGCCCCTCTGTGGCTACTGTCAACAACATGTAACTAGTAATGTACCTAAAAAATATAACTGCTTTTGTAACTACTGGTGTAACTAGTAATGTACCTGAAAAATGTAACTACAAGCAAAAAAGAATAATATTGTAACTAGTAATGTACCAATATAAAAGAAACTGTGTAATTAGTGTTGTACCTATTACTGACTATAAACACCTAACTACATGTAACTAGTAATGTACCTAAAAAATGTAACTGCTTTTGTAACTACTGGTGTAACTACAAGCAAGGTTCTAAAAGGCGCTAGGCGACACTAATCGGTAGAGACACCTTCTAGTGCCTAGGCGACTAGGCGTGGATTAATCGGAATTAAACGTTTTCTAGGCGTTTTCTAGGCGATATTAATTAAATATATATAAATATTTATATATGTGAAATAATGAATATTTAAAATATTTCTATAATTTAATTAGCAAAAATATAGACTAAAATTAATAAAATGTCATAATATCCCAACCAAAATATAGCTCAAATGAAATAAGTGACAAATTACATAACACAATCCATCAAAATTTGGTTTTTTTTTTTTTTTTTTTTTCCGTCCAGGCCCGCCCAGAGTCGCCCAGAAGCCCAAAACGTGGAATATCTCGATTATAGGCAAAATTCCCTCATTTTGGCTCGCCTAGCGCCTAGGCGCTCGCCTAGCTCGCCTTTTAGAACACTGACTACAAGTAAAAAATAATAAATAATGTAACAAGTAATGTACCTATAAAAAGTAAGTGTTTTTGTAACTAGTAATGTACATGTTGCTGACTATACTTTTGTGTAACTGTTTTGCTTGAATTAGCATTCGGTGGAGAATCTACATACGAGGAACCTTCACTATTACATGTGCGAGAAGCTGTTTGAATATTTAGGAGAATCAACAATGTTGTTTTTCCCGATGACACATCAGAATCAATTTCACCACACCTTATTAATGTTCCAAACGGATCCGTCCCAATTTTTCCACCTCGACTCATTGCAGCCAAGTAGAATAAATCGTGACAACGCTTGGAAAGATGCAAAAAAAATGGTAAGCAGATTTTGCCCAAGTCTAATATGTACTGCATGCAACGAGAAAGTATTTTCTTTAGTTTTCTCATGGTTGTTTTATGACACTTAAATTGCAGGCAAAAATGATTGAAATTTGGATTATGGCAGTAAAGGATCAAGCAGGGAAAATGCTTAACGAGGGTTTTAGGATGAAGTATCACGATTCAAGCACCCAAGAAGAATTGATATTGAAGAAAAAGAAGCTCACTGCAAAAGATGTGAAGACGATCAGATACATCCAAGCAAATTTTGAAGAGAGCGAGATCTGTATCCATAAGTTCAAAACAATAAAAAGAGAAAGCCCACCTCAACAACAACCCTCCTCGTAAGTAAAGGTTTTTTTTCAACTTATAAGTTGAGGTCTATGCACAGAAGTCATACAGAAAAAATGTAACTGAAGATGTAACTAGAAATAAATAATATAACTGACAGGGTAACTGTGTAACTATGTATGTAACAGGAAATTTAACTTTTACAGTAACGGGCTTTGTTTTGTAGCTACATATGTAACTGACTAGATTCTTTCTTTGGCAAACAGATTAGATTGCGGCGCATTTGTAATGTACTACATGAACAGGCTTGCCGATGAGAGAGATTTTGAAGATAAGCCAGATATTACGAAGTTTCGATCCGAAGTGATCAAGAAGTTACTGAATCATCAGAAAAGTTGGATATCGATACAAGATAGGAGAAGAAGAGTGTTGTTTAAGTAGACTATTCATTGATTTTCATAAGCTTTTAGGGAACTATGTTATATATACTCATAGTTATTTAAAATTGTTGACTTGTAACAATTCAAGTAATTGGTCATGGAACTAGACTAAATGGTTATGCAACTGATTATGTGCATTGTCGTTTCATCATATAACTGATTAAAGTGACAAAAAGAGATGTTTCATGTAACTAGTAATGTAGCTAACAAAAGTAACTGTGCATGTAACTGTTTCTTTAACTACTGGTGTAACTACTGGTGTAACTACAACCAAACATGAATATATGTAAATTGCTTCTGTAACTACAAGCAAACATGAATAATAAATGTAACTAGTAATGTAGCTATGAAAAGTAACAGTGTAACTAGTAACGTACATGGTGTAACTACTGGTGTAACTACATGCAAACATGAATATATGTCATATATTTCCTTTAAACTTTGCAGCGTGCCGCTGCACCGCAATGGCAGCGTTCCACTGCACAATGAATATATGTAGAAGAAAATTTCTTAAGGAAATGTAACTGAAGATGTAACTGAAGATGTAACTGGAAATGTAATTATAAATGTAACTATAAATGTAACTAGCAATGTAACTAGTAGTGTAACTGTGCATGTAACTATCCTGGCTATTAAGTAACTACAAATGTAACTAGCAATCTAACTAGTGTCGTAACAGTACATGTAACTATCTTGGGTATCAAGTAACTATAAATGTAACTAAGAATGTAACTAGAGTGGTAACTGTGCATGACACTATCATGGGTATAAAATAACAATAAATGTAACTATAAATGTAACTAGCAGTGTAACTGGAGTGGTAACTGTGCACGTAACTATCCTGGGTATAAAGTAACTATAAATGTAACTATAAATGTAACTATAAATGTAACTAGCAATGTAACTAGTGTCGTAACAGTACATGTAACTATATTGGGTATAGAGTAACTATAAATGTAACTATAAATGTAACTAGCAGTAA
Source organism: Potentilla sterilis (assembly GCA_963682095.1). NCBI lineage: Eukaryota > Viridiplantae > Streptophyta > Magnoliopsida > Rosales > Rosaceae > Potentilla > Potentilla sterilis. Next base: position 27,451,229 of record OY821754.1, read on the forward strand.
CTATCCTTGAGAAATCCATTCACCATATGAACATTACAAGATTTCTAGAGTTTATATATTTCATATATTTCCTTTAAACTTTGCAGCGTGCCGCTGCACCGCAATGGCAGCGTTCCGCTGCACAATGAATATATGTAGAAGAAAATTTCTTAAGGAAATATAACTGGAAATGAAAAAAAATGCTGATGTAACTATTGAGATAAAGTAACGAATGAAAGAACAAGTCAAAGATTCTTTCACTTTCCTAATGTCGAATATAATCCAAGTCAGAAACCAAATAGCTATAATGTAACTATCAGCGTAACTAGAAATGTAACTGTCGGGGTAACTGTCGCTATATCGGATTTTTACAACTCGTTCTGTTGTGCTTGCCATATTTTCCACACCTGCCGCACTTTATCTGTTTTCTCAGTACTTCATCCTTACTTCTGAACCTTTGTTTTTTTGGTCTTCCGGGTGGTCTCCTTGTGAATGGCGGTTGTACAAAAATACTAGACTTTGGAAGCTCTAACGGCTTGGCAATAGAAGAAACATGATTGATTGTGTAAGAATAGGTTTGACAGTATTTCTCCACCTTGAAGCAAAAAAGAAGAGAATGATTAGCTCAAAATTAACTACAACAAAACAAGAATAATAATGTAACTAGTAATGTACCTACAAAAAGTAACTGTGTTACTAGTAATGTACATGTTGATGGCTATAAACTTCTAATTTCATGTAACTAGTAATGTACCTATAAAATGTAACTGTTTCTGTAACTACTGCTGCAACCACAAGCAAACATAAATAATAATGTAACTAGTAATGTACCTATGAAAAGTAACTGTGTAACTAGTAGTGTACCTGTTGCTGACTATAAACACCTAATTTCATGTAACTAGTAATGTACCTATAAAGTACTTTTCATGTGACTGAATATGTAACTACTGGTGTAACTATAAAAAAAAAAAAGGAATAAACTAACAAGATGAACAAGGATGAAAAAAACACCTAGTAAAACGGAGTGACATATGAATACAGTGAGGCACCAGCATTTTGCATAACAACAAGACCATGCGAACAAGGAAAACCATGAGAACTCCATTCACCACACGAACAATATGAGGTTGCCAAATTCACTATAACTCTATATTTCTGACAATGAACTTCATAGAGATTAGTATCTGATCTACTAACTTTCCAATGTCTTCCTTCGGCCAAGTTTTCCTTAAGCTTCTTTTCCATCTTCGGACACAAAAAAGAAAACCATTCTTTTGCTTCTTCTTTTCGAGAAGAAATCATCTCCATGTTCTTCACACGAATACCTTCATTCATCTCAACAATAGGAAGACATTTCAAAGGCAACACCCAGTTGTTAAAACACTCTGCCAGATTGGATGTCATTTCACCAAACCCGTCCCCATTGAAAAAAGCCACACACCAGCTCTCCTTCGGAAGATCCTTCAAAAAATATTCAGCTGGTTTGCCACCTTCTGCCCTCAACAATGTCATATTGCTCTCATACATATCCGGTATGCGAGAATAAGCACAAGACATAAACAACTGCGGGATCCTCTACTTTAGGTAGTAATCACTACCAGATCCGAGGGCATAGCCGACGAAAATTTTTTCGTCGACTATGCCAAAATTTCGTCGGCTATAGCTTCTGCCGACGAAATTTTCGTCGGCTATAATTCGTCGGAAAAACGCCGTCGGCTATACCAATGGCCGACAAAAAAAAGGAAATCGTCGGCTATATGCGAGTATGGCCGACGACTTTACCGACGAAACATCATTTCGTCGACCAAACCCTGGCAAAATATCCGACGAAATTCGTCGGGTATTTTCAAGTATGGCCGACGATATCGTAAACAATAGCCGACGAAATTTGTCGGCTATTTGTTCTGAACTATAGCCGACGATTTCATCTATTTCGTCGGTTATTCCGTCGAAATATATTAATATTTTAGTAGGCATTAATTAGTTATAGCCGACTAAATAAGGTAATTTTCATCGGCTATAAGACTTATAGCCGACTAATATTGGTAAAAATCGTCGGCTATAGTGCTTCTAGCCGACGAAATAATGCCAAAATCGTCGGCTATTCTTACATTTGGTGAAAAAAAAATTAAATTATTTTCTAAATTACCATTCCAAGCAATCTGCAAATCACAAAGACAGTCCATGCATTTGCACCAACAAGAAACACGTCTAAATGACTTATTATTTAATTCGTTCCAATATACATAAAATATAACCCTAATCATCGCCTAAACCACTAAAGTCTACGACGTCATCCCCAGTATCCTGCTCTCCATCATGCTCGTCATCCTGCTGACCGAACTCGAGAGGTTGAGGCATTGAAGGTTCAACTAACGGCTGAAACGGGGGCGGGGGTGGAAGGCTTTGTTGTTGTGCGGCGAACATCTCATACCACCAGTTTTGTTGGCCGGCGTAGTTGAGTCGCCGAATTCTCTCGCATTCAGCATTCCAACTGGACAGATCTAAATAATGCTGCTGTGTTCTGCGGTGATGCTCCTGTGATCTCTGGAACTCGGCCGCCAACCTTGCATTTTCTTCTGCCAATCGCTGCACTTCTTCCCTCATCTGTTGGCTCTCCCCGCCTCCCTTCTTTTGACCTCCTTTAGTGGTCTTCAGAAGCCCTAGTCCAGAACTTCCCAAACCCCGGCAGTAGTAGTTGTTTGACCGGTTTGGGAAGGCTGCGTCGAACATCCTCGCTGCCGTTTAGACATTGGACCGGTCGACCTGGCGCGGGGCTTCTTCCAGATCTGCCTCTGAAATGTTCGGTTGTGTCTCCCAAACTACTTGCTGGAACACCTCTTCTTCGGCCCGGTTCACCATCTCCTAATTGGACGGGAAAAAAAAAAATTAATATTCTAACAAATATATAATTAAGTAAAATTAATAATTAAAATTTTAAAATTGTAATGAACGACTTACGAGCTGTTCTGTCGCTTGTGGATAAGCGATCTTGAACGTCTCCACGTACGGGTTGCTATCAGGATGATCTCTAAGCGCCTCCTCCTGATATTGTGCAAACGGCCTAGAACCAGCATGATGGGGGGTTGTGTTCCGGCGGCGGTTCTCAGAGTTTATCCGAGAACGTTGCTTCAAACAAATAATAAAATGTTAGAAAAATGCATAAAAAAATATTAGTGTAATAATTATAAAATAATTAAACTAATAATTAAAATTTTAACAAAATCAACATTTTTAGTGAAGTTTAGTATTTACCTGCATAACTGGGTTGTTGAAGTCTATTGTCTTCAACCAACGCCACTCGTACTCGCTGAACATGAATTCCCTAGGAGTACCCATACGACCAAGGTTGTCGTATTCGTTATAGTGGGAACGGAGCTCGTTCTTCCACTCTTTGAACCTACGAAAAAAATAAAAGTACGTTAGAAATATTATTATAATCATAAAATTTTAATAATTATAAGATGAGGAATTCCCAACGTACCTCGAGTTCTGCACGGTGTCCGCCCAATCCCGCTTGTGTTCGGCAATCTCAAAGAATGTCTGAAAAATAATATTTTATTAGTTTTACAATTGTAATAATACCGAAAATTATTAAATATTACGATAAATAAATTAAATTTTTTAAATTACTCACCGACGCGGCGTTGTTCACCTCCTTCTTTATCTCTTCGGGCACATCAGCCCACCGGGTTCACAACATAGGGACTCTGTCCCTAATCAGTGCCCCCACGCAACCCGAGTAGTCGCGTTTTTTCTTCCCCTGAACCTCCTGATTAGGAAGTTCGTTGATCTGAATCCTCCCGCTGCGCTCAACAGTTCTCCTGAGCGTGTCAAAACATATGACACCTCTCGTATTCCTCCGTGAACTGCTAGCGGCTGTCCCTATCACAAAAACGACGATTGGTTAATAAAATTAAATATTAGTGCGTTAATTTTAATAAAACATTTAATTAATAAAATCAAATGTTACCTGAACTGGATGACTCGTCTGTCGACTTTCCTTTTCTCCTCGCCGAAATAAGGTGGTCAGGGTTCTCAAATGGCTGCTGCTGGTATGCCTCCGCAGCACTCACGTACTGAGGCATATCAGGCCATATGGGCACACCACGATAGTCGACCTCCGGTATCGCCGGAATGTTGTACGGGAGGTAGAGCTGGTTTGGGAGAGTAGGACCCTCAGTCGAGTCGGCAGCAGACGTCGTCGGACTCCTCATCGGCTCCCGATGAACCTCAGGCATACGAACCTGAGGAACGTCTGCAACTATCTCGTCCTGAAATAGCTGCCGACTGAACCTCGGAGCATCTGCCCCGACAGGTGGAAATGAACTGCTCGACGGCCGCCCCGCCTGGAGAAGGGTCTGGTGCCGAGAACTCATACTCCTCCGCGGCTGGGATGAATCCACAGTCCTCCGCGGCTGGGAGGAATCCACACTCCTCCGCGGCTGGCTGGTGGTCCTCTCAGGCTGGCTAAGGGTCCTGTCGGAGTCTGCGGAACCGGCAGAACTTTTAGAACCTCTCGATCTGGAACGACGGCCTCCGAAGAACTGTCTGAATGCATTGGCCATCTGCAGCCGCGGCCATTTTAAATAATACTAACCATTAACCTAAATATAACTATTTATATACAAATATAACTATATTTCTTTATTAACATATATATATATATATAATTAGACTACCAATTTATATATATATAATTAGACTACCAATTTATATATATAATTAATTTAACAATTTATATAACAATTTATATAATTAAAATTAAATATATAACAATTTATATACCTAAATTATAACAAATATATAACAATTGAATTTATTAACAAATATATAACAATTTATATAATTAAAACTAAATATATAACAAATATATAACAATTTATTATATAACAATTTATATAATTAAAATAAAATATATAACAAATATATAACAATTTGTTAAAATTAAATTTATTAACAAATATATAACAAATATATAACCATTTATATAATTACAATTAAATATATAATAATTTATTAAATTAAATAAAATTTAAAAAAAAAATTTTACCGGATCGGATCAGAGGAGGAGGAGGAGGAGCCGAATTAATGGAGGAGGAGGAGGAGGACAGTTCGGCAGCAGCTGCTAACGGCAAAGGAGGAAATGAGCAAAACGGAGGCTAGGGTTCGGCAGTTTCAGACTTATACCCGATAGAATAGCCGACGATTAAAAAAGATTTCGTCGGCTATTCTTTACTATAGCCGACGAAATCTTTAATATCGTCGGCTCTACTTTGAATATTGTCGGCTATTCTTTGAATGTCGTCGGCTATACTTTAGGCGCTCAGCAGCCGTCCGATCTCCCCCATCCAACGGGGGACAATGAAAAGGCGCGGATCGCAAGAGTTTAGCTGACGAAATATTTGAATTCGTCGGCTATACTTTGGAAAATCACAGCCGTAGGATCAGAGCCATCCAACGGCGGACAATAAGCGGATCGCAAGAGTTTAGCCGACGAAATATTTGAATTCGTCGGCTAAACCTTTGGTCAAACTGCGAAGTCAAACCTCTAAACGCTTTAAAACGGAAATTGGCCTGTGTAAATGACGTTTTTTGGCCTGACCTTCAACAGATAATAGTTTCAAATCGATGAGACGCAACTAATCGTATAAAAAATTTTCTCAAAATATTTACCGACCGTGAGCCTACCCATAGGAAAACGGGAGTAAAAAGCAGTTAACCGCAACATTCGGCACGCAGATTTTGTCGAAATCGTGTCATTTTTCAACCGTGGACGTATTTCATTATTTCGGTTATATCTTATTTCACGACACATTTGCATTTGAAGAGTGTACGTATAGTAACTATTTGAAACTATACATTCACTTAAACACTTAGTAAACAAGTTAAGGAACATTAGTGCATATATTCCGATTTTGAATCTAAAACTTTGGAAAATCTATTCCAACCGTCAGATATCACCGTTAAGATTAAATACATGTATGAAAAAAAATCCAACTACATCTGACAACGTTAAAGGCTCGATCGGGATGGTCAACCGGGTGAGTCAACCCTTTAAACGCTTAGAAATGGAAATTGGCCTGTGTAAATGACGTTTTTTGACATGACCTTCAATAGATAATAGTTTCAAATCGATGAGGCGCAACTAATTGTATAAAAATTTTCCTCAAAATATTTACCGACCGTGAGCCTACCCATAGGAAAACGGAAGTAAAAAACAGTTAACCGCAACATTCGGCACACAGAATTTGTCGGAATCGTGTCATTTTTCAACCGTAGACGTATTTCATTATTTCTGTCATATCTTATTTCACAACACATTTGCATTTGAAGGATGAAGCACTGGGTTGTCGATAGTGATAGAAAATGGAAGGTGGTCTTTTTTTTTTTTTTTTTTAAAGAATAGCTGACGAAATCAAACCTAGTACTCGTCGGCTATTCTTTTGTCGTTTTGTGTCTGAAATAAAATATGTATTTTTCAATTTAGTTTTGGCCGACGAAATCACGCATATTTCGTCGGCTATAATTAGTATAGCCGACGAAATAATACATTTTTCGTCGGCTATTCTTTGAAAAAAATAAAAAAATCAGTTGTGTTACACCTCTCGTACCCATATGTCCTGTTCATATATAACCAAAATTTAACATAAAAAAAATAGAAACCCAACAGTTAACATATTTCAAATTTTTTTTTTAAGGGGTTTGGAACCCAGCCTAGCTGGGAGGCTCATCCCCACGCCCGTTCATTAGAAATGATCGAGTGGATTACAAATGAAAGGATTACATCATCTAAATTACTTAATCCGTCGGATTGTAATCGGAATCATCGGATGAGTCTTCTTCGGTTTCTGAATTGCTCGATAGGGGTAATCTATGTCGTTCCTCACCACTAGAGTCCTCGTTAGTTTCTTCATTTGGATCAACATCAACAAGCAGTGGCTCTTCACGTCGAATTCGCACCGGCGTGTCTAGGCGAATAAAAGAGGAGTCAGGAATACCGTTTGAGTTGGGCTCTTGATACGCGGTGCCCCCTTCCTCGTTCTCTTCAGCCACTCCAAGTGTAGACGCCCGGTAAATGTTGCGATGGTGGATAGTGTTGACTACTTTTCGCGGGTCACCCTTGGCGAGATCATCAAGATAAAACACTTGTTTCACCCATGTGGCTAAAACGAACGGGTCGTCCTCATACCATGATGTACTAGTGTTCACACAAGTTATGCCGTATTGATCGGTTTTCATGCTCTGCGGCCGTGTGTCAAACCATCTACACTTGAAAAGGTGCACTTTCATGCCTTTCCCATAATGCAGTTCCACAACTGAATGGAGAACACCGTAATAGTCAACTCCATCATCCCCACCATGTGCCATAACCCCTGAATTTTGTGTTTTCAGTATGAGGTCTCTCTCTTCACATCGAAATAACACACCATTCACCTTGCACGTCGCATAAACTTTTGAATAGACCGGCCTCATCGCTAGAAGTCTGAGTTCGTGCGACCAATTTGGGTGATTATCATTTTTAATAAGGTCCATCTGCAACCATCAGAATCAACTATAAATATGAATAATTATACACAATAATATATAAACACGTATAGAATAGTGTTAAAGTTACGTACCCAGCTGCCGAAATACTCTGCGAATGTCCGGTTGTGGTAATCGAGATCACCTCCTACTTGTTCACAGTTTAGATGCATGTTCTTCAAAAACTGAACTTCTGGACAGTTGATTAGTACCCACCAATGTGCAATGGCTACCTCATAATCTTTCAACTTGTAGGAAACTGATAGGAGCACAATGTGCGACGATATTAATGTGCTTATGCCCTCGTTTATGCTTTGTTTAACCTTTATTTATCTAAGATTGAGTCATAATATAGTTAGTGTCAATTTTGGTAGAGTTTTGGTAAAATGTGTTTAATTGTCCGAAAAATGACTAAGTATGAGAAATCTGGAAAATAATGCAAAACATGTCTTTTTCGCGATTTTGTGACGAGTACAAATATGATCTATCCTTGTCCGAATTCTACGAAATTTTGTGTGCTTAATATTCATATACTGAGGAATGTTGTGTTAAAATTTCAGATCAATCAGAGTTCGGGAAGTCACCCAAAACTTGGCTGCAAAAGGGCAGTCCGAACATTCCAATCCAGGGGCTACAGGATTTTCCTGGGACTTTGTCCCAACTTCGAAAATTCATTCCCGACGACTTACATGGAATTTGGCCGACATATTTTATGGAGAGATGACCATATGTGTCTAGTTTATCTGAGACTTGGAATCGCATCAATTGGAGCTCCACGGATGGAGATATGCCGGAATTACTGCAACAAGGTCAAATCTGCCGATTCCAGGAACCTACTGCCCCCTTTTTGTGTTTTCTGTTTTTGATGGACCAAATGGTGTACAAATGCATATGTGAAGATGGTTCAAGCTTTATGAAGGGAAGAGGAAGACATTTGGCCATGACATTGAAGGAAAACATGAAGAAATAAAGTCTCCTAGCTTGACTAGGAGAAGCTGCCGATTTGGGGCAGATCGGATGCAACATCAAGCTGCCGGCATTGTGGGGCATTTTTGCTGGATCAAAGCTTATCAATTGAAGTCCAAGACCATATAAGAAGTCCATGAAGATGTGAAGCCCAAGCCTTGAAGAAAAATTCAGAAAAGAAAACCTAATTGGACTAAGAAAGGAAGGTTGCAAAACCTTATTGCACTAGGTTTTCTGAACTCCTTTTGGCTTAAGGGCTGCCGGCAATCATCCCCCTTATTCTCTAAATATACCCTCACTTTTCCTACAGAAAAATCATCTCATCTCTTGCAAAGCACTAGCCAAAACTCTACCAAATTTCCTACCCAAAGTTCTAACCCGAAACCCAAAATACAAAGTCACCCGATCTCACCACCATACACCACCGAACCATTCCCTGCCCTAGCTGCTGCCGATCCTCTTCCACCACACCAAGACGAAGCTCTCCAAGGTTTCTAAAGTGTGATCCATCCCTATGACTTGTATTTTTATATTCGGTTTAGTCACATATTGTTGTTATAAAAATACTTTGTTTCGTTTGGTTTTGTAAGATGAACATGAATTGCAATTTTCATTGGAGTTTATGTGATGACTTGTACGATTTTTAATGCATGGTTTTTGTATGTTTAGATAATTAGGGCAGTGGTATTAGAAGCATGTTTAGGATTTAAATTGGTTAGTAATCTAAGGGTGTGACTTAAAAGCCGAAGCATTAGTATTGGCTGGAAGCATGTAAATCTAGATGTTAGGTTTCATCTAACCCGAGTTATAACAAATAAAACTATATGCCTGACGGTTGTTTTGATTTGTTGTGCTCACGTAGGGTATAACCTTAGCTAAAACTTGCATGTTAAATAAGATGATTGACAACCTTGCTTATTTGCATGTTTTCGATTTTAGACTCTTGTGCTTAAATGTTAAAACGCGTAAAACCGGATTAGCATAAACTTTAGGATCGAAGGCGAATAGCATGATCTTAAAAGATTAGATGTCTAACAATTGGTTAAAAGGCTAATCGCTCTAATTGTGGTCGAAACTAAGTTGAGTCTTGAACATGCTAATACTTGTCTCTTACTTTCTTGCATATGAATCTTTGTGTTAAATTGTGTTTTGTGCTATGTGATGCGTGAGAGATGATGATCAAACTTGTATATAGTAGCCTAGGATTTATTTTCTATTTTTATTGCCGAGCCTAGTGTAGGGGCAGCATTGCTGCCGAACCATTATCCCCCATATGTGTGATGATTTGAAGTGTGATTTTGTATATTTGCACATGTGTTTTTGTCTGACAATATCATATTTCAGGTACCCTTAATCCCCGGCCTAGAACGATCCCTACTTATTATATACTACTAACGATTGTAGGGTTTGTTATTGCGTGCGAGCTCAGGCTCCCATCAGAAACTAGCATGTTTCCACCGAGTACAACATCGTCGGAGAGTATGGAAAGATTGAACTGTGAAGGTACATCTTCTGGTATGCTTTCCTGTAACGCTCCTAAATACAGCTTCATGTAGGTGACGCACTCGTGCGCAATATATGCTTCAGCTATACATCCTTCAGGTGCGGATCTGTTTTGGACAAAAGCACCGTATTGTCCAAGTTGCCTATAAATCAAGTTTTTAAAGTGTTATGATAATACATTAATACTATATCACATATATTGATGAGGAAATTAACATAAGGTGTAAAATACATACCTTTCCATCGGATACATCCAAGTGAAGTACACAGGACCGGTAAGCAACAACTGCCGAGGAAGATGGATCATGAGGTGAGGCATGATGTCGAAAAAATTTGGAGGAAATATCATCTCAAATTTACACATGATATGAACGATGTCTTGTTGCATTTTCCGGAGGTCAGATTTTCTCACTTCCCGTGTGCATACCTTCTGGAAAAATCTTGCCAACGCTACTAACGGCTCTACAACGTGACGGGGAAGGAACGGTCGAATGAAAACAGGGAAGAGACGTTGTAGCAGGATATGATTGTCATGACTTTTCAACCCGTAAAGATTGTTGAATTGTCTGTTCACACACTTAGCTATATTTCCAGCAAAGCCTGAAGGATACTTGGCCCGACTTATCCAATGGAAAATTTCTGGTTTATGCTCAGGCTTGACGGTGTAAGGAGCTTGAGGCATTTTTCTCTTCCCTTGTTTCAACCATAGTTGTTTTCTGATATTCATGTTTTGCAGATCAGTGCGAGCCTTAGGACCGTCTTTCGTCTTCCCCTCCAAGTTCAGCGTTGTGCCCACCACACTTTCAGAAACTTTTTTTCTATGTGCATAACGTCTAGGAAGTGACGGATCAGCAACTCACACCAGTACGGGAGTTCCCACAATATGCTCTTATGTGTCCAGAATTTGTACTCCTCAGGTCTTTCAGGTATTTCCGCTACAATATCGGGATGATTGCTGAGGGGCCCAAAATCGTACTCATTAAGCACTGCTAAAATTTCTCTTCCCGTCCATCTTCTGGGAGGACCACCGTGTTCTTCGGTTCCATCAAATGCGGCGGACTCGTAATGCCAATGGTGATCCGCCGGAAGGAACACACGATGACCCATTCTGCATATCTTGTTGCAATGAGGGGTGCTCCCATAATCGCTGAGGCACTCTGGACAAGCCTTGTATCCCCTAACAACGCTGCCCGACAACATACTATAAGCAGGAAAATCACTGATGGTACCAATAACCATGGCATGCATCTGGAACGTCTCCTGCTTGTACTTGTCAAAAGTGGGATGACCAACGTCCCACAATACCTTAAGCTCTTCAATCAATGGTCTCATATACATATCGAGACATTTCCCTGGGTAACCAGGCCCCGGAATCAACAACGTCAACATATTATATTCCTTCTTCATGCACATCCACGGAGGAAGGTTGTAAGGTACCAAAACCACCGGCCATATACTGTATGAAAGACTCATGGTGCCGAAAGGGTTGAACCCGTCGGTTGAGAGCCCGAGCCTAACGTTTCTGACATCTGACGCAAAATGAGGAAACTCATTGTTTATATGCTTCCAAGCCGCTCCGTCAGAGATGTGTGTCATGATATCTGCGTCTCCCGCGTCACGCTCACCGTGCCATCTCATAGCTTTTGCGGTGGTTTCTGACATGTACAACCGCTCAAGCCTATCTCTCAACGGAAAATACCGAAGCACTTTCACAGGTTTCCTATTGCCTGCTCCCGTCAACTTATATCTGTCAGACTGACATATCGGACATGCGTCAAAGCTAGCAAGGTCATTCCCTTCTGCATCTTTACCCCAGAAGAGAACGCAGTCAAATGCGCATGCATGGATCTTAATGTAGGAAAGCCCTAGATCTTTGAGGATACTTCGGACCTTACGGTGATTGGTAGGATTACGATGACCCTCCTCCAACAACGAAGAAGTGTACTGTAGATATTCATCCACTTGCCTGATGCTCGATTTTGTCTCGACTTTAATCCTCATTACCTCCATCACACTTTGAAGAACTGTCTTCTCAGAACTTGAAGACACAGGGGTCTGTTGCAATGCAATCAGTTTGTTGTACTTGTCAAAGGCAGCAGTGTTGACAACTTGTGGGAACGGCTGCACCAGGTCATGCATATATTGTTCCCCACGTACACCGCTTTCAAAAGGAAACACGTCGTTGACGAATGCCATTGTTGGATCGTTGGATGTACTACTACTGCCCGCCTCAAAAAACTGCCCATGATCATGCGATCCATCTAGTGATGGCTCACCGTGATATATCCAACGTTTGTACTTCGGCCAAAACCCATTACTCTTTAGGTGCTCCCATACTGTCCTAATCGGAAATCGACACATATCACTGCGACACTTACATTTCTTGCACGGGCAATAATGGTATTCCTTCCCGTTTGCATTTTCCTCGACGAACTGCAAAAAATCCACAACTCCTGTAGTGTATCGTCGGTCATGCCTTGGAAGCGAAATCCAACTCTTATCTCGATCCATATATAGCCTGATAATATATAATATATATGTATAACTTTAATTAATAAGAAATTAATTAACACATATATATTACAATATATATTATTATCAACATCAACTCATATATATATATACCATTAATTAACAACCATTATTTAAGTTCATTACACTATCAACAACCATTAATTAACATATTTATATATATTTTAACACTAATTAAAATAACATCAAATTAAAACACATAATTATACTCTAACTGAAAATCAACTCAACTACAACTCAAAATCAACATATATACATACATTCTAACACTAAAACAACAACAAAACAAAAAATCACTTACTATATCAAAATCACTACAACTCAAAATTAACTCAACTAAAACTCAAAATCAACATATATACACATATACGTACCTATATATAGCTCCACAATGTAAGAGAGGACGGATTTCAACAATACCCACAGATTTTTCACTCTTTCTCCCGTTTTTTTTCGTTTTTTTTTAAATGAGCAGCTTCTGTCCAGATCTAAAAATATAAAGACTTATAGCCGACGAAAATTCGAATTTCGTCGGCCAAACTTTCTAAAGTTTTCGTCGGCTATACTTTAAGAGAAAGGCCGACGAAAATCCAAATCGTCGGTCATTCTAGGGGTATAGCCGACGAAAAATATTTTTTAGTGAGGAAAGAAAAAATTGTCGGCCATTCTTGGGGAATAGCCGACGATTTTTTATTTTTAGCGACGAAATAAAAAATCGTCGGCCATTCTTGGGAATAGCCGACGAAAAAAGTATGTCGTAATCTGAAAAAAACCGTTGAACCTGCACAAATATAAACAAAGTGTTCATGTAGCTACCACTGTAACTATGTATGTAACAATAAAACTAAATCCAATAAATTGATGTCACCACAAAATGTGACTATATGTATAACAACAAAAGTAACACATAAGACCTAAAGCTGAAAATCATGCAGTTCAAGTTGTAACAATAAGTGTAACAACTTGTGCAACCATGCAAAGTAAACATATCAAAACTGAAGCTAAACTTCATGCAACCGATATTGTCACTATAAGTTTAACAATTATTGTAGCTACAAAAGTAACAAAGCAAAACTAAAGCTAAACTTCATGTAACTATGATTGTAACTATAACTTTAGTAACTGAACTTTATGTACCTGCACAAGGATGCCTTCACAAACCAGTCACAGCCGTCAGAAACTTTCTTGGAACAATAAACTACAACAGTTTCTTTATTATTCCGCAAAAAACTGAAGATCAAATCCAACCTCCACAGCATACATACGCAGCTTCAATCTAAAATCTTCCACCCCACCCTCAAAAATCTGACCCACTGAATGAATAAAAGACTCCCAGCCATGAGTGCGATATACCTTCGGCTCCTCCCGCTTATAGCAACCCAAATACTGGTTCTCCTCAAGCAAAACAGTACTCTCATCACTATAATTGTTACTAACAACACTCTCTAAACCAGAAACACTCGTATCCTCATATAAAACATCGACAAGGTCTGAGTTGTAACGTGACATAAGTCTAAAAAGTATTTTCATATCAATGTCATTTTCCAATTGATATACCGTAACATCAGGATGGACGGTAAATCGAAGCTTGAAGACTATTCTATTCAAATCTGGATAGTGATCTCTTACGCGCTTGCAAAAATCTAAAAACGAACAATTATCCGAGAATGAAACCGCTGCTCCTTTACCACAACATACAAGCTTTGCTGTGTAGTTACAGTCCATTGTGCCTGCAAAAACAAAACATAAAAATATAACTATAAAGTGTAACTAGTAATGTATCTATAAAATGTAACTGCTTCTGTAACTACAAGCAACGAGGAATAATAATATAAATAGTATTGTACCTATAAAAAGTAATTGTGCATGTTATATTGCTTTTGTAATTGCTTCTGTAACTATAAGCAAACAAAAATAATAATGTAACTAGTAATGTACCTATAAAATGCAACTGCTTCTATAACTACAAGCAAACATGAATAATAATGTAACTAGTAATGTACCTATAAAAAGTAACTATAAGCACCTAATTTCATGTAACTAGTAATGTACCTATAAAATGTAACTGCTTATGTAACTACTGGTGTAACTACAAGCAAATAAGAAAGAATTATGTAACTAGTACTGTACCTATAAAAAGTAATTGTGCATGTTATATTGCTTTTGTAATTGCTTCTGTAACTATAAGCAAACAAGAATAATAATGTAACTAGTAATGTACCTATAAAATGTAACTGCTTTTGTAACTATAAGCAAACATGAATAATAATGTAACTAGTAATGTACCTATAAAAAGTAACTATAAGCACCTAATTTCATGTAACTAGTAATGTACCTATAAAATGTAACTGCTTATGTAACTACTGGTGTAACTACAAGCAAATAAGAAAGAATTATGTAACTAGTAATGTACCTATAAAAAGTAATTGTGCATGTTATATTGCTTTTGTAATTGCTTCTGTAACTATAAGCAAACAAGAATAATAACGTAACTAGTAATGTACCTATAAAATGTAACTGCTTCTCTAACTACAAGAAAACATGAATAATAATGTAACTAGTAATGTACCTATAAAAAGTAACTATAAAAACCTAATTTTATGTAACTAGTAATGTACCTATAAAATGTAACTGCTTATGTAACTATTGGTGTAAATACAAGCAAATAAGAAAGAATTATGTAACTAGTAATGTACCTATAAAAAGTAATTGTGTAACTAGTGATGTACCTGTTGCTGACTATAAACATCATACTGAAAACGTAGGTCTATTTTGTTATATTTATACCAATTCCGTATCACTGAAAAGATCATATAATGTATATACCAATTCTATTCAGTGTTGCTGCGAATCTAAATCAAAGTTTGCAGCGGTTTCATTAGGCATGCAAGACACGAGAGAGAGAGAGAGAGAGAGAGAGAGAGAGAGAGAGAGAGAGAGAGAGAAGAAAAATGAGGAAACTGACCTAGTCGATGAAGGCGTCGAAGAAGTGGCGATCGTCAGGGAAAATAGCGCAGACGAGGAGGCCTTTGTCGACAGTGGAGCACTCGTAATCCTAGAGCTAGAGGAAGAGGCGACGGGAGCGGCAAGGGAGGGAATCAAAATCGATGAAAGCTTCGAAGAAGCAGCGATCATCGGGGAGGACAGCGCAGATGAGGAGGCTTTGTCGACGGCGGAGCACTCGTAGTCATGGAGCTAGAGGAAGAGGCGACAAATGAAATCAAAATCGATGAAGGCTTCTCGGCGATCGTCAGGGAGGACAGCGCAGATGAAATCAAAATCGATGGAGGCTTCTCGGCAAATGAAATCAAAATCGATGAAATCAAAATCGACAAATGAAATCAAAATCGACGAGTGCGGCAACAAATGAAATCAAAATCGATGAAGGCTTCTCGGCGATCGTCGGGGAGGACAGCGCAGATGAGGAGGATTTGTCGACGGTGGAGCACTCGTAGTGATGGAGCTAGAGGAGGAAGATGCAGCGGAGAGAGTCGAGATCGGCGAAAGTAACAAAGGCTAATTCAGAATTCAAAATGGGAAAGAAAGGAAAATAGCGTGGGAGCTAAGAATACGGGCTATTCTGTTAGAAGAGAAAAGTGTGGACCTGTTATAACTGAGGGTAAAACAGTCATACAAAAAAATAAACTCTGACCATTTTATCATTTAATATAAGATAATTAGACTATTTTATCATTTGTTATAAACAGAGCTGACTTTTTTAACATTTGAAAAAAATGAGTGATCTAATTATCATTAGTATGTGGATATGGTAGGTTTTTATCATTTGCCCATTTTTTATTGGGTGGTACTATTCAGATACTAAAAATCACGCCCCATCTTCA
The DNA here is from genome assembly GCA_963682095.1 of Potentilla sterilis. Taxonomy (NCBI): domain Eukaryota; kingdom Viridiplantae; phylum Streptophyta; class Magnoliopsida; order Rosales; family Rosaceae; genus Potentilla; species Potentilla sterilis. Next base: position 27,467,578 of record OY821754.1, read on the forward strand.
ACAATGTTCTAAAACAAGGTTGCCTAGACCGCCAAAGCGTTAGGCGGCGCATCACCGCCTAGAGAAATGGCTCCAAGGTGATGCTAGGCGTTTCTGGAGTTAGGCTGTGAAGACCTGTCCCAGAATTTTTCTCGAAAACCTGAAACATGTCCGAAATAGAACCCATTAACCAACTAAAAATCTCTTTCTCCCAAACCGCAACCACCCTTCCACTAGGAACAAAGAATAACATTCCGCATAAAATAACGGAATTTCATGTTAAAAAACCAACCACGGTGGCAAGGCACCGCCGCGGGCAGCGGCGGTCAACACTGCAACCGCCACAAAAAATCACCAAAATCTACTAAAAGTTCCTACTCAACAATTAGATCAACTTTCCCTTCTACAACAATCACAATTTCAAATCTAAATAGGTCAATTGATAAAAACCCCCAAACCGGTACTATTCACCAAGAACCCTAAAAATTTCAAAGTTCAATTCCTCCTTACTTGGTTCGAATTGACTCAATTCCTTCCATGAAATTATTGTACGGGAGGAGCCCTTTCTTTCCTGACCCAAAATCGGGCCAAGAGGTGGCCAGAGGTGGGAGTTCCCGGTTTGACACAGTCGAACCCTCCCAACCTTAGCACGCCTAAACGGCGGCGATTCACCTTGAATCACCACCGTAGACTTAAAGAAGGAGAAGAGACGAGCCGAACGGCACCGGTGGCGTACCGAACGGTGGCCGGAAGGCGGCGCGGCGGCGGAAACTCCAACGAGGCAGTGGGGAGCTCGGGGTCGGGGAAAAAGCAAAGAAAAAGGGAAAGAAATTTTCTGATTTTCCCCTCCTCCCCCCAGATGACCCAATTGCCCTTCTATTTCTCTTTTTATACTCACGACTAAAATGGAAACTATCGTTTTTACGTCACAACTTTTACATTCTGACTCCGAAAAATATATGCGACTACCAACCTCGTGGGTAGGAACCATCCCGTGGCTCTATAAAATACGACGACCCCCTTAGTTGGTGTACTGAATGAATCATTAAACATTTAAAACCAAACCAATTCATAACTCAAATAAAATAAACTGATGGAGAAGTGGCTACACCATAAATCGGAGCCTCCCAGGCTCGGGTCGGAACCTCCCAGGCTCTAAGTAGCGTCCCACGCTACGGCTAGCTAGCAATCACGACGACCCAAATAGTGGTGTAAAACCAAAACCAAAACCAAATCAACTCTGAAACCACACTTCACCCAATATAAATTAGCCACAATATTTAAGCAAAATATGCAGCGGTATAATAGTATCAGGTTGAAAATTATACAAAATACACTATCATCTAATTGTTTGATCGCAAATTTCTTATTCCAATGGCTGCTCATTCTAAAATTATAAACATTTGGGATAATTGCAAACTCAGCACACCACCACCATTGATCCAACTAATACTGATTCCATGCATACTACAACACATCACCAATGTTCCAATTAACACCAACATTTAACCTAAAATAAGAATACCCAAAATAAAGTTTCAACCAACAAAATCATGTAGGTAAATTTTTATTTTAAATTCCTGCATATAGCACCTCATAATAATATGAGAATTTATTTAATGCAAACTGATCTGAAAACCAGGTTAGATTACGTACCAAGTAAAGAGAAATTAACAAATAGAGCAAAACGCGAATGAAGGAGTCATAGGAGCTTACCTGGAAAGTCCACGACTATCCCTCTATGGCTCCTAGCAACCACAATATGATTAGATATATGAATGTCTAGTCACACTGTACTTCTGAAAGATCTCCTGGTCTACCACTTCACATTCATTGTTTAATGGTATTATTATTAAAATTACCGAGTTGAGTATTAACAAAGACTACAAAAGTAACAAAAACTAACTAGTACAAGTAAAGAGAAACCAATACAATTATATAGCCACATTGTTGAACTTCCATTTCAACAAAATGTATGTTGCATCACAGAATTCAGAAAAAAAAAAATTAAAAAAATTCTTCGATACTGAGTACTTAACTTCAGAAAATCACCACAATTCATTTAACTTATCAAAGAATACCAAAAGCTCCAGATTAAGTCTACACACTTTGTCATACAACTACATAAAATTTCAAGTCAAATGAACTCCTCAATCATAATGATATTCGAGCTCAAATCTGCTGCACTGAAAATATACAAAAAAAAAATTCCTGAACTGCACTCATAACTTCAGAAAATATGTATAAATCACCCACCTTACCAAAGGGAATGAAAATTTCCAGATCAATAGTTAACAAGTACAGGATCAAAATATCAAAATTTCAGGAAATTTGGACATCAATTCGATAGGTAAATGATGTTCCAAAGTGGCGTGCAGAGGAAGAAAATTTCTGCAGAATCTCATAAGTATAGTTCTTTCAGTAAGCAAAGTGTTTCAACAGCTAGTAGTCAAACAAAAGATTTAGTAAAGACGGTTCATAAGAAAACAAAAGAAAATAAAAGCTACAATGTCAAACTGAAGTCAGAATTAGCTAGCTGGGTGACTCTGATCCTTGGCATTTACAGCATAGAACAAGGTAAAGTGCGATACCACAAAACATGAACCAAACTATCCAATTGGCTTTGGCCCCAAAAGCAAAAACAGAAAGGATTCTCCACCAAACTATCTAATTGACTTTAAACTTTGAAGCTCGGTGGACGTGCGGCCTAGATGATATCGTCTAGACACAACATTCCGTGGTTTCAGAAGGCTAGAACGAAAGTTCTATCATGGAGCAAGGCAAGACTCGTTGTTGGTTACCACGGAGAGCGAACTCCCTATGGCCTCCTTCACAAAGAAGAGATAGCAATCTGTGGGCCTTGAGATATAGTTAAACAAACCTTGACATCCATAATAAAGACAAACGAACTAATAGACGAACTTTTATGCCCCTTACTTAGTTTGGAATTTTGTGTTGATATTACCACTATTGTCTAATAAAAGCCGCCCTCGACCTCATAAAAATGGATCTGCCAAGTCATCGCTCGTATAAAAGTTGAGGGGCCAATAATAGCAAATGCTATTATTGATCAGGGCCACTTTTCTCAATCTCATAAAAGACGGGTCTGTCAAGGCATCACTCGTATGAAGGGTTAAGGCTAATATCAACAATAGTGACCTTACCTATTCCTTCTTCCCCTCGAAACCAAAGTAAATAAAACACAAATAAACTTTTAAACTTCTAGTAATTTAACTAAGTGTTACAAACATATATCATATAGTAAACTGAATAAATTTCGGCAAAAATTATAAAACCAAAATAAAACCCTAATTACTATTACAAACCGAAAAACTTAAAATTATACAAAACCAAAAACTAAAACTTAAACAATCTGAAATATGAATAAATAAACAATTGTTACAAAGTAACACTTCATGAAATTAAACAATTTTAATTTCCCCGGCAACGGCGCCAAAAATTGATGGAGATTATTATACACGCACATTTGTATCTGCAAAACAACTTCATACATATATTACCCTTCTTGTGTCGATTGTAGTATTGACAAGTAGGGATCGTTCTATCCGGAGAAATCAAGGGCATTTAATCACATAAAGCATCACATAATTATATGGGGGGTTTGAATTTATATCTAACAACTACTGAAATTTACGAAAATTAAAATCTAAATTATTATTTGCACATGAGCATCTTCTTTCACACATATCCCTACACACAAAACTCACAAAACATGTAACAATTTCGCACAAGATAATAAAGTAGCAATCGGCATGCATTCAAGATTAGTTCTAGTTCCAATTTAATTAGAGCCTTTGTGGTTCTTCTAATTAGTCAAAAATCCTTAATTATTTAGAACCAGCTTCGTGCATAATTCTAAACATAGTGCTAATTAGTTTAAAGACACTTCGTGTAGAAATTAAACCAAAAAACACATAAGCACAATAAGTCGAATTGGAGACATATTAGCAAGTATGGCGTCACCTCATCTCACATCGATATGTAGATTTTCAGAATTACTCTAGCCCTTAGAACCAATACAAGGTAAACCAACTTTATGTTTATAATCCACCTCATATTGTATTCGGCAAGTGAAACCAATACACAAGGTACAACCATGATCAAGGCTGCCCTCATGCATCGATTTATATGCATATGAATTCAGAAAATAAACCAAAATAAAACCAAGAACACATGCGATTTCAACTATATCATAAACCCTGATTAAAAATCATTACACATCAAGTACATAATCCGAATATTAGGTAATCAAGTAGCTAATTCGAAAATCCAAATTAGAATTAATAAAACCAAATAAACATTCACAAATCCATACAATCTTCATAGACAAAGTATTGTAATTACAAAGAAAATATAAACCCATGAGAGTAGAGTGAATCACACTTTGATAAGTCTTCAAAGAAGCTTCGGCAAAGATGGATTCGGTGATGATGGAGATGCGATTTAGGTTAGGTGATGGAAGGGGATTCGGCTTATATTTCTTCGGTATTGTAGTGAGAGTTCGGCATAATTTTGGCTTATGAAAGAGAGAGAGAAGAGATTATTTTTATGTGTCAAAACCGTTCTTTATATAGAGGCAAAGGTAAAAGAATTCGGCAGCAACTAGGGTTTACAAAACCTAGTTTTTCTCAAACTTATCTTGCTGGCAGATTTGACCTTCATGTGAAGATTACGCAATATCTCCCTCTAAAAAATAGCTATTGAGGTGATTCTAACTGATTTGGAAACTAGACTCCCGTAGCTTTCCATCCATATATGGCACACCATCTGATTCAAAGTGAGCTGTCCTGGAGAGTCCGTGGAAGTTGAATGACGTGCACAGTAATTCTGCCGAATTTAATCAGGTTTTCTTGCGATTTTTCTTCCTCTTTTTCTGAATTATCTCTTCCTTTTCTCTTGAATTTGTTGCTGAATTTCCCTTGGATAATTACTGAATATCCTTGCAATATCTCTTCCATTTATTCTTGATTTAATTCAGCATCTCTTCTTATCCTAGTTGCATTGCAACTCTTCTCTTGCATTCGGCAATAGGTAATAATTTCTGCCCGATTTCTTCTTTGTTTTCTCCACCAAATTTCCTCAATTAATTTTTGAAAATAAGAGAGAAGAAATATTTAAAAGACAAGAAAGAATGTAGGAGAATTATTAAGAGTATGATTCCTGATTCATTCAGGATTTCCTGGTTCAACAAGGAGTTCTACTTTGATGGAAACTCTTAGAACTTTCGACGTTTTCAGAAACATCGAGACATTGTAGACTCCTAAACTGATTAAGACTCTTATTTGCATAATGAGTCCTACTTTGAATCAAACTCTTGACTTAAGAATCCTAGTTCAACTCAAACTCTTCACAAATTCAGCGTTTTTAGACGTTTTAGCTCATTTCACAAACCGACTCTACCAAAGACTCCAGACTTGACTAAACGACTCTATAATACAACAATAAGGGTCAAGCATTACATAAATGAGGGTAAAAACGTATTAAGAACGTCGCATATAATGCTCCTATCAGTTCTGTGATCAGTCTTCTGTTTATGTCTTTAAAGATATGTTGGTTTTTGGGTTATGTATTTAAGATGAGTGAGTGACTCCAGGAATCTTGTTTGGCTTTAGAAGTTTGGTTCTTTGGGTCATTTTCTTAATTGGGTGTTCAATGGCTTGTTTGTGTATATTCTGTGTTTATGTTTATTCTCTTACTGTTCCGATAAAAAGGGTGTCGATGTTCATGGTAGTCAGTAATCGATTTGTGGATTGTGATCGCTTACGTTTGCTATTGTTTCGGTTTGACTTCCTCATTTGTAAAGTGAGATTCGTACAGAAAAGATGAGTTATTACACTATGTTTAGTTTTTGTTAAACTATTTAAATGTTTTGGATTGTGATCATACTGTTTCATTTTGGAGTGTGTTTTGTGTACTGAAATGATGTTTAATTTTTCAGAGTTTGATGTTATATGAAGTATGTCATAGGAGCATCAAAATCATGATGGTATATATATATTTAGTATTGCTTTAGCCAACAAGAGCGGGGGTGTTGGCAATGTGCACATTACTTATGACGTGACCATATAAAGTGGCGCGATCATTGAGCTTAGGTAGCTCGGGCTAAATAAAGCCAACACATAGCTAACAGGTTTGCGGTGGCATTCCTATTATTATCTTAGTGAACAGATTTGCAGAGGCATCGGCTTATGATATATAAATTGTGAGATGTTTGTTGAAAGGCAATGTGTACCTGTGTGGTGTTCTTTGTTATTGTGATTTATTGAATCTTGTTAGTGTGATCATCGAGTTCAGTATTGAGTATTGTCTTTGACTTTTGAGTCACTCACTGAGCCTATTTTGCTCATCCCTCAGTATGATTTGTGTTTGCAGATTTGGTGGTAGTAAGGATGGTGACTCTGAAACTTTGGTTGAACATGTTTTCCTTTTATTATATTTTCTACGGTACTTGTAAATAGTATTTTGTCCAGTTTCATTTGATTTGAGCTAAATCTATGCTCAGGTTATGTATTGGTTATTATAAAATTTATTTACCTTCTACTACCTTTCTCTTGTGGTATTTGTGGAAAAACTTGAGATCTCATATTTAGTTTTGGGATCGGGGCGTGACAGTACGAATGGAAAACCTACTGAAGTTCATACAATTGCTGTAATTCCATGTCATGTCAAGCTAGGGGCCAGCCGACAAGTAATCAAATTAGACCTATACTTGAATCTCTAATACGTAACTCAAGCAAAATCGCGACTTGGAAAACAAGCATGCCAGTCTTCAAGTATATAAATATAGTGTTCTTTCCCTGCCGTGCTACATGCAAAATATTGGATGTACTTGCGGCTTGGTGAAAGATGATTCATCATGAAAAGCACAGATCCAAAGTCCATTAACTCAATGGAAAATACGAACTGTAAATTAAGGCTTGCAAGCACGCTACTATTGTATGATCCAAAATTACCACTACATGCTACGTAATCTTTGAAAAGCACTACAAAGCTCATGCTCAAGCCAAGTTCAAGCTCAAGTCCATCTATACATTGCCAAGCACATGATCATACCAAGCACGTGCTCATGCCAAGCTCATGCTCAAGTCAAGCAGAGGCATGATCAAGAAAAACATGCCAATACTTAAACAAGTTAATGTCAAACAAAAGTAACTTTAAGCATTTAAATACCAAGCACCAATCATACCAAGTAACCAAGCTCAAACCTTTTAATACTGACTCTCCCTTAGAACACCAAATTGGACACAAGGTCAAGCTACCAAAGCACACACACCAAGCTAGGACAACAAATTAATCAAGACATATATGCATGAGGCAAGACAATTCGAAGAACCGGATAGCCAAATGCTGCTATAAAAGCATTATGAGTTGTTGTCGTGCCGTATGATTCATATCAATGATGCTTCCCTTAACATTATTTGACAATGACCTTTTCTTAAGCCAATATACTAGCCTCTTATTCCTACATACTATAGTCCTAAACAAGATCAAAAACACAATAAAACCAAACAAAATAATCGATCCAAAATTAGCAAAACTAGAAACAAGTCAAAATGTTTCAACTCAAATAGTTAGTCACCGAACTTCCATTAGTAACCAACAAAGTAACCAACAAAATTGTAAACAATAATAACAGGAGATTTCCAATCTCAACAACACTAGCAGATAAAAGGAACCACAGTCCGAGGACTATGGCTCTGATACCAATTGTGAAGACTCGTCTCAGAATTTTCCTCGAAAACCCGAAATAGGTCTGAAATAGAACCCATTAACCAACTAAAAATCTCTTTGCTCCCAAACCGCAACCACCCTCCCACTGGGAACAAAGAATAACATTCCGCATAAAATAACGGAATTTCAGGTTCAAAAACCAACCATGGCACCACGGCACCGCCGTTGGCAGCGGCAGTCAACATTGCCACCGCCACAAAAAATCACCAAAATCTACCAAAAGTTCCTACTCAACAAGTAGATCAACTTTCCCTTCTACAACAATCACAATTTCAAGTCTAAATAGGTCAATTGATAAAAACCCCCAAATCGGCACTATTCACCAAGAACCCTAAAAATTTCAAAGTTCAATTCCTCCTTACCTGGTTCGAATTGACTCAATTACTTCCATGGAATTGTTGTACGGGAGGAGACCTTTCTTTCCTTACCCAAAATCGGGCCAAGAGGTGGCCGGAGGCGGGAGTTCTCGGTTCGACACAGTCGAACCCTCCCAACCTTAACATGCCTAAACGGTGGCGATTCACCTTGAATCACCACCATAGACTTAAAGAAGGAGAAGAGACGAGCCGAACGGCCACCGAACCGTGGCCGGAAGGCAGCGCGGCGGCAGAAACTCCAACGAGGCAGTAGGGAGCTCGGGGTCGGGGAAAAAGAAAGGAAAAAGGGAAAGAAATTTTCTGATTTTCCCCTCCTCCCCCCAGATTACCCAATTGCCCTTCTATTTCTCTTTTTATACTCACGACTAAAATGAAAACTATCGTTTTTACGTCACAACTTTTACTTTCTGACTCTGAAAATATTTCGAAATTACCGACGAAATCGTATCGTCGACTCTACAACATTGGAACCACAATAGATTATTCCTGAATAAATGGGAAAATTTCGGATAATAACTACGAATACTACCTTACTAAATTACCATGCACGGATACGTTTATCGGTAACTAATATAAAACTCAGTAATGCAGTAAAATTGGGTTCAGGATGTGACATAGGCGGCCGCTTAGGCGGCCCGGGCGGTCTTGGGCGAATCTGGGCAATTTGAATTAAAAAATAAATAAAAATCTTCAGACTTTTATTTGTTTTAACTTTTAAGATAAAACTTTAATTCTAACATTATTATTATAACTAGTATTGTATGAACTTTGGATTTTAGACGATTTTGATTTGATTGGACATTGGAATATTTTGAAATTTGATGTTTGAGGATTCTATATGTTGCGTATTTTAATTTATAATTATATAAAAATTGAATACATGTATAAAAATAATTAAATATTAAATTATATAAATCCGCCTACAAAGTGCTTACAAGGCCGGTTAGCAGCTTAGATGCCCCAAGGTAGCGGTCTGCTCCCCTAGTGCTTAGCGAGTTTTACAACCTTGATCTTCAATGATAGCTAATGAGAATCAAATGTCAAGTGGTAGCAATTAAAAGTAACAAAAAAATAGTATAGGTGTGTTAAAAACAAAAAAAGGTAAAGCTCTCATTTGTAAGGGGATTCGGTTCCATTCAGTTCGGTTTTTTAACAAAACTGATAACCAAACCGAACTAAAATTTCTGTTCAGTTCAGTTCAGTTTTTTATTTTTTGAGGTAGTGAACCGAAAATCAAACCAAACCAAACTGAACGGTTCGGTTCGGTTCGGTTTTTTTTTTTTAAGTTTAATATTAAATATTTGTATTTTAGAAAAAACTTAGTGAAAAATTCGCTAATTCGACTATTCGAGTAGTTGAGTTTTTTTTTTGCTCCTAATAGTTCCTTGTTTTTATAAGCATACGTATCCAATCTATTGATAATATTTATGACAACAAATCATCAATCTACAAAAAATGTAACCACCAAAGTCTCAACTCTTAAAGATTCAAACTATAACACCATAACTTAATATTAAAAATAAGGCCTTGGATATTGGAGGCAACATAGCACTCTTAATATTTTGGGCAAATGTTATAAAAGGTCATTGTGGTTTGGGGTCATGTTTATATTTACCCTCGTGGTTTATAAAGGTCTAATTTTGGTCCTTATGTTTCATAAATTAGTTAATTTTGGTCCTATTTTAACGTGAACCCTAATAGCAGTTTAGCATTAAGTTCTAGTACTAATACATGTGTTGATTTGTTATGTAAAAAAAAAACCTATTTCATTAAAATAGTTCTGATGTATAACATACAAATTAAAGGTTTTATAAAAGAATTATTTATTACAGGCTTATGTATTTACACATGTATATTTAAACTGAAGGTAATTATACATTGATTCATCACAATGATAAGATTCGTGATGACTTGCTCTCTGAAATTTCAGATGAATTATTCAATAAAGTGTTAAAATCTCAGACTTCTTGTGAATTTAAACACGAATTGAATGAAGAAAATAAAATAAGGACAAAAAATAGGTGATTTATGAAACACAAGGACTAAAATTGGACATTTTTAAATCACGAGGACAAACATAACCATCACTACCAGAAAAGGCGTCATAGCCGACGACGCCATCTCGTCGGCCGTTTCCATTAATTCGTCGGCTATAGTCATAGCCGACGATACTTCGTCGGCTATAGTCTCGTCGGGAATGCTCCGTCGGCTATACTATAGCCGACGACACGAGGCGTAAGTCGTCGGCTTATAAACCGCAGGGTATAGCCGACGAATAAAGCGTCGTCGGCTATACTTCGAACATTGCCGACGAGAAGATCGTCGGCTTTAACAATTACGTAACTGCCCCTAACCCGAAGTATAGCCGACAACACTATCGTCGGCTATACGTCCGTTTTAGCCGACGATACTATCGTCGGCCATAACAATCGCCGGTACCAGGAACGGCTTTTTTTTGCCTGAAGCCGGGAGGGTATAGCCGACGACATATGGTAAACATCGTCGGCTATAGCCCTTATAGCCGACGAAATTTGGTAAAAATCGTCGGCTATAACTGTTATAGCCGACGAAATAATGCCAATATCGTCGGCTATAACCCCTAAATATTTAAAAAAATTAAAAAATTTAACTCGGGCCCAATTTCTCTTCGTCTTCGGGGGCTGCAGAAAATGCACAAACAAACATCCAAATATCCAACAAATATCCACATCAATTCATCCCTAATATCCTACATACTGTACAAATTAACCCACTATATCTACTCATCATCACCCCCTAAACGCGTAGCGTCGTCGACCGGATCGTTCGAGTTCCGGTGGCTATGGCTGTCCTGATCGGCTGGCGTACTCCGATACGGGGGGGGAGTGGGGACGACGAACTGGGGCATCTGTGGCGGAGGCGGGGGCTGGAGTCCAGCCTGCTGGGCCTCCCAAGACTGCTGCATCCATCGGTACATCTCCGCCACAGATGCGTCTCTGGCCTGCTGCGCCGAAGCCTCCGCAGCCCTCGCCAACTCCGCCTGCTGGAGCGCCTCCACCGCCCTCGCCAACTCCGCCTGACTCCTCTGCAGCTGCGTCTGCAAGTCTCCTCTCGTCGAAGCCGCACGCTGCGTGCTGGGATTGGCCGGCGTGAACTTGAGAACCCCATCTCCCGCCGCGCCTAGGCCTCTCTGGTAGAAGTAGTTGTTCCCCGTCCCTACCGCCGCGTGCATGATCTGAGAGGCCAAGCGCGGCTCAAGGGTGTCGATCGTGGAGGCAAACTCCGCGGTCGCCTCGTCGGACGCCCCGTCTCCCAGAGTGTCTCGCGCGATCCCGAAGGTGATCGCGTCGGTCTCCGCATCTATTTCCGCCTAATTGACAAGAAAATATAATAAACGAATTAAAAAATATATATATAAATTAATTTCATAAAACACTTTTATTGAAGATGGACGAATACTTACCACTTGGTCGGGACGCCCCGGATACATCTGCGCATGAATCCACGACAACGGCCTCAGCGGTCGGTCCCTCCTCGCCATCTCTGCCCACTGCCTCCAGGAGCGGGCGCCGCCGTGGTGGGGGTGCTCGTTCCTCCTGCGGTTGTCGCTGTTCGTCCGCGAGATTTTCTGTATTATAACAACAAACATATAAACGCAAATATAAATTAGTAACTAAATTAAAATATTAGGAACTAACCAAAATAAAATTAATAACTAATTTAGTTACTAACTAATTTAATTTAATTAGTAACTACTTAACTAACTAATTTAATTAGTAACTACTTAACTAACTAATTTAATTTAGTAACTAACTAACTTACTAACTACCTAATTTTATTTAATTTAATTTGATTTAATTTAGTAACGAACTAACTAACTACGTAACTAACCAACTAACTTAATTTAATAACTAATAACTAACTAACTAACTAATTAATTGAATTAAGTAACTACATAATTTAATTATTAAATAACATTAAAAAGTTATATACTACCAGGCTAAATTTTCTTACCGAGACCCTGTCGCTCCCGAAGTAGGCTACCAGCCATAGCCACTCGTACTCCCTGTACCGGAACTCGTGGGGGGTTGCAGCTCGCCCCAAGCGCTGCTCCACATGGTACGTCCTGTAGTGCGTGGACAGCTCGTTCTTCCACTCGGAGTACCTATATTAACAGAACACAACTGTTAGATATATTCGTACACTGCCAATAAATATATTTATACAAAAAAAAGCAAAACACATAACCTGTTCTTCAGCTGCTCGTCTCTCCACCAGTCCAAGGTAGGATGGACTCTAAACCATTGCTGCAACATTATAAATTAATTAGAAAATATTTTTATATAGTTATAAGGACTGAATTCATAATTGTTTATTTTCTATAATAAAAAATCATATTTAACTCACCGACAGTGCATTGTACACTCGCGCCTTGATCTCATCGGGCACAGAGCCCCAGTCGGGCCACAACAGTGGGACCCTGTCCCGCACGAGCATGCCCGTCGCGTTGATGTACTTGGTGGTGGTGTCTCTCCGCTCAATCGGGCGTCCATCCTCACCGGGACCGGGCAGGATCTCTCTGATCCCACCGGCCAGCTCCCTCTCCAAGGTCGACATGTTCGCTGGCCCTCTGGTCCGTCTCGTCCCCGCGGGTTTATTGACGAGGACGCCTGTTAAAATGAACACATAGTTAAATAATTATTTAAACTAACTAATTAAATAATTAATTAAACAATCTAAATAATTAATTAAACTAACCAATTACCTGCGTCGTTGTACTGCTTGTCCTTCTCACGAACGGCCCACAGGCCGCGGCAGTCCTCTGAGTCGAAAGGACTGTAGAAGTAGGCCTCCTCCCAGGGAATCTCGTGGGGCCGGTCGTGCCTCCAAATCTGCCTCCCCCTGGCGTCGTACTCAGGGATGGCAGGGAGGAACTGGACCATGTACATCCCCGATGGCGGAGACATACGGGGCGTGGACCCTGAGGGGCCTGCTCCCCCTGACGGTGGGCCCCGTAGCTGTGGACGCTGTCGCTGTGGGGGGACAGGGAGCATCTCTGGAGGGTCCAGATCGGCGCGCGGTGGGGTCGGCTGCCGATCCTGGAACAGTGCTGAAGTGCACTGGGGTCTGGTGGCTCTGCGTCCTCCTCCGACACTCGAGTCAGGGCCCGCTCCCGTCGACTCATACGAGGAGCCCCCACGTGGATCGCTCGGCGTCAATCCCATCAACGTCTCCTCTCGTCGACTCATAGGCCGGCCTAGGCCCCGACGACCGCTGGATCAACTCCCCCCACGGCTGGATCCTGCCTGAGCGTCGGGGTCGCTCTCGGTCCGTCTGCCAAGCCATCGGTCTACAAAGCGACGGTTTCCTGCACAATTAGTATATAAATTCCATAAATTGCACAAAAATTTCACAAAAAAATTAAAAACTTCATTCAATGTATATATACCTAAATATATTTATACCTAATTATATATATATATATTCCGAAATATAACACAAAATTCCTTAAATTTCACAAAAAAATAAAAAACTTTTTTAAATATATATATATACCTAATTATATATATACATAACTATATTTATACCTAAAGGTATATATATATACCTAAAAATTCTTGTTAATTCCTCAAAATTAAACAAAATTCCACACAATTCCATAAATTTCACACAAAAATAAAAAACTTCATTAAATGTATATATACCTAATTATATATATACCTAAATATATTTATACCTAATTATATATATATATATATATATATATATCCTCCTAAAAATTCCACAAAATTCCACAAAATTAACAAAAATTCCACAACATTAAAAAAATTTCCACAAACTTCCATATACGTAATTATATATATATATATATATATATATTCCGGAAAATATATATATATATATATATATATATATATATATATCCTTCACAAAATTCCACATAATTCCAAAAAATTAACAACAATTCCACAACATTCCATAAATTGCACAACAACCCTAAATTCCACATAATTTCACAAAAACCATAAAATTTCACAAAAATACCTAAATTCCACAAAATCACAAAATTCCACAAAATTAACGAAAACCCTAAATGAGGGAGAGGGGGACTACCTGACATGGTGGTGCGGCTAGGGGACGAGGACGGCGGTGCGGTGCGGCGGCGACGGCGGCTAGGGAAGGACGGCGCCGATCGGTTCGACTTCGGGTCGGGGAGGGCTCGGGAAGGCCGGGGACGGGGTGGGGAGGGGTGGGGGAGGGCCGGGGAGGCTTGGTCGGCGTCGGGGAGGCTCGGACGGCGTCGGGGAGGCTCGGGGAGGGGTGGGCGGCGATTTAGGGGTTTAGGTTTTCTGCAGAAATGGGGGAGAGGCGCCTCTGTTTCAGTTTAAATCGAGGGACTATAGCCGACGATTTCATTTTAATTCGTCGGCTATGACTATAGCCGACGATTTCGTCGGCTATAGTCTCTAACTAAATCCGGGCCGGGCCTAAGTTGGGCTTTGCGGGCCGGTTATAGCCGACGAAGTATGCACCTCGTCGCCTATAGTATGCATATCGTCGGCTATTCTTTGAATCTCGTCGGCTATAGTCAAGGACCTCAGCAGCCGTCAGATCTCCCCCATCCAACGGCGGACAATGAAACGGCGCGGATCGCAACACTTTAGCCGACGAAGTTCTGTATGTCGTCGGCTATTCTTTGGTCAAACTTTCGGTCAAACCTCTAAACGCTTTAAAACGGCAATTGGCCCGTCTAAATGACGTGTTTTGGCCTGACCTTCAACAGAGAATAGTTTCAAATCGATGCGACGCAACTAACCGTATAAAAATTTTCCTCCAAATATTTACCGACCGTCAGGCTACCCATAGGAAAACGGAAGTAAAAAACACCTAACCGCAACATTCGGCACACCGATTTTGTCGGAATCTTCCCATTTTTCAACCGTAGTCGTATTTCAATATTTCGGTCGTATCTTATTTCACGACACTTTTGCATTTGAACGGTCTACGTATGGCAACTATTTGAAACTATACATTCACTTAAACACTTAGTAAATAAGTTAAGGAACATTAGTGCATATGTTCCGATTTCGAATCTAAAAGTTTGGAAAATCTATTCCAACCGTCAGATATCACCGTTAAGATTAAATACATGTATGAAAAAAAATACAACTACATCTGACAACGTTAAAGGCTCGATCGGGACGGTCAAACTGCTTGGTCAAACCTCTAAACGCTTTAAAACGGCAATTGGCCCGTCTAGATGACGTTTTTTGGCCTGACCTTCAACAGAGAATAGTTTCAAATCGATGCGACGCAACTAACCGTATAAAAATTTTCCTCCAAATATTTACCGACCGTCAGGCTACCCATAGGAAAACAGAAGTAAAAAACACCTAACCGCAACATTCGGCACACCGATTTTGTCGGAATCTTCCCATTTTTCAACCGTAGTCGTATTTCAATATTTCGGTCGTATCTTATTTCACGACACTTTTGCATTTGAACGGTCTACGTATGGCAACTATTTGAAACTATACATTCACTTAAACACTTAGTAAATAAGTTAAGGAACATTAGTGCATATGTTCCGATTTCGAATCTAAAAGTTTGGAAAATCTATTCCAACCGTCAGATATCACCGTTAAGATTAAATACATGTATGAAAAAAAATACAACTACATCTGACAACGTTAAAGGCTCGATCGGGACGGTCAAACTGCTTGGTCAAACCTCTAAACGCTTTAAAACGGCAATTGGCCCGTCTAGATGACGTTTTTTGGCCTGACCTTCAACAGAGAATAGTTTCAAATCGATGCGACGCAACTAACCGTATAAAAATTTTCCTCCAAATATTTACCGACCGTCAGGCTACCCATAGGAAAACGGAAGTAAAAAACACCTAACCGCAACATTCGGCACACCGATTTTGTCGGAATCTTCCCATTTTTCAACCGTAGTCGTATTTCAATATTTCGGTCGTATCTTATTTCACGACACTTTTGCATTTGAACGGTCTACGTATGGCAACTATTTGAAACTATACATTCACTTAAACACTTAGTAAATAAGTTAAGGAACATTAGTGCATATGTTCCGATTTCGAATCTAAAAGTTTGGAAAATCTATTCCAACCGTCAGATATCACCGTTAAGATTAAATACATGTATGAAAAAAAATACAACTACATCTGACAACGTTAAAGGCTCGATCGGGACGGTCAAACTGCTTGGTCAAACCTCTAAACGCTTTAAAACGGCAATTGGCCCGTCTAGATGACGTTTTTTGGCCTGACCTTCAACAGAGAATAGTTTCAAATCGATGCGACGCAACTAACCGTATAAAAATTTTCCTCCAAATATTTACCGACCGTCAGGGTACCCATAGGAAAACGGAAGTAAAAAACACCTAACCGCAACATTCGGCACACCGATTTTGTCGGAATCTTCCCATTTTTCAACCGTAGTCGTATTTCAATATTTCGGTCGTATCTTATTTCACGACACTTTTGCATTTGAACGGTCTACGTATGGTTTCGGTCAATATACTTTAGCCGACGACTTGCAAGTCGTCGGCTACAGTATAGCCGATGAATTGGAAGTCGTCGGCTACAGTATGGGCATTATAGCCGACGAATTATGGTCCATTTCGTCGGCTATAACGCTGATCTTTCTGAAAATTTGCCATTTAGGGCCTGAAAATTGCCTATTTCACCTGATAAATTCCTGAATATCGCACAAACAAATCAATACAATTTCCCATAAATTCGAAAAACGGTAATTAAGGACAAAAAATATTTTCATACATGCATGCACCATCGTACACAAATACATACATAAATAGTATACTAAGGATGATAATCAGAATCATCCTCATCACTTGAGTCAGACGTAGTATAGTAGTTAATATCTGGCAACCGGTGCTCGTACTCGTCGTCTGAGTCATCGTCGGGCTGATATAGACGATTCGGATTAACATCATACATGGGCACCTGACCCCTAGGAAGTCGGACCACTCTGCCCGGCGTCACATTATTATCGCGGATGGTGGAGGATTCCGGAATGTCGCCGGCGTCCGGCTCTTGGTATGCGGTCGCTTCTTGACACTCTGTGCTCACACCAAGTGTGGTAGCACTGTATATGTCTCGCTGAGACACATGGTTAACTACCTTCCACGTGCCTTTGTTCAAAGGATCGTCAAGATAAAAGACCTTTTTGGCCGCTGTGGCGAAAACAAAGGGGTCGTCTTCATACACACTAGTGGCGGTATTCACCGAAAGTATGCCGTACTGATCGATCCGTATGCGGTGCGGCCTAGTATCAAACCATCGACACTTGAACAAGTGGACTTTCATGCGGTTCCCATAAATGAGTTCAACAACTGACTGTAGGACACCGTAAAAATCCACGCCCCCCTCTGCACCATCGACCATCACCCCACAATTCTGTGTTTTGCGTTCCCCGTCTCTAGCTTCACATATATACTTAACGCCGTTGACATCACACATTGGGCGGACTGTGGAAGATATCGGCTTCATCGACAACAGCCTCAATTCCTCTGAGTAATTTGTATGACCACCCCTCGCAGCCACTTGCATCAGCTGAAAAATATAACTCAAATCACTCGGTGTGTTTATGATTAAAGAATAGGGAACTGTAAAAGAAAGCCATCTAATATATATATTTATACACTTACCCATTGTGGAAAATAGTCTGCAAACGTCGTGTTGTGGTACTCGACATCACCGCGAACTTCCTTGCTGTGAAGATGGTGACGTTTCCAATATTGTACCTCCGGACAGTTTATTAGAACCCACCAGTGGGCAATCCCTACCTCATGGTCAGGCAACTTGTCCACACCCTTTTTCTTGAAGCTTCCGTATGGTACAACAGAGTTGGCGACGATAGATAGGTTGAACTCGGGGTCATCTCGACTTGGATGTTGTGGGGGGTCCTCCATCGCTCCCAAGTACAACTTGGCGTACGTTACACACTCATGCGCAATGTAAGCTTCAGCAATACACCCCTCAGGCGCAGATTTATTGTGCACATATTTCTTGTAGTCTCCAAGTTGTCTGCAAGGTTAACAAGTGCGTGTTAAGAGCATGCAACTTTTATTTAAAAACATGTATAAATCAAATTTATGAATAACATGTACCTTTCGATGGGATACATCCAAGTGTAGTGTACGGGACCGGTAAGCAACAATTGTTGGGGAAGATGGATCATCAGGTGAGGCATGATGTCAAAGAAGTTTGGGGGAAATATCCTCTCGAACTTGCACAAGATAAAAACGATTTCCTCATGCATTCTCATGAGGTCTGATTTTCTAACTTCTCTAGCGCATAACTTCTGGAAGAATCTTGACAACGCCACCAACGGCTCAACCACTTCATCCTCCAAGTACGCTCGAATGAAAATAGGGAAGAGGCGTTGAAGCAGTACATGGCAGTCGTGACTCTTCAATCCGTACATCTTGTTGTCTCGGTAGTTAACACACTTGCTTATGTTACCCGCATAGCCATAAGGATACCTGCATAGCCATTAACAACAATTAGATTTCATGCATATATAGTCGTCCAACAACAGATGGATTCTTTAGGGAATACATGCCTAATTAATAAAAAGTTACCTGACATTACTCAGCCATCCAAAGATTTCATGTTTCTGGTCCCTGGTGACGGTGTAAGGAGCTTGGGGCATTTTGCTCCTGCCCTCTCTCAACCACAAATGGTCCCGCAGTCCCATATTTCTCAGATCAACGCGTGCCTTGGGGGTGTCTTTTGTTTTCTTCTCCCAATTCAAAACTGTGCCAACCACGGCTTCACCCACGTTCTTCTCTATATGCATGACATCCAGGTAGTATCTGGTAGCCAACCTGGCCCAATAAGGAAGTTCCCATAAGATGCTCTTGTGTGACCAGAACCTATACCGATCCGGCCTCTCTGGAATCGTGCGCAACACATCGGGATGATTGCTAAGCGGACCAAAGTCATACTCATTCAACACTGCCAATATTTCCTCCCCTGTCCATTGCTCCGGTGCCCAGCCCCTTTCTTCAGTCCCATCAAAAGCCTGTGCATCGTCCCTAAATGGATGGTCATGCGGAAGCCAACGACGGTGACGCATCTGGACAATCTTGCTGCAATGAGGACTGGAGCAATCAACAGTCATGCACTCTGAACAAGCCCTGTAACCCCTGGTGACGCTGCCCGACAACATACCCCTCCCAGGAAAGTCACTGATCGTGCCAACAAGCATGGCATGCATCCGGAACATCTCATTTTTGAACCGGTCGTAGACCAGGTGGCCGTTCAGACTCAAGTACCGAAGCTCCTCAATTACGGGTCTCAAATACACATCGAGACACTTTCCCGGATAACCTGGGCCTGGAATCAACAATGTGAGCATGTTATATTCCTTCTTCATGCACATCCACGGTGGAAAGTTGTACGGAATCAAAATAACTGGCCACACACTGTACTGAAGCTCTTTCTTGCCAAAAGGGTTGAAACCGTCGGATGATAGCCCTAGCCAAACATTTCGAACCTTTGATGCAAATTCGGGAAACTCCAACACGTTCTTCTTCCAAGCCTCTCCGTCGGCGGGATGTCTAAGGGTGTCATCGTCAGGCACATTCCTCTCAGCCCACCATCTCATAGCTTCGGCCGTGAAAGCACACATGAACAACCGCTCAAGCCTATCAATCAGCGGGAAGTACCGAAGTATCTTCACAGCTTTCTTGTTCCCTTTAGGAGTGAACTTATACCGCTCTGTATTGCATAATGGGCAGTATTCAAGATCTGCAAGTCCTTCCCCGTAAAACAGAACGCAATCGTATCTGCATGCATGAATCTTGATGTAGGAAAGGCCGAGATCTTTAAGGATATGTCGCACCTTATGATGACTGGTAGGAAGCCGATGTCCGGGGGGCATCGCCCCACCCCATAGCCGAAGCCAATCATCAACCGATTTGACAGTGCCTTTGTTCTCCGTTTTGATCTTCATCACTCCCATGACAGATTCAAGGACAGTCTTACTGCATCCGGGGTACAACGGAGTCTGTTGCAATGCGATCAGGTTGTTGTACTTTTCCATACCACTTGTGTTGACCGGAGATCGGGGTAATGGCTCGAGTGGCTCAATATCAGGGAAACACTCCATCTCCGGAGGTGGGAGTTGCACATCTGGTGCTTCCTCAAAGACACCGCTCTCACGAGGAAACATATCGTTGATCCAGTTCGTTGTCGGATCATTGGAGGAACTCCCTCTCTCGGCAAATTGTCCATGATCATGACGACCCGCAAACTCTGGTTCACCGTGATAAATCCAATTAGTGTATAGGACCCAAAATCCATATCTAGCCAGGTGTTGCTCCACTGTCTCTATGGAAAACCGGTGTCGTGGGGTGGCACACTTGCACTTTTTACACGGACAATAATGAAGTGTAGTGTCTCCACAGTTAGCCATCACAAAATCCAGGAAACTCCTAACTCCATCATGATACGCCTGATCCCATCTTCCAAGGGTAATCCAACTCTTGTCCATCCTGTAAATTCAAGAAATAAATATAGCTATATATAGATATGTATATATGCACGTACTACGTACGTACTAATTAATTAAAAAATTCATCATTACACACACACATATATATATATATATACACATGCATCCCTAAATTAATTAAAACATCGTCAATCTCCCTAATTAATTAAACACAATGTATTTTTTATATATACCAACAATATATTTTTAATTACAATTAAATTAATTAATATATATATATACATTTTTTCATCAAATTCATCTAAAATCACCTATAAATCAACATTAATCAATCACTAATCTTCAACAAAACTTCAATTCTATCTAACCAATACAACATATATATCAACCCATTAATAATCTCATCTCAACACATATATATATATATATATATATATATCAAATTAATCACACATTTATTCTAATTAAACTCTAAATTAATACACCTCTGCATATAACCAACTAAATCAACACACACAGCAATATACGTACCTTTCAAGCTTATGGCCGAGGTTTTGGACGATTTCAGAGCGTTTTGGACGATTTCATCGACGAATGAGCTCCCTGATGCAGAAGGTCGATCTGATATAAGAGTTATAGCCGACGAATACCCCCCTCGTCGGCTATAACAAAAACTTTTCGTCGGCTATAACTCTTATAGCCGACGAATACCATCCTCGTCGGCTATAACTAAAAACGTTTCGTCGGCTATAGTTATAGCCGACGAGTTGTCGGCAGTCGTCGGCTATAATATTATAGCCGACGATGTGGCCGACGAAATAGTAGTTCGTCGGCTATAAGGGGTTATAGCCGACGAGGTACTATTTCGTCGGCCGTTTTTTCCCATATCGTCGGCTATAACCCCTTTTCTGGTAGTGCATGACCCCAAATCACAAGGACTATATATAACATTTGCCCTAATATTTTTCCTAGAGTCTTACACGACATCTTGAATATTTTTACATGCACACAACCACACAAAAACAAAATAAAATGTAAAATATTAATAAAAAAAAGTAAAACATATAATCATAAAACCTAAAATCACATTAGTTAAATCAAATATTTAATAATAAAACAACATCTTTTTAAGGGGAGTTCGGTTTTTTGGTTCGGTTCGGTTTTTCACAAGCTAAAACCTGAAAACACCGAATTGATTCGGTTTGGTTTGGTTTGGTTTGTTCCTTTCGGTTCGGTTTTTTTAGTTTCGGTTCAATTTTCAGTTACGAATGTCCACCCATAGTCATTTGTCTTGTTAAGAATAATTATTTATTAATTTATGAGTTAGAATAATTCAAAAACAAAAAATGCTCTCCTCCTCTCTAGCTCTGTTAGGGTTTACTTGATGGCCAGCCCCTTCGACAAATCTCTCAAATCTGGCCGGCAACGGTGAATCCCCAATCAAGAAGCCTGGATCTGGATCTTTTCTTCTTGCTGGTTTAAATGATATTCTTGTTATGGTGACGGCGGTGGTAAGTGAAGGGTCGCGCATCAGGGGAGATCGTCTAGATCTTCTTCCTAGTTTTCCCTTTGTCTGGGAATATGATCGATGGGGGAGTACTATATTTTCTATAGAGAATTTTAAGAGGGTTGATTATGGTGACGATGGCGATGACGTTGTTCCTAGTTACAGGCTCACAGCAAGGGATTGGCCATGTCGGCGGATTGTGGTGCTGTATCCGGGCTTCCAAGAGGCGAAGAGACGGATCATGGCAACAAATTTTTTCACGGCTGATGTTTAAACTCGTGTCTTCAGGTTTTTTTTATCTTTACTGAGGAGTTGGTTCTTCGATTTGGTTGAAAGGTTCTGATTCTTAGATGGTTGATTGAGGCTTGTGAATTCTCGTGTGGTAGCGACGGTATACCAAGGTTGGAGAGTTGAAATAATGTCTGGGCTTAAGTTTAATTGAAATAATGTCTTTAGAATATAGGTCTCTTCAGTAGCGAATCCCCCAAGCTTTCCGGAGCGACCTCGAGCAAGAAAACCCTTCTAGGGTTTGGTAGCGGCGGCAACGTAGTGGCCCCGAGTTTCAGACCAAGAGGACGGCGACGAAGTGTAGACTTTGCACAATGTTCTGGTCGATCTCACGTTCGGTGGATTGGAAGGATTGGAGGAGCTGCGACTTTGCAAGGCTAGATCCAACCTAGCAAACGGTGGAGATCGATGGTTCTTGAAGGTGGTGGCTCGAGGTTGATTCAAAATTAGTCTTGGTCTCGGTGGGGGCGGCATTTGAAGAGCGTAGGCAGTCGTGTTGGGTGGTCGAGATCTGGTTTCAATGGACCATATGGTGTAAAAATGCATATGTAAAGATGGTCCAAGCTTAAGGAAGGAAGGAGGATGACACCAAGCCAAGGCATTGAAGAAAAATACGAAGAAAGAAGTTCTCCTAGTCAAACTAGGAGAAGCTGCCGGAATAGGCAGATTTGTGCCAAAATGAAGAACTGCCGGTTTGGGGCATTTTCGATGGATCAAGACCTTTCAAATGGAGTCCAAAGCCTATACAAGAAGTCCATAAAGATGTGAAGCCCAAGCCTTGAAGAAAAAAATCAGAAAAAGAAAACCTAATTAGACTTTGAAAAGGAAGGTTTCAAATCCTTAACCAACTTGGTTTTCTGAATTCCTCTTGCACTAGGGTTTCCGGCAGCCTCTCATCTATATAAAGCCTCATCTTCTCATTCTGAAAATCATCTCATCTCAAGCATAAAATACTAGCCTAAAGCTCTACCAAGTCTTCTCAAGCACCAACACTTAAATACATAGCCAAAACCCATCACCACCACCACTAAAACTGCCGTATCTTCACCTTGGTCTTCTGCCGAATTTTTGTTCCTGCCAAGCATCTACCAAGCAGCAGCCGAGTACCACCTTGTCACATTTGAGGAGTCTTCAAGGTTCTTAAAGTGTGATCCATTCCCCTATGGCTTTTGTATTTATTTATGTTTGGTTATCTTGTAAGAACTTGTTTCAATTCTTGGTTTTTGCTAAACTTTTGTATGAATCAACTTTGTTGAAGTTTATGTAGTTGTTTTGCAATTTTAATTCATGGATTTCGTATGCATTGATAATTAGGGCAGTGGTGTTTTGCATGTTTAGACTATAAATTGGTTAGAACTAAGGTTAGGGCATTTAAACCGACACACTAGTTATGATTAGCATGTAATTCTAAGTGCTAGGTTTCATGTGATAGAGTAACACGGATAAGTCATACGCTGGAGTAGTTTGTTTTGTGTTGCTCACCTAGGTCTAACAACCTTAGAACTTGCAAGTTAAATAAGAAGAATGACAACCTTACTTGTTTGCTTGTCTTCGATTTATACTCATATGCTTAAATGTTAAAACGTGTAAAACCGGATTAGCATCACCTTAGAAGTCATACGCTGGAGTAGTTTCTAAGAATTTAAGAAGTCTAACAATTGGAAAACTGCTGGAGGCTCTAGTTGTGTCGAAACTAATTTAGGTCATGAACATGTTAAATACTTGTCTCTTACCTTCTTGCATGTGAATCTATGTGTTAAAGAGTCTTTTGTGTGAACTGTTTTGTGTGAGAGATGATGATCACTTGTATATAGTAAATTAGGACTTTAATTTCCTGTCTAGTGTTAAAGGGCAGCCCTTGCTGCCGAACCTCATCTTCATCCCCCATGATAAATTTGTATATATGTATATAAGTGTGACAATTGTGTGCATATATGTATTTGTGAAAATTTGTGTTAACATTCTCATATTTCAGGTACCCTTAATCCCCGGCTAGAACGATCCCTACTTATTCTATACTACTAACGATTGTAGGGTTATTATTGCTTGATGCTCGCTTAGGCGACTCATCAATTTTTAGCGCCGTTGCCGGGGATTATAGAATCTTGATTTGTTTGAATGTTAGTCTTGTAAATTTCTGAAAATCGTTTTGAGTCTTTAAAGTTTGAGGTATATCGGATAAAGCATGACCTTACCGTGGGCTGCACAAGTCCATTGCACAGTTTGCTCCTCTGCTCCACGTACCTTGAATCTTTGATGTTGTGTATAGCTTGAAAAATTCTTGTAGTACCTTGAAAAATTTGGTTTAGTAATAGATTTGTGTATTCTTGCATTGTAGTTTTTGTTTTTGTTCGTTTTTATGTGTCATGTGTGTGTGCAGGACGGACAGGAAAGAAAAAGTGCAGAAAAGAGGAAAGGTCTGCCCAAACAGAAATCGGGCAGTGCAGTCAGTCGACTTTGGAAGGCTTCCGTTTGCTGCTCACAAAACCTGGGAAAGTGAGCCATATGCCGTTGTCTATGAGTCTACTTTCCGTAAGATTTTACAGAAGTGGATTTGGAGTTTCGAGCCGATCCCAGTTTCAATTTGAGTGAAGCAAGGTCAATCTGGCAGAATAGAGAACTGGGCAGATCAATAGGTCCGATTAAAGACCAAACAAAGAGTACTTCTGCTGGTCCGATTGAGGCAAATTTTATACCGTTGGAAATCTCTGTGTATCCACTACAACACTACTTCAGAACAATTTTGCATTAGGATAGTGGAACACACCCAAATTCGGGCCTCAATAGATACACACACATCTGCCGATGCTGCCCAGAAGCTGCCTGCAGCCTGCCAAGAGCCATCCTACTGAAGAACCCCACAGCCTGCCGAGCTCCTGGATATCAAAGGTGCCACTGACGAGTGCCCACCTGCCGACGTATCCACGTGTCTTGCCAAGCCGTATCCTACCGTATCCAAGAACAAATCTGACACGTATCTGACCAAGTAGCCGTATTCGATACGCATGTCGATATGCCTGTGCTACTGATAACCGTATCCGATACAAACATAGATACGCCATCCGAAATGATGCGATGCTGTAGCCCTGCTACAGCCTTCGATGCTGCTGCAGCCTGCCTATGCTGCTGCCCCTGCACCTGCCTATGCTGCTGCCCCTGCACCTGCCTGCCGAGAGAAGCATGCCTGCCAAGAACTTGCTGCTGCCCCAACTGCCGAGCTGCACATGACAGTCAACACACATGGTGAAGAGTCTAGGCTATGGACTATAAACACAAAGCGCTACTTGGGAGGCAACTCAATTCGATCAAAGAAAAGTGATGGAGCCATCACCGAGCGTTTGCAATTTCTTAACCCTTCTCTTTTTCTTTGATTTGTGATGATATGTTGGTATGTGTTAGACTATTGCATGCTTAGGAAATTCGTTGATATTGATTTGTGCTTACATTGAGGACAATGTAATTTTCTAAGTGTGGGGTGGGATAACGTATTCCGTTTATGTTTTCGTGTGCTTAGTTTAGAAAAGAAAAATTCAGAAAAATGTTCCACAAAAATAGAGTGTTTAAATTTGTTTGTTTCGAGTCTTAGGATGCCCCTAATATGTCAATGATGTTATTTCTCCTCTTTGCATACATAGATGATAGTTGTGCATATAATTTAAAATTGTGAGTTTCATGGATTATGTGCATTGGTAGGAGCATGTAGGACTTGTTGATTAACGAAGCATGCATGTTTTAGCTAGTTTGTTTCCGTAATAACCTTGTGAGCTTTAGACCCAAATTGCTTTCTTCATGAGTGATAAATTGAAAATTTCGAGCATGCTAATATGTGAACCTCATAATTCTTTGATTATTCGATGACTATATGCAATAGCTTTTCATGGACTCTAGAAGTGCTAGAACTCGCTCTTGTGATTTTTGAAACTTGATAGTCAAGAAAATTGCCTTGATTTTGAAAAGGATTGAAGACGTTATATTAGGATCACCACCATTGCCAAATAAAGCATATGCCCTATTTGTGCCCGTCGTGGGACTCCTTAGAAAACCCCTTTGAGCCTACGTTGAGCCTTTTCTTTCATCACCCTTATTAAAATTCCTATGCTTAGAATAGTTATATCTTGACCCTTGTCCTCGCGAGACTTGGCAAAAGTTTGAAATCGATTTGGAGGTTTGATGTAGAGTGATGTCATGAAACAAGTGTGGGGTGGACTTAGCTAGAAATTGTGTGAAAAATGTGTATGCCGTGCCTAGCAAAAGTGAAAAATATGTAAACGGACAGAAAAGAAAAGAAAAGAAAAACATGAAGTCCGAAAGAAAAAGAAAAGAAGCTGGACACGGTTTTGATTGAAAAATTTGCTAAGTCCAATCCTTGAATAAATGTTGTGAGCTTGGAGTTTCGTTCGTATTGGAAGGTCTAGCATTGTAAAATTTTGACCTTTATCCATGTTTATGATGTTTTGGGAAGTAAAGAATGAAGGAAGGGTCCAACAAGATAATATCCGACCCTTGGAGTGAAGCCATAAGGAGGATCAAGAATTGCCAAGTCTTGGTGACGTTTTTAAGCACCACTTATCCTAAATTTCCTTCCCTATAGCTGAGCCCCATATTTATTCCCCTATAACGTTTTCATGATTCTTAAGATGGCATACTATGATTTGTGGAGATTTTCTCAAGAGTTGAGCATATGGTTTTGGTCCATTAGTGCATATAGTTATCATCTGAGGTTTTTCCATAAAAATTCACAAAGTGCTTTCATTTCTTTGATATATGCAAGTCACTCTTGTAATTCATCATCTTTCACTTGCATATACTTATGTGTGAATAACCATGCTTCGAGAGAAAAGAAGAGAGTATGCCTAGTGAGGAGGATTGGACTAGTTTTAACATGTTTACATGCTTACCTTTTGCTCTTATATGTTCATATTGATGTCACTTGTTCATGAAACTTGGAATTTGCGTGCTTAGCATTCTCATGCATTAACTTGAAAGCTATGTGTATAAACGAGCCTGAGACAAATTGTTAGGGGAAATAGTTTGTTTAGAGTCTAGTTTAATTTAGTTTGCTAAGGGACTAGCAAAGGATAAGTGTGGGGTAGTTGATAAGAGCACAATGTGCGATGATATTATATGCTTATGCCCTCGTTTATGCTTCGTTTTTCCCTTATTTATCTAAGATTGAGTCATCATTTAGTTTAGTGTCGATTTGGTAGAGTTTTAATCAAATGTGCTTAATAATCCGAAAAATGACTAAGTTTGAGAAATCTGGAAAATAGTGCAAAATATGTCTTTTTCGTGATTTTGAGATGAGTAAAAATGCAATCTATTCTTGTTCGAATTTATTGAAATTTGGCGTGCTTATTATTCATATACTGAGGAATGTTGTGTTAAAATTTCAGACCAATCGGAGTTCGGGAAGTCACCCAAAAGATGGCTGCAAAACAGCAGTTCGAGCAAACCAATCCAGGGACTTCCAGGATTTTCCTGGGACTGTGTCCCAACTTCGAAAAATCATTCCCGTCGACTCACAAGGAATTTGATCGAACTGTTTTATATGGAGGTTGCTTTGTGTGTCTAGTTTATCTGAGACTTGGAATTGTATCAATCGGAGCTCCGAGGAGGGAGATATGCCGGAGTTACTACAACAAGGTCGTTTCTGCCGATTCCAAGAAGCTACTGCCTCCTTTTCACAATTACTGTTTTCAATGGACCATATGGTGTAAAAATGCATATGTGAAGATGGTCCAAGCTTAAGGAAGGAAGGAGGATGACACCAAGCCAAGGCATTGAAGAAAAATACGAAGAAAGAAGTTCTCCTAGTCAAACTAGGAGAAGCTGCCGGAATAGGCAGATTTGTGCCAAAATGAAGAACTGCCGGTTTGGGGCATTTTCGATGGATCAAGACCTTTCAAATGGAGTCCAAAGCCTATACAAGAAGTCCATAAAGATGTGAAGCCCAAGCCTTGAAGAAAAAAATCAGAAAAAGAAAACCTAATTAGACTTTGAAAAGGAAGGTTTCAAATCCTTAACCAATTGGGTTTTCTGAATTCCTCTTGCACTAGGGTTGCCGGCAGCCTCTCCCATATATATAACCTCATCTTCTCATTCTGAAAATTATCTCATCTCAAGCATAAAATACTAGCCTAAAGCTCTACCAAGTCTATAAAGCACCATCACCTAAATACTTAGCCAAAACCCATCACCACCACTACCAAAACTGCCATACCTCTCACCTGGTCTTCTGCCGAATTTTTGTTCCTGCCGAGCATCTACCAAGCAGCAGCCGAGTACCACCTTGTCACATTTGAGGAGTCTTCAAGGTTCTTAAAGTGTGATCCATTCCCCTATGGCTTTTGTATTTATTTATGTTTGGTTATCTTGTAAGAACTTGTTTCAATTCTAAGGAGTGTGCCTTAAAAACCGAAACATTAGTTGTGCTTAAGCATTTGTTGTTTGCATGTAAATCTAGGTGTTAGGTTTCATCAAACTAGAAAACATGAATAATTCATACTCGTAGTTGTCTTGGTTTGTGTTTTCGCCTAGAGTATAAAACCCTTAGAACTTGCATGTTAAATAAGATGATTGACAACCTTGCTTGTTTGCATGTCTTCGATTTGTGATTCATATGCCTAATTGTTAATCATGTAAAATCGGTTAACATAACCTTAGGATTATACTCGTAGTTAATCTTAAGACTTTAGCAATCAACGATTAGATGACCTCGTAGGCTCTAGTTGGGATCGAAACTAATTTAAGTTATAAACATGCTAAATACTTGTCTCTTACCTTCTTACATGTGAATCTATGTGTTAAAGAGTCTTTTGTGTGAACTGTTTTGTGTGAGAGATGATGATCACTTGTATATAGTAAATTAGGACTTTAATTTCGTGTCTAGTGTTAAAGGGCAGCCGTTGCTGCCGAACCTCATCTTCATCCCCCATGATAAATTTGTATATATGTATATAAGTGTGACAATTGTGTGCATATATGTATTTGTGAAAATTTGTGTTAACATTCTCATATTTCAGGTACCCTTAATCCCCGGCTAGAACGATCCCTACTTATTCTATACTACTAACGATTGTAGGGTTATTATTGCTTGATGCTCGCTTAGGCTACTCATCAGAAACTTGAGTCTGCAACTTGATTATAAGTAGGTCTACATAAAATCAGCATAGATAAAGTGATAAGTATCAATTCAATAAAAATGGTTACATAAAAAAAAAAATCAGAAACACAATGAAAATTAGAATCTTACTTTCCATGAAGTGTTGGACAATTTCTTTTGTCATGTGACTGGCCAAATAGTCCACATCTATGGCATTGCCTACCTTGATTGTCATTTTCCTTAACTTTACTCTTCTCTTTTCTTTCCTTCAACCCCACAACCTTTTGCCCTCACTTGATTTGGTTCATTAAATTTGTGTTGAACACTACTAGCCGTAGTCTCCAAAACTATTGCACTTTGTCTTCTTTCATTAACAACCAAAGTCTTTATATACTCACCATTGCCTTCTCAATAGCATCTGTAGCATGCTGGAATAATTTAGTTCTCCTTACAAGTAAGACTTTGTTATATTTTATCTCTATGCCATCAGAATCTAACACAGTACTTTGTCTTGCACATTTAGTCCATCTCATCAAAATATACTGAATAGGCAAATTATCAACATCTTGGACTTTTATCAAATATGACAAAACATGTCGACATGACAGCCCTTCACTCTCAAACATTCTGCAACTACATGATGCAAAATCAGATTACTTCTCGTAAGTGATTTCTCGAAAATTACAATTATCAATGTTCTTTATCATTACCTTAAAGACACAATGAGTGACATCTTCTCTTAACAGTTTTATTTTGTATTTAAAGCTCTCTCTCAATTGTTTTTGAACTTCATAAAATAGCTTGCGTGTGTAAACTTTGACCATATGATCTTCTATGTCAAGAGACATGACTGTTTTTGTCTTCTTATCAATATTAAAATGATTTTCCTCTAAATCATTATGACGTTGGCGCAGACACCCCCTCTTAAATTGAACCATGAACTCCACCAATGAACTCCACTCATAAACATAACTTTTGAAGAAAGAATGTTGACTCTCTGCTTTTTGACTACTTGACATTTCAGTTGAGAAAATATGATTTACATGTGCCGGCACCCATGTTGAGCGAATCTCAAATATAGACGTCAGCCAGGTGTTCTTACTCAACCCACTCTTCTCAATAATTTCAATCCCTCTTGAGTTAAACTCTTCTTGAGAACTTGAATGCCATATGCAATTACGAAAGTCTTGGTAGTAGTCTCGATATTTAATCGCATCTAGTTTCTCAAAAAATTTGTTTAGAATGTGCCAACTGTAATATCTATGAAATGTTTCCAGACGTGCTTCTGAAATAGCTTTAGTCATGGCAGTATCTTGATTGGTAATAATCATCTTGGGGGCATTTCTTGGCATTACACTTAGAAATTCCTTAAATAACTAAACAAAGGAATCAACAGTCTCATGATTCAAGAATGCACAACCAAACATGATTGTTTACCCATGATTATTCATACCAGTGAATGGTGCAAATATCATTCCCTGCTGATTTGTGTTGTATGTAGTATCAAAGAAAACTACATCTCCATAAAAGCTATAAGCTCTTCTTGAAATTGAGTCGGCCCAAAGGCATCGAGTTACTCTATCTTTCTCATTTGACTCCATTGTATAGATAAAAGAAGAACATTTTTCTTTCTCATTTTTGTAATGCATGTACCGTAGATCTCCATCATGTCCCTTCTTTTGTTGACGACAAGCTCTTCCATAATTATAGAGGTCACGCTGTGTACAGCCAATATTTTCAATCCCACTTGCTTGAACACCAAAGAATTCAAACTGTTTGTGTTTTCGAACATTACCAAGCTTACTTGGTCTGATAGAACGGTGTTAACTTTTGAAACACCGCGGTGAGATCTCGACATATGTACTCTACCCAGGCTTGTCAATGGGTGGTTGTGACCTTCAACAAATACAGAGACTGCATATCTTCCAGAATCCTTCTTCCTGACAACTGCGACTTTTGCTTCACAACTTGTTTTTAGTAACCCTCTCTTACGTTTTTCTCCTTGTACTTTAGAATTTCCTTGCTTATAACAAACACTCCTTCCTCATGAGCAGTGTATTATCCTTATTCATCACACTAGAATGAATTCTAATACTGAACCCTGCATCTTTTGCATATCTATTGTAGAATTCAACAAGAGTTTCAAACTCTTGGTGTAATTTAGGCTTCAGCTCAACCTTTACTTAAGGAATATAGACTTGATCATCTTCTGACTCCATTTCAATTTAGATTGAGAAAACCACACATACACCTATAGGCTAAAGCAATGCCAATGAAAAGAAAAAGAAATTGAAATCAATCAATACATGTACATCCAGGGACGATACTGAAACAAAAAAATGCCAGGATTTAAGCCAATCATTGAAAGAATGCGATAACTTGTTCCTAATTATGGTATGGTATATTAGAACTATAACATCAGCAATAGAATTCATAAGAGTGAGTTCGATTGAAAAAAAGTCTCAAATAAGAAAGAAAGAAAAAATCCTAAAATGACTAAATTTTGAAATTGGAAATCAAAGATACAAGAAAGAGAGGACCCATACATGAGAATAACTATAGATGAGTGTGGGTGCTTCCAAGTCTGAAACTTTTGGCTCGAAAATTCTCAAAGGAGGTCGATAGCATCAGAGGACTCCAATTTTGGATATATATATATATATATATATATATATATATATATATATATATATAATCCTTTTCGGGTGCGGAGATCTGTTTCTTTTTAAAGTTATGGATGTGTAACGATGGTCGTTGGATCAGATTAAATGATCCTTAACGACTAAGATTAAAACAGGCGAAAACAAGTCTGTTAAGGTCATACGGGTGGGTTTTGAAATGAGCTCAACCCGGGTTGAAAATAGATCCAACACAGAAACGACGCCTTCAACCCATCTATTTCAATTTTCAACTCAAGAACTGGGTTTAGATAAGAGATTCAAACTCATCTAGTTTTCATATCAATCCATCCAACTTAGCTCAAATTCAATAAGAAGAAAAGATCTTAAAAAGAAGATGAGCAAACCAATTTTCATTGATCAACAATTGGAAATTGGTGATGCAATTAAACAAAACTACATTTAAAAACTCGAAATTCAACTTCAGTCTCTCCAAACCTCAGGTCTTCTACTTTCCTTTTGTGTCTGACCTCTACAAGAGTAAGAATTTCATTTTCATAGGCTTGTCATGCATATTCACAGGTTTGGAGGCTTCTATTATTGTTTAATTTGTAAAAATTGAAAAGTCAATCCTTAGAGAGGTCTCTCCAAAATGGGTGCCCACTGCTTTGTCTAAAATATCTATTTGCTGATTCTGACTGTACTAATATATATATATATATATATATATATATATATATATATAGGCTTTCTTGGCTAAGGACATCCACATCAATCCTTATGGTGCGAATTTTATATTTTGACTAACTTTTCGATTGAATTTTTACATCTCCACCATCTAGTCTTTAGGTACTCATATATAGATCATGTATGCAAAATTTCAGCCAATTTGATAATCGTTAAGGCATTCAAAAGTGCGATTTCCTATCATAAACACGAACGATTCAGTTGTGACAAAATACAGTCTGTCCATTTGTTTTAATCTAGTTTGATATGCTAATGGTTATCCAATTGGTTGAAAATTTGCAGAGATGATCTATACATGAGTACCTAAAGACTAGACGGTGGAGATATAAAAATTCAATCGAAAAGTTAGTTAAAAAATAAATTATGACTTATGACAACACTTGTTGTGGTACTGTAATTGAGTTGTCAAAAATGTAAATATCATATTTGGACAACTTTTATCAAATGGACAACCTTGATTATCAAGTGGAGAACCATATTACAACAATGAGATTTTATATATATTTTGGTCAAATTTTAATTTTACCATGTACACAACGCAAATGTTGTCGGAATTGTAAAATGGTTGATAATCGTTGTAAATGATATAGTTTTAAAATAATTACCACAAATAGAACAAAAATTATTGTTTTCACATCAATAAATGTAAATTGTGCTAAAACGTGTAGTCATTGTAGTAATCATTTCATTAATGATAAAAGCATAAAGATTTACTAGTGTGACAACAAATTTGTTCTCGCACTTGTTAAAATGTTTATAAACTATTACATTAGTTTAGGTGGAGTACTTACTACGACTAGAACAAGATTTACCACTTTAGTATCAATTGTTGTGGGTTGTGGTAAAATATCTAGTCGTTGTAATAAGTATTTGATTAATGATAAAAACATAAAAATTTACCACTTTGATAACTAATATGTTATCACACTTGCAAATTGTGCATAAATTGCTAAATAGGTTGTAGGTGGAGTAATTACTAAGATTAGAACAAAAATATCATTTTTTACATCAATTGTTATAATTTTCGGTAAATTTCGTTCATTAAATATAATTACTACATTGACAATGAAAATTACACAAAATATTACCTATTTACTTAAGGGATAACTTCTTTACACTAATTAAGACATTACCTATTTTTAGTCAAAACATAATAGTTTACCAATTTGATAACATATTGTGGTAACATGTATAAATTAGTTCAAATAAAAGTAATTACATGTTGTACGTAAAGTAGTTACTACATCTAAAATAAATAGTATCTATTTTATACGTGTTCTAGGAGAAATAAATGATAAACAAAGCGTTGTTTTATTAATTGATAAGGAGGCCTTTATATAGGCATTACATCAAGTATCCCGAATAATCAGGGATTCCCTATCTACTAAAGATACTAGATATCTAGTCTAATTAGGTCAAGACATACCTTGGAGGTTACAAAATTAACCTTCCTTGGACACTCCCCCTTGTGTCGCGTACCTAATGTGACACAGTGCATAACATGTTGCCTCGTTAAAATCTAGCCAAGCAAAATAAAAATCACTTGGGTAAAATAAAAAACCTTGTCGAAGGGAAAAGAGCACAATGCACCAACTATAATTGAAGATTATATGTGAGGTAGACTCCCCCTGATGTCTACAAGACAACTCCTCCTGATTGGTAACTTAATCTCGGAGTTTAGATTAATAGCGTATACAAACGCTCCTCACAAGCTTCAAAAGTAGTTGTGGCCAATGATCTAGTCATTGAATATAGCCACATTATCCTTGTATTAGACCAGCTACAGTTAGCTTTACTTGGTCTTAAGGAAGAAGGTTGCTTAACAACTCAAAACTAGAGTTCGCGTTGAAAAACAGATTCACGCACAGCATGACCTTCGTATACTTAAACAGTCATAACACTTTCGATATAATAGATATGAACAAACCGTAAAGATTTCTGGAAACTAGACACCCATATATTTCTAGTGATATAAAGTCCACAACATGGTTCGTTCTGAGCTGATCACAAAGCTCTGTTGAAGGTAACTGATCTGCAAATTATCGGACATATTTGTCCTACTTTGCCAAAACAGCCATAACTCACTCAATATGATACCTATGATCAAATGGTTGGTGTCTCTGGAAAGTAGACACATATAGACGAAACGAATCTTCTCAAGACATCGACTGATCATGGAATACATATAGGCTTTGGTTTAACGTCCTTTAGATTGCCATAAGACGATAGATGAATAAGTTTCTCACAAACTGTTCTCATTCTCGAGACCAAGTATTCCCAAGATCCTTTCATTCTTAACGTCAGATTAGTGATACCTCAATCATAATTCATCCGGAGTTCACACGCAAATAGGCATGATTCTTTACATCCCATCTCCAATCAAGTAGTTACTCAACCGTGTGTACCTTATCCTACCAGTTTGTCGGAACACATTAAGTGATCGTCTCAATCTAATAGCATAAGCACTTTGTGGTTTTTGCTTACTTAACTTAGGTGAAAACTAATCCGTTCAGGAAGTTTATGCACATCTCTTTACTTATTCCCAATAGAGATGATTTAAGTTGCATGTTTAGTTTTTTGGAACTACCTAACTGACAAGGTAGTGGAGTGCAATATAACTCCATTACGAGAGCATATGTCATCATAGTCGATTCCAGGGCGTTTGTGAGAGACCTTGCGCCATAAGGTGACCCTAGACTCTTTTTCTCACTACGCTTTCCATCAAAGATTATCGATAGGGTTTACACTTGTGGTGTCAGTATCACCTGACCAAGGACCTATCTCTTTGTTTAAACTGGATCGCATATCTTTCCGTGTAGGCCAATTCAGAACGTTGGTATTTGCTTCAACGAAACGTATGTGTTCGATATCTAACTCATAAACCACGTTCTCATGTACACTAGTGTAATTCGCATTTGTAGATATGTCCATATGGATTGGATTTTCATTGAGGCGTCCCTCAACGATGATCATAATCTAAAAAATCCATGAGACGAATAAGTTGTCATTGATCAAATGATCAAATTGTGCCAAAGTCGCATTCGGCGAGTGTATATCGAACTAAGTGCCCTCTCTACACTTCTGTGAGAGTCACGGCCTAGTGACACCATCTACCACTTTTGTGGAGTCACTATGCCACCATCTATGGGTGAGAACATGTCCATTTATCCGGACATCAATCCTTACAGGCATATTTGAAACAAGAGTACTATTCCGATCTTTTCCTTCAAAGGCCAATAGTTTGCTCTTTGTAGCATGTATATCAAATCTCGTTACTTTGATTTGTGGGACTTTAGAGAACATGATGAGGCACAATGGGGACAAACCACGGTAATGTCAAGTCCTTCTACTTGAACATACTTGTTCTTATCTCCCTCTAACGACGGGAAGACTGGCTCATCAAAAAGTGACATAAACGAGATCGCCTATTAAGGTTTCTATATAGCGGACTATAAGTGGAAGCTCATGTCTTATTCAAAGGCAATATTCATAATCAAAGAACCCATTATTAAGCACGTGTGGTGGCGCAATATGACACATAAAGAATGTGGACGATAGAAGGTATTGATCGTTAACACTTGTACGGTAACAAGATGCATTCCGTTACAAAATGTAACATGCATATGCGCTTCCTGAAATGTTTCACTAAGTTCTGGGACACCAAATGCTACCAAATTTTAACAGTAGGTAGACATGTGTGTTAGAATTCCAACACAGCTGGCCTCATTGCCGAAACTGGCCGGAAACATACCGAGGTAAAGGTCGTAAAGGTCGCCAGAGGTCAATGAATGTTTGTGTCGAGAGGTTCAGCACCTTCCAGGTGTCCAATGGCCCTCAAATTTTATGAGTAGGTAGCTTTAGATGTTAGGAATTGGTGGCTGCAAGTCTCACCTCAAGAACCAGCCTAAAAGTAGGTGAACCGGTCCATCCAATGACGAGTCCACCAGTTGAAAAACCGGAATTTCTAGGTTTTTTCAACTTTTCAATCATTGTGAATGTGCTTCATAACATCTAAGTGTTATGGCTTGAGTATAATCATTAGATATATCACCATAGTATCATTGTGTCTCAAAATTGAACCATGATAGGGCAGTAACGCCATCAACTTATGTATCATTGTCTTTAGCGTAGGAGGGCATTACTCCAAAATTTTGCGAAAGACTAAGCTTCCAAATAATGAGCATAGCTAATGAAGGATCATAATGGGGGATCATATGCACTTTTAAATGCATAAATAGTGCTGCCATTGACTTGGAGGAAGACTTGGGTGACGTTAATGTCATCTTTAAGCCTTGAGCATTGCTCACGACGCTACCAAATATTCTTTTGGTCATCTTAGATCCCAATAGCTTCTTTGCTAAAAAGAAACGATGTTCTTGACTTTCTTGCATATATGGATCATCAAAACATGTCCAAAATTCCGGACGATGTATGGAAGAGTCTATATGAGTCGCCGATTCAAAGAATCTGAAACATAGTATACGTGAAATACATTCACAATATTGACTCATAAGTTGTGCGCATTCATTAGAAGCGATACATAAGAAATTTCTTCAATTTTCACAATGAGTTTCAAGGTGATATACGTTGGCACAAATATCTTTAAGTAGTGAGCAAGGTTCGATTGCTTCTTTATGCGTAAATAGCATATGTGACTTTGAATCATAATGTCATAAGACATGGAAACGTTGAGTATGAGAATGCTCTATGATTATTTGTGATGATCTAGTCATCATAGTCACAATGGATTTATAAAAATCCATAAAGATTAACTACACACTCAATGTCTCTATGATACATTCATGAATAAAAGTGTAGAGACAAGGTTTTACGCCAAGTCATATAAACCGGAATATATACTCAATTCATATAGAGTGTGTTACATGGCGTGCAGTATCACAAGATAAAACATAGGCATGCTTAAAGGAGTAGTAAATACATTCATTAACGTTCAAAAATAGAACCAGAAAACAACCAAATGAGCCAACATCGATACTATATAGACATAAATGTCTAAAAACCAAGTATCAAGAACCGAGACCATGAGCTAGCAAGCCGTGGCCGAAGCCAAGGTGAGGCCGAGGCCGAGCTAGAGTGTAAGCCCAGCTGAAGCAAGGCAAGATAGGGGCTGGGGTCAAGCATAGGCGGGTGCAATGTTGCCAAGCCCGAAGTCGAGGTAGTGCACGGGCGGGCCTAGGCCGAACAAGTGCCAAGGCATGCCAAGGCCGAAACCAAGACGTGTCGAGACAAAGGCAAAGGCCTGTGGGGTCGAGGTTTGGATGTTGGAGTCGAGCTCATGCGGGTTGCCGATGGCTACCCAAGGCCGAGGCAAAGGCTTGCTGAGGCATGAAGCAAGGACCTGACAAGGCTGAGGCAG
Organism: Potentilla sterilis; assembly: GCA_963682095.1. Taxonomy (NCBI): domain Eukaryota; kingdom Viridiplantae; phylum Streptophyta; class Magnoliopsida; order Rosales; family Rosaceae; genus Potentilla; species Potentilla sterilis. The sequence continues at coordinate 27,505,810 of OY821754.1, forward strand.
TGCAAAGGGCCGGAGTTACGCCTAGGCCGAAGCCAAGACGTACCGGGGCAAGTGCATGGACTTATAGGGTCGAGGGGCCTGCAGGCCACGCCGTGTGCAGGCCCCAGCTGGGGCTGAGGCCCGGGCAGGTGAGAGGACCCGCCCCAGGATTTGCCTCGGAAATCCGAAACAGGTCCAAAATATAACCCATTATCCAAACAAACATCTCTTTGCTCCCATACCACAACCTCCCACCCACTGGGAACAATGACTAACATAATTAACAATTTAAATCAAATAATATTTTGTTTTATATTCAAAACAATATACTTTTAAAATCAAATAATAATGTTTCACGACCAATCCCATTGGTCACGTAAAATCAAACCTCGCTGTATCGGGAATTTATAAAATAATATAAAGTCTCATAAGAGAAAATATTCCCGAAACTTAATTAATATAAAATCATGACCAATCTCATTGGTCATATAATAAAATAGGGGAAAACGTCATTACCACCATTTAATATCAAGCCTCCCAGGCTGAGGGTCAAAGTCTCTCAGACTCTCCACAGCGTCCCACACTAAACCTCACTACAACCCTACGTCGACCACCGAGCGTGAATCTGACATATATGGTCAAGTCGTCACCTCGCGTGGGATGAGGTTAATAAGCTAGCTAGCAATAGCGTCCCACGCTAAACCTCTATACAACCCTACGTCGACCACCGAGCGTGAATCTGACCTATATGGTCAAGTCGTCACCTCGCGTGGGATGAGGTTAATAGGCTAGCTAGCAATAAACATATATGGACCCTCGTATGTAGGGGTGGGCGCGGGCCGGGCCGAGCCCAAAAATTCCAAAACCCGACCCAAAACCCGACCCCCTCGGTCCGAGCCGAGCCGGGCTTTTTCCAAGACAAGGACCGGCCCGGGACCGAGCCCGACGAGCCGAGCCGAGCCCTCGGGCTTTTTCGGGCCCTAAAAAAACCTGATGTACAATAGTAAACAATACTGTTACAGATCTGCAATACAACTTCCAGCAACTGACCAAATTCACCAATATACAGTAGCACACAAATTCACCAACAACACTTCAGTAATCAGTAATCAGTATTCAGTAATTCAGTATAACAAATTAACAATTAACACAAACACCAAAATGGGCAGCATAAACAGTATAACAGTATAACACCAATTCACCAAAAATTCCAAAATGCAGTAGCACCATAATTCATAAATGCAGACAATCGGCCCTTTACTTACCTCCAGAAGAGCTGAGCGACGGAGACGAGCTGAGGAGTGAGGAGAGAAGGAGCTGAGCGACAGAGCGAGCTCGGGAAGAGAGGCGAGGAGAGAAGAGGGAGGAGGCGGAGACTGAGGGAGGAGGAGCAGTGGAGCTTGAAGAGAGAGGGAGCCGGAGGCGAAGACAAGGAGGGAGGAGGCGGAGGAGGCTGAGAAGGAGGGAGGAGGCGCACTGGCGCAGGGAGGAGGCAGAGATGGAGACGGAGGGAGGCGATTGGCGAGGGAAGGAGAAGCCGGAGGACGGAGGTTATGCCGGTCTTGGAGGAGGTGACTAGGGAGTGGCGACTGGCGACTGGAGCGGATGGAGCTTGGAGGAGCTGAGGAGGGGAGTCAGGGACTCAAGGCCAGGGGACGACGAAAGTTTGGAGGAGTCGGGCCTGTCTGGGTTTGGAATTGATTTGGACAGATTTTTTTTTTTTTTATATATATATTAAAAAGTCGGGCCGGGCCGGGCTTTCGGTCCATTAAAATTTCAAGCCCGAGCTCGGACCGAAAGTTGCATTGTCGGGCCGGTCCTTCCTCGAGCCGGTCCTAAAAAATTTTGGGCTCGGCCCGTGTCGGTCTTTTTTCACCGAGCCGGGCCGGGCTTTCGGTCCTTCGGGCCCAAACGCCCAGCCCTACTCGTATGGTGAAAATCCGAAAACAAAACCGAAAGCACGTTTCCCCTTTATATGAATTAAATCAGTACGGTCCCCGACTGTACATCTGAGGCTTATAAATATCGCAAATATAATAATAGCCTCCAAACATATACATATATACCGACATGTCCCACATGTCATAAAATAATATAAAAAAAAATTGAAGAATATATCCATAACATCGACATGTCCCACATGTCGTGAAATCATAATTAACGAAATCATGAAATTCCCGGAAATCTCATTTTTGGGTAAAATTACTTATTATATATAACGGTAAGAACATATTTTCCTTTAAATATTAAATATACAAATCCCATAATCAAATACTTTCAAAGATTCACAACAAGCGCACGAAAAGCATTTAATTAAAGTAATTTCATTTCAATAAAATGTTTAGGCATGCATCATAAAATCCACTCGCTCTATACCCATTTTCCATATAAAGCATTCTAAATATAACGATAATTATACTAACATTTACACTCGTAGTTAATAATAATACAAAGAGGTTTACTCACCTTAATTTACCAGAAATAGTAAATATCCATTCGGGATCGAGTCCGAACGCTACAGGATCGCGTCGGATTAAATCGCTGAAGTTCCGAAATCGGGTCAAACTCAGGTCAACACCCGGTCAACAGTCAACGTCTGGTCAACGGTCTGGTCAACGGTAAACGTCCGGTCAACGGTCCCCTCAACGGTCAACGTGGGCTGGGTCGACGTGGCCGGGTCGGGCCTAAACCGGATTGGCTGAACATGGGCCGGGTCGGATCTGAACTGGGTCGAGTCAAGGTGGGCCAGATCGGGTCGACTCCGGGTCGGGCCGAGTCGAACCCGGGTCGAACAATGGAAACGGGTCGAGGATAAACCGAACGGGTCGAGGAGAAACCCGTTCGATCCGTGCGACTCCGTGTAAAGTGGCGCGATCCACCTCAACAGGGGGGCGCGCAAGAAGAAACCCAGCCGAACGGTGGGTGGCGCACCCCGTGGCGTCGCTTGCAGCACCGCCGCTTACGGTGGCAAAACTTCCCCACCTCGCACGCCGCGCACCGTCGCTCTCTCGAGCTGCGCCATAGCCCACACGGAAGAGGAGAGGAAGATGAGCCTGTTGCTGGGTGGCGCGCGTGATGCCGTGGCCGGACGGCGGAGATCGAGACGCCGGCGATCCGGATCGGGGAGAGAGGTAGATGAACAGTAATTTTTGCATAGTAAATAGTAACTTTCTGAAAATGGAAACATCTCCTTCCCCTTTCCGGAAAAATTTCCCCTTTATATAGTTATTTTCTGAAACAGTAAATAACTTCAACAGACCATAACTTCTTCGTACAATGTCTGTTTCAGGTGTGCCACGTGTCTACAAACTCGTATCATCGCGCTCTACATGTTTCGTGAAGGAAACTTTTCAAAAATTGCAAAGAATCACAAAGTCAACTTCCCCCCATTAAAACTTAAAACATTTTCCGAATTTAACCTTCGAACATACTTTCGACATCACGAGACAACTAAAATAAAAGCGTACGAAGTTCCATATACTCGTAATTCATGCTTCTAGTAATTACGAGAAATTTATATAATTAACACAATTAAAATCGGGTTCGGGATGTGACAGCAGGGCTAGGCAGGCCGTGATCGCGCCAAGGTCCAGAGACCGAGGCTGCCTAGTGTTTGGTTGTAGCGGTGATGTTGGCCTAGCGGTGCACAAGCCAAGCCAAGGCAGAAACCAAGGCTAGGCAAGGCGAGCTTGGGCGTGCGCAAGAGTGCCGAAGCCGAGGCCGGGCAATGCGCATGCATCCGCGCATTTACGCAAGCATGTCTATTTATTTCTTGACTAGCATAGGCTCGTTTATCTTTGTGATTTTTACAAGTTAACATCACCAATTAGATTGGTGAACTCATATCAACATGCCAAGTAAATGTGTAATGCGAGATATTGCATTCACATATAGCTATTTAGGGAATCGAACCATATATGGATCATAAAATTCTCGTATGTTCACTTACTTGAACAATATGAGAGAATTAAGATTAAATGCCAACGGTTACATCGAGGTCTTGACTATAAAAAGTGTAACGACTAAGTATCATTAGTCACACATGTGAGGTCTATGCCTTCACAAAATAAACGGATTTGTAGTCACTTGGACTATGAAATCGAAGTCATATGCTTCATATTTATCGCAAATTACTTTTGCTTTCAAAATCCGTAATCATGAGGATATACTCTCATCTTCTTCCATATATCTCTTGTATACATTGACCATATGATTGCATTATTTGCAATTATTGAACTGATGTAGAACCATATCAATGACATGATTCTCTTTCTCTTTTTTCATTCAATGGCCATATTTTCATGGTGCATTTTGCGGTCAATTTTTCTTTTTCTCAAAAGAACAAGAGGGAAAGTATTAAATTTAGGTCGAGACAAAGATTATGATAACTCAATTCAATATTTATTGTGACAATTTCCGTCACATATCGATGTTACAGCGACAATTTTCGTCGCACATCATGAGTTTGTCCCTTTTTATAATGTGACTCCCTTAAGATCGTCACAAGCCACTACCAAATCGGAGGGAATAGCCGACGAAATTTTTTTCGTCGGCTATACCTTCTACCGACGAAATTTTCGTCGGCTATAAGTCGTCGGAAATACCCCGTCGATAATACCAATGGCCGACGAAAAAAACCATTTCGTCGGCCATTCCAACCTTGGCCGACGAATTATGGCCGACGAAAATGATTTCGTCGGCTATTTGTTCGAGTATGGCCGACGAAATTTGGTTTCGTCGGCTATTTGTTCTGAAGTATAGCCGACGAATTTGAGCTATTTCGTCGGCTATTTCGTCGGAATATATTAAAAAATGCAGTTATAGCCGACGAAATAATGTTAATTTCGTCGGCTATAACTGCATTTTTGGCAAAAAAAAATACCGGATCGGAGGAGGGGAAGGAGGAGGAGGAGGAGGAGGAGGCCAGAGGAGGAGGGGAAGGAGGAGGAGGAGGAGGCCGGAGGAGGAGGAGAAGGAGGAGGAGGGGAAGGAGGAGGAGGAGGAGGAGGAGGAGGAGGAGGCCAGAGGAGGAGGGGAAGGAGGAGGAGGAGGGGAAGGAGGGGGAGGAGGAGGAGGAGGCCGGAGGAGGGGAAGGAGGAGGAGGAGAAGGAGGAGGCCGGAGGAGGAGGGGAAGGAGGCCGGAGGAGGAGGGGAAGGAGGAGGAGGAGGCCGGAGGAGGAGGAGGAGAAAGAGGAGGAGGGGAAGGAGGAGGAGGAGGCCGGAGGAGGAGGAGGAGAAGGAGGAGGAGGGGAAGGAGGAGAAGGAGGAGGAGGAGGAGGCCGGAGGAGGGGAAGGAGGAGGAGGAGGAGAAGGAGGAGGAGGAGGAGGAGGAGGAGGAGGCCGGAGGAGGGGAAGGAGGAGGAGGAGGAGAAGGAGGAGGAGGAGGAGGAGGAGGAGGAGGCCGGAGGAGGGGAAGGAGGAAGAGGAGGCCGGAGGAGGGGGGGAAGGAGGAGACAAAAAAGGCGGGAGGATTTAAAAGATTTAGAAGGAGTATAGCCGACGAAATAAAAGATTTCGTCGGCTATACTTAGAGAATAGCCGACGAAATTAAAATATTTCGTCGGCTATACTTTGGAAAATCAACAGCCGTCGGATCTGAGCCATCCAACGGCGGACAATAAAAAGGCGCGGATCAAGAGTTTAGCCGACGAAATATTTGAATTCGTCGGCTATACTTAGAGAATAGCCGACGAAATTTGAATGTTTCGTCGGCTATTCTATGAAAACATACTAAAATGCCGTTTTGAGGCCCTAAACGAACTCGAAAGCCCGAAAAAGCCCACACGTCATAGCAAAGCTATGCGTTTTGTTCCTGGCGTCGTTCTCTTTCCGGAATGGTATCACAATCGTCATTCGGACGCCGGACGCCAAATCTACAGTAAACCGGGTTTTAACTGATTTCATTCTTTCGGCACGCGGATTTTATCGGAATCTTGTCATTTTTCAACCGTAGACGTATTTCATTATTTCAGTCATATCTTATTTGACGACATATTTGCATTTGAAGAGTGTACGTATAGTAACTATTTGAAACTATAAATTCACTTAAACACTTAGTAAACAAGTTAAGGAACATTAGTACATATGTTCCGATTTTGAATCTAAAAGTTTGGAAAATCTATTCCAACCGTCAGATATCACCGTTAAGATTACATACATGTATGAAAAAAAATCCAACTACATCTGACAACGTTAAAGGCTCGATCGGGACGGTCAACTGGGTGAGTCAAACCTCTAAACGCTTTAAAACGGAAATTGGCCCGTCTAAATGACGTTTTTTTGCCTGATCTTCAATAGAGAATAGTTTCAGATTGATGAGACGCGACTAATCGTATAAAAATTTTCCACAAAATATTTACCGACCGTAAGGCTACCCATAGGAAAACGGGAGTAAAAAACAGTTAACCGCAACATTCGGCACACAGATTTTGTCGGAATCTTCCCATTTTTCAACCGTAGCCGTATTTCAATATTTTGGTCATGTCTTATTTCACGACACATTTGCATTTGAAGGATGAAGCAATGGTTTGTCGATAGTGATAGAAAATGGAAACTGCTCTTTTTTTGTTTTTTTTTAATCATAGCCGACGAAATCAAACCTAGTATTCGTCGGCTATTCTTTTGTCGTTTTCTGTCAAAAATAATCGTATAATTATTTTTTTTAAAAATTATGGCCGACGAAATACTTAATTTTCGTCAGCCATTGTTCGTAAAATAATTATTTTTAAAAAACGTATGGCCGACGAAATAATTAATTTTCGTCGGCCATTGTTCGTAAAATAATTATTTTTAAATAATTTATGGCCGACGAAATAATTAATTTTCGTCGGCCATTATTCGTAAAATAATTATTTTTTAAAAAACTTATGGCCGACGAAATAAAAAAATTTCGTCGGCCATTCTTCCAAAAGTTTATAGCCGACGAAAACTTTAAATCGTCGGCCATTATAGGAGTATAGCCGACGATTTTTCATTTTTACCGACGAAAAAAAAATCGTCGGCCATTCTATGGGAATGGCCGACGAAATTTTTTTTTTACCGACGACAAAAATTTTCGTCGGCCATTCTTGGGAATAGCCGACGAAAAAAGTGTTTCGTCGGCCGTTTTTTTTTTTTTCGTCGGCAAAGCCCTTTTTTCTTGTAGTGAGCATTGACAATATTTTGTCGAATCGTGATAAAATAGTTATGAAGAGTTGTGGTTTACATTGACATCACAGCCACAAGCACAACTTTGGACGGTAACATCACAGTTACCCCTTAGTGATACGCCGGGGTGGGTGGGGTCCATTTGTATCTTCCCGAGAAGCAGAAGAATCGGGGTGATATAGCAGGGAGTTTGAAAGTCCCGGAAAAATAAAAGTCCCAACAATTTAAATTGCAGAAAGCAGGAACTTTAATAAAACCTTACTTGCTAATTCACTAAGTGAACTGCGTTGTAAATTGCGCTTGAGGACTCGGTTCTGATCCTTGTGTAAATTGCAATAGTCGCTTCGATGCTTGAACGAAATGAGGAAAATTGATTCTCTTCATCGCGTACATATCGTCATAATAGGTTGACGAATGACGATGTTTCGCCCTAAAGGGCTACTGGGCTCGGCAGGAGGCCCAAACCCGACACGGGTCGGGTTGTTGGAAAGTACGGGTCTACATCTTCTGCAGACAGGTCGGGTCGACGAAATCGGGTGGAACCGAAGAGAAATCGGATCCGGGTCGAGCAGCGTCGTCGAGTCGGGCTCAGCGCACGATTGCGTTTGCTGCAGATGTCGTCGAGAGGGGCGGCCCTAGGGTGAGCCTTGAGGAGAGGCTCGACGATCGTCGACTCAGGGCTGAGAAGGTTGCCTCCATGGGTCGTCGGAGTCGCCTCCATGGCAAGCTTGGCTCGATGGATTTGGGGTGGAGCTTGGCTGGGATTCGCCGGCGTGGCGGCGTCGAGACAAGGTTGATCCTCATCGGCACTGGGTTGGGTAAGCAAACGACCGGCCGATCGAAAAAGCTTGATCTGAGAAGAAGATGGGTGCCCAGATCAAATTTCTGGGAGCCAAGAGTTTTGTTCTTTCTCTGCCGACAAAGTTGTCATCGGCAGAGTTAGGTTGGTTTTCATTTCCCGACAAAGAAGTTGTCGGCAAAATAAAATTCTGGGAGGGGTGCCTTCTTTTCCGACAAACTGTTGTCGGTAGAAAGGATTTCTGGGGGTTTTTCCGACAAACTGTTGCCGGCAGAAAAATGTTTAGGGTTATGATTTTGGCTATCAAGCACAGAATTAGAATTACGTGCTGATAACGTGTTGTATGAGAAATAAATGATAAACAAATCGTTGTTTTATTGATTGATAAAGAGACCTTTATATAGGCATTACATCAAGTATCTCGAATAATCAGGGATTCCCTATCTACTAAAGATACTATATATCTAGTCTAATTAGGTCAAGCCACACCACGGAAGTTACAAAATTAACCTTCCTTGAACAATACGCTAATTATTGTGGTTGTTGTAATATGCATGTAGAAAGAATTATATTTAGTTCTTTCCTTGCATTTATTACTCATATCATAGTATTTTATTATATCAATTACAAACTTTTTTACAATTTTACCAATGTATATCTTTAGGTTACCAAATATCGGAATGGAAAGTGTTTGGAAAACTTCATCTTCCTTCTCTCATGGAAAGACAAAGGAACTAGCTTCCTTTTGGCGAACTAAACAAGGCCTAAATTAAGGTGGGCTCAAGGGAGGAGTTTTTGGATGGTTTTTGGAGGTTCTAACAAATTTATGGTCAAGAAGACAGCTTTGTCTTCTTGCGTTTGTGTGGCATCTCTTTTTTTTTTTTGGCTTGCATCGAAGATCTATGACAGTAATGATGGCTTTTGTAGCTGCTTCATCAGCTTTGAAGGCCGGATTTGGTGGTGGCGGTACCTTGGTTGCGCCTAAAGAGTAGGTGATGGACGACTTCGGGTTCTGGAGATGACGAGTTGGTTGTTTGAGCCTCTCTACTTTGGGCGTTTAGGCTGATGTCTTTGGACTGTGTTCTTTGCGCGGAATGCAGGATACCTTTGGCTTTGGCCCTAATAAATAGTTATTCCAGTTATTAGCTTTTTCTATTAATTAAACAACTCCTAAGCACATTATGTGCACTCAGTTTTCTTTTTCTCTTTGCACTTGTGTACTTATATTCTATTTCTCATATAAGCTCATTTTATCGCTAAATTTTTTTTTTTTTTGAGATTATTATTCTTAGGTTAGTCGGACATTCTTACTTGTCCTCTATGCACAAGGTAGTATAATGATAAACTTTATAATCTCTCCATCAATTCAAGAATCATTTTTCTTTCGACTCAACCACTACCAGAAAAAAGACTATTACCGACGAAAAAAAAAAAAACGGCCGACGACATAATTTTTTCGTCGGCTATTCCCAAGAATGGACGACGATTTTTTATTTCGTCGTTAAAAATAAAAAATCGTCGGCTATTCCCCAAGAATGACCGACGATTGTTGATGGAGCTATTATCCAAGCACAAAGTACCTGCAAAACAACTTCATACACATATTACCCTCTTGTGTCATCGTTAGTATAGGACAAGTAGGGATCGTTCAATCCGGGGAAATCAGGGCGTTCAATCACATAAAGCATTACAAAATCATATGGGGGAGTTTGAGAATTTGTTTCTATATTCTACACGAAATTAAATCTAAATTATATATATACATATGATCGACATCTTTCACACAATACACATCACACAAAGACTCACATGCATATAACAAACCGATCAAACAACAATACGGCAGCAACTTTATTGAATCCGATTTCATGCAATTTAGTTCCAATTATAACTAGAGCCCTTCGTGGTTCATCTAATCATTCAAAACTTCTCAATTATTTAGAATTAGCTTCGTGCATAACCCTAAACATAGTGCTAATTAGTTTAAAGACACTTCGTGTAGAAATTAACCAAGAAACACATAAGCACAATGAGTCGAATTGGAAACATGCAACAAGTATGGCGTCACCTCACCTTGCTTCAACATGCATATTTTCTGAATTACTCTATCCCTTAGAACCAATACAAGATAAATCAACTTCGTGTATAACTTACCTTATATTTGTGGTTCGGTAACATAAAGAATTAAACCCAAGATCAGCCTAGCTAAAGCTTTTCTTAACCCTAAAACTTGTTGTGCATACGAATTCAGAAAATAAACCAAATAAAATCATCAAATCATCAAACAAAGTTACTGCCCTATTATCATACAATCAATTCGTCATACACATGTTCATCAATTAGACAAAAAGAAAACCAAAACACATAACAGAATTTCGGAAATCCAATGTAAAATTAATAAAACCAAATAACAAACCACAAATCCTTACAAACTTCATAGACAAAGTTAAGTAATTATACAGAAAATTACAAGCCATGAGAGATGAGTAAATCACACTTTAAAAGAAACCTTGTAGAGGAATCGGCAAAGAGGATTCGGTGGTGATGATATGCAATCGGTGGTGGTGATGAATGGTGGAATTCGGCTTGTAAAATTGTATGGGATTTGTGGTGCTAGTTGGACAGAGTTTCGCCTAGTAAAAAGTGGGAGAGATGAGATGATTTTTCTGTGTAAAAATCGTCCAATATATAGAGGCAAAAGGGTGGCAGCAACTAGGGTTCACAAAATCTAGTTTTTCTCAAACTTATCCTGCTGGCAGATTTGACCTTCGAGTGAAGATTATGGAATATCTTTCTCTAGAAAATAGATATTGAGGTGATTCCAATTGGGTTGGAAACTAGACTCCCGTAGCTTTCTATCCATATAAGGCTCGAATTCAGATTCATTGTGAGCTGTCCGGGAGAGTCCGTGGAAGTTGGATGACGTGCACAGGAATTCTGCCGAATTTGATCAGGATTTGTTGCGATTTTCTTCCTCTATTTTCTGCCGAAAATTCCCAAGATAATGGCTGAATAATTGAGCAATACCTCTTTAGGTTTTCCATGAATTAATTCAGCCAAAAATCTTGCACAAAGGATGAAATTCAGTCCACATTCGTAAGCCAAGTCCATGTAGAACTCGGTTTAGGTTTTCTTCTTTCGGCAGACTTGACCTTCGTGCATTCAAACCGACATAACGTTTTGCTCAGGAAATATTTTGCTGCGATTCTAAGTCCCAGAGAAACTAGACTCGTAGAGCTTTCCAACGGCGTATGGCTCGTTCTCTGATTCCAAGCGATGTGTCCCACAGAAATTCAGGAAGTCAGGACACAGTCCCAGGAAAATCCTGGTAGTCCCTGTATTGGTTTGCTCAAAATGCAAAGTTGCAGCCTTCATTTGGGTGACTTTCCGAACTCCGATTGATCTGAAATTTTGACACAATACACTTTAGCTTGCCAATTAAATGCATACTAAATTTCATCAAATTTGGAAAAGGATAAATCAGTTTAGCACGAGCCTCAAAATCACGAAAAAGACATATTTTACTTTATTTCCAGATTTCTATACTTAGTCTTTTTTCTGACAATTAAGCACATTTTCTCCAAAACTCTACCAAAGGGACACTAAACTAAAATATGACTCTATCTTACAATAATAAGGGTTAAGCATTGGATAAATGGGGGTAAAAACATATTAAGAACGTCGCATTTTATGCTCCTATCAACTACCCCACACTTAGCTTTTGCTAGTCCCTTAGCAAACTAAATTAAACTAGACTCTAAACAAACTATTGCCCCTAACAATTTGTCTCAGGCTCGTATGTACACATAGCTTTTAAGTTAATGCATGAGAATGCTAAGCACGAAAATTCCAAGTTTCATGAACATGTGACATCAATATGAACATATAAGAGCAAAATGTAAGCATGTAAACATGTTAAAGCTAATCCAATCCTCCTCACTAGGCATACTCTCTTCTTTTCTCTCGAAGCATGGTTATTCACACATAAGTATATGTAAGTGAAAGATAACGAATTAAAAAGAGTGACTTGCATATATCAAAGAAATGAAAGCATTTTGTGAATTTTTATGGAAAAACCTCATATGATGACTATATGCACCAATGAACCAAAACCATATGCTTACTCTTGAGATAATCTCCACAAATCAAGTTTAACCATCTTAAGAATCATGAAAAAGATCAATAAAAGGGTTGTAATGGGACTAGGCTAAGAGGTATTCGATATTTGGATAAGGAGGCTCAAAACGTCACCGTGGCCTTTGGCAAAGCTTAATCTCCTTATGTCTTCTCGCCAAGGGTCAAATTTCATCTTGTTGGATCCTTACTTCATTCTTTTCTTCCCATAATATTACAACAAAATTCAAGACAATAGCCCTGCATAATTTTCTTTTTCTTTTCTATGCCGTGCCTATGCCTTGTCTTTTTTTTTTTTTTTTTTTTTTAGCAAAATTTTTCTTTCTTTTCTTTACTAAGGCACGGCATGCACATACATTTTTCATAATTACTCATGGCTAAGTCTACCCCACACTTGTTCTTCTTCATCACTTCACGCAAAAACGCTTTCAAAAATCAAGCTTTGCCGACACACAATGGACAAGACATCACTATACTAAGCTCATGGAAAGTGTTTAAGGGTGATGAAAGAAAAGGCTAAATGTTGGCTCAAAAGGGGTTTACTAAGGTGTCCCACGACGGGCTCCAATAGGGCTCATGCTTTATTTGGCAATGGTGGTAAACCTAAGAGATCTTTATTCAATCATATTCAAAATCAAGGTTTCTTATGATATAAACGTTTCGAAAATCAACAAGAGTAAGTTCTAGCATTCTAGAGTTCATTAAAAAGCTATGGCACAAAGTCATTGAATATGCAAAGAATAATGAGGTTTACATATTAGCATGCTCGAAATTTTCAATTTATCACTCATGAAGAAAGCAATTTGGCTCTAAAGCTCACATAGGTTATTATGGAAACAAACTAGCTAAAACATGCATGCTTCGTTAATCAACAAGTCCTACATGCTCCTACCAATGCACATAATCCATGAAACTCACAATTTTAATTGTATGCACAACCATCATCTATGTATGCAAAGAGGAGAAAAACATCATTGACATATTAGGGGCATCCTAAGACTTGAAACAATAATTTAAACACTCTATTTTTGTGGAACAATTTTCTGAAATTTTCTTTTCTAACTAAGCACACGAAAACATAAACAGAATACGTTATCCCACCCCACACTTAGAAAATTACATTGTCCTCAATGTAAGCACAAATCTATATCAACGAATTTCCTAAGCATGCAATAGTCTAACACATTCCAACATATCATCACAAACCAAAGAAAAGGAGAAGGGTTAAGAAATTTCAAACTCTCGGTGATGGCTCCTTCACTTTTCTTTGATCGAATTGGGTTGCCTCCCAAGTAGCACTTTGTGTTTATAGTCCATAGCCTAGACTTCTCACCGTGTGTAGTATTGTGTGTGTTCATCTTCACTTGCTCAACATTTTGAGGGCAGCAGCCCTCCTCTTGGCATAATTTTTCTCGGCAGCAACTCATGTACGGCTGCCGGCAATTGCAGGTCCGGCAGCACCTTGGTCTCGGCAGTGGGTTTCTTGGCACGCATGGGCAGTGGCATCGCAGGGTATGGCGCAGGCTGCAAGCCTCTCAGCGGGATGGCTCTCGGCAGGGGCAGGGTCTTCGGCAGACGTGTCTGCTTCTCTTGAGGCTTGATTTTGGGTGTGTTCCACTATCCTAATTCAAAAGTGTTGTAAATCAATGTTGTAGTGGACACACAGAGCTTTCCAACGGTATAAAATTCGCCTCAATCGGACCAACAGAAGTACTCTTTGTTTGGCTTTTTATCGGACCTATTGTTCTGCCCAGTTTTCTGCTCCGCCAGATTGACCTTCCTTCACTCAAATTAAAACTGGGAATGGATCGAAGCTCAAAATCCACTTCTGTAAAATCCAACAGAAAGTAGACTCAGAGACCTTTCTAACGGTGTATGGCTAACTTTCCCAGATTTTGTGAGCTGAAAACGGCAGCCATCCAAAGTCGACGGACTGCACTGCCCGATTTCTGTTTGGGCAGAACTTCCGTATTTCCTGCCCTTTCCTTTTAAGTTCGACCTGCACACACACAAAACACATCAAAACGAACAAAAACAATAAACTAAAATGCAAGGATATACAGATTCATACAAGTGACGGTTTCAACAAATTTTTCAAGGTTAGAAGAAGAAAATACAAGAGTTAGAACGTCATGTTAGAGAGTTAGGATATATAAATATACGTTAGAGTTAGAGACACAGATTGTTAACAAACTTTACATCACAAATTGATACAAAGTTACAAAGTAACACTTCATGAATCAAAACTTTATAATTTCCCCGGCAACGGCGCCAAAAATTGATGGAGCTATTATCCAAGCACAAAGTACCTGCAAAACAACTTCATACACATATTACCCTCTTGTGTCATCGTTAGTATAGGACAAGTAGGGATCGTTCAATCCGGGGAAATCAGGGCGTTCAATCACATAAAGCATTACAAAATCATATGGGGGAGTTTGAGAATTTGTTTCTATATTATACACGAAATTAAATCTAAATTATATATATACATATGATCGACATCTTTCACACAATACACATCACACAAAGACTCACATGCACATAACAAACCGATCAAACAACAATACGGCAGCAACTTTATTGAATCCGATTTCATGCAATTTAGTTCCAATTATAACTACAGCCCTTCGTGGTTCATCTAATCATTCAAAACTCCTCAATTATTTAGAATTAGCTTCGTGCATAACCCTAAACATAGTGCTAATCAGTTTAAAGACACTTCGTGTAGAAATTAAACCAAGAAACACATAAGCACAATGAGTCGAATTGGAAACATGCAACAAGTATGGCGTCACCTCACCTTGCTTCAACATGCATATTTTCTGAATTACTCTATCCCTTAGAACCAATACAAGATAAATCAACTTCGTGTATAACTTACCTCATATTTGTGGTTCGGTAACATAAAGAATTAAACCCAAGATCAGCCTAGCTAAAGCTTCACTTAACCCTAAAACTTGTTGTGCATACGAATTCAGAAAATAAACCAAATAAAATCATCAAATCATCAAACAAAGTTACTGCCCTATTACCATACAATCAATTCGTCATACACATGTTCATCAATTAGACAAAAAGAAAACCAAAACACATAACAGAATTTCGGAAATCCAATGTAAAATTAATAAAACCAAATAACAAACCACAAATCCTTACAAACTTCATAGACAAAGTTAAGTAATTATACAGAAAATTACAAGCCATGAGAGATGAGTAAATCACACTTTAAAAGAAACCTTGTAGAGGAATCGGCAAAGAGGATTCGGTGGTGATGATATGCAATCGGTGGTGGTGATGAATGGTGGAATTCGGCTTGTAAAATTGTATGGGATTTGTGGTGCTAGTTGGACAGAGTTTCGCCTAGTAAAAAGTGGGAGAGATGAGATGATTTTTCTGTGTAAAAATCGTCCAATATATAGAGGCAAAAGGGTGGCAGCAACTAGGGTTCACAAAACCTAGTTTTTCTCAAACTTATCCTGCTGGCAGATTTGACCTTCGAGTGAAGATTATGGAATATCTTTCTATAGAAAATAGATATTGAGGTGATTCCAGTTGGGTTGGAAACTAGACTCCCATAGCTTTCTATCCATATAAGGCTCGAATTCAGATTCATTGTGAGCTGTCCGGGAGAGTCCGTGGAAGTTAGATGACGTGCACAGGAATTCTGCCGAATTTGATCAGGATTTGTTGTGATTTTCTTCCTCTATTTTCTGCCGAAAATTCCCAAGATAATGGCTGAATAATTGAGCAATATCTCTTTAGGTTTTCCATGAATTAATTCAGCCAAAAATCTTGCACAAAGGATGAAATTCAGTCCACATTCGTAAGCCAAGTCCATGTAGAACTCGGTTTAGGTTTTCTTCTTTCGGCAGACTTGACCTTTGTGCATTCAGACCGGCATAACTTTTTTCTCAGGAAATATTTTGCTGCGATTCTAAGTCTCAGAGAAACTAGACTCGTAGAGCTTTCCAACGGCGTATGGCTCGTTCTCTGGTTCCAAGCGATGTGTCCCACAGAAATTCAGGAAGTCAGGACACAGTCCCAGGAAAATCCTGGTAGTCCCTGGATTGGTTTGCTCAAACTGCCAAGTTGCAGCCTTCATTTGGGTGACTTCCCGAACTTCGATTGATCTGAAATTTTGACACAATACACTTTAGCTTGCCAATTAAATGCACACCAAATTTCATCAAATTTGGAAAAGGATAAATCAGTTTAGCAGGAGCCTCAAAATCACGAAAAAGACATATTTTACTTTATTTCCAGATTTCTATACTTAGTCTTTTTTCTGACAATTAAGCACATTTTCTCCAAAACTCTACCAAAGGGACACTAAACTAAAATATGACTCTATCTTACAATAATAAGGGTTAAGCATTGGATAAATGGGGGTAAAAACATATTAAGAACGTCGCATTTTATGCTCCTATCAATTGTTTCGTTCGTCACTAAAAAATATTTTTCGTCGGCTATACCCCTAGAATGACCGACGATTTGAATTTTCGTCGGCCTTTCTCTTAAAGTATAGCCGACGAAAACTTTAGAAAGTTTGGCCGACGAAATTGGAATTTTCGTCGGCTATAAGTCTTTATATTTTCAGATCTGGACAGAAGCTGCTCATTTCAAATAAACCGAAAAAAAAAACGGGAGAAAGAGTGAAAAATCTGTGGGTATTATTGAAATCCGTCCTCTCTTACATTGTCGAGCTATATATAGGTACGTATATGTGTATATATGTTGATTTTGAGTTTTAGTTGAGTTGATTTTGAGTTTTAGTGATTTTGATATAGTAAGTGATTTTTTTGTTTTGTTGTTGTTTTAGTGTTAGAATGTATGTATATATGTTGATTTTGAGTTGTAGTTGAGTTGATTTTCAGTTAGAGTTTAATTATGTGTTTTAATTTGATGTTATTTTAATTAGTGTTAAAATATATATAAATATGTTAATTAATGGTTGTTGATAGTGTAATGAACTTAAATAATGGTTGTTAATTAATGGTATATATATATATATATGAGTTGATGTTGATAATAATATATATTGTAATATATATGTGTTAATTAATTTCTTATTAATTAAAGTTATACATATATATTATTATCAGGCTATATATGGATCGAGATAAGAGTTGGATTTCGCTTCCAAGGCATGACCGACGATACACTACAGGAGTTGTGGATTTTTTGCAGTTCGTCGAGGAAAATACAAACGGGAAGGAATACCATTATTGCCCGTACAAGAAATGTAAGTGTCGCAGTGATATGTGTCGATTTCCGATTAGGACAGTATGGGAGTACCTAAAGAGTAATGGGTTTTGGCCGAAGTACAAACGTTGGATATATCACGGTGAGCCATCATTAGATGGATCGCATGATCATGGGCAGTTTTTTTAGGCGGGCAGTAGTAGTACATCCAACGATCCAACAATGGCATTCGTCAACGACGTGTTTCCTTTTGAAAGCGGTGTACGTGGGGAACAATATATGCATGACCCGGTGCAGCCGTTCCCACAAGTTGTCAACACTGCTGCCTTTGACAAGTACAACAAACTGATTGCATTGCAACAAACCCCTGTGTCTTCAAGTTCTGAGAAGACAGTTCTTCAAAGTGTGATGGAGGTAATGAGGATTAAAGTCGAGACAAAATCGAGCATCAGAAAAGTGGATGAATATCTACAGTACACTTCTTCATTGTTGGAGGAGGGTTATCGTAATCCTACCAATCACCGTAAGGTCCGAAGTATCCTCAAAGATCTAGGGCTTTCCTACATTAAGATCTATGCATGCGCATTTGACTGCGTTCTCTTCTGGGGTAAAGATGCAGAAGGGAATGACCTTGCTAGTCTTGACGCATGTCCGATATGTCAGTCTGACCGATATAAGTTTACGGGAGTAGGCAATAGGAAACCTGTGAAAGTGCTTCGGTATTTTCCGTTGAGAGATAGGCTTGAGCGGTTGTACATGTCAGAAACCACCACAAAAGCTATGAGATGGCACGGTTAGCGGGATGCGGGAGACGCAGATATCATGACACACATCTCTGACGGAGCCGCTTGGAAGCATATAAACAACGAGTTTCCTCATTTTGCGTCAGATGTCAGAAACGTCAGGCTCGGGCTCTCAACCGACGGGTTCAACCCTTTCGGCACCATGAGTCTTTCATACAGTATATGGCCGGTGGTTTTGGTACTTTATAACCTTCCTCTGTGGATGTGCATGAAGAAGGAATATAATATGTTGACGTTGTTGATTCCGGGGCCTAGTTACCCAGCGAAATGTCTCGATGTGTATATGAGACCATTGATTGAAGAGCTTAAGGTATTGTGGGACGTTGGACATCCCACTTTTGACAAGTACAAGGAGGAGACGTTCCAGATGCATGCCATGGTTATTGGTACCATCAGTGATTTTCCTGCTTATGGGATGTTGTCGGGCAGCGTTGTTAGGGGATACAAGGCTTGTCCAGAGTGCCTCAGCGATTATGGGAGCACCCCTCATTGCAACAAGATATGCAGAATGGGTCATCGTGTGTTCCGGCGGATCACCACTGGCGTTACGAGTCCGCCGCATTTGATGGAACCGAAGAACACGGTGGTCCTCCCAGAAGATGGACGGGAAGAGAAATTTTAGCAGTGCTTAATGAGTACGATTTTGGGCCCCTCAGCAATCATCCCGATATTGTAGCGGAAATACCTGAAAGACCTGAGGAATACAAATTCTGGACACATAAGAGCATATTGTGGGAACTCCCGTACTGGTGTGAGTTGCTGATCCGTCACTTCCTAGACGTTATGCACATAGAAAAAAATGTTTCTGAAAGTGTGGTGGGCACAACGCTGAACTTGGAGGGGAAGACGAAAGACGGTCCTAAGGCTCGCACTGATCTGCAAAACATGAATATCAGAAA
The DNA here is from genome assembly GCA_963682095.1 of Potentilla sterilis. Lineage (NCBI taxonomy): Eukaryota > Viridiplantae > Streptophyta > Magnoliopsida > Rosales > Rosaceae > Potentilla > Potentilla sterilis. The sequence goes on from OY821754.1 coordinate 27,524,775, forward strand.
ACAACTATGGTTGAAACAAGGGAAGAGAAAAATGCCTCAAGCTCCTTACACCGTCAAGCCTGAGCATAAACCAGAAATTTTCCATTGGATAAGTCGGGCCAAGTATCCTTCAGGCTTTGCTGGAAATATAGCCAAGTGTGTGAACAGACAATTCAACAATCTTTACGGGTTGAAAAGTCATGACAATCATATCCTGCTACAACGTCTCTTCCCTGTTTTCATTCGACCGTTCCTTCCCCGTCACGTTGTGGAGCCGTTAGTAGCGTTGGATAGATTTTTCCAGAAGGTATGCACACGGGAAGTGAGAAAATCTGACCTCCGGGAAATGCAACAAGACATCGTTCATATCATGTGTAAATTTGAGATGATATTTCCTCCAAATTTTTTCGACATCATGCCTCACCTCATGATCCATCTTCCTCGGCAGTTGTTGCTTACCGGTCCTGTGCACTTCACTTGGATGTATCCGATGGAAATGTACGTATTTTACACCTTATGTTAATTTCCTCATCAATATATGTGATATAGTATTAATGTATTATCATAACACTTTAAAAACTTTATTTATAGGCAACTTGGACAATACGGTGATTTTGTCCAAAACATATCCGCACCTGAAGGATGTATAGCTGAAGCATATATTGCGCACGAGTGCGTCACCTACATGAAGCTGTATTTAGGAGCGTTACAGGAAAGCATACCGGAAGATGTACCTTCACAGTTCAATCTTTCCCTACTCTCCGACGATGTTGTACTCGATGGAAACATGCCAGTTTCCTACAAGTTGAAAGATTATGAGGTAGCCATTGCACATTGGTGGGTACTAATCAACTGTCCAGAAGTTCAGTTTTGGAAGAACATGCATCTAAACTGTGAACAAGTAGGAGGTGATCTCGATTACCACAACCGGACATTCGCAGAGTATTTCGGCCGCTGGGTACGTAACTTTAACACTATTCTATACGTGTTTATATATTATTGTGTATAATTATTCATATTTATAGTTGATTCTCATGGTTGCAGATGGACCTTATTAAAAATGATAATCACCCAAATTGGTCGCACGAACTCAGACTTCTAGCGATGAGGCTGGTCTATTCAAAAGTTTATGCGACGTGCAAGGTGAATGTTGTGTTATTTCGATGTGAAGAGAGAGATCTCAGACTGAAAACACAAAATTCAGGGGTTATGGCACATGGTGGGGATGATGGAGTTGACTATTACGGTGTTCTCCATTCAGTTGTGGAACTGCATTACGGGGAAGGCATGAAAGTGCACTTTTTCAAGTGTAGATGGTTTGACACACGGCCGCAGAGCATGAAAACCGATCAATACGGCATAACTTCTGTGAACACTAGTACATCATGGTATGAGGACGACCCGTTCGTTTTAGCCACATGGGTGAAACAAGTGTTTTATCTTGATGATCTCGCCAAGGGGGACCCGTGGAAAGTACTCAACACTATCCACCATCGCAACATTTACCGGGCGTCTACACTTGGAGTGGCTGAAGAGAACGAGGAAGGTGGCACCGCGTATCAAGAGCCCAACTCAAACGGTATTCCTGACTCCTCTTTTATTCACCTAGACACGCCGGTGCGAATTCGACGTGAAGAGCCACTGCTTGTTGATGTTGATCCAAATGAAGAAACTAACGAGGACTCTAGTGGTGAGGAAAGACATAGATTACCCCTATCGAGCAATTCAGAAACCGAAGAAGACTCATCCGATGATTCCGATTACAATCCGACGGATTAAGTAATTTAGATGATGTAATCCTTTCATTTGTAATCCACTCATTTCTAATGAACGGGCGTGGGGATGAGCCTCCCAGTTAGGCTGGGTTCCAAACCCCTTAAAAAAAAATTTGAAATATGTTGACTGTTGGGTTTCTGTTTTTTGGATGTTCAATTTTGGTTATATATGAACAGGACATAGGAATACGAGAGGTGTAACAGAACTGATTTTTTTATTTTTTTCAAAGAATAGCCGACGAAAAATGCATTATTTCGTCGGCTATACTAATTATAGCCGACGAAAAATGCGTGATTTCGTCGGGCAAAACTATATTGAAAAATACATATTTTATTTTAGACACAAAACGACAAAAGAATAGCCGACGAGTACTAGGTTTGATTTCGTCGGCTATTCTTTAAAAAAAAAAAAAAACAGACCACCTTCCATTTTCTATCACTATCGACAACCCATTGCTTCATCCTTCAAATGCAAATGTGTCGTGAAATAAGATATGACCGAAATAATGAAATACGTCTACGGTTGAAAAATGACAAGATTCCGACAAAATCTGCGTCCCGAATGTTGCGGTTAACTGTTTTTTACTTCCGTTTTCCAATGGGTAGCCTCACGTTCGGTAAATATTTTGAGGAAAATTTTAATACGATTAGTTGCGTCTCATCGATTTGAAACTATTAGCTGTTGAAGGTCAGGCCAAAAAACGTCATTTACACAGGCCAATTTCCATTTCTAAGCGTTTTAAGGGTTGACTCACCCGGTTGACCGTCCCGATCGAGCCTTTAACGTTGTCAGATGTAGTTGGAATTTTTTTTATACATGTATTTAACCTTAACGGTGATATCTGACGGTTGGAATAGATTTTCCAAACTTTTAGATTCAAAATCGGAACATATGCACTAATGTTCCTTAACTTGTTTACCAAGTGTTTAAGTGAATGTATAGTTTCAAATAGTTACTATACGTACACTCTTCAAATGCAAATGTGTCGTGAAATAAGATATGACCGAAATAATGAAATACGTGTACGGTTGAAAAATGACAAGATTCCGACAAAATCTGTGTGCCGAATGTTGCAGTTAACTGTTTTTTACTTCCGTTTTCCTATGGGTAGCCTGACGGTCGGTAAATATTTTGAAGAAAATTTTTATACGATTAGTTGCGTCTCATCGATTTGAAACTATTATCTGTTGAAGGTCAGGCCAAAAAACGTCATTTACACAGACCAATTTCCGTTTTAAAGCTTTTAGAGGTTTGACTTCGCAGTTTGACCAAAGGTTTAGCCGACGATTTCAAATATTTCGTCGGCTAAACTCTTGCGATCCGCTTATTGTCCGCCGTTGGATGACTCAGATCTAACGGCTGCTGATTGTCCAAAGTATAGCCGACGAAATATTAACATTCGTCGGCTAAACTCTTGCGATCCGCTTATTGTCCGCCGTTGGATGGCTCAGATCCAACGGCTGCTAATTGTCCAAAGTATAGCCGACGAAATATTAACATTCATCGGCTAAACTCTTGCGATCCGCTTATTGTCCGCCGTTGGATGGCTCAGATCCAACGGCTGCTGATTGTCCAAAGTATAGCAGACGAAATATTAAAATTCGTCGGCTAAACTTTTGCGATCCGCGCCTTTTCATTGTCCGCCGTTGGATGGGGGAGATCGGACGGCTGCTGAGCGCCTAAAGTATAGCCGATGACATTCAAAGAATAGCCGATGAAATTAAATATTTCTTCGGCTATAGTAAAGAATAGCCGACGAAATCTTTTTTAATCGTCGGCTATTCTCTCGGGTATAAGTCTGAAACTGCCGAACCCTAGCCTCCGTTTTCTCCTTTTTTCTGCTTTCTCCTCCGTTTTTCTGCTTTCTCCTCCGCAGCAATTCAGACAGAGCCGCACCGCCGCTCCTCCTCCTCCTCCACAAATCGACGACGAATTCTCCTCCTCCTCTTCCATCCGGCCGAATTCTTCTCCTCCTCCTCCTCCTCCGATCCGATCCGGTTATTTTTTTTTTTTCAATTTAATTTAATTTAATAAATTTTTATATATTTAATTTTAATAATATAAATTGTTATATATTTGTTATATATTCGTTATATATTTGATATATATTTAATTTTAATTATATAAATTGTTATATATTTGTTAATAAATTTAATTGTTATATATTTGTTATAATTTAGGTATATAAATTGTTATATATTTAATTTTAATTATATAAATTGTTATACAAATTGTTATATATTTGTTATATATTTGTTAATAAATATAATTGTTATATATTTGTTATAATTTAGGTATATAAATTGTTATATATTTAATTTTAATTATATAAATTGTTATATAAATTGTTAAATTAATTATATATATAAATTAGTAGTCTAATTATATATATATATATATATGTTAATAAAGAAATATAGTTATATTTGTATATAAATAGTTATATTTAGGTTAATAGTTAGTATTATTTAAAATTAGTTAAAATTTAAATATTAATTTGTTAGTATGTTTTGAAATATGTTAGTATTATTGGTTATTATATTAATTAGAATTTGTTATTTAATGTAATATAATTTAATATTAATTAATGTATTAATGCCACGAGTGCTGCAGATGGCCGATGCATTCAGACAGTTCTTCGGAGGCCGTCGTTCCAGATCGAGAGGTTCTGGAAGTTCCGCCGGTTCCGCAGACTCCGACAGGACCCTTAGCCAGCCTGAGAGGACCACCAGCCAGCCGCGGAGGAGTGTGGATTCCTCCCAGCCGCGGAGGACTGTGGATTCATCCCAGCCGCGGAGGAGTATGAGTTCTCGGCACCAGACCCTTCTCCAGGCGGGGCGGCCGTCGAGCAGTTCACTTCCGCCTGTCGGACCAGATGCTCCGAGGTTCAGTCGGCAGCTATTTCAGGACGAGATAGCTGCAGACGTTCCTCAGGTTCGTATGCCTGAGGTTCATCGGGAGCCGATGACGAGTCCGACGACGTCTGCTGGTGACTCGACTGACGGTCCTACTCTCCCAAACCAGCTGTACCTCCCGTACAACATTCCTGTGATACCGGAGGTCGACTATCGTGGTGTGCCCATATGGCCTGATATGCCTCAGTACGTGAGTGCTACGGAGGCATACCAGCATCAGCCATTTGAGAACCCTGACCTCCTGATTTCGGCGAGGAGAAAAGGAAAGTCGACAGACGGGTCATCGAGTTCAGGTAACATTCGATTTTATTAATTAAATGTTTTATTAAAATTAACGTACTAATATTTAATTTTATTAACCAATCGTCGTTTTTGTGATAGGGACAGCCGCTAGCAGTTCAACAAGGAACACGAGAGGTGTCATATGTTTTGACACGCTCAAGAGAACTATTGATCTGAGGGGGAGGATCCAGATCAACGAACCTCCTAATCAGGAGGTTCAGGGGAAGAAAAAACGCGACTACTCGGGCTGCGTGGGGGCACTGATTAGGGACAGAGTCCCTATGTTGTGGACCCGGTGGGCTGATGTGCCCGAAGAGATAAAGAGAGAGGTGAACAACGCCGCGTCGGTGAGTAATTTAAAAAATTTAATTTATTTATCCTAATATTTAATAATTTTCGGTATTATTACAATTGTAAAACTAATAAAATATTATTTTTCAGACATTCTTCGAGATTGCCGAACACAAGCGGGATTGGGCGGACACCGTGCAGAACTCGAGGTACGTTGGGAATTCCTCATCTTATAATTATTAATATTTTATGATATTAATAATATTTCTAATGCACTTTTATTTTTTTCGTAGGTTCAAAGAGTGGAAGAACGAGCTCCGTTCCCACTATAACGAATACGACAACCTTGGTCGTATGGGTACTCCCAGGGAGTTCATGTTCAGGGAGTACGAGTGGCGTTGGTTGAAGACAGTAGACTTCAACAACCCAGTTATGCAGGTAAATACTAAACTTCACTACAAATGTTTATTTTGTTAAAATTTTAATTATTAGTTTAATTATTTTATAATTATTACACTAATATTTTTTTATGCATTTTTCTAACATTTTATTATTTGTTTGAAGCAACGTTCTCGGATAAACTCTGAGAACCGCCGCCGGAACACAACCCCCCATCATGCTGGTTCTAGGCCGTTTGCACAATATCAGGAGGAGGCGCTTAGAGATCATCCTGATAGCAACCCGTATGTGGAGACGTTCAAGATCGCTTATCCACAAGCGACAGAACAGCTCGTAAGTCGTTCATTACAATTTTAAAATTTTAATTATTAATTTTACTTAATTATATATTTGTTAGAATATTAATTTTTTTTATTCCCGTCCAATTAGGAGACACAACCGAACATTTCAGAGGCAAATCTGGAAGAAGCCCTGCGCCAGGTCGACCGGTCCAATGTCCAAACGGCAGCGAGGATGTTCGACGCAGCCTTCCCAAACCACTCAAACAACTACTACTGCCGGGGTTTAGGAAGTTCTGGACTAGGGCTCTTGAAGACCACTAAGGGAGGTCAAAAGAAGGGAGGCGGGGAGAGCCAACATGTGAGGGGGGAAGTGCGGAGATTGGCCGAAGAAAATGCAAGGTTGGCGGCCGAGTTCCAGAGATCACAGGAGCAACACCGCAGAACACAGCAGCATTATTTAGATCTGTCCAGTTGGAATGCTGAATGCGAGAGAATTCGGCGACTCAACTACGCCGGCCAACAAAACTGGTGGTATGAGATGTTCACCGCACAACAACAAAGCCTTCCACCCCTGCCCCCGTTTCAGCCGTTAGTTGAACCTCCAATGCCTCAACCTCCCGAGTTCGTTTAGCAGGATGACGAGCATGATGGAGAGCAGGATGCTGGGGATGACGTCGTAGACTTTAGTGGTTTAGGTGATGATTAGGGTTATATTTTATGTATATTGGAACGAATTAAATAATAAGTCATTTAGACGTGTTTCTTGTTGGTGTAAATGCATGGACTGTTTTTGTGATTTGCAGGTTGCTTGGAATGGTAATTTAGAAAATAATTTAATTTTTTTTTCACCAAATGTACGAATAGCCGACGATTTTGGCATTATTTCGTCGGCTATAAGCACTATAGCCGACGATTTTTACCAATTTTCGTCGGCTATAAGTCTTATAGCCGACGAAAATGACATTATTTCGTCGGCTATAACTAATTAATGCCTATTAAAATATTAATATATTTCGACGGAATAACCGACGAAATAGATGAAATCGTCGGCTATATTTCAAAACAAATAGCCGACGAATTTCGTCGGCTATTGTTTACGATATCGTCGGCCATACTTGAAAATACCCGACGAATTTCGTCGGATATTTTGCCAGGGTTTGGTCGACGAAATGATGTTTCTTCGGTACAGTCGTCGGCCATACTCGCATATAGCCGACGATTTCTTTTTTTTCGTCGGCCATTGGTATAGCCGACAGCGTTTTTCCGACGAATTATAGCCGACGAAATTTTCGTCGGCATAAGGTATAGCCGACGAAATTTTGGCATAGTCGACGAAAATTTTTTTGTCGGCTATGCCTTCGGATCTAGTAGTGAACCAAAATGTTGAGGTTTTTTTTTCTTTTGTAATTTTCTAATGATTGTATTTTATTTTTCAAAATGTAACTTTCAATTATTGTTTTCATAAATGAAAAGGCTTTGTTAGCTATTTTCTGAAAAAATCTATGTAGCAAACTAACCTTGGTATACTAAAACACAAACTTTAACTTTTCTTTCCCAGGGAATACAGTGATATAGTTGTGAAATACATAAACAAGAAAAAATTAGTTAAAAAAAATGAAATATATCTCCACGTTCTCTGCATATACTACCTATTTAAAAAAAAAAAAAAGCCCTACAGTGTTGTATGCCTGCTCCTAATCTGAGCCATCTTCTAGATGTGATCTTGGATGTGCAACATATTGTCCTCATTGTTCTTGAGTCGTCTCTCTCCCCTTGACGCCGTCACCAAGAGTTTCGAGCAATATTTTGCAATTGCAAGCAAAGATGTCCTTGACATCTCGCAATTGAAAGATTATGAAGAGTTGCAAGATTTTGGTCAGGTTTTCTTCCTTGCCCGACCTCTTAATTGCAAGCAGTACTACACTCAAGATCTTAAATTTCATTTCAAGAGGCTAAGGAAATTGGAAGACTCTTTGTAGATCCAAGCAATAACATAAGTGTATTTTCTCTTTACTTTCAACACGAGGAAAGGATGCAGATCGAGTTCTGGTCGAAGGACCATAGTACTATGGCAGGGTACCGATCATGTTTCAAGATTATGATGGTACTGCAAACATGCATATCGTGCCAATGGAAAATCTATTCTTTTGAGAAATCCATCATGATCTTTAGTATTCACGAGGTAGAAAGCCCGCGCGTTGCTGCGGATAGAAACTGAGGTATGATAACAATGATACCATGTTGGTATTGTTTTACAATGGTGTTGTTTTCCATTACCATAGACATTGGTTTTCACAGTGACACACATAGTAATAGTAGAAAAAGTTGCGATACATTCTAACATCCTCCTTACATACCATAGATAAAGTATTATTGTTTGACATACCATAAACAGAGCTTTTTCCAAACTACGATATCCCTATCATTCTAACATCTTTGTCGTTCCTCATGCTCAAAAGCCTTGCAAAAAGTTGCTTCTATTAACCAAAAATTGCCGGGTCACACACTGGAGTTTGATTCGGAGTCTTCCACAAAATAATACTCCGGCAGAGGCAGTGGTCAGTACTATACAAAAACTCCAGCCGGTCAGTCAGCTCCTATTACCTAATAAGAAAAGGCAGTCGCATGAGTTGCAGTCAGTACAAAGATGTTGATGTAGCAAAGTTTACAAAAGAGTAAACTGTTAGTATCACCATCTGAACATAATATATAACTGTTAGTATGATAGAAATTCTATGCAAACTGCAAACTCCAAATATTTATGATCAAGAGTAATGATTGTACAGACTCCACTAATGTTTCCATCATCCAGAATTTGTTAGAGTAAACCCCACTTAACCCAAAACCTAGAAGGCTCCTTAGATCTTTCTGGAAAACATAATTTCAATATCTGTCATCAATAGCAGGATCAGAATCACCATCTGACAACAAATCATTCAGCAAAGCTATAACATGCAGCTTCTTTAAACAATTAAATCCAAACCAAAGAAGAAATTTAACAAATTTCAATTAATTGAATGCCATACTACCCAATCAGTTGGACTAAATAGCATTTACTAAACCATCTTTGATTATTGAAAACAATTGAGTCTAAAGTAAAGAACAATATACCTTTTTTCTCGGTTAACCAAAACAAAATGTATACTGAGATTGAAGCACACTAATCCAAATATATAATTGGTTTTACTATAGTTATTGGACTGAATGAATCGAAACATGGGCATTTACAATGAAACAAAACATATGCATCTTACTCGAGATGGCCTATTTAAACCCATATGAAACCAACAACCACAACACCCATAAGTAGTAGAGCGTCACACTCATCCAGTCCAGACATTAAACTGAAACAAATCTCACGTGCAAAATTCATGATAACTTCTTCTCCAAGAGCAAGAAATATGCAGACACCATATTTATCAGCCTGCTCAGAATGGTGAAGATAACTTCTTCTCCAAGAGCAAGAAATATACAGACACCAGATACCTTCTTCTCCAAGAGCAAGAAATATGCAGACACCAGATTTATCGGGCTGCCCAGTACGGCATCGCCATCATAGTTTCAAGAAAAAAGAACTGATAAGTCACAAAATTAGTGAGATGTAAGAGTCATCATGTTACCAAACTTGCAGATAAAGACATGTCATGATGGATCAATGATCATTATGGTAGTTTTGTAAGTATTTGGTTTGCATAGGCTATTCTAGATTTCGAAAATTATTTCAATGCCAACTTTTCTTGCAATGGACTGTCTTTGAATACAGGTACACTTTGCTTTATATTGACCTCCAGGCAGGACACATTCATAATAATCACAGTGCTACTGCATTTAGCATAAACATTTATGCTAAATATCAAAGAAATCAAGCTGCTCAATTAACCTGAGTAAAGTAAATGAGACACACATCTTTGACTTGAATCACCAAATAACATATAACATGCTTAATTGCATAGTAGAACAAATTATAGAAAAGAGGGAAAAAGAATCTACTTCTATGGGGACTGGAAAAATATGAAACCAAAAACCACAATACCCACAGGTGCAAGTTTGAATCAAGAGAGTTCGTGGTATTGAATCAATCAAATTTTAAAAATTAAAACCCTAATTCACCATACCCAGAACTCAATCCACCTCCACAATGAATTAAATAAATCAAATGAAACAAATTAAATGAATGAATTGAACAGAAACTCCCGAATTCACATACCAAAATCAAAAGAATACGTATAGAAGCCAAAGACAGACAAAACCCAATCAACCTGAAAGATATAAACTGAGAATCTAAGCTTAGGTTTGGTAGTAAACCAAATTCAAAAGCAGCTCAATCCCTAAATCCATCTAGTTGCATATCTTTCTGTAAATTCCAATAAACTGAAAAATTATTCTTTCTGTCCGTAATCAAACATTTATGAATCAAGATATAAACTTGATCATCAAAAACCCCAAATTTCACATCAAATCAAAGCATCAAACACAAACCAATCACTGACGCAAAGAAAAATTAAGCACTAAACTGATAATGAACGGCTGAAAAAGAAATCGAAGTCATGCGGCGGCAGGAGAAAGGTACCTGAAGAGATTAGATAGGCGGAGATCGGAATAGGGCTTTGACTTCTGGCCTTGGTTAAACAAACGTCTACGCGTTTTGCAGATTTGGGTCTGAAGAGAGAGAAGAAGAAATGGCTTTTTAGCTTATTTGGGGGAGAAGAAGAAACTACTTTCTCTATGCTGCTTTCTCTCTTTTTCTCTGTCTCTACGGTAGACTTGTAATAAAGCAGGACACATGGACAAACAGAGTAATTTGGGGATTAAATGAACAGTGTACGCTTGTAGGCATTATAGTAGGTTGTAAATTACCCGGTTCCTAATTCATGCATAAAAAAAAACATACACAGCTCTAATCTTTCAAACTACCCACATGCCACATTTCACTTAGATAGACGGTGAAAATTTTAACTTTAAACATTATCAAATAAACTAATGGGAAAAAAGTTTGAGATGGTCTCTCATACTGGGTCTTGTTAGTTGCCAAATTCCAGTAGTACAACGAACCAGTTGAGCCGTCATTCAAACCTCTCCATGGGCTTGGAAGCGTTGAATCTTCTGGAGCATATCGTATACCGCTGTTTGTCGGGATTATAGTACTATAGTTGGAAAACTGGAGAGAGATTCCTTAAGCCGACCCAAAGTGAGGTGAGATTCTTAAAGCTTATCTTGAACCTTCCGAATCTTCGACGTGAACGCTTGCTCAATAGCAGTGAAGCAGTCTTGAACTGCTGCTGTAAGAGCTATCCGTTGGTTTTGGGGAAATGTAGAAGTTGAAACGTGTGGTGGCAGCGTCGGTGGTGGGTAACATAAGGCGGAGATGGGTGGATAATAGGGGGCGGAGATGGGAACAGCACCAAATTTCAAACCAGCCCACAATAATTTATGGATTGACATCAACTGAAAATCGAACGCAGAAACAACCACAAATCATAACAAAAATCAAACCAAGGAAGAAGAAAACTCAAAACGTACAACCATGTGTCAGTCAACGACTCAGTGACTGACAGCATTCTAATGCTGCTATAGCTAGCAATCTAAACCCATTTCCAGCAACCCTAGTCCCCCTACTCTAACTAGATTTCACGTATCAACAAGGATCCAATTTTTTTTTCTTCTGCTATTATATAAATCTCGAGTAATAAGGAACAGAGAGAGAGAAAACAAAAATGAAAAAAAAAATAATAATAATTAAAAGCAGCAACTACATGTAAGGAGGAGAGGGAATGCAAAATAGAAACCCTTAAAGCCATAATATGATGTCGTCTCATTCCAAGTCTCACCACTGTCTGTTCATCTCACCTCTACGTCCTTTGAGAGTTCTTTGCCGGTTTAACTCAACTTTTTCCTCAAAGTGTTAATTTTATTTTCCTTATGCATGGAGAAAACACACATACAAACAATACTACACATTTATTTTTACATCTCTTTAATTTGTTATGGGTTTGGTGAAAAAAAGTGCACTTGAAATTTCATTTTTTCGATACAAACCCTTTGAATTTTTTATGCCTTAATGTATATACTTGCATTTTTTTATCGAAACTTGCATTTTTTTTTTGTTACAAACATTTTTTTTTATCTCTTTAATTTGTGATGGCTTGGTGAAGAATTGTACGCTATTATTCTTGCATGTTTTTTGTACAAACCCTTAGAATCTCACTTATGTTGAAGGAAAAACGTATTATGTGCCTTCGTCAATGTAACTGACGATAGATAATTATGTAGTCATTATTGTCATTAATGTATTTCCTATTACCGTTGTAATACTCACCCTATATAAAGGGGATTATCAATGAAATGAGTAGACCAATTCCGATTATTCTACAACACGTTATCAGCACTTTGCTTTAGCCAGAAAAAAAAAAGAGAAAAAAACCCTAGGTCTTTGTCTCTGAAAAAAAACCCCAGCAAAACACTTCTGCCGGAAAAGAAGACCTCCTCACCAGAAATCCCTTCTGCCGACAACCACTTTGTCGGCAACGATGACTTCTGGCGACAACTCGTCGTCGGAAAAGGAAGAAAAATCCAGGCTACCACTCTACCGACGATAGGCTTGTCGGCAGAGCATAGCATCTCATCGGCACACCCAGAAATCTGCTCTGGGCACCTGCACCTCTCCAGATCGCCTCGCCGCCGTGCAGATCGGACTGCCCCAGCTCGGCCCGCCGCCGCTAGCTGCACCAGCAGCTGCCCTGCTCCTATGCCAGCCCACCTCCGATGACGACATCGATCCAGATCGGACCACATCCCGCGCCGACGACGCTGCCTCGCCTGGCTCGATCCAGCAGCCCAGACGACGCCAACCTCCGATCGGCCTCGACCCAGTCGCGGCGAAGACGTCTGCTCTCTCTGTGGCCCAGCCGAGCGCCGACGACGCCAGCCCAGCCGAGCGCCAGCCCAGCCGATTTGCTCACTCTCCGATCGGATCCAACCTCCGATTCGTCCGACGATCGGCCATCGCCGCTCGGCCTAGTTTCTGACACGCCTCGATGCCCTCCGATCGCCGCTGCAACCCGGATCGTCCCCCCCCCCACCGATCCAGTCGATCACCTGCATCGAGCCCCCCCCGATCCGGCCTCCTCCAGCGCCATCGACGCCGCTCCAGCAGCCCCGATCCGGTCCCCCTTCGTCCAGCAGCCCCGATCCGATCGCCAGCACAGCCAAGATCCGATCCCGCTTCTACCGACGACAACTCGTCGGGTAAGGCTGCCTCCCAGAAGTTCTACCGACAAAGCTTCGTCGGCAGAAGCTTGACCCGACCCGGTCTTGTTGGGCCTGACCCGGATCTGCTGACCCGACCCACGAAAAAAACAGAATTTTCTTTTTGGGATAAAAAATTTAAAGGTAATTTTTGAAATTACCGCACAGTAATTTATATTTACTTTACTGTGTGACTATTTACTTTATTACTATTTACTGTTTTACGAACTTAATGGTAAATGTGAAATTGCTTAATTTATATGATAAATGTGAAATATATATGATTAAAGTGACTAATCATATGAATATTGTTTTTATGTGGCATAACAATTACGATGCGGCGATCAATACGTGACGATTACTTGGAGACGGAGATAAAGCAATCGCTTCATATGCAGTTTATTTGGCAAACTTACAAGTAATATTTATATTGACGCTCTGCTTTTATTATATTTTGTTTCAGTTATTTATATGATATAATGCTCTATTAAATGTGAAATTGCATTAGTATTTTATATAAATGTGAAACATGAAGCGTTATATGTTCATTTTATTAGTGTTAAATAATTGTTTTATTTAACATATTATTTAGTTTGAACACTGCTCTGATAATGTAATTTCATGAGCTTCGTAATATAAAGAAAAAGTGACAAACCTATAATGTGGAAAAGTATTTTCACGAAGCAAGAAAAATATGACCATTACAAATTTCTCTCTAGAGATCCAATTTTTATTTATTGAAAATTTTTCAACATGGATATCTTAATTATTGTGTAGAAAGCAACGATAATGGAATTTCATTAAACTTCACATGCAATGAAAATGGAAAAATCAAAATTTTATTGTGATAACGAAATTTCACGAAGCATCGGAGTTACCATAATGTATATTGGTTTATATTAGTCGTCGTGCATGTCATTTAGACTACGAGATTAATACATTATATTCTTCCTCTATTTTAAAGTTGGTTTAACCATCACATTTTAGTTTTGACATATTGGACTCTGAAGAATTTGAGTACCAAATTCCCCTATTAAGCCGACTAAGGCTTGAGCATGGTATATTTATGCAAATTGCTTTATGTAAATAGCTAAATAAATAATTTCAATATCTTGAACGACAATGTAAGGTCTAAGAAAAAAATCCCTGAAATTTAATTATGCAAAGTAATGCAATCACCCTAAAACAAAGGGCAATGATGATGTAAGTTATGAGAAAACAAAGAGTAATGACGATGTAAGGTCTTAGACAAAGAAATTTCCTGAAACAAATTATGCAAAGTAATGCAACAACCCTAAATCAAAAAACAATGACGATTTAAGGTCTTAGAAAAATATATATATATTCTTGAACAAATTGGGCAAAGTAATGCAACGACCCTAAAACAAAGGGTAATTACCATGGACGTAAAATTCATATAATCATCCAAAAGTAAGTGGAAACAATGTAACATTTAAAAGATGACATAGGGGACATGTCATGTGCAGTGAAGCACTCTGCCATTGTTGTAATTCAATGAACTATTGATACGTACATTATAAGCTAGCAAAGAATTAGCTACGACTTTCAATAAATATGAAGAATCATATGAGTACGCGGATTTTGGAAAAGTATCTTCAATATCCAACAGTAACATTGAAAATGAGTTTACAACTAAAAACATAATATCTGGGAAGAATATGTTAAATGACAAATCTCATCATTGCAGCTATTAAAAGAGCAAAAAGGATCTGGCTCAATCCAAGATAGACTTTGATTAGTCTACTTTAAAAATTTTAAGATATCCTTATAAAGGCCATTACGCCTAAATACGACTTTTGGTCCTAAATTAGACTTTTTGTCTTAAAATTTCTCTCTCTAAATTGGATAAGACTAAATGTAATCGTTGGCATGTTAATTTTTTGAATCTTCTCTAAAGGAATTGAGATTATTCAAATTTTATTCATAATACACATGATTTAATTTTCTACATCTAACTTTGCAAAGTATTGTATAAAGTTAAGCAACACATCATAATATAGGCATGAAACAAAGAACCGTGTGCAAAGAAACACACAATGTAATCCCTAAAATAATAGTACTGAAGAACAGTAACACTATATCAATAGTATATGATAATGATTAGTATATCAAAGAAAGTGATAATGATCAGTATATATTTTCCTTTGGGATTCATAATACACCTGCCTAATTGGGATTACAATACCTTTTCATTACAATCCCCATCGATTTACTCTAAAGAACTTGAGTTACGTTTCGATGTATATATTGAGCATATGTCAAATTGACAATTTATGCGATAAAAGAAAATTGAATTTTGTTTTCCACATTATAAAGAAATTTACGCCACGATTTTTCATGTGAAAAAGATACAAGTGAGAATTCATTTGAGCTCCTTTGCATTACCTCTAAATGACTGCGAATGTAAACGAGTATTAGAGAAGATTATATGTCAACTTAGTAGGTTCTAAGTAACCGCTAATTAAATCCAACGTCATAAGAAAATGATCTTTTGGAATTCTGACATAGATTGGCTTTGATATGGTGATCCATACATTAAAGAAACTACTATGGACACCCATATTTTTGGAATAAATAGAAGCAAACACCAGAAGAATATGGTTCACACACGAATCTGAGGACGATCAATGAACATTTTATCCTCAAATATTGTCATATAGGGTTGAAGACGTATGTTCAATTCCTAAATTCCGCCGCTCCCCCAATGTGGCATTATAATATATTTGATGCACAAGCATATGCATTTATACCTTATTATGCTTCTCCTATCCGTCATGATTTTATGGATAAAAGTACATCATTCAAAGCCTATTCGTTAAAGCAATTATGATTGAGATCATCATATGCAAAGGACACATGAGTTTCTCATTATGTTGTTATATTGAATCAAAAGAGGATTCAGTGGATCGATTCAACCAACTTGCGGACACCATAGATATTTTATGGTGTTGGTTGTTGTGTCGACACACTGGTCACGTGTCATGACACCATCCACAATTAAAATTTATGCTGCTTATGCTAGAAAGTCAAAGCACTTAGGCCGGGTTAATTTCCGTAGGTGTGATGAATTTATGGCTTATTATATGGGATTTGTAATGGACATCATATTCCTATATATAAAAACTCAATTGGTCTCACGGAAAACGACTACAGTAATAGTCTTAATATTGGTAAAGCACACCAATACTTCCGTTTTGGGTTATGCAATTTTTGCATGCAGCGTTACTTTTTCATCTATGGCCATCATCATTGAACCAATTTACACCATAGCTAGTGACTATGTGTGAGGATTTTAAAGGATTTCAAACGAACTTGTAATCCTTGAGCTCTTTTGGATTGACACGGATCTACAATCCTTGAGCTCCATTAAATATTTTTATGTGCCAAAATTGCGCCGCCACAGCGCACAATGATGGGTCCATTGAGATGAATAAATATTTATGCTGGATATGAACTTCCAGCTATAGTCCGCTATGTCGAAACCTTGACAGGCGATCTCTTCACCGCTAGATTTGCGGAGTGTCACTTTGATGAGACAGTCTTCCCGTCGTTAGGGGGAGATAAGAACAAGCATGTTCAAGTGGAACGACAGGAATTGTCGTGGTTTGTCCCCACTGTGTCTCATCTCGATCCCCAAAAATCACACAAAGTAAGGTGTGTAGATATCTTATACATTAAAGTGACGAGATCACATAAACCTGCTGCAAATATACCTGCAAGGATTGTGTTTTATCAAAAGGACATGGTACCACCCAAGAGGAATTGGGTATTGCACTGCCACCATGGATGGTGGCATGGTGACGTCATAAGTGGCATAAATGGTGTCACAGGCCGTGGCTCTCCAAGGAAGAGGGGGAGACCACCTTAGGTTCGATACATACTTGTGTAAAGGAAGAAAACAAGTTTGGCACAACCTGATCTATTGATCAGTGATACTCAAATCCCTCTCATGAGAATATTTATGGATTGTGGTTATCATTGGGGGACGCCTCAAATGTTAGAACCAATCCTTAAAGTATAGAGATCTCTACAAACACATTACACTAGTGTACATGAGGACGTGGAATAATGAGTCTACTATCGAACCATACTTCGTTGAAAAATGTCAACTTAGTAAACTGGCCTAATGGAAAGAAGCGATCTAGTATAAATAAAGAGATAGGTATTTGGGCAGGTGACGCCGACACCGCAAATATAAACCCTATCAAATATATCTTTGTTAGAATGCGTAATGAGAATAAGAGTATGCAAACTCACCTTATGGCGCAAGGTCTCTCAAAAACGCACTGGAATCGACTACGAGGAGATATTCTCTCGTAATGGACTACGATGAGACAAACTCTCGTAATGGATGTCATTGCACTCCACTACCTTGTCAGTTTGGTAGTTTCCGAAAAACTGAACATGCAGCTTACGAAAAGTGATCAAAACAAACATCTCTATGGGGATCTAAATTAAGAGATATACATGAGGATCCTAAACGGACTTGATCCACCCAAATCAAGTGACTCTAGATCACATGAGTACGTTTGCAAAAGAAATTGAAACGTTCACTAAAGTGACTACTTGATTGGAAAGGGATTGATGAATTATGCCCTTGCGTTTTCATTATGGATATATATGAACTCTAAATGAAATAAGAGAAACTCAGTGTATTGTAAATCCTAAGTTGAGAATGAAAAAGATTTTGGGAATACACAGTCTTGAAATGGAACTCAAGGACTGTAATGATGGTGATCATCCATCAATCGGCTTAGGTACTCTAAAGAATAAAGTGAGACCTACAGATATTCCCATGATCAGTCGAAGTCTTTACTCTAACAATAGATCCGTTTTTCATCTAATGGAAGATGACGAAGAAGTATTGGGAAATGAAATTCCTATACAAGTGCAATGACGCATGATTGTACTTAAACATAATATGTAAGACTCGACCTCTCATTCGATGTAAATTTGTAAAGCTATGTCTAGCTATGCGCCTACGCAACGCAAATCGTTCTTTCATTAAAGATATGAAAGATTTGGGCTTATTCAATCTCTACATAGAATGTGACATGATAAAGAAATTATCCACGTCATAGCTAACTATGCGTAAAGAAAAACGCATTAAAGGTGAGATAAGAAAATCTGTTATCACAGATCAATTTCAAATCTCTTAATGGTTCACTCATACTCTAGACGAAGTTATGACTATTTTGTTATATGAAGGTCATACCACGAGTGAACCTGATGTTCAATATGAACCTATGCATTCAGTTCATGAACAACCTTATCCTCAAGATCAAAGTAAATCAAGTTGGATCTGAGGACGATGTGGCAAAATTTAGTTACTAAATCATTGCTCAAAGTCATATTTGGAAAAACATGTGAAAATGCATAACTATGCTAATGTTACTGAAGCTCCCTTGATCAAATGAAAGAATCAGGGAGAATCCCATGATTAATGTAAAAATCAGGGGGAGGTGCAGACATCAGGGGGAGTCTAGCACATACATGTTGTTTTCAAATGTAATAGGTGCGTTGCGCTCTTTTTGTCCTTCGACCAAAGTTTTATTTTCTCCCATTGGGTTTTTGTTACTTGGCAAGGTTTTTAATGAGGCAACACCACATGCACCATTCAATCTCTGACTCGGCACAAGGGGGAGTGTTGAAGGAAAAACGTATTATGTGCCTTCGTCAATGTAACTGACGATAGATAATTATGTAGTCATTATTGTCATTAATGTATTTCCTATTACCGTTGTAATACTCACCCTATATAAAGGGGATTATCAATGAAATGAGTAGACCAATTCCGATTATTCTACAACAACTTACTTTTTGTATCTCTTAAAACTTGTGATACATTGATGCTTATCCTTGCAATTAGTTTGGGTACAAACCTGTAGATCTATTCTTAGAACAAAAATGTTTTGGGGCCTTATTAAGGCCTAAAAATTTTGGCCTTAATCATATGTGGCGTGCCACCTCATCAAGACACATCATCAAAATCAAAAACCTTGTTATATTATATTTTGGTTAAAATACAATTTTGTCCTTTCAAATTCAATGTTCTTTCAATTACACCACCAAATGTAATGTATTATTGTCTTAATACAAACCAGTAATTACGATGACTAAAAAAACAATAATTACGAAATATAATTTACTCATAACTACCTAATTAATAGTCATTGTAAATTGGGCAACAATTACAACCAAATTATGTTTTATTTTAGATGATTTTGTTACCTTTTTTGGGTTGACTATATGAAATTTATTTCTTGACACAATTACGATATTTGACATTAAAACATTCTATCTTTGTGAATCAAATTCAATGTTAAATCTTTTTTGACTCTTAATCAAAATTTAGATTTAGAATTATATATATATATATATATATATATATATATATATATACACACATATCCATCGAATTTTAGAAAAATAAAAGTAGATAAAATAAATTTGTATCAAATTTTTTAGATGAATTTTATATATATATATGAAGTTTATTTGGATATTGATATAGTGTGTTGAGTTTTTTTTTTTTTTTGAAATAGTACTATTTTTTTTAAATAGTATATGTGTGTGTATGTATATGTGTGTGTGTATATATATGTATGTATATTCACTTAAATTTATATTTTTGAATAATTATAATTTAAAAAAATTATATTTGGTGTTTATATTTAAAAACGAGTGTAATAAAAAAAATGGCTTAAAAAATATTTTTCTTTTCTTAAATATTTTTTTTTTTTAATGACAAAATAATCTAGAGTCATTGGATTTGAAAGGACAAGATTGTATTTTAACCCTAATATGACATAGAGTGTTGCTATTGGAACCTCCACATTTGCTCACTTGACCTCCCTTTATTTTCAATTATTGAATTACATTTGTATCCTCTTGCATAAAGACTATTGAGGACAATAAGTGTATAAAAAGAGTATTATATTTATTATCTATAGACTTTCTAATTCAATGATAATGTTATTTATTATTTTCCTTATCAAATTTATTTTCTAATTTCAGTAAGTGTTAAAACTAAGCAAATATATAAATTATAAGATTGTTAATGTGACATAAAGTTACTATAATTATACATGTTTAAGCGCATATACAAAATATAAGGTCAAGAGTAAGTGTTGAAAATTAAGCGCATATATTTTAATAAGTTTGCAGTTTGCAACATGAAGAAAAAAAAAAGTCAATTGTTTTGATGTTCAATATATATATATATATATATATATATATATATATATATATATATATTGAATATTTTTATATATCTTATTAGACCTTAAATATATTTGCAACACACTAGTAACTATTGAAATAGTACAAGGGCATAGCTAGTGTGTGAAATATTTGTATATCCTATGTTTTTATTTATCTCATTAGGTCTTACACATGAAATAAAAAAAAAATTAAGAAATAGAGATCTAGTGATTGAATAGGAGGTTGAATGAGTAAGTTATTGAAATATATGTAAATAACATATTTAAGGTTATTTCAGTAATTTGAATTGAGGTCTAGTGAGTAAATGCTTATATTCAAAAGTATAATGAAGGTGTAGAAAGTATTGGAGGTCTAATGAGCAAATGTGGAGGTCCCAATAGCAACACTCTATGACATAACAAGGTTTTTGATATTGATAATGTGTCTTGATGAGGTGGCACGCCACGTAGGATTAAGGCCAAAATTCTTAGGCCTTATTAAGGCCCCCTATCACTACTCTTCTTAGAATTTTATTTATTATTGTATTCCGTCATTCTTTTGATGCCTTTATGAACAATTGTCACTTACGATATCCTTTCATTTTATTTTATTTTTGTACAATCCCCCTTCGAATTCATAATCGGTAAATTAAAACTTTGGATGTCTTCAATCTATAAGCACTTAGCTAGGTTTTTATTTATAATTCCCACATTCTGCAACTGTAAGTCCTCAATCTTAGGTTAACCACGTTCCTTTATAGTACGTTATGAATCTCGGCCTCATCACCTCCATTGGAAGTTGGTGTATAATCTGTGGTAGCTTTCAACTTGTTCTTCTCTAAGATATTCCTTGGCTTGGGGCATAGAATGTCCTCATACTTCTCCATTTTATCCCTTCTCAGCTGATGTCTCCCCCCATAAGTTTCCATCTAATCTCTTCGAACATGGTCACTGATGGCTTCTTTTTAGCATCCACAATCCACGAGTTGAAACTCTCATAGATATTGTTGTCCATAATATCACAGTAAGTGGATGTGTCATAGAATGCCCTACACCAATATATGGGCGGCCTATCTTCATCTGCACAACAAAAAATAATTTAAATCATGTCAATGCAACAACCAACTAAACAAAACATAGCAAATCTAAGTCTTACCTATCATCCATTTGTAGGCCTTCTCGTTGAGTTCTTTCATCCTCTCCATGTCTTTGAGATAGTAAGATATAGTTAGTTGTATCTTTAGCACATTTCTACATTTGGTCCTTATACTCTTTTCTAGGAAATTTTTTGTGAAGTTAGTCCACATGTGCCTTACACAAAACCTTATTTGTACACTAGGGACTACCTCTTGGCATGCAGGAATGAGGCATTTCTGCTTGTCACTAATGATTACCCAACCCACTCTATCCTCCTTGATGTCTAAATCCATGCACAAAAGCTCCAGAAACCAGATTCATGAGTCATTATTCTCATTCTCCACCGTTGCATATGCAATAACCCAGCTAGAGTTATTTGCATCTACTCCAACAGCTGTCAAAAGCTGCTCTCCGAAAGGACTCTTCAAGAAAGCACCATCCAACCCTATCACTCTTCTACAACCAGCCTTGATTCCATTCTTTAATGCTCCCAAGCAGATGTACATACTCTTGAAAAATGGATCCTTGTTGGAGTTGCTAAAGTCACACCTTATATCCACAATGGTGTCTGGATCAACCCTTTTGAGCTCATTGCCATAGTCTTTCAATCTTGCGAATTGATACTTAAGAGAACCCTCTACTTCCAGCAAAGCAGCTCGCTTAACCTTATAAGCCATTTGTGCAGAAACTTTTGATCTAATATTGGCCGACATAGTCTTCGCTAATGAATCTGCAACACCATTGGCAAAAATGTAGTGTATTAGACCATATGTATTAATTAACAAAGAAACAAATAAACATTAAAATCATATTTGCATTATAAATGAGTACTTGTTAATTTGAAAGAAAACTCCTTTCATATATTTGAAATCAGAATTGCATAATAACTTTGCTCAATTATGTTCAAAGGGCATTCAGGTCTTTTAACAATACTTGTCAAATGGTGAAACGATATACCTGGTTTCCAGTTAGGATTAAGTGTAATCGAGTCCTTGAACTTCCTCACTAGGTCTTTATGCTTCACCATCTAAGAAACACGGATACGAGTACGTGTGTCCGTATTCGATACAGTACGATACGCGGACACGCCAATATTTTTTTTTGAATACGGACACGTGGTGGACACGTTAACTAAATTTTATTTTAAATATTATATATATGCATAACAAAAATATGTGAAATGCAAACAAATTAGTTTATAATAACGATGACTTCATCTTCTTCCAAAATCTTATAAATGATTCTTGGTATTCCAGACTCCCACCTCTTCTCCTTCACACACCCCCCATCAATTAGCCTCCAAGCTTCACTTTCCCCATCGGCTTTCACGATTCGGAAGTTCTAAAGATTGACTTTTTTTATAAGTTGACCCGACCGAAAATTTTATTTCACGATGAGTTAGAGAGGACGTTAAAACGAGTTCGTGGACACGTAGCACGTTTAATTTAGAGTTCGTATGAAAAAGTTACGATGTAAAAATCGGTAACTTTCCGTTTTTGGACGAGTATAAATAGCCGGGAGGAATTTTCTCAAAACGGCAATTTCTTTTTTTCTCTTTTTCTTTTCTTTCCTTTTTCTTCTTTTTCTCCTTCTCTTCTCCCCAACGTGGTCCCGAGCTCCACCGACACAGCTGACCGCCTCCACCTAGCTCCGCCGTCCGACCACCAAAAGGCACGCCACCGGTCGTGTTCAAACCAGCTCGGCCTCCTCTCCTCGTTTGTGGCAGCGGCACGGCGTGAAACGCCGCCGTGCGTAGCTCGGGAAGCTCTGCCCCCGACGGTTCAGAACTTCCTCCTCCGGCCACTGTTCGACCCGATTTCGGTTGGGAATGGAAGGCCTCGGTCTGCACATCAATTTCATGGAATGAATTGAACCGATTCAACCCAGGTAAGGAGAATTTTCGAATTGAAATTCTAGGATTTTCTGTGTCCACCCTCGTGTCCTGCTTTCGTGTCCACCCAGACATGCACGTGTCCAACACAAATACGAGCGTGTCCAAGTCAAACACGCGTGTCAGGCCGTATTTCACCGTATTTCAGCGTATCGTGTGCGTATCAGTGTCCAATACAGGATACGACACCTTTTCGGCGTGTCCATGCAACCTAGTTCACCATGCTATTGTTAAACTTTCAAAAGCACTTGTGTTTTGGAATCCAATTTTTAATCATCAAAGTATTCTTATGTTGCATTTTAGAAGCTTTCAAGAAGAATAGGCAGTTATCCTCTGCATATAGCAATAATGTCTGACTGTTTTATTCTTCACATAACTGTACGTACTCCCATCCTGTAATAATCCGTTATGTATTAATTATTATTAAGTTGGTATATTATAGCGGGAAATATGAAAATATAGTGATCAATTATGGACCGATATAATATTTCATTGAGTTTCAACTTGATCTTTATGATCAATCCCTTGCTGTCACCGTGTGTGCCATTATGTAAAATGGGTATATTCATGCTCATGAAGATAAGTATAACAACTTAATTAGATAAATAAAAGAAAGGCACTACTAGCTTTTGGCTCAAAGGGCACAACCATATTTTCGTGCCTGTTGTGCCAATTGGGGACGGATTCAGTGCCCAAACCGGTATGGGAACGAAATTTCTGTCCACCCCTAATTGTACCGTCTCCATTTGTGTTTTCTGCAACTTGGGCACGGAATAATCTGTCTGTGCCACCTCGGGTACTACTTCTATAGCAAACCCTCACGCGCCTGTATTTGCTAAGCCACGACTTGAATAGTTCCCCATGATTTTTATATAGTAGAATTAGCCGATATAAGCCGATGAATAGGTAACAATCCGTCCCCAAATTTACCATCAATAGTGGGACATTTCTTCCTCATCCGTGGCCAAATTGTACAAATTTAAGAAAAAAAAATTATGAGAAATTTTCAATTAAATGTCTGTTTCTTATATAATATACTGTGCGGATAGAAATTGTAACAAATTTACTAGGCTGTAATTTGTACAAACATCAAATATACCCTTTGAACATCAAATCCAAATACAATTCAACTTTCCAAATAAAATGAATCAATTAATCATCTATTTTGTTCAAATGCTACAAACTGTTCAAATGCATGTTCAAATGCTTGTACCTCTATCTTCATAATTTTCCTGCCTAAAAATGCCCAATAAGTATCCTTAAAATGAAAAATACAAAGTAAATCCTGAAATGAAGAAATAATCTTAAAGGAGGAATAAACAAGAAGAAAGAAAAAAGGTGAGAAGAAGAAGAAATGTTTAGTACATGGAGATATTTACATGCATCATTCACATAAGCTGGAGTGTGTTGGACTCTCACAAGAAAACCTAACCTTTAGAAAGTAAGCATCTATGTTACTAGCAATTGCTCTGGCTAGCAAAGTCTTCCCTGTTCCCGGAGGTCCATAGAGAAGAACACCCTGGACCAGTTCAATAAAATAAGTAAGAACATTTATTAACATAATAACATAACTAGTTTAAGTATGAAGTCAACAATACTAAATAAAACATACATTGGGTGGTTTGATGCCCACTCTAAGGAAGAGCTCAAGGTTAATTAGAGGCAACTCAATAGATTCCCTAAGCTCTCGGATCTGATCTCCAAGCCCTCCCACAGCGGAGTAGCTAACATTACCAGGATATTCATGAAGCATATTATACACTACTGGATCGACCTGCAAGTCAAATTAAGCAAGAAAGTTAAAGGCTCTGCCTAATCTCAATTCCAAACATTAGTAATAGAATCGCAATTACCTCTCTTGGAAGAGCCGTCATGATAGTCAGAGTAGTCATATCTAAAACAACCCGAGTGCCTGCTGTTAGTTTCTCTTTGTCCACTTTACTGCGACAGCCAACCACATACCTAGGGCCACTACTTGCCTTCACTATTACTGAACCAAAAAAAAAAAACACAATCACTTCGACACTCCTCAAACACAAAGCAGCTCGAAACAAAATTACACCTGCACACCTGTATCAAAAGTTACAGCATTAACTTAAAGTATAATGCTGAATAGATATTAGTTATACCTAGCAAACGGCAAAATCTGTTGGCTAGAGATGAAAGCAGAAACAATCCAAAAAATCAATTCCATTGCATGCATGTACATCAAGCCAACTAGAAACTTGGACCAATGCACAAAAACCTCATCAAAATCTCCGGATTTCATATCGCCAATGAGAAAATAGATGAAAGATAGCAGCAGTAAGATAAAAAACCAAATCACAAAGGAAACCAAGTAAACAATAATACCATCATTTGACTGAAAAGACATATAGCAAAGGTAAACAGGACCAGAGGCACAAAAGAGTGCATCCTACTCAGGCTTGGTCGATCAAGTTTGCAGTTATTGAAAAAACAAGCAACCAACAACTAGGTTGAATCTTGGAAACAAGAACAAGAAGTATAGATAGAAACACTCTCAGTTCAGTGTTCCTGTTATCTTTGGGACATTTTGTCAAGCATACGGTGTGCAGTTTGTGCACCACAGACCAACAACATCCAAAAATGAAACTTTTGAATTTCATACAGTAACAAGAGCTACAGTATGTCACACGAAACGATCTGATATATGTTTAACAGCTATACTACAGAAACCACCAATTCCAGAAGATCTACTAGGCTTCCCATACCAAAACAGAAAAAGAAACAGGGTAGACACATATCCTAATCACATAAATAGCAAGTAGCTGAAGCAGTGTAAACTGTAAAGAACATAAATGTGCTGCAACAATGGCATGATCATTCACAAGATAGAGCAAATTCAAGTACCAAACATAGCCAAATTGCAGAAATAAAGAAAGAAAAAAAAACCAATTGGATTCAAAACCTACTCAAGAGATTTGGGGAAGACGATGGAGGTCAAGGGAGCAGTGGGGGGGGGGGGGGGGGGGGGGGGGGGGGGCAGTGGGGAGAGAATGGACACCAAATTCCCAATTCACAGCCCAGAAACTACATCAACCAAAATTAACATCTAGGGCACCAAATTCAAGACCCAATCGACTCAATCGGAAATTGAAATCAAAACCCTAGAAGAGCGAAATGACCTAAAATTAAACTAATCGGAAAAAATTCTAGTGCGATAGAGAAGAGGGACTGGTAAATATGTCGTCGATGAGGATATATTGGAATGGAGGGTTTATAGGAAAAGAGGAAAAAGAGGAAGAAGAGGCACAGACGACATGTATTCCCAAACTGTAGGCAAGGTATTATCTTAATAAAAATTGGGGACGGAAGTTGAAAATATCCGTGCCCAGCCTTCACATTTTTTCAATTGGAGCTGGAATTTGAAAACATCTGTGTCAAAACTCAACATTATGAAACATATGGGGTATTATCTTAATAAACATTGGGGACGGAAGTTGAAAATATCCGTGTCCAGTCTTAACATTTTTTCAATTGGAGACGGACTCTGAAAACATTTGTGCCAAAACTCAACACTATGAAACATATGGAGTATTATCTTAATAAAAATTGGGGACGGAAGTTGAAAATATCCGTGCCCAACCTTAACATTTTTTCAATTGGAGACGGACTCTGAAAACATCCGTGCCAAAACTCAACATTATGAAACATATGGGGACGGAAGCTCAAAAAATCCGTGCTAAAACTCTTATTTTGTCTTGAATGGGGACAGCTGCCGTCACAATAGCTTGAAGTGGCACCGAAAAATTTGGTTCGTCCCTATTACAGAGATAGAGCACGGATAAGCACGCCGTTCCCAATAGGTCCGTGCCCTTTGATAGAAAAGCTAGTAGTGAGGAGAGGTAGAGATAAGAAGAAGAAAAAGGTCAGATGAGACCGACAGAGGAAGAAAAAGAGTTAAGAAGCCTAGAGGGTTCTGGAACACATAGGGGGAGAGAGAGAGAGAGAGAGAGTGAGTGAGTGAGAGAAGAGGGGAGAACGATCTCCAACTCTCCATGGACAAGGAGAAGCGACTAAGATACTCTTTCTCCCTCCCTCCCTCTTTCTTATTATAGTGGTCGTCGAAATCTATAAGAATCTCTATATTGATAGGTTTGTTTCGAATTAGGGTTTATATATATAGGAGATTGATTAAAGTTAGTATCTTTCATGACACCTTAATTCTGACTAATCCGCCCTATTAATTTGGGTCAGGGTGTTACACATCCTCCTTAACTGCAATCTCCTTAAGAGCATCCCTTAAAATCTGAATTGTACCAAACATCATCCCCAACTTGAAAACAGGCTTTGCCATGTCTGTGTTAGGGTTGACATACAACCCTTGTTCTTCCTTCTCGATCACCATCAGAATCGATTATGTAATCAGGTGGTTCTTCATCGCTATCCTCTCTACCAAACATGTCTTCATCGTCTTCACATTCTGGAATCTAATGTTGCACAAGTTGACATGGTTCAACAGTACGTTGTAAAAGACTTGAAAAGTCTGGGACTTCTTCACTCTCCAATTCAGCCAAAAAATCATCTTCATATTCCCCATATTTTCCATAATTATCATCTGGTAGAGGACAATAATCAGAATCCTCACTTCCTTCTAAACCCAAACTATCTCTTTTATTGTCTATCATTTACCCATCTGCATCATCATAGTATTAAATATCACCACCATAGGACTGAAGATAATCCAACTCATCCAACATATCTAGCTGCTCTTCACATTCATTACTTTGTCCTAGACCACTTGAACCGTCACCTACAACACTTGAAGATTGCCCTAGACCACTTGAACCTTGACTATTATATGATTGCCTTCCTCCACTTGAATTTTGATAACAATCTTGTTTGGCTTTCTTAACTGGTTTAGGAGCCTTTATTAGCTTCTTTTTTCCCTTGTCTTTTGGATTAATTGCACAAGCAGCGCTACTTTGGGTAGGCACAAAGTCCTCAAGCTCTCTCATCACAACTCCTTTCCTAGGTCTGGGGTCATCTTTATCAAAACACTACTATTTTGATGACCAAAGAAGTTGGCATAACTTAACTGTTATGAATAGATCGTCCTCTATGTTTTCGTTTCCTGAAAAGATAAATCAAAGCATTAGTTACATAACTTAACTGTTATTAAAGCATTAGTTACATAACGTAATTGTTTACAGAACCCAAGATTTGGTTTCCATTCCATCAAAAATTCAATATTGTAATAGACAAAAGATGCTTTGATAGAACATTGATCAGTCATCACTATGTTAATATTCAAGCTATGCTATTAGACAATTCAGGGAGCCAATAAAAATATAGAAATGAACTATTAGACAATCTCCAAGCTGTGCTGTCGAACAAATAAATCATTTCCTCTTTTCCCAACCCATAAAACTAACGTATGATCATTTTGTGCTCTTATACACGTCAAGAATAGACATAATTTAACAATGTACAAATGTACAAATACAATACAATATCTATATTAAAATGTACAAATGTATTTTTAATTGATTACTGCAGCTAAGTTTGAAAAACAGTAGACAATATAACGTTTGTTATGCGAGAATGAACCTTTTACCACTATAAGAACAAAAAAAATATTTTTAATTGATTCTTTTGGGACAAAATCACCATGCCCAGATTGTTCAATATAATATGAATAATAATGTGATCTTCTAGGTCCTTGTCTTATTTCTATATATTCCTCTAAAGTTAGATGCATTATAGAATCAATATGTTCATTGTCTGTATATACCCAACATCATCATCAACATGATAGCTTCAGAAAACCTATAATATTGTCATATAACAAAACCATATAAGCCAATTCTCAGAAACTCCCAACCTAAAAAGCCCCAAAGTTCTTGAAAAACCTAGAATGATGGTTTCGAAAACAATAGTTACTCCAACCATCAAAATCATCAAACAATAGTTTACAAATTCTCAACCTTGACTAAATTCTTAATGGAACCCAAAAACCCAAAATTTTTCAATTCGAAAATTATCTACTGATACACAATATCGATTAGAAACTTACCGTAATTTTTCAGAACTCCATGTTGAGGATCCCACGCCTCGATGTTGTAACACCCCGACCCTTAGTATAATTAAATTATCTATAGTAGCACTTGTAGCCGCGGGTATTTTCCGTGTTACTAATTAAAGAGTTAAGAATTGATATTTGTAGGATAAATAATTTGGAATATTTTCTTCTGGGTAGTCGAAGAGATTGTCGTTACGAACTCATCGGTATATTATTCGTTGTAATCGGAGTTAGAACGCAAAAGTTGTGATGTAAAGATGATAGTTTTCATTTTAGCCGCGGGTATAAAAAGGAAATGGTAAAAGTACTATGGTAAAAAGTCAGAAAATCAGAAAATTCACCCCCTCTCCTCTTTCTCTCTCCCCGACCCCGAGCTTTCCTCCTCCCCTTCGGATTTTTCGACGCCGCGCCGTCGTCGAGCCACCAATGGTGGTGTTCTTGGTATCTAGACGAAGCATTCTTCATCCTCTACAAGTGTAGGTAGGTATCTCATCCCCTCTCGCCGTTGATTGAAAGAAATCAATCGAATTAGGCCGATTACTGTTCATTTACCTTTTTGTCGATTCTCTCTTCTCAACCCGATATTGATAGAGTTCTTGGTATTGAATTGAAGCTTATGTCGTCATGAACAACCCCTCTAAAGGAATTGACTTATTTTGCTGTAGGTAAGGAGAAATCGGAAAATTTAATTTCTAGGGTTCTTGGTGAATAGTGCCGAATTGGAGGTTTTTGTAAATTGACCCTTATAGGCTCGAAATTGGGGATTGTTGTAACAGGAAAAGCTGTTCGAAATGTTGGGACGAAGCTTCTGTTAAATTTTGGTGATTTTTGGTGGCGGTGGCAGTGGTTGACCGCCGCTGCCTGCGGCAGTGCAGCCGCTGTGGATGGTTTTTGAGGTTGAATTTCGATTAGTTATGAAGAATGGAATATATTGGCATTTATTTTGGAATTTTTAGAGGAATTTAGCAAGGGATAAGTTTAATTGTTTAAGTTTTGGATAAATGGGTTTGGTGGAGGATTCAATGTTGGTGTTGTTCTTGAAATATGATGAGGTTGATTGGGAATTTAAGGGTTAAAGACTGATTTAGGAAAAAGAATATCAAGGTTGAGGGGTAAGGCTTGGGAACGCGTTAGGATGGTTTAAATATCTTAATATTTTGAATTTGCTAATACAAATGAGAAAGAGGGGAATTAATTGAAAAATCTATACAGCACGTGAGGACGCTCGTAGCGAAGAGACTTTCGAGAGGCGTCAAGCACAGCCGGTTATTGTGAGTGGACTTTTATTTAAATAAATGTGCATGCAATTGTGTTTTAAATGTTTAATTTGGTATTTTACTATGAGAAATATAGAATTTTACGGCTTTATCTGGTTATTTTCGAAATTGAAAGTATGACTTATTATATTTATGGGAGAATTTACTGGATTTCCTAAATTATAATATTTCATCTCCTAAAACTTGTGAGATTTGAGGTGCCGTTCACTTATTGTGACACACAATAAAGGCTTGAGTCCATTGGTTATTTTAAATTATTTTTGAATGCAGTTGAGAACTGCGCATGTTATTTTGGACTCCATTTATTTCTGGAGAATGTGATGTTATTCTTGACTTTTGTTTTTACACCACTTAAAGGGGTCGTCTTAATTGCTAGCTAGCATTAGCGTGGGATGCTAGTTCAGAAGCCCTAGAGGTTCCGACCCGAGCCTGAGAAGCTCCTATTTATGGTGTAACCACTTCCCCATTGTTTCGTTTGTTTGGGCCAATGAAATTGGTTTTTCGTCTTTATTTTGGTTTAATTGATTGGTTTAATAGCGTTTTATTGGAACTAATTGTTGCATGCACTATGATTTTCTCGGATTATAAAAATTGGGAGAACATTTATGAATTCTAATGGCTATTTTTATTATATTTTAAATCTTTGAATATTGATTTTTGTCCACTCACGCTAATGTTTTAAATGTTTCTCCCCTGGGCTATTCGTTTTAAATCGTCCACTCTGCAGATTAGTTTATCAGAGGTCAAAAGTGCTCGGAGTCGAGGCATAGTCATCATCGTCGTTGCTTGCACTAGGTGGGATATGTTGATCCCTTATTGAGTGGGATATGTTGATCCCTTATTGGTATATTTCTTATTCTTTTCCAGTTCATTGTATTAGATTGCTCTGATTACCTGTGAGTCAATTGAGTTTAAGATGAGTTGATTTTGTGATTATTTGTGGCGGTTGTTGTGATTTGGGGAGCAGATGACTCCAGGTGTTGAGGTTGGAACTGGATTTAGAAGTGTTTTTGTTCGTTGCAGGTTTTAGGGTTGTCCATCATAAGATTGACTTATCGATTTATCGATAGAGTTAGTCTTGTGGTGGTCCCCGCACGGCCTCATCCGTGTTTCAGGGTGAAATTCGGGGCGGGTCATGTCAGATGTCCTTCACCACCATTGTCACCTTCTCTTCGACGACTTTGTTTCGATTCAGATGCAGCTAATACTGTCTTCATCAGAATTAGTTGCATTGTAGCTACCAATTTTTGGGTTACGACACCATCGAGTTTGGGGATACCATCGCTAGCTAGCTAATGAGAAACAATACAACAACTTTTGGGATTGCGGGTTTGATAGATTTTAAGTTGTAGGGGTTCTGATGGGATTCAGGTCTCGAACCCGATGGTAGTATAGAATGGGGGCAATTTCATCAGTTCAAAACATAATTTCAGTGACATGGCGCTGACTTGGGGAGTTAACGGCCACATCATCACTCTAATAGCAGAGTTTAACGGAGTGGACCTTTGGGATTTGAATTTGGGACTTGAAGGACTATTTGGATTAAAATAGAAGCAGAATGACTAAACAGATGAGGAGACTAAAGTTAAGAGACTAAACAGATGTTAGCGCTATAAAATGATTATATAATATTTAAAAAGGGTCTTGTATAACATGTATAACTATTTAGCTCAGTTTTGAGAAAGAAAAAAAAAATTCAATGTATTTATTTTTGTTAAACAACATAAGGTCATGTCCGGCCCGTTTCAGCCATGTTTTACCCTATTCGGAAAGCCGGCCCGACCTGACCCTATTAGTCCTAACAGAATGAGCTTTTAGGGCGGGTAAGAGTTTGCATGTTAAAGCCCTGGCCCAACACTAAAATATATTGACGAAAGTTATGTTCGACCCTACCCTACGCTAAGCCCTAAAATTAGGGCTAAGTCCGGTCCTAACTTATGATAACCCCCATCAATACTTGACAAACACTTGAAACACCAAAAGAAAGAGGAAAAAAAGGAAGGAACTTGAAGAGAAATGTGGTGGAACATTAATAAGACTCAACGAGAAATGTGAATTGAAGGAATATATGTGCGAGACTTGTAACAGGGGCTTTGTGTTAGGTAGTGGTCTCAAAAAAACTTTGATTTTAAAAGACTCAATGAAATCCCATTTTCGCTTCTAGCTAAAGGTGAAAGAATTGTCCAACATGTTGGGTTGGTGAATATAGTGGCAGAAAACGTATCCACATTATCATTTTTGAAGCGGTCGCCTCTTATAGCACTTGGATATGCCACATTTTTTTTTGCAGCTGAATGTTACATAACCAAACTACATTAACAAACACAAATAATGTTATTCCATAGTGTCATAAGACCTTACTAGATAAAACATGGAAACAAATAAAAACTTACATAGTCAAATACAAATACTACAATCCAATTAAGTTTCTCCAAAACAAAGAGTACTGATACTCTCCAAAACAAACAACCATGATACCCTTCAACACAAACAACCATGATCCATACCCCAAACATGAACTCTCATTCTAACCAGATTTTGTTGGTTTCATATTGCAAACACAATCGTGAAGGCCTGAAATGTTGTGAAGATTAGAACTATAACATTGGCTATAAGAGACAATATTGACCATGGCCAACTAAAGTACTTCAACTTGAGTTGAGTTCTGCCCATTGCATGTGTGCCGAAGTATTTTCCGGTAATCATTCACATATCTAAAGATATTCATTAAGTAACATTGATTAAAATCAAGCGGCACATTCTTGCTCGCGTTGTTGAAAATTTTTGCAATCTCCTCACAATCTATATATAATTCTCAATGATACCATTGTGAATTAGACACTCTACATTTTCTAGAGAGGAAATAAGACAGCTCATGAAAGCAGTATATCTAGTTATGTGTCTTGGAGAATAAGAATAGCATTGTCATATGCAATAAAATTCATGAACAAATCATTTGAGTAATCGCCTAAACACACCTCAGGAATTTCGAGCACTCCATTGGAAAACTTGATATCGAAAAAGTTGTTTGCCTCCATTGGCTTAAATTTAACTTCGGCTAGACGAAACTTTGTAGCAGATGGAATGCAAAAATGAGCATCTGAAATGGTACAACCTTTTTGGATAGTCTCATGTCTCTACGGATGAAATTCAACCAAACTAGACCAAACAAAAGTTTTCCTTAAGCATTTCTATAAGGTACCTCTCGTATTGTATATCCTATGAGACTTTCGAAGCTAGCTCGACAAGTGTCGAGTTACCACCTCCACTTGAAGAAATAGATGTATTAAATAAAGCTTGAAGAACCATAAAAGGAATTTGGTTCATTCTCCAACCGGAAAAAATCAGCTATTACATCTGTGATTACTGCTGATTTGAAGATGGGATCATTGATAATCTTTGGTTGTAGACCTCTAATTATGCACAACATTCTTATGAGAAAGATGCCATCCAAAATCATCATCTCAACAAGATTAGGACAGTGGACTGTCTCTGAGTAGCAAGCTTGTATGGTTGGTAACATGGTTCTTACCTTGGTAGTATAGTCTTCAAATGTCGGTCCGGATGGAGGTGTTTCTGTAAGGAGATTAAGAATAAGTCTCTTTTTCTATTACTCCATCTCTTTTAAATTCTCTTTGCCATGGTGATAGGGATTGATTGAGACGACTCCAGGCCCGTACACCATCTCATTTGAATCTTATAGGCATTGTGGTGCCCGAAAAATGCAACACGACTCCTCTCCGGTTGATGGTGTCAGTAACCAGTTTATTTTCTTAACACTCTTCTCCAACGAATGCAATTCAAATCCAGCTGAGGATGATGATGTGCTCATTGAAGCTAACAATGAAAGTGGAGTGTGGTGAACTAAAGAGAAAGATATTTGGAAAGTGAGAAGTGCGGTAAGAACTACTTGGGAATGAACATATGGCATGCCTGATTTGGAATGCTGGGTTATGCAACGACCCCAATGTAATACCCCAAATTTTTTTTATTAATTTCAAATATTTATTTGGAATTATTAAGTTGGAAGTTAGTGAAATATTGTGGTTGGAGGGCGAATCAAAAGTGTTCGGGTGAATTATTACTTAAAAGCGTTTTTAAAGGGGTCGAAGAGTTAACTTTTTATTCTTTTGGTTTCTCAAGAAAATTTCTTAATCAAAGTTGTAGTACTCGGCGAGTTGAATTCGTGAATATGCGGCACGTGTAATTTGGAGGTCGTATGAAGAACTTATGACCAATTGAAGTTTTATGCCTCGAAAAATTGAAGTATAAATATAATTTTTCTTCTAGGGTTTCATTATTGCACAACCCTTTCTCTTTCTTTCATTTTCTCTCCCGCGCTGCTTCCCTTCAGAGTCGAATAAACTCGACTGACCCGACCCGGACCCGGTCTACCTGACCCGACTTTTTCGGCGAACTCCGGCGGTTCTAGAGATCGGCGTCGGTCAGGTTCTCTCCGTCTCCTCCGTGCGAGCCTCCTTGTGGTGGTGGCTTGCACCAGTTCGTGCTGGTCTGCATGGATCGAAGCCCGCAAGCCACGACGGTGACCCGATTTGGATTCCAGCGTTTCTGGTGGCGACCGGACGTGCTACCACCCTCTTTTGGTAGTCCTCTTTCTTCCTAGAACAACCGTGCAAGCCTTTAGGTCCATTTTGACGCGTAGGAGGGGTTGTGTCAATTTTCCTCTTCCCGACGGTGGTTTTGACATTTTTCGGCGTAATTGAGGGTTGCTTCAGGTACATCGATGCTTCTGTTGCTATAATCTACATGTTGGTGTATTGGGTTATGCCTAATTTGAAGTTAAATCTTGGTAGCGGGTGGGTTTATGAGCAGCCTCTTGCGGCGGCTTGAGGCGGCGTGTACTGCATTTTAGGGAGCATTTGATTGCTATGCTGCCTTGTGCTCGTCGATATGAGCATTTCAGTATATAATTTGTAGTGTTTGGTTATTGTTTGAGTGAGTTAGGATTTTACCCGAAGGATGATCTCACCCGACTCTTGATTTGTGAGAATCCAAGCTTGGTATTGTTTTGGTGGCTGTTTCGAAGTGGTTAGCAAGGTGTACCGCGACCTTGGGAGGTCTCGGAGAAAGATTGTCTCATGTAGGCAACTCTTTGGGTTAAGGGTTCAGCGTCCAGTACACGTTGTATTCACTCTTGATTTGTTTAGTTGCTAAGGTTTCAATTATAACGCTCAGGTAATTGACGTAGCGTGCGTGTCCCATTGTGTGAGATTAAAGACGTGGCGGGAGTAACTAAGGTGAGTAAACCTCACGTGATCCGAGTTTAAATTATTTTTTAAAATAGTTCCATTTATCACTAAATTATGAAAATATTTCTATACAAATACGTTTCGCTTTTAAATCATATGGACTTGCTCGTCTACGATCCATGGGTAAGTAAAATGAGGTTTTAAATGTAAAATGGTTTAAAGAATTTCTCTTGAATATGGACTATTTATGGAATATGTTAGTGAGTTATTCATGAGCGAGTATTCTTGTATAGATATATGAAGTTGTGTGAATTTTATATCTTATTATGCAATAATAGTGTGCGTTTATGAAATTGGATACTATATTGTTGGAGAATTGCTTTTGAGTGATTTCAATGTAGCAGGTGATTAGATGATTATAGTGTTGGAATTCTTTTGTGAGAATTGGGAACTTGTGCCTTAGTGGTGTTGACAATTATATCGGGAACCGCGCCTTGGCTGAGTTAGTGGGGACGATTAGTAGAACTCTAGTCTGTTTGTCAAGTGTTGCATGGGGAATGACTTAGTGTTGGCCAACCCATGATTACATGTTTTGTTTGGTATTCCATGGGGGATGACTTAGTGTTGGCGAACCCACAAATACATTTTACAGGAGGAAAGCTTACGTTGTCCTCACTTGATTGTGTTGAAGAACTCGTTCTTTATAAGTGTGAAACTTATCGTTGTTTCATTGTTTTCCTTATTGAGAAATCATCATGTCACGTTATTGTCTTGTTCTAACATGGATTACTCGTACGAGTTTAAAAGCTTACCGTGTTTGTTATTTATAACCCGGTGCACCAATTCCTGGTGTAGGGATTAGACCTGCAGGTAAGGATCAGCAGGAGAGAGGTGGCGACTGACGTGGACAACTAGTAGGTTTAGACCTTACCCTAGCTTCTATCCTTCAGTTGTAGTGACTTAGGAGGGACTTTTACATTTCTATTTATGTTACATGCTTTGTCAACATTTGGTAATGTATTAGAGAGTTGACTGAGTTGCATTTTGAAACTCTGTTTATGATACTTGGTTATTTGTAAGATAACTTAAAAGTAATTGAGAATTATTTTGTGAGTTATCACATTTTCGAATTTGAATTTTGTTATTGAAATTCGGGGTGTGACACCCAATGTCCTAGCAAAGTCCCCGTTATTTGACGAGCTTACTGTCGGTCGAGCATCTGAGATCTACTTCCAAATGAATAACAGAGTTTACAAATTAGATGGTGTGTTTCTTTGCAATTTTCAAACAATTGTATTTTTTTTTGTTACAAAAGGGGCACAAAGGCCCAAGAGAAACAAAACTAAAGCAAGAGACTAAGAAACAAACACAATTCCAGTTTTTGTAGGTCTAGAGACATTATCTAAATCATCCATGAAAGCTTGGAGGGCATGACTAACAGGGCTTTCAAAAATCACCAAACTAGGAGCATGGTCTGTTTCTGTCTTAATCGGTAGACTCACAGATACCGGTGGATCTTTGTGTGATTCCTGCCTGCAAACCCTGCTAACTAAGGGAATACCGGGAGGGGCCGGTCTATTCTGCTCCGATGCCTAAGTCAGTATTGTTGGAATAAACTGGTAATTTAAACGGGAATGAATAGGTGAAGTATTGATTACCTATTAATGAGGGTAGTTGTGACTCATATATAGGCTGCCGGACATGAGGGCTGGCCTCACCCTTCGATGTGGGGCTGACCCACCTTATGCTCATATTGCTGGAATGTTTCGACCTCTGTTTGGGGAGCTGCTATCCCCGGTTCCCGGGCCCCGGCCACAAGTAAGACCTACCCGAGCGCAGGATCAGGTGTCCATGCTACGCTCCTGGGCCCTGGGCCGGGTCCAGGAGTCCTGGTTGCGGGTCTGCGGGCCTGGGTAGCCTCTCTATGGCTACTGTCAACAAGTCCCCCAAGTTCCCGGTCAAGTGTCATCTTGAATGGGGACTTAAATCTGTCTTCTTTTATAGGCCCGCAGACCCGCTGGGGCACTTACCCACCGGAGCCCTAGCCCCCCAAGTCCGCGTTTAAGATTGGGCTTGGCCGGACGTTCGAATAAACCTGTTATGATGATGCATAATGTGATGAGTGCATGGTTATGATGTTGATACTGACAGTTGCATATGGGTAAAAGATGTAGTACATGAGATGATAATGTGGCGTTGAAATCCGCCATGCTATGTTCCGAGAAAACCCAATGAATATAGCGAATGGGATTATGTGATGTTGAAATCCGCTATGCTATGTTCCGGGATAACCCGGTGAATATAGCGAATAGGATGATGTGACGTTGAAATCTGTCATGCTATGTTCCGGGATAACCCGGTGAATATAGCGAATAGGATGACTGAGTCCCTCAAGTTAAGAACGGTAGCCATAGTAGTCGGTGAGTGCCTTGAACAGTTTGAAGAGGTCACCCAGTACCAGCGGGAAACGTGCCCTATGT
This sequence comes from Potentilla sterilis, assembly GCA_963682095.1. NCBI lineage: Eukaryota > Viridiplantae > Streptophyta > Magnoliopsida > Rosales > Rosaceae > Potentilla > Potentilla sterilis. Next base: position 27,563,204 of record OY821754.1, read on the forward strand.
TTAGGAGTTCCTGGTGGGTGGCATGGCCCGGAGTGATCCTAGGCAGCCGTCCTCACGTGTTTCACAACCTCTTGTTCTTGCAGGCATATAGGATGTGCATGGTTTTTAGCCTGCGGGAAGAGTTGTCCTGTATGAGAGGATCAAGTCTCCCGGGGTGAAGCGGTCCCGTGTTGGTACCGGAGACATCCCCGATCATTTCATACCCTTTACCCGTACAGGCATGAGGTATGTGCAGGGTTTTTAGCCTGTGGGAAGAGTTGTCCTGTGTTAGAGGATCAAGTCTCCCGGGGTGAAGCGGTCCCGTGTTGGTACCGGAGACATCCCCAATCGTTTCATACTCTTTGCCCGTATATGCATGAGGTATGTGCAGATTTTTTAGCTTGCGGGAAGAGTTGTCCTATGTTAGATGATCAAGTCTCCCGGTGGGTGGCGTGGCCCGGAGTAGTCCTTGGTAGCCGTCCCCACGTCGCTGCATTTGTTCCTGCAGGTGAGATGTATGTGCATGGTTTTTAGCCTGCGGGAAGAGTTGTCCTGTGTTAGAGGATCAAGTCTCCCGGGTTTATAAAGGCCGGTGGTACATTGGATCCGTTAGGTCGTACACGGCTGTCCGTAGGAATGTCTCAGTTCGACGAACCGGTTATTCTGTAGAAGAGCGATAAGCAAGTGCAATTATGGCCGGTGTGATACCGCATCCAATAGTTGAAGCTGGATGGACCAACGGCTAGGATAGCCTTGAACTGGAGCAGGCACTACGGTTGGAATATAGTAGCTTGTACATAATATTGATGCAGGGTTTTTAGCCTGCGGAAAGAGATTTCCTGTGCTAGAGGAAGACTTCTCCCGGGGAATATCGAGCCGTTGTTGTTTGGAAAGCCCCGTACCGTTGGAATATATGTTAGAAAGCCCCGTACTTGTTGGAATATTTCAGCGGTAACAATAATAATCCTGCAGGGTTTCTAGCCTACGGGAAGAAGTCTCATGTGTTAGAGGAAGAGTTCTTCCGCGGAATACCGAGCCGTTGTTACTTGGCTTTAGTCATTCGCCTGGCGGCGAGATAAAACATAGGCTAGGAGCCGTCGGGCTCTACATGTAAGACAGGTGGCTGTTGTAGAACTGTGTTGTTTTAAATGATGGAGTCCCTCAATCTTGTCATTTAACGGTCTAGGAGATTGTCGAGGTGTCCATGGTGGGTTACGTGGACTGACCTCTTTGGCTGAGATCTGCGGCTGTGATTGCCTTGCCCTTTGGAATACCCTAATTACTTCTTTATTATTTTTTAGAGGGGGGGGGGGATTAAGGAGTTGGTTGTGCCGCCTATAAGATCCCTCGATCTTCCCTCTGCTCTGTCCATTGTGTTCAGGCGACGAGGACCTATCCAGAGAACATATCCGCAAAAGACGATCTCAACCCCTGCAGCAAATTACGTTCCTGGGCTAGATATGGAATGTAGAGAGTCAAGTAACCCTGGAAATCCCGCCGGCGGGGAGTCCACCGGGGGGGGGGGGGGGGTGTGGTACGAGGCCAGGGAACGAGACTGAGCGGACGAACGGGCTGGGTGCCGCTGGTAGGGTGGGAGGGCAGGCGAGTGTGCACGTGATCTCAGACGGTGAGATGGCCATTTTTTGCGATGAGCCTGACCGCAGCATGACCTCTGGCGAGATAGAGGACTTCCGGGCGAGGTGGAGTATCGATCCGTCGATAAGACTCCGGGCGCTCTATCCTGGGGAACTGGCCTGCAACCCAGAGGAAGGTTGGGTTGCCGTGTACGAAGACCAGTTGCATCACGGCTTCTCGCTGCCACTGCCTCTGTTCGTTCAGTACGTGTCGAGCATGATAAACCTTTCTCCCGCGTCGCTTCCTCGCAATCAATGGAGGCAACTGCTCAGCCTTGGGTGCTTGTACAGTGTTTGCAATATAGGGTGGCCCACGGTTAATAAATTCAGGGCGTTGTACAAGCTTTTTTACTGCATAAAGGCTAATTCCAGCGGTTGCGTGATTTTTGGTGCACGGGACTGTAGTCCGGTCATCACTCACCTGCCATCCTGGACCGCACACGGGTGGAGGAACCAGGTGGTGATGGCTGGGGGGAAATGGCAGCGTAACTTGAGGTTTTACCGCGTCCCAGGGACTTACCAAGCTATTGGTGATCAGTCGTACAGTCTGACCGATGTGGAGAGGCGACGGATAGCTCGTATTTTTGGCTGCTAGGACGCAATGAGCCGGAGCTCGTACAACTTTATCTGGTGGAACGTCCTCGAGATATGCAGGTTGGGGAAGAAACCCGGTGTGGGCCCCGTCAAACTTTTGTCTTGCTTTGGTTTGTTTTGTTTTTTTTTTTTCTAGGGCTACCGTCGGCCCACTTTTCCGTGCTAACCGTTTGGATTATTGGTTTTCAGTTGTTGTTCCACGGGTGGCTCTACCGGTGGATCAAACCATCGATGCAGACGATGACCTTGTAGCCCAGAATTTGATGAAGATAGGGGAAGCCGCGTCGAAGACGGTTGTGGATCCCGATTTTGGTGAGAAAACCGTGCATGCCGAGCCGGTAGGGATGGACATCCCTGACGCCGAATACGGTGGGTGCCCTAGCCTAGAAGGTGGGGCTAGTGGGGCGAGTACGTCGGTTACAGACATGGAGCTACTCGCCCCGATGCGTATTCGAGAGGCCTTCCCGGGGGCAACTTCTGCTGATGCCGCTAGGGTGCGGGAGGTGGGAAAGCGGGGCCTTGACAGGTCGGCGGTGACTGACCTCGTTCTTTTCCGCGGTGGTACCGTTCGTGGAGACACCGCCAAGAGGGCAAGGGTATCTGGTCCCGGGACTACTGCTTCTACCGTCGGGACCTCAAGTTCCCCACAAGTGCCGTAAACGGCGTCCGCAAGAGAGTGTTTAGCCGGAGGTGTTGTTTCTGTCCGAATCCGTAGACTCACAGATACCGGTAGATCTTGGTGTGATTCCTGCCTGCAAACCCTGCTAACTAAGGGAATACCGGGCGGGGCCGGTCTATTCGGCTCCGATGCCTAAGTCATTATAGTTGGAATAAACTGGTAACTTAAGCGGGAATGAATAGTTGAAGTATTGATTACCAATTAATGAGGGTAGTTGGGACTCATATATAGGTTGTCGGGCATGAGGGCTGGCCTCACCCTTCGATGTGGGACTGGCCCCCCTTCTGCTTATATTGCTGGACTGTTTCGGCCCCTGTTTGGGGAGCTGCTATCTCCGGTTCCTGGGCCCCGGCCACAAGTAAGGTCTGCCCGGGCGCGGGACCAGGTGTCCATCCTACGCTCCAGGGCCCTGGGCCGGGTCCAGGAGTCCTGGCTGGGGGTCTGGGGGCCTGGGTAGCCTCTCTATTGCTACTGTCAACATGGTCAATGCTTCTTTTAGCAAGAGAATTTGCGGTCATATTGCATACCGTAAAGATGTGGCCGATCTTATGGTTTTCTATGGTAGAAATGAAATGATGATAGCCAGTAATGAGAGAACTAAGAGGATGAAGCGCTAAGGAAGATCTCTGCAGCAAATTAACCAGGATAATAAAGTTTGATTCAATCTTAATGTTAGAGATACTAAGATCTCTTGTAATTTTAAGGCCACAATACATGCCCAAGGCCTCAACATCAACCATAGGTCCAACTCCCAGATTAATCTGAAAACCAGAAATCCAATTTCCAGAATGGTCTCTGATTACACCACCAGCTCCAACTCCCAGATTATTCTCTAGAAATTGTGAGGATAAATCATTGATTCGAGTTCATCCTCATGTCAATTCTCGTGGGACGAGATGTTGACTAGAACCTCTATAATTAAATTGAGAATTCGAAAGTTTTATTTCTCGAGGAGAATTAATAGAGGATGTTGGATATTTGTTGAGTCGAGGAGCTCAAAGTTGTGAGATTTGTTTATGAGAACTCGACGAGTCTTTTTATACTTTAGATATTTTCTCTTGAATTCGAGATTATATCCTCAAGTTTGACTCTTCTTGCATTGTTGACTCTGACGGTTGCTGAACTAGGAGTTGTGGTGGTAGTCGTCGGTTGGAGATTGACTTTGGCATCTGAAAGATTTCTTGTTGTCTTATCGGATATGGTTTATTGGTGGTAGCTGATGCAATTAGTCGAAAACCTCTTTTAGTTGTCACATTTGAGAATAGTTGAGGTCCTACTCTTTTGTGAGATGTGAGTTACGAGAATTGTTTTATCCATGGACGAGTTGGTAAGACCAGTCCTGATTGTTATAGTGTGGAAAGCACAAATCCAGGACTCAAACTGAGGTTATATGAGGGATAAAGCATTGAATAGCTCACATGATGATTTCCCCAGTTGAAGTGATGAGATATTATTGTATGATGTGTCAGCAGGTAAAAGCCGAGAGACATAACTTTCGGGTTCTTAGTAGCCTTTGTCGGTGCCTGTGTGGAAATTACCATTCCTCTTATGATGTTGCAACAAAGAAGGTGTTTGCCCAAAACAATTGAGTGAATTATTAACAAAACTATGATTGATTTAATCGTTGATCATAGTGTGAGATCGTGGTATGTCCATTTGAAACCACCTCCTTGCAATTCTCGATTTGAAACCAGAAAGAATTGATTTCGAAGTCCTCCTCTTTTTACTTTGGTTCTTCGGCTCCAAAATTCCCTTGCTTCATTTAAGTCTTTTTTCTGCAACAATGGGGGAAATTTGTTTTTCTTCGCTTTTTTCTTCAACACAAATTATTCACTTTCTCCATTTTGTAGTGAGATCGTGGTAAGTCCATTTCCTACCCCCAATAACTCTCATGTTCTATTCCAATCGTGGTTCTAGTTTCTGGTTTTCCGTGGAGTTGTGAGTGAGTGGGTGAGTTCTTGCGTTCTCCCGATTCTTCATACTTTTTTTTTTACCGTAATAGCCATGTTTGTTTATTAGTCAGTGTAGGAGATAGATGGGTAGAATATGCAGTCCACAATTTGATGATTTTAGCCGCCCGACTTTTTCGTTGTAGAGATTAATTTTCTATGAGTAGAAGTGTCGTAAATTGTATAGACCTTAAAGTAGATAATAGTGAACGACTAATGGACTATGTGTAACTTCTTTGAACAAAATGTACATTTTTACTATTAGAAAACCAAGCTAAAAAACTTCACCAAGTTGTGGATTGCCTGAATTACGCTTTATATTAAGAAAAATTACATAAAATGATTACCTTAAGGGGTGTTCTATTTGCACCTCTAAAAGTGATGTGTGTACCTCCACTAGTTTTTTATTTTATTTTGACTCTATCAACTCATATGAAATGATAGATAATGACAAATAGATAAATAAATAAAAATTTAATTTTTTGCTCTTTCTACCTCCCTCACGTACGACCATCTATTCTCTTCTTTTATTTTCTTTTCTTTTATTGTAATCCCAGTTAGGCAAGTGCATTATGAATCCCAAAGGAACATATATTTAGATTCTTATCACTTTCATTATAGTACTACAGTTCTTCAGTACTATTGTGCTATTTTTGTGATATATTAGTACCATTGTCCTTCAGTACTATTATTCTAGGGATCACATGGTGCGTTTCTTTGCCCACAGTTCGTTGTGTCATGCCTATATTATGATATGTTGTTTTACTTTATGCAATACTTTGCAAAGTTAGATGTAGAAAATTGAATCATGTATATTATGAATAAAATTTGAATAATCTCAATTCCTTTAGAGAAATTTCAAAAAAATTAACATGCCAACGATTACATTTAGTCTTGTCCAATTTAGAGAGAGAAACTTTAAGACCAAAAGTCTAATTTAGGACAAAAAGTCGTATTTAGGCGTAATAGCCTTTATAAGGATATCTTGTAAATTTAAAAGTAGACTAATCAAAGTCTATCTTAGATTGAGCCAGATCCTTTTTGCTCTTTTAATAGCTGCAATGATGAGATGTGTCATTTGACATATTCTTCCCATATGTTATGTCTTCAGTTGTAAATTCATTTTCGATGTTCTTGTTGGATATTGAAGATACTTTTCCAAAATCCGCGTATTTATATGATTCTTCATATTTATTGAAAGTCGTAGCTAATTCTTTGCTAGCTTATAATGTACGTATCAATACTTCATTGATTTACAACAATGACAGAGTGCTTCACTGCACATGACATGTCCCCTATGTCATCTTTTAAATGTTACATTGTTTCCACTTACTTTTGGATGATTATATGAATTTTACGTCCATGGTAATTACCCTTTGTTTTAGGGTCGTTGCATCACTTTGCCCAATTTGTTCAAGAATATATATATATTTTTCTAAGACCTTACATCGTCATTGCTTTTTGATTTAGGGTTGTTGCATTACTTTGCAAAATGTGTTCCAGAAAATTTCTTTTTCTCATACCTTACATTGTCATTACCCTTTGGTTTAGGGTTGTTGCATTACTTTGCATAATTTGTTTCAGGAAATTTCTTTGTCTAAGACCTTACATCGTCATTACTCTTTGTTTTCTCATAACTTACATCATCATTGCCCTTTGTTTTAGGGTGATTGCATTACTTTGCATAATTAAATTTCAGGGATTTTTTTCTTAGACCTTACATTGTCATTCAAGATATTGAAATTATTTATTTAGCTATTTACATAAAGCAATTTGCATAAATATACCATGCTCAAGCCTTAGTCGGCTTAATAGGGGAATTTGGTACTCAAATTCTTCAGAGTCCAATATGTCAAAACTAAAATGTGATGGTTAAACCATCTTTAAAATAGAGGAAGAATAGAATGTATTAATCTCGTGGTCTAAATGACATGCACGACGATTAATATAAACCAATATACATTATGGTAAATCCGATGCTTCGTGAAATTTCGTTATCACAATAAAATTTTGGTTTCTCCATTTTCATTGCATGTGAAGCTAATGAAATTCCATTATCGTTGCTTTCTACACAATAAATAAGATATCCATGTTGAAAAATTTTCAATAAATAAAAATTGGATTTCAAGACCGAAATTTGTAATGGTCATATTTTTCTTACTTCGTGAAAATGCTTTTTCACAATATAGGTTTGTCACTTTTTCTTTATATTACAATGCTCATGAAATTACATCATCAAGGCAATGTTTAAACTAAATAACATGTTAAATAAAATAATTATCCAACATCAAAAATGAACATATAATGCTCTATATTTAACATTTAAATAAATATTAATGCGATTTGATAAAAGCATTATATGATAGAGATTTAACGAAAGCAGCGAAATTCATACAGTCAGTTTGCCAAATAAACTGCATATATAGCGATTGCTTTATCTCCGTCTCCAAGTAATCGTCACATATTCATCGCCGCATCATTAAATTGATATGTCACATAAAAAAAATATTCATATGATTAGTCACTTTAATCATACATTTACCATATCAATTAAATAATTTAATATTTACCATTAAATTCATAAAACAGTAAATAGTCACAGTAAATAAGAATTACTATGCGGTAATTTTAAAATTACCTTCAAATTTTTATCCCAAAAAGAAAATTCTGTTTTTGTTTTTTTTTTCGTGGGTCGGGTCACCCAGATCCGGGTCGGGTCGGGTCGGGTCGATTGCAAGTTCTGCCGACAAAATTTTCGTCGGGAGAACTTCTGAGGCAGCCTTTTCCCGACGAGCTGTCGTTGGTAAAAGCTGGATCGGGTTCCTGTGCTTCAGGTTCCTGTGCTTCCGGGGCTGCAGCGGCGATCTGGGGCAGGGCTGCTGCGGAACCGGATCGTCGTCGAGGGCCATGTCGACTGGGCTAGGATCGGGATCGAGATCGGTAGAAGGAGACGTCGTCCTGCGACGTGGCCGGAGCTTGGCTGGGATTCGCCGGCATGGCGGCGTCGAGGGTTGCAGGCGCTAGGCGACGGTGGCGCTGGTGGTCGATCTCGTCGACGAGATGAACTAGTGCCGGATCGGGGGTGGGCTGAAGGAGGTCCGATCTGCAGCTCGGGGAGGATGGGGGGCCGATCTGCAGCGCGTAAGGGTGCCCAGAGCAAATTTCTGGGTGTCGGGTCGATGTGGGTTGGCGTCGTCGGCGCTCGGCTGGGCTGACGTCGTCGGCGCTCGGCTGGGGAGAATGAGGGGGTAGCGGCGGTGCCGGGGGGGCTGCTGCCGGCTAGGGTTTTCTTTTTTTCTTTTCTTTGTTTTTTTTTCTTTGGCTATTGCTGCTAGGGTTTTTTCTTTCTCAGCGAGTAAAGCTACGTGCTGATAACGTGTTGTAGGAAAATGGAATTGGTCTGCTCATTTCATTGATAATTCCCTTTATATAGGGTGAGTATTACAACGGTAATAGGAAATACATTAATGACAATAATGACTACATAATTATCTATCGTCAGTTACATTGACGAAGGCACATAATACGTTTTTCCTTCAACAAAATTTAATTTTTTGCTCTTTCTACCTCCCTCATGTACGACCATCTATTCTCTTCTTTTATTTTCTTTTCTTTTCTTCTTTTCACTCTCAAAGTAGATTATTCTTCCAATCTCTCATAGTTGGATGTGAGATTATACTGTGGAGAACTTTTCGAATTAATTTTATTTCCCATTAAAGTCACTCTTATGAAATTCATAGAAACATGAAGTTGTCGTCATCTTCTTTAACGGTAAACCCTAAAATAGCGTTGTAAGCCCTAAATAACATTCCATGGAAGAAAGTGAAGATGCACGAATAGTGAGTCAAATCGTGGAAGATTATACAAATCAATTCATGACAGACCGGGTAATTCTTAACTCAAACTTATTGTTAAATGTTTAGTTTTTTTTTTTTTTTTTTTTACTGTTCGTCAATTCTGTTTGCAATGACTGTATTGGAATACTGTTTCATATCCTTTGCTATTTTAGTTTCTTCGTGGTGGGAATTTCTACCACCCAGGGTTAGATTGCATGATACAGAGTGGGTTTGGAGCAAAAGCTTGTAATTGTGTACGATCTGATAAAGATTCAGGTTTCATTATGTCTCATAGGGTAAAAAGATGTTAATATAGTGAACTATACCCTTGGAGAAACCCTAGCTGTGATAAACAAAAAGTACTAAAATTTGTACATAACGTTAAAAACTTAAGATTATGAAATAGTAGCAGGGTTATTCTGATGAGATGATAATCAACTCAAGATCGCAATTATACCCAACATCATCTATATAATACCAAATGATAGAGTTGGTTTAGGACTAGTCCTATACTCCTAGTCTATCAGTCTATCTGCATGTTTTCATAGCATTTGGCGAATTCTTGCGCTTGGATCCGTGTCATTCATGGCTCAAAGGAGGGCAATTTCCATACCAGAAGGTATTATAGGAGGGGAAATTGACCCATTCATGGCTCGCAGGTGGGCAACTTCAATACCAGAAGATATTATAGCAGGGGAAATCGTGTCGAGGTTGCTGATGCAATCCGTAGGGCGATGTAGATGCGTTTGTAAACGATGGCGCTCTCTATTCTCCCATCCAGACTTTGCTAAATCTCACAATCAATCATCCTCTAAACAGCTCAGCCTTGTTTTTCACCTCAACTATGAGTTCTGTTCACTGCAGTTGGAGATAGGAATGCAGAGATCTTTAATCATAGTGAGTCTGCCGTTCAACAATCCGGCGCATACTCTCAGTTTTGTAGGCTCCTGCAATGGTTTGGTGGCCTGTGTAACTGGTGCTTCCATTCAAACTGCTCGGTATTCCATACATAGAGAAATCAGCTTGTTTATCTGGAATCCTCTAACTGGGTTCTACAAGGAATTCATTGGCCAAGGGTTTTACTCTGCAATGCGTGGTTTTGGTTATGTCTCGGCCACTGACGTAATCTCTATATATTAAGCCAATTTGGCTTATGGAACTGTCATCTCCTATTTTCTCAAATTACCCTTGATATATTAAACTATATAAATAGAGAAATCATTTAGATAAAGGATAAAGAAGTAAAAGAGCAATATAAACCTCTTCGGAGGAGTTGTCTTCTCTCCTGTAAACTCACCCATAAACAACTGAAATAAAGAATAAACAAGAGAGAGACGCAGTTCCCCACGATCTCCATTGCTGAGGAAAACCGTTGGGCACGATCATGAAAGTTAATTGGGTACAAATTGTCCTCATTACAACTCTTCCCCTTTCAATTTACAGGAGAAACGCAGAGCAAAGCACCGTAAAATCAAAACAGGAGAAAGATTGCTATCGTTTGGGCTGAGGTATGATTGTATGAATTGATATCGTATGAATTGATTTCCATTCTCAATTGATAATTGGTATTTTCAATTTTGTGTTTCAATTTCCATTCTCAATTTGCTTGCTTAATTACTCAAGGGCATACTCATTGGTTTTGGTTACAGCAGCAACCAATCTGCAATGTCATACTCATTGGTTTTTTCTTCTTACTCTTTCGTGATTCAATTTCCATAAGTATAGAAAGAAGTTTGCTGGGATCCTTGGTTGATGGTTCCTTCATCTGGCGTTCCCAACTCATTTTATGGGTTTCTGCTGTTCTCTCTTCATTAAGGTAAGATTGCTTCAATTTCTGTTGTTTTACATGTTTAAAGTCACCAATGCATATAATTTTAACTTGACCATCGATAACAATGGAAGGCGTTAACAACTTTGGAGGTATATAGTACAGCAAAGGGAAATTAATTAACTGGTTTAGGATACAATTATTTACCTCTATTTGCCATTCTGCCATTTTCAGGCATACTTTGGTACTGATTTTTGTAATCCCAATCGTTAATAATTATAGCCTTTTGGTTCTAATTTGGGGACTCACACTATAGAAAGAAGTAGAAATTAATGTATGTCTTTGACTTAGGAAGAGAACAGGATAGAAAGCAAGCATCGATGGTAGAGAAAAGGGATTTCTTTTAACAAAGCAAGTGCAAGTCTGAATTGATTTGGTCTCAAGCCTCCTTACACAAAACATCTTACCAGATCTACTAATAGTTGTGTTGATGCCATATGCATCAAAACAATTTTTTTTTTAATGTACTCTCTCGCTCTCTTTTTTCCCCCGGTGCAGTATTGTTGATATCTTTTATCGGATCAAAGCCATATCACCATTGTTGCCGAGAAAGACCATGTATGAATTTTGTCGCTTTTGGTTTTGGTATTTAATTGTTTGTTTACTGCTCTGTTTATGGTGACTAAAAGTTATTATCTGTTTGATTAACTCTTTTTCCATCCGGGGTATTATATCAGAAAACATTGTGCCCCACGGCACTAATTGGGAATCAACTGTTGTAGTAACTCTTCTCCTAGGTACATGTTTAAGTCTATGTTTGAGTTTTTCTTTTGTATTTATGTCTGTACATTTAAGGCTGGATATTAAGATTTGCATTTGAATTTGGGAGAGATTGATCATGTGTTGAATAATGAAAATCACATGAATCTGAGAACTATTAAGTTCCTACGTTTTTGATTTTATTTTTCAGTAATCTAGCTAAATTTGCATAGAAGTTTTGTTTTGTTTACACTGCTCATGGCTACATGTATAGTGTTGAATTCCAATTGTGGAGGAGACAAATCTGATTGGAAGGAAAAGAAAGAGAGGTCTTTGGCTTCCATCTTTTTTCTGAATTGTAACAAAAGAAGTGTGTTGTGTGTCACATCTTTGCCTCTGTTGGTCTTTTGCTTCATTATTCTACTTAATTGTGACCAACTAATTGCCCTACACTATTGTTCTTTTGCTTCATCTTTTTTCAATATCTTTGTATTTATTGCTCTAACTTCTTGCCTTCAGTATTGTAAAATCAAAATAGGCCACCAATGAATATAAACTATAACTGTGAAGTAATATTGCATCAGAATGATCAGATCATTGTCTTATTTTTCATTTAGTGATATTCACTTTAGTTTGGTTGATTTTTCTGTTAATTATTGCTGGAAAACTGTGTATATGTTCAGCGTATTTATCGAAAAATGTTTAAACGCACGCGCGAGCGCGGCCTTTTCGCACGCGCATCGCGCGTGCAGAAAGGCTAGTATAGTATAAATAGAAATAGGTGTAGGGGCATTATAGTAAAGAAAAAGAGGTACACTTAGGTTTTCTTAAAAGTTAAAAAGTGAAATTGAGGTACACTAAGTAGTGGAGGTATACACAACACTTTTAGAGGTGCAAATAGAACACCCCTTACCTTAATAAAATACTAGCTACAAACACACCCCATAGGTGTGAAAAACATAAATTTGTAGTTACAGATTCACCTAGATAAACTATTATTCTTTTTTATTCAAATTTGAATGAGCAGTTTGACGAATGTGAGAGAAAAATGGGGGTGGAGGAGAGAAAATAGTAAGGAAAACTACCTGAGGGTTGCAGATAAGATTGTTTTCTATTTTCTTTTTTCATTTATTTAAATTTTTCCTTTTATGTAATTTGATATATTTGTCCTGAGATATAAAAAGTTATTGTTTTTTAATATCTCGAGAGTAAAAAAGTAAAAAAATTATGTTTTGGTTGACAAAGCCTATTCTGTTAAGTAATACTAGATTTGCCCACATATGCGATGCATATGTAAAATGAGTGTTGCTATTGGAACCTCCACATTTGTTCACTTGACCTCCCTTTATTTTCAATTATTGAATTACATTTGTATCCTCTTGCATAAAGACTATTGAGGACAATAAGTGTATAAAAAGAGTATTATATTTATTATCTATAGACTTTCTAATTCAATGATAATGTTATTTATTATTTTCCTTATCAAATTTATTTTCTAATTTCAGTAAGTGTTAAAACTAAGCAAATATATAAATTATAAGATTGTTAATGTGACATAAAGTTACTATAATTATACATGTTTAAGCGCATATACAAAATATAAGGTCAAGAGTAAGTGTTGAAAATTAAGCGCATATATTTTAATAAGTTTGCAGTTTGCAACATGAAGAAAAAAAAAAGTCAATTGTTTTGATGTTCAATATATATATATATATATATTGAATATTTTTATATATCTTATTAGACCTTAAATATATTTGCAACACACTAGTAACTATTGAAATAGTACAAGGGCATAGCTAGTGTGTGAAATATTTTTATATCCTATGTTTTTATTTATCTCATTAGGTCTTACACATGAAATAAAAAAAAAATTAAGAAATAGAGATCTAGTGATTGAATAGGAGGTTGAATGAGTAAGTTATTGAAATATATGTAAATAACATATTTAAGGTTATTTTAGTAATTTGAATTGAGGTCTAGTGAGTAAATGCTTATATTCAAAAGTATAATGGAGGTGTAGAAAGTATTGGAGGTCTAATGAGCAAATGTGGAGGTCCCAATAACAACACTCATGTAAAATAGATTTACATATTTGATTTCATAATTTCGTAAAATATTTTTAATCTTATCTTCTTCTTTTTTTTTAAAAAAAAAAAATTATCTTAGTAATTATAAAAGTGAGAGAAGTGGGGAAATTATCTGCATGCTTAGGGATAGTGGGGAGTTAACCCGTAGAATGAGGATAATTTGACTGGAGGGAAGTTATCAATTTTCTTTTAATTTTATTTACATATTTATTTATTTATCAAAATATCTTTCTAATATTAAAAATTATTTTAACATAATATATGGTATATATATGAGGCTTCGTATATTTTCACAGCTTTTTAACTAACAAAACGAGTTTTTTAATAATAGTGTAGTGTTACAACCGATCACCTGGATTTCCGGAAGGGGTGGTCGTATACGAAGCGCCCTCACGGATACCCGCTCGGACCCTTAACCCTGCAATTTAAGTTAAGGGGTTTTTTGTAATTTAAATTTTATTTGTTTGGAAATATAAAAAAAAACGAGAGCGAGGAAGAGAGTTGCAGAAGAAACAAAGCGTGGGGTTTCAAAAAGTTGAAAAACCATTTCCCCGCTTGTTTCTGGTTTCTCAGTCCGGCCATGGTTGCCGTCTTCCTACAATCGCCGGCGACCGCCTTTCCACTCCAAGACCCTCTCTTGCCCCATCTCAGGTACTCCCTCTCTCTCTCTCTCCCTCTCAGATTCTATGAATTTTGAATTCTAACAAATTAGTGAAGTACTCCAGGCCGATAGATGAAGCGATCGATGACTTCACCTCCGGCAACGATTCCTGGTCGCATCTCGCTCAGCTTCTCTCCAATTGCATCGCAGATTTCAAGCACAATCCTCGCTACCATGACGACCCCCGATTCTTCACTCTTTGCTTCCTCTATGTAATTTACCTTACACATCTCTCTCTCTCTCTCTCTCTCTCTCTCTCTCTCTCTCTCTCTCTCTCTCTCTCTCTCTCTCTCTCTCTCTCTTTTCGGCTTTAATTAATTGGGAATAATTCCCATTTTGGGTTTACGTAGATGCAGTTTATTGAAGATTACGAAAGCCTGTTTCTGGAATTGATGGATAAGGAGATATGTGCTGCCCAGTCTAGGCTTTATGTTGGGTATGCCGCCTTTCTCGAATCCAAAGGGGATGTGTCCAATGCCAAAAAGGTTTATCAGATCGGTATTCAAAGGTCCCTCTCTAAATTCTTGTATTTTGTATTCATGCCTCCATTTGGGGATAGATTATAGATATAGCTTTTTAGTTGTTCACAATGCTTATATGATGTCACTGTCGTGCGCGCTAGGAATGCTAAGCCTGCTGAGATGGTGAAGACAGCATACAGCTCATTTCTTCAGAGGATGTCTTTTCACAAGGTACCAAACTTCTTTGTTTCCCTTATCCAACTTAAGACCTTAAGTATTGGTTGTCCGATTGTTTCCACTGCTCTTTTGTTGCTTTACAGACATTTTATATCGCCTTACTTTATTATATGTCTAATTCAGTGACTTTTGTGAAATTACAAAGCATTTTTATGTCTTCTATCTTTGAAGTTTTGGTTGGAGATTCATACAGCTGCAACATCTAAATATGAAGAAAAATGATCAATTTGTGTTTTTGTGTTGCAGGTTGACAACGGTCAATCCATTCAGTTTGACAGCCACATCAATCCGTGGTCCAGTTCCACAATGACAGCCCTATTAAAGAAAATTACTCCTCGACTTATGAAATCTGATGTGAGATATTCATCACTGTAATACTATTTTATATAGCATAGTCTGAATATGTGTTAGCTTCTCATATTTGCCTTTTCTCTTGTGTCAGGGATATCATTCCACTAATAAAGCTTACTCAGGAAAAGTGGCATTGTCTTCTCTGAAGAACTCATCAAGGAACAAGACTATTGAGACAGGTGAACTATATCATATTGTTTACTTTTTAGTTTTTGGCAAGTTTTCAGTCTATGATATATAAGCACATTTTCATTATGACGCAAGTCCAGTGGTTTGTTAAGAAGTGGTGCAGGGTATGTTAGGTGGCAAAAATATATGCATGCAACTGATTCTATGCTGGATATGAAACTCTTGGCTTTATAAACAGTAATTTTTTTTTATTTGCTCTTCTGTGCTTATTTTTATGTTAATATTCAAGACAGTGTGCTATTTAAATTTTCACATCCATTTATTTAAATAAATAGCTTTCTTTCTCAGTCCACAAGGAAAAGTGTCAGACCTTGGTACTCTTAGTATTATTTTGAATATTTTCTAATACTTACTGCAAACAAAACTTAAACTAAACATTTATTCAAACTGAATGAAAGATTTCAGTTTCCCCCTTTATTCCAAGAATTGGACCTAGTACCAACTTCAATACTGCCATATCCTTATCAAATTAGCTAGGGTCCAGGGAGCCAAATCTCTCTTAATTTCAAGATATACAGTTTTACTAAATAAATTGATAACTTTTCTGATTTCCTAGTATATATGATTTTTATTTTTTTTATTTTAAAATATTTTACTTTTTATTAATATTATTATCGTTACATTATGGATGCAGCATGATATTTATTGATTCCCCTTATCTTTATACTCACAGGTCGTACAAAATACCAGATTATGGGTTATGCAGGTCAAGGTGGTTTTGCTCAAGTATATAAAGCATATGTAAACTGTAACCCTGATGATGTTGTTGCATTAAAGGTATATTTTACCTCAGTTGTGCTCTTTCAATGCTTCTTACTGGATATTTTCAGTCTTCTTTAAATCTGTGGCAGATACAAAAGCCTGCTTTCCCGTGGGAATTCTATATGTACCGTGAACTTGATCAACGAATCTCAGACAAGGAGGTAAGTATGAACTCATGCTCTAACTTTGTGTTGGCAGTTCCTCATTCTGTTTATTTAACTTTTGATGTCATTGTATCAGAGGTCAATCTTTGGTTTTGCTCAAAGAGTGCATCTATATTCTGACTGTAGTATTCTCGTCTGCAACTATATTGCTAATGGGACACTTCAGGTAACTTAACCATACCAATTTTCGATATACCCTGTACGGAATCATCATGCCATTCATGCTTATAACCTAATGATCTTGCGCAGGATGTAATAAACTCATTTGCAGTCACTGGAAAATCCATGGAAGAAGAGTTATGCATTTATTACACCATTGAAATGCTCTACATGTTAGAAACTCTGCATGACGTTGGCATCATTCATGGAGATTTCAAGCCTGATAATCTGCTTATTCGTTATTCTCGGTAACATTCTCGGTAACATTCTCGACAATGTATTGAATGTGCTACATTGACTTGTATAGGAAGTTAGGAACTCTTGGATAACAGCAGATTGGAACATCTTATAACCTCACTCGCAATCTTAAATCTCCTTACCTTTATTCACCCCTTCTTCCTCCCATGCTATTACTACTTACTTGTAGTGTTGTATTCTCATTCCTTTGTCTTCCCCAGTTGTGACTGCATTTCCATCTATGAAACATACTCTTAGATTATTTTCTGTTATAATCATTCTACATTAGATTATATAGTAGGATGTCATCCAATGTAGAGTAGAAGTATATTCTATCATAAGAACTAGCATCTTATATAAGTGCTAGCTTATTATAAAAGCATGATTGGAATCAAAGGGGTGTGTAAGGATGTGCTCAGCTGAGATTACATACTCATGATTCTTACGACAAAGAAAATTAAAGAATCTCCTGGATTTGTCTTTTGACATAAATTTCAGATAATTTTTTAGTTTATCTATATCTGATTGGCCTGCTGACCAAAACAGTAAACGAGTTTCTCACAATACAAGAAGTCTAATGTTATTCTGGAGATCGCATCCTGTGAATTTTTCCACCTTGCATTGACATCAATTTCTTAAACTTTTGCAGGGACTTACTAAAAAATAATGGATTTCAGGATAGAAGTGGCCCCTGGCTTGATCAGGTTTGTTTGTGGTTCCAGAAATCTAGTACTTGCTTAGTTTCTTTATGATTAATCTTGATATTTTTGCAGGGTCTTTGCCTTGTGGACTGGGGAAGAGGGATAGATATGTATCTCTTTCCCGAAAATGTGAAGTTTAAGGGAGATTGCCGAACTTCTGGATTTTGTTGTGTGGAGATGCAAGAGAATAAGCCTTGGACATTTCAGGCTAGTTTGCATTTCATTTTGCACTGAACATTCGGTTATTATTTTCACATCTTACTTACCTCTGTCCCTTGTTACCAGGTAGACACATATGGACTCTGTGTTGTTGTCCATATGATGCTGCATAGTTCATACATGGAGATTGACAAGAAACCATCACCTGATGGTGGTTACGTTTATCTACCCAAGGCATCTTTCAAAAGGTACTCTTCTCAGTTATGCACTTATGCATGTTTGACATTTGTCTATCATCTTGAGCTCTTATCTGGGAGGGGCAACGTCAATATACATACCCCATTAAGATAATTAGGGTCATATTATGGGCAATACAAACTCTTACAGGGGCAGATCTCTTTGTGTCCTCTTCATCTCTTATTTTTATCTTCACTCTTCGCGTGGTACTACTTTGACGGTTTGACTTCTATTCTGGTGATTCAAATGACTTCAGATATTGGAAGGTTGAGCTCTGGAAGAATTTCTTTGAGAAACTGCTTAATAGTAATCCTGGCTGCAATGACAAGAAATTGTTGCAAAATTTGAGGGAGTCCTTCCAGGAATACATGTGCTCGGACCCTCACCTTCTAAAGAAACTAAGTGATTTACTGGCAAAGCAAAGGAAATCAATGTGTTCTGCTTAGTGTGCCTTTGATCATCTCTCCTGATGATTGATGCTGCAATATCTGATTGCATTTGCTGTGCAAACATGTGCAATTTTTTAAATCAATGTATGGCAAAAGGTCCAATCCTGCTTCTAGCTTTCTGATGTAAAGTTTTGTTAAGCTCGTCTCTGGAGCATTTGTAAAACAGCCAGTTCAAATCTTATCTCGAGTAGCATTGTATGCTTCTCTCACCCAAATGAAAAGACGATGTAGTATGTAAATTCACATGTTTCACATGTGCTGTTCAGGCACATAGTATATATAAGTCGTCAGGACTTGGTTGATTTGGTTCAATTGTATGATGTCAGAAATACTTCATATGTCTGTTTCAATTTTATCCAGAGAAAATGGACTGAACAATGTCTCACCTTTTTTATTTTCTAACTTTCGGTATTTCACGTTTTCAAAACTTTAAAATAGTGTCTCACCTTTTAACCTTGACTTAGCCTTAGTACCTAGAATTGTTAAATCTCTAACGGAGTTTGTTATGTTGCCATTTCTGACCAATATACCATTTTTTTCTAAATAATACTGAAATTATTTTTTTAAATTTTTTGTTTTTACTTACTTACTTGCTTACAAAAACTTAATTACTTACCAATTCTAAGATCTAGCCTTCAACATGCCAATTTTTGTTGTTAAAGATGTATTTGTTTAAGATCTGCAATCTGTTTTTCTAGAATATAGACCTTTTGTAATTCTAAAAATTAAATTATAATAACCTATCCTATTTCTATTAAGCTTTTCCCTAAAGTTTTTTAATATTCTTAATTTTTCTTGTTTTTCTTTTAATTCTTGTTCAGTTTCTCTAATATTTAATAAATAAATTAATCTCTGAGAGAAAATAATTAATGACTAAATTAACTGTTTACCTTCGAGTATAGATGATATATTATATATTTGTAGTATGCTAAATAAACAAATTCATGGGTCCACCACGCTCCGTCAAAATATAAAATAAAGAAAATTTAAGAAAAACAGAAAATAAGGATATTCTGGTCTTTTTCACAGTATTAAAAGAATATTCTAACAGAATATTCTTTACTACCGTCTTCCGACACCAATCTTCTATATGAGTAAGAAATTGAGACACTGTTTTGATATTTTACAAAGTTGAGACACTAAAGGTAAGAATGGCTAAAAGATTAGACACCATTTGGTCAATTAATGCATTATTCTCTACTAATCATCAATTCTGTGAGTTAATGCAAGGATATGATGCTACAAAACTATGAGTTAATGCATTATTCTCTACTAATCATCAATTCTGTGATGCACCCCTACGTAGACTGTAATTACTGTCAGCATAGTCCCCACCATTGCCTGGGTTCCTTTGGAAAATCTAAAGTACATCAGGAGCAACTAGAGGGAAAGTAATGGTGGCAATGGCAACATTACTTCGTTATGAATATTTCTAGGTCTTGGACGTCATATGAAACTGCAGTTTGTGTTGATCGCTTGCATAGTTGCCGTATTTCTTTTGCATCATGTTTGATCTGATGCTAAAAGGCAGCGAGTAATGGTTTGTATGAGCAGCAAGAGACTTTGCATATGATGATGATACCTTCATTCTTTCTAGATTAGGTTAATTGACCAAATGATGTTTGATCTTTTATCTATTCTAACCTTTAGTGTCTTAACTTTGTAAAATATCAAAACAGTGTCTCAAGTTCTTAATCAGATAGAAAATTAGTGTATGGAGACGTTAATAAAGAATATTCCAACTGTTAATACTGTGAAAAAGACCAGAATATCCATATTTTCTGTTTTTCTTAAATTTTCTTTATTTTACATTTTGACGGAGCGTTGTGGGCTCATGAATTTGTTTATTTAGCATACTACAAATATATAATCTATCCTCTATATTCGAAGGTAAACAGTTAATTTAGTCATTAATTATTTTCTATCAGAGATTAATTTATTTTATTAAATATTAGAGAAATTGAACAAGAATTAAAAGAAAAGCAAGAAAAATTAAAAATATTAAAAAAATTTAGGATAAAGCTTAATAGAAATAGGATATGTTATTGGGATTTAATTTTTAGATTTACAAAAGGTATCTATATTCTAGAAAAACATATTGCAGGTCTTAAACAAATACATCTTTGGCAACAAAAATTGACATGTTGAGACTAGAGCTTAGAATTTGTAAGTAATTAAGTTTTAGTAAGCAAGTAAGTAAGTAAAAAAAATTTAAAAAAAATAAAAAAAATAATTTCAGTATTATTTAGAAAAAAGGGTATATTGGTCAGAAATGACAACATAACAAACTCCGTTAGGAATTTGACGGCTCTAGGTACTAAGGTTAAGTCAAGGTTAAAAGGTGAGACACCATTTTGAAGTCTTGGAAACGTGAGATATCGAAAGTTAAAAAATAAAAAATGTGAGACAATCTTCAATCCATTTTTCCTTAGCTTCTAGATTTCTTGAAGCCTCAAAGGCATCCTATTATAGTATTTGTGAATCACTGAACTCTTAAATGCACATGTAGGATCAGAATCAAGTATTTGCAAGATAAAATATCTACTATACACCAATTACTAGCTTCTTTCTTATTCTTGCAGTGCTCTAGAACTTAAGAAGTACGGACACGCCATACTGCTCGCATATCTCGTATCAGACACAGACACGCTTGGACACGCAGGAATATGCACGGACACTCGATTTGTTGTTCAGACAAGGATTGGACACGCAAATGGGGTTGGACACGTGGGGTAGTGGTTTAGGGATTTGGCATCTTCAACTCCGCTCCTCTCTCGTCTGGGTCGTCTCTTCATTCTTCAACTCTGTTCGGAGGAGTCTCTGTCTCTCTCCTTTTCTCTCTTCAGGTCGATTAGGTTGAAGATTTGACATCGCTGCATCGGGTATGTTCTCTTATTTCTCTCTATTCTTCTTCTCTGTTGAATGTTGATTGAGTTAAGAACTTAAGATGGTTGTGATTTGTGAACGAATCTTTTGTGATTGCGTAATCTTCATCCCAATTCCCCAATCCTTCCCAGTGAAATAGTTTTGAAATTGCTTTTTCTGTTTTTCAGTAATACTCAGTAGTTCACTTTTCGAATCTTTTGAGGAATGTAGGCCAAGTTCAATAGAGCTTTCCTGCCTACGAGACCTATGTTTTTTCCTTGCAACACTTGTTTAGTTGATCCTATAGTTCTGCTGAGATGCATACTCCTTTTGTACATATGAATGCTCAAGGGTCTTTGATCTTTTATCTCTATGTTCTGAAATTGTTAATAAACCATTGAATGGAATCTGTAAATCTCCTTGAAAGATTCATAGAATTATTTACTTGAATGACTTCGTTAGGAAACTACTGTACTGCTGGTTGATTGACATTTATAGATGGATGTATCTATTTCTTCCTAGTGTTCCTAGTGGTCTGAAATATTAGCTGAAGGGGTCTGGGGAACTGAATCGAGTTGCAACTTATATTGCCACAGATGGAACTGTGCAATGCAGCAGATTATACCTCTACGTCTTGAAATTTATATTAGCTGAAGGGGTCTGGGGAACTTATATTTCTTCCTAGTGTTCCTACTGATCATCTCATACCTCTACGTCTTGAAATTTATATCCATCTCATTTATGCTATCAGGCTACCAATCTTGGGTTTCTAATGCAGTGTTAGTATTGCAATTTAAGAGTAGGGTCTGATTTTATAAATTGTAATTGCTATTGTTGGTTAGCTTCTCCCCTCAGATCAATGGGGTGTCTGGCATACTTGAAAGTCTGAAGTTTGTTCATCGAAAATGTTAATATATGCCTTGAACCAACCATCCGGTAGTACTGACTGGACTGGCATAAAACTGCTCTCCTTTGCCCGTGGACATAGCCAACACATCATTGGTGAACCACGTAATTCTGTGTTCTTTCTTACATTCGTTACAACAGAAAAGATCATAATCTATTACAATTCTGAGTCACCTGTTGACTGGTTTCCGATTTTGGGATCTCCCAAGTTGAACTGAAACTAGTAAAGATTTAGATGTCAACTTAGAGATAATTTCCAAGGAATGTAAGAGTTGCATTCATTAAATCTTCAAATTCAACCACCTGCCAGTAGCCCAGTAGCCCTTTCTAGTAACGGGAACATAGGTATGCTTCCCCTTATAGTGCTTTTTGTCAACACCACCAAAAACAAGTTCACCTCCGACTTCTGCATCTGCATCTCGATTAAGCCAGAATGAGAAGGCCTCATCATTTAAAAGACCCTGCTGTGCCATTGTAGACCTGGAATTTTAAAATGAAGCACATTAGCGCAGTTTTAGAAACAACAAAGTCTACAATGGTTAGTTTTGAGAACAGGTGTAATAGACTTGAGTCACTTAACACAAGATTTTGACATGAAAATAGTAAAATACCACTCTGGTGTAGCATTTCCAACAGAAATTTCTTGAAATCCAAGCCCAAGAAGGCCATCAAACTTTGCCACAACAAATGTGAGACTGCCTTCTCGTGTGGCCTCGATGAAGGCCTGAATACAAAAATTGAATAAATGAAGTTTTAGAAGCATTACCATTGATGCAGCCAAACTACAAAGCAAGTCTAACAGTGAAAAGAACTAGAACAAATCAAATAAAAGGCTTACTTGATTTTTGACTACTACATCGCCGACTAGAACATTATCTTGACTAAAGAAACCAGAAATGGATCCACTTCCGTATGTTTTTTGAGCGGACTTTCCTGTTCCACAAGGCAACCATTATAATCTGAACTTTACAGAACCACTAGAAACCCCATAAAGCTCATGTGATTATTACCATTTGCAGTATATGTACTCGACTTGCTTGACTTGTACCGACTACCGAGTGTGGAAATAGCACGCAATCTGGGGAATGTAACAACAAAACAATCTAAGATTACCTATTTTATAGAATATGATCAACTTCACAAGCAAAAACTAGTTGAGCTGCACAATTTACTTACAGACAGGTAACACTTTGCTGATGGCACCCAAATGTTGGAACTTCCTGTGTCGAATATAACAGTAAAGTTCTGAGGTGGTGAGCCAATACCAACCTCACCATAGTATGGAGCATCCATATAATTCTTGAGGGGTACTACATCTTCATCATCTGAACTACCCAAATAATTATGATCAATCATCCTCTTTAAACTAGTCCCTCTGAACTTTGCCTCCCTTGCTGCTCTAGCAGCTTTGATGGTCTGAACATCCAAGGTTCCCTTCTTCAGACCGATCCTCACTAGGCCATTAGAGGAAGCAGGAAGCAGTGCACAGATCAAGATCCATAAGTACAAAGCCACCAGGAGATATTTACTCCACATGTTCAGATATATCTATCAAAACTTTTAGAAAAACAGTAAGCTGAGAGTTGAATTGGAAGCTAGAACACTGAACAATTGATCACTTATGTAAGTTAAAGATTCTAAACAAACAAAAAGAAAACTCATGTCCTAAAAATCAGCAAATACTCTTGTTAGCTAGCTAGTTGTTCATGATGATCATGAAGATTCAGTAACTCAAACCTTGCTCAGCTAGCTTGGTTTGGGAAAGATAGAGATGGACCAGATGGTGTTGCTGCAGGCCTGCAGCAGCTGAGTTTGGTGATAACCAGTTGATGATGATGATGAGCCTGAAGTGTCCAGAAGAACAAGTAATCCACAAAAGTAGGAAGCTACTAGTATATATAGTGGTCCATACTTGCATTAGTTACTTACACAACCAATAAAAATATCTTTCAATCAACATCACACACCTTATGAGCTTCCTTCCAAAACTAAAAACGTGCCATAATCTCTAATGAGGCAGATGGAAGCTACCTCGAAGTTTCCAATATAACAAGACATGGACATGAAAGAGCGAGGTAGGATTCAAACTCAAAAGTACTTCTGGTCCTATCTGAATCTGTGAATCACAGAGGTGAAATAACTATACATTGCTTGCATGATTCAGAGGCTGACTAGAGATCCACAACTGTTCAAGCTTGAAGCACCAGAAAACAGTATCCAACAATTTGGAGTTATTATGGAGGAAATTCTCTAGATACCAACCTAAGTCTTCTTCACTTTTCGCGTTTAAAAATAAAAGTCGAAATATAGTAGCCGTACTTTCTCTTTTCTTTTCATAAAGTTGAATAAAGTTTGGAATTCGAATATCTCATTCTCAAAGATTTAAACATAATTATTTAAAAAAATTACTAATTTCCCGACGAGTGATTGACTAAGGCTTAGTTTGGTATTGAGGTGAAAAAACTCAAATATGCAAAAACTGTGTTTTAAATAAGCAACATGTCACATGTTTTTTAAAATCGTAGTTTTTTTCAACTAAATTTTATAAATAAGCACTTTATAAAAAACTTACCAAACACATAATCAACTCATAATGATAATTATAAGTGATTATTTACTCCAAAATGCAATACCAAACTAAGCTTAAACCTAACATATGAAAACAATCACAATGTAGACGAAGTACAAATAATTTATTTTCAAAACGAGAATAATCACTCTCCCATTCTCTTATTCCCAATTGGGTGGTTCTAGTTGCACCTCCAAGTTTACTATTTATACCTCCTTCTCAATATTTTTTCTTTAAATTTCCAGTTTTGTCCCCTTGTATTTTATTTTAATTTTTGGCCTCTCCTCTCCTCTTTTGGAATGTGTCTATATTTTATTTTTCAAACGAAACTAAACAATTGCAACCTCATTTGCCCAGAAGGGTCTGGAGACTGAGAGGGAAAATAAGAAGCTTAATTGTTTATAATTGTTTTAGAGGAAAGACTAATTCTTTTGTAGAAGGGACGACATAGTTTGGTAATCTAAGAATTTAAATGTAGATATTTGATTCATTCTCTAGGTATAGAATCCAATGAGAAAAGTATATTTGAATTTGAATGGTGAGATACAACATGTGTTCTAGCGACTAGTCATATCAATGATTATGAATACATAACAATGGTCATATCAATGACTAATAAGAAACTCAGGTGCAAGACAAAATGCTGTAGTTTTGCCATTTTTGGTTTTTGGAATTCTGTTTGTTGCTAAGTTTTCTAGAGGGGTAAATTAGGAATATAAGTTACACAAAAAATAATAGAGGTTTATATAGTAAATATGGAGGTGCAAATAGAATCTCCCTTCCCAATTAAAGGCTCTTCTATAAATAATAATAATAATAATAAAAAAACTTGCTACATTTTAATTCTTTAGTTAATGTTCTAATTGACAGACTTAGACAGTGAAATTGACATGTCTAACCAAATTAACCATGTCTTACATAGCTAAAGTGGTATAGTTGGAGCCATTTACAATTGTAACAATATTTCCTTGACAACTCCGTCAATCAGTCATTCTAAAGTCTAAAGTCTATAGTCCAAACAAGTTTAAAGCTCGCCCGACCCGACCCACTGAAAATCCGACCCGTTAAGTTTATACCATGTTCTTCCCTATTCTTTCTTTCTTTCAGTTCCAACTTTCACAATCAAAGTCTCTCTTACTCATTCTTAGTGTCCCCTAGGCTTGTTAAACTTTATCTGGGTTTCAAACCTCTTTCTTTGTTAATAGTCTCATTTCTACTTCCTTGTAATTGCTAGTGGCTCCAATTTTGGGTGATTTTAAATGCCAATTACACCTCAAATTCTCAGTACCAGCCAAAGTTTCGATTTTTATACTTATCTAATTGTGTTTTCTCTGTCAAAATGGGTTCTTTCATCGACATGTTTTGAACAGAATGACGCGATGAGATTGTACAGTTTTTTTCAACTAGAACTATTTGAAATTGTACAACTGTGATATGGTAGCTTTGTGTCTGTGAGTAATATATAAAGTTGAAAACTTTGTGCAATATGAATCAGCTGATGGTAGTTACTATTTAGTTGCATATAACTTGATATTTCAAATGATTATCATTCATTGAAATATTACACCAAGATGAAAACTTATGCTTGGTGGTTAGACTGTATGCATAAAGTTATAGACTTTGTATTTTTTTTGGAACAAGATGGTGTTTACTACTTGGTTTCATTTAAACTGACGCATTAGCACACTCGTATTGGTTTTGTCGGTAGTTTGTGTTCTTGCACTCTCAAATTTGCCGTTTTAATAAGGTTACTGAATAGGCTATTACAATTTTTTCAGTGGGATAAGTCCATTTACTTATTCTAGGTGTGTGAAGAGAGCTCAGAGTCAATATTAAATATGGCATTGAGGCGCTACTTGGGGTTTTCAGATGGTGAGCTGATGAGGTCGGATTGCTAACCGTGTTCCAGATTGATGAGATAGACTGCCGGGATTTTCACAGTTGGAGGGGCATTTGCATTCTGGATTCTTTGTAGATTGCATTATGGTATGCTACTTGTACTAGTTATGATTGTTGTATACAAGCTTGCAGATGATGTGGAGTCTCATATATTATTTTGATCCTCTTTTGTTATGACGCCAAGTTTAAGTATAATCACCCGTGCATTTGTGGCTCAGAATATCTTTAATGTGTTTATGTGAACAAATTTCATAGCATTTGTGGCTCTATTCCTCTGCAGGTCCCAGAATTACAGTTCCTAGGGCTCTTCGGTGGGGAGCTTTTGGAGCTTTATCTGTGAGCTCGTCCACTGCTTTGTTGGTTCGCTTGCTTAGTCCAGAATGTGAGCCCCAAAACATAGAAGCTTATGACAAGGGAAAGTAGCACCTAATTATGAAGATTATAATGCTGTTTTGAGTAAGTTCTGATGGATTGATATGTAGAAGTAGATTACCTAGATATATTGCTCTGAAATGGGTGTGCAATTGATATGAAATGGAACATGATGTAGGAGATGTTTTTCTTCCATCTTTTATAGTTATTGTTTTTTCTCATTATAACATATGCCCCCTGTGCAAATCGATTAAGAAACAAGCACTTCTTTTATAAAATCAACAGTTCTTTTCATTAAATGTGCATATGTAAACATGATTCTCAAGTGCCCATGAGTCCTACAGCAATTTGCAAGTTAGCCAATGCCTATTGGTTCAAGTTAGAATCTAATATGAGTTCAGTAGTGTAGCATCACAGCTAGTAGACACGAGTCACACGACACATTGATTTAGTGCAAATAGAACCTTCACTATTTCACATGTTCACAATTGATCGAAACTGTATGCATTGAGTCCATCAGTGACATTACTTTAAACCTAACTTAAACTGTGAATAATGGAACCATTTCAAATGAGCTACTGCACCAATATGGGCATCACACCAGTAACGTTTTTGTTTCTTTTACCATTTACAAGTTTCGTGTAAGATATTTCCTCAAGTTTTTAGGTATCAATATGCTTGTTGATGTGGTTTATGAGTCACCCGCGTCACCTTTACATTTCTTTATGGGAAGGAAAAAGAAACACGTTTTAGCTCAGTAGGCTTCCAATTAACAGTCTTTATGGATTTACTATAGTTAGTTACTATTTGCTATTAATAATGGTTGAGAGGAGCCGTGTAGTGATTTATAATGGTTGGGCAGCCTGGCGAAGAGAACTTTGTGCTGAGATCAGTCGGGACAATAGATATATTACTTGGTACCAGTGACAACATAATTTGAATGTGCTGCTGCTGGTATCAGTCGGGGCTCAACCACAAACATGAGCCCTTGTGTATTTTGAAAGAGTGGATAGCTTTGCCTTGTAATTAGAAATGAAAAAAAACTTGAAAGACAAGGTGGCACAGAAATGTAGATTAGGTTAAAATGTTGTGTACTAATGTAGCAGATGAAACCAGCACACGACCGTCCATCAAGCACATAAACTTCAAGAATTGTAACTACAAACTCTGCTTAAAGTAGTACAGCACAATTTGTACAAAAATAAAAAATCATCCAATCCAATCTCAGCATAAATTTCTGAAAAGTGTGTTGTGATAAGAAAGAAAACTGGTTTTCAGAACGTTTCATACCTTGTCTGACCCCAACATTCCACACGGAAAGCTAATGTTTTTGTACTCCACAGTTTCATCTGTCACTTGTGTAGGATCCTAAGATTGCGTATTGATATCCTATGCCTACATTCAATAATTTGAACCAGTTGGAGCTCCGTCTTCAAACTTGCTGCTCTTGGCAATCACTGCCAATTTTTCTCAATGCATCACCCAATCTGGAATATCTTGCTTTGGAGAATGTAAGTACATGAGGTTTTGCATATGCCGCGTTGAATTTACATCACTGAAAAAATATACTAATTGGTACTGATATATAATTTCAAGATTATCATTTCATTTGTTTACATTAAATGCTTTTTAGAACATCAATTGCCGTGCTCATAATGTTCATATAGACGATCCTGATGGTGATATAGACGATTCTGATGATTATGATTTTGACAATTCTGACGACCGTGATGAAGATGACTTGGTACATGAATGGTTTCCTCCCGAAGTTGTTCCTACATGTTTGTTGTCATGCATAAAGACTATTCACCTACGCGGTTTTTCAGGACGGATTGATGACATGGAAGTCCCAGGTACTTGTTGAAGCATGGGAAGGTTTTGAACAAGGTGACAATTCATACTTGTAATTTCTGTCAAGAATCAGTAATGGAGTTGTGGCAGACATTTTCAAGTCTCCCTAGGGGTTCAGTAATGGGGTGAAATTGAATGGATCCTTCCAAAGTTGTGAATGCATCACATCTTTTGCTAAATGAAACTGAATTTTGCTTTCGCATGTAGCTTAAATACAAAACCATATGAAATCAGTTTCACTTCTTAACAGGGGCAGACTCAGATGGTGGGCTACATCGGCTGTAGCCCGGCATGATTTTCAGCCCATTAAAAAAAAAAAATAGAGGTATGCAAAAAACCTTATGCTAGTCACGTGACCACATACAAACCCATGAATTCATTAGCCCACCCTTATTCAGTCGCCGTTTGCCTCCTCCAAGTTCCAACTCCAGTTGACCTCCACAACTCCACTGCTAAGTGCTATTGTGCTAACTGATTCACTTCTCACTTCTCAGTCAACAAGCTCATCAATCTCTTGCCCTTTTCTTTCAGGTATTTCTATTCTCTTGAATATATGGGTTAATGGATTGTAAGATTTGGATAATTGGATATCACGAAGTTGCAGACTATATTCTTAATGAAATTTGAAGTTGTAATTTGTAAATTATGATATAGATTCTTGAAATTGATTATGATTAATGAGATAATAGGTAATGAGTTTGATGGAAAAATCAAAGATTTATAGTTTAGTGCTCTATTTCTATTTCTATGTAATTGTGGATTGTGCTATATGATAACTGATTTTGTGTTTTTTTTTGTGTGTTCATTCTTGAAATTGAAATCAGTGAAGGAAGATAGAAGCAAGCGTCAAGACCCAAGAGGTTGAGCTTTGATTACATTACAGTAGTAGCAGACTAGCTAGTTCCTGTGAGTTTAACCTCTTGCTCAATTTTTATTTATGTCTTGTTTGTGGCTGTGAAATGTCATATATAGTGTTTGAGTAAGTAGTTTTATATCCTAATCAACTTTATACAATCTTATATAGGTTTTATACATTGAATATAATGGGGGATCAACGTAAACCTAAACGATTCAAAAATCTTTTTTCATTTTTTACAAATGATAATCCATCAAGTGAGAGGAATGGTAGTGCTAGTGGGAGTATAAATATGACTGAAGATTCAGTTGATGATGTTCATGTTGATCCGTTGCCATCAATTCCTCAAGAACAGTTTCAAACTGAAAATATTGAGGTGGAAGAAAATTTCGATTTAAGTTGTCTTGAACGTGATCCAGGAAAGAGGAGGCCCATTTATTCATACCCTTTGAATGATCGTGAAAATGTTAGATGAGCTTATGTGGTATTAGGACCATTTCAACCTGAACTATGTGAGTATAAAGTTTCCATTGAGGGAGGTCAAGGTCGAAGGTTTAATTTCAAATGGTTTAAACAGTGGCCTTGGCTTGAGTATTCTGATTTCGTCGACAGAGCATTTTGTTTTCCTTGTTTCTTATTTGATTCTCATCCATCTCATCATCCTGCATTTACTGTGAAAGGAGTTCAAAGTTGGAAGAATATTAATACTAAGAAATCTGTGATTCTTCGTCATGTTGGT
This sequence comes from Potentilla sterilis, assembly GCA_963682095.1. Lineage (NCBI taxonomy): Eukaryota > Viridiplantae > Streptophyta > Magnoliopsida > Rosales > Rosaceae > Potentilla > Potentilla sterilis. The sequence continues at coordinate 27,593,316 of OY821754.1, forward strand.
GAGGACATCAATTCTGTGCATAATACTGCCATGGTCAAATGGGAAAATCTGAAAAATCTAGCAGCACATATTGATAGAATGATCAACTCACAGTCATCACAGGAGACTGCAAATAACCGACTTCGGCTTATTTCTACCATAGAGGCAGTGAGATTGCTATCAAATCAAGGATGTGCATATAGAGGTCATGATGAATCAGCTGACTCTGCTAATGCTGGTAATGTTAATGCAGTTCTACATTCGTTTGGAAGAATGTATATTGAAGTTCACAATATTACCTTAAAAAATGCTCCCGGGAATGCTAAGTATATCTCTCCAACTATTCAAAAACAAATCTTGAATATTCTTGGCAACAAAGTGAGAAGAAAAATCCGTGAAGAATTAGGGGATGCAAAATTTTGTATTCTTGTTGATGAGTCTGTTGATACATCCAAGAGGGAACAAATGGTTATTATTCTTCGATTTGTTGACTGTCATGGATTGATTAGAGAACGGTTCTTTAAAATTGTTTGTCTTTCAGATACTTGTTCTCTAACACTTAAAAATGTGATTACCAAAGTGCTTGCTCAATATGATATTCCAGTGGAAAATATGCGTGGTCAAGGTTATGATGGCGCTAGCAACATGAGGGGTGAGTTTCATGGACTTCAGGCATTGTTTTTGGAAGAGTGTCCATATGCTTATTATGTGCATTGTTTTGCTCATCGTTTGCAATTAACATTAAATGCTGTTGCTATGGGAGTGGATGAAGTTTGAGATTTTTTCTCAAAACTCAATTTGCTTGTTACTTTTGTGGATTCTTCTGCAAAAAGACATTTTTTGTTAAAGACTATCCGAGAGGAAGAGATTGAAGAATTAGTAGCTGCTGGTAGACTTGAGACAGGTAGAGGAGCTAATCAGACCAGCGGTTTGCAACGAGCAGGAGCTACTCGTTGGGGTTCACATCATCGTTCCATTTCAAGTTTGATCAAGTTATATAGAGCCACCCGATTGACTCTTGCGGATTTGAAAGCAAATGGGCAAGCAAAGGTGAGAGGACAAGCAAGCAGTGTTGGTAAGATTATGAAGGATTTTGATTTTGTGTTTTGTTTGCTGTTGATGGATGATGTCATGAAGATTACTGAGTTTCTTTGTCAAGCATTGCAAAAGAAGGCTATAGACATTTTGAATGGTTTGAGATTTCTGACAGTAACAAAATCAAAACTTCAGGCTATGAGAGAAGATGGTTGGGACACATTGATTGCAAAAGTGATATCATTTTGTGAGGAGCATGATGTAGTTATGCCGGATATGTGTGCTCTTTATATGGAAGGTGCAACACCAAGAACGTGTCAGCAAAGAAACTTTATTACAAATGAGCATTTTTATCGAGTTAATATTCTAAATGCTGTGATTGACTTGCAGTTGGCAGAGTTAGAAAACAGATTCACAGAAACTTCACTGGAGCTTCTTATTCTTAGTGCAACACTTGATCCTCGTGATAATTTTCAAGCTTTCAAGGCTGAAGATGTTCGCACTCTTGCTGTGAAGTTTTATCCTCAAGATTTTACATACACTGATATACTTTCTCTTGAGATGGAGTGTGCTTATTTTCTTGCTGATATTCAAATGGATATAAGATTCAACATGACACCATCACTATCTGACTTGTGTCGACTGATGATTGAAACAAGAAAGTCAGCATTCTTCCCGATGATTTATAGATTGATATGTCTTGTGTTGACTCTTCCTGTGTCTACTGCAACAACTGAGAGAGCATTTTCATCAATGAAGATCTTGAAAAATACTCTTCGAAATAAGATGGGTGAGGAGTTCCTTGATGATTCAATGGTTCTTTATATTGAAAGAGAGTATGCCGAAAGCATTGATAATAGTTCAGTTGTTGCGGAGTTTGAAGTTAGCGGACCTCGGAGGGTGAAGTTTAGTTTATTGGGGTTTGGTTTTATGTCCCCCCCCCCCCCCCCCCCCCCCCTCGATGTATGTTTTCTTATATTATAATAATGAAGGCGTGAGGATGAGCCTCCCACACTAGGTTTCAAACCTCAAAAAAAAATTGTGCGCTGCACAGTTACAGCCCCCCAGGTTTTGAAATCCTGGATCCGCCCCTGCTTCTGAAACTCACTTATGAGTTTGCTGGTTGTATTGAAACTCCTTTTGATAATACCTTGCTTTGCTTTCTTCTTTCTTCATCATTCAGTGCTTTCTATTGGAACTTTTGTAAGGACTCATATATTTGTACTTTACCATATGAAAGGGTTACTACTTCCAGAAAAAGTTCATTCACTATCTAGAAAAAGTTCTTTAATGATTAACCCTGTGATGAACACAGTAAGATTAACATGATATTATTATTATTTTTTATAAGACTGGCATGACATTGTTGAGTGCTTTTTTTTGAGGTTTTTTTATTTTTATTTTATTTATTATTTCTTTTTTACCCTTCAAAAATCAGTACCAGATAATGAAATGAAAATAAGTCGCTTATATGTTTATCTATACTTTGCCTTTTGCCTAGTTGAAATTTCCACTTATCCAATGGAATGGTTGGAATTCCTCCTCATCCTGCATTTTTTATTTTTTTTTATTTAAGAGGGGGCAAAAACACCCAAACAAAAACACACAAACAAACTAACCAGCCAAGCTGGTATTTACAAGTCTAACTCTAGAAATTCCAACAATGTCATCAAGAAGGGCTTCAGACACAAAAGCAGGAGGATCAAAGAAGGTGCAGAGACTTGTGAAATTAGAGATAATGTTCTTGGCCAAGAGGTCAGCAACATAATTTCTTTCCCTGTGTATGTGTTGCAGCTGTAAGTCCTCAAACTCTAGCAGTAGAGCTTTGCAGTTGCTCAGAATGGTGCCAAGAGGGTGCAGATCCATGTTATCACTACCAAGAAGGTTGATAAGAATAGCAGAGTCAGACTCAACAATGAGTTTGGGAAAGTGAAGGCTGGCAGCAAGCTGCAAGCCATAAAAAAGCCCCCAAGCTTCAGCTTGAAGAACTTCCCCAAGCCCTCTGTTGATCATGAAGCCACCACACCAAGTACCAGCATTAACTCTTATAACTCCACCAGCACCAATTTCACCAGTCTTGGTTCTAGAGCCATCAACATTAAGCTTTAAAATACCTGGCCTAGGTTTAATCCAAGACAGATTTTCAGCATGCCTAAAAGTATGCACATTAGCCTTTACCATTGCTTTGTTCCATTTAACAGCATAGCTAAAAATAACATCAGCAGGACTGCAGGGGTATTGGAAGCTCTCATCAAAGATGCATCTACATCTCCACTTCCAGATGAACAAGCAACAAAAAGAGAAGAAAACATTCCAATCCAGGTTGTTTATATAGCACCTAGTCTGCAACATGTTAGCATAGAACCATCCATCCCAATCCAGAACAAAAGTATCGGCCATGTTTATAGGGATATTGCAAGAATTCTAGACCATTTTAGCTCGAGGGCAATCCCTAAAAAGATGCAGCATGGTTTCAGGCACACCACTGCATTGATGACAAGAAGGATCAGCATAAATTTTCCTTCTAACTCTCTGCACATTAGTGAGCATTTTACTAGAAACAAAGGTCCACAAAAATAACTTCAGCTTAGGGGGAATATGCATAGACCAGATTTTAGACCAGCTGTAGTTCTGAAAATGTTGTTCATCACACAGAAGCTTATAGGCAGACTTGACTGAAAAATTCCCAGAAGAAGTAGCACCCCATATAAGAACATCCTGCATATCATGCTTGGCAATGGGGGTGGCGATGATTGAGTTTACCACATCAGCAGGGAGCATTCTAGACAGCAAGTCAATATTCCACATTTTGTCAGTCTAGAAGTCCTTAACTTTGGCAGTCAGATTAATATCTTCAGTTCTCAAGGCTAGATCCTGAAGCACTCCCAGCTCAGACCATTAATCAGTCCAAAAATTGACAGTTCAACCATCTCCAATTCTCCATCTTAGACCTTTCTTCAGGAGGTTAGCCCCAAAAACCACCCCAGACCAAGTACTAGAGCAGTTAGGAGGCTTTTCATAGTTTTCCATAATCAGAGACTCAGATTGCAGATACTTTTTTTGATAGATTTTACTCCAGAGACCAGTATCCTTCTGCACAATCCTCCAACTTGCTTTAGCAAGCATAGCCCTGTTCATATCCACAGCTTTCTTAATTCCCAAACCACCAGAATATTTAGGTCTGCAGACTAATTCCCAATTAGAAAGGTGAACTTTCTTTTTGCTAGCAGAATCACCCCACAAAAAGTCTCTATTCAGTTTGTCAAGTTTATCACAAGTGTGGACATGAAGCTTAGCAGTTTGCATGGCATAGATAGGAATAGCATAAGTCACAGAATGAATCAAAGTCAGCCTTCCTGCCATGTTTAGGATCTTACTTTTCCAGCTAGCAAGCCTGGATTGGACTTTATCAACCAAGCCTGTATAAGTAGAAGCAGTAACTCTTGAGTGGATGAGAGGCATTCCCAGGTAGGTTCCAAGGTCTGCAGTTAGAGGGGAGCAACATATAGAGCTTATCTCACTAGCAAGGGAGGAGCTGACATTGGGAGAGCAATATATCATGGATTTTTCAAAACTAACAGTTTGGCCGGAAAGGTTAGAGAAGATCTCCATGCAATCTTTCATGACATAAGCCTGCTGAGGAGAAGCTTCAGAGAATAAGATGAGATCATCAGCAAAGAAGAGGTGGGAAACAAAGGGCCCTGATTGGGATGACTGAATAGGTTTCCAGACGTTCTTATCAGTAACATATTGAATAATATGAGATAATTTCTCCATGCATAAGACAAAGAGATAAGGAGAAAGAGGATCTCCTTGTCTTATTCCTCTACTGCCAGTAAAAGAATCAGATAGCTCACCATTAATAATAATCTGATAACTCGCAGAAGAAACACAACTCATGATGAGTTTGATAAAATTTTCAGACAGCTTGATCTCAATAAGGACTTTTTCAATGAAGCTCCAATTAAGCTTATCATAAGTGATGCGACCAAATTACGAGCACAATTTGTACCTGCAAAATAATTTCATACATATATTACCCTTCTTGTGTCAAGTGTAGTATTGACAAGTAGGGATCGTTCTATTTGGGGAAATCAAGGGCATTTAATCACACAAAGCATCACATATTAATATTGGGGGGGGGGGGGGGGGGGGGGGGGGGGGGGGGGGTGGGGGTTTGAGAATTGTATCTAACCAACTACTAAATGTAACGAAAATAAAACCTAAAACTATTATTTACACATGATCATCTTCTTCACATAAACACATAACACGAAATCACTTTACACATGTATTAATCGGAATAAAAGATTCAAGGCAGCAATATTTCACATAGCATTTAGACAAATTTAATTCAAGTTCTAATTAGAGCCCTCAGCGGTTCATCTAATCGTTAAGACTTCTTAATTATTTAGAATTAACTCAGCGTGTAATTCTAAAACATAGTGCTAATCAGTTTAAAGACACTCAGCGTAGAAATTAAACATAAAGAACACATAAGCACAATAAGCCGAATTAGAAACATGCAACAAGTATGGCTTCACCTCACCTTGCTTTAACATGTAAATTTTCATGGTTATAACCGTCCTAATAAACAATCTAAATCACAACAACTCAGCATATGATGCAATCCATATTATTTTGGTGGATTAAATCGGCACTTAAGGAGAAGCCACAAAGTCAGCCCTTAAGCACACGATTTGTGATGCACGAACTCATGAAAATTAATCAAATAAAATCAAAAATAAATATGTAAACCTACTTCCCTAAACCAATAATTTACGAAATCACATGTATAAATTAGTATGAAATCACATAGAAACCCTGAATGAAATTCGGAACACATATACAAATCTTGAATGAAATTTCGAAAATAGTATACAAACCCTGATTAATATTTGAAAATCCATAACAACACATACAAACCAAAAGTTATAATCCAACAAACCATACAACATGATATTGTAATTCGTACAAAAAATTAAAGAAGCCATGAGTTTATTCGAATCACAATTTAGAAGAACCTTGAAGATGCTTCGGCAAGAGGTGAATTCGGATGGGAAAGGTGGTGCGAACTTTGAAGGTGGTGGAGGTTCGGCTTCAATAACTTCTGTATAGGAATTGTGGAGATACTTTGGTAGAGGTTCGGCTAAGAATTTTGTGTGAGGAAGAGATGCGTTTTCCTATGCATGCCGAACTATTTATATGGGAGAGGGAAGAGCTAGGGTTTCGGCTAAAAGGTGGTAGAGTTCGGCAAAGAGTTTGTGCCGAAATCATACTCTTTTTCTTCTAGTGCAAGTCTTCTTTTCTTCTTTGATTCCAACCGAATATCCCTTAGATAATTGCCGAATTCATTCTTCCCTTCTTTCTTGTTTAATTCGGCATAAACCCGAAATGAATGTAGAGAAGATTCAGTCCACATTCATCCTTGCATCCTTCATTTAATTCGGCATCAAGCTTTCCTTCTTTAATCCGAATTCTTCCTCTCATGTGCACGGCATGCTTTTCATTTAATCTAATTTATCTTCTTTTAATTTCCTGAAAATGAATAAGAGAAATATATGTTAGGAAAATAATAATAATAATACATATATGCCGAAATTTATTAGAAATAGACTCCTGATTCCATTTAGATTTCCTAGTTCAACAAGAAGTTCTACTTTCATTGAAACTCTTAAAACGTTCGACGTTTTGAGAAACGTCGAGCCATTGTAGACTCTTAAACCGATTAGGATCCCTGATGTAATAAGGAGTCCTATTTTGAATCAAACTCTTCATAGATTTAGCATATTTCGACATTTGAGCTCATTTCATTTATAAACTCTACCAAAGACTCCGACTCGATTAAACGACTCTATAAAACAATAATAAGGGTTAAACAATTGCGTAAATGAGGGTAAAACACTTTAAGAACGTCGCATATTATGCTCCTATCAATAAGTTTTTGATAGATCAACTTTCCAAGCCATGAAGCCTTTAGTGCCTTTAGAATTTTTGCACTTATGCAAAATCTTCTGAGCAATCATAACATTATCATAAATGTGTCTTCCAGGAACAAAACTCACTTGGTTAGGACTAATCCATTTTCTGAGCAGAGGTCTGATTCTATCAACAATAATTTTGGAAATGATTTTGTAGACAGTGCAGCATAAGCTGATAGGCCTAAAAAGATGCATATGTTGAGGATTGGCAGTTTTAGGCACCATGGCAATTAGCGTGTGATTAAGGCCAGAAGGGATGCTACCAGTAGAGAAGGTGGAGTTCACAGTAGCAATAATTTCAGTACCACAAATAATCCAGTGCTGCTGAAAAAAGAGAGCAGGAAAGCCATCCACACCAGGAGCTTTGAGTTTACCAATTCTGAAAAGAGCATCATGGATATCTTCTACAGAAACAGTTCTATTCATTCTCACAAGATCAGCATTCACTACCAGAAAAAAGGGTTTTCCCGACGAAAAAAAAAACGGCCGACGAATTAAAATTTTCGTCGGTAATTCTAAGGAATAGCCGATGATTTTATTTTTCGTCGGTGAAAAAAAAAAATCGTTGGCCACAGTTTAACCATAGTAGACGAAACCGTTTTTTCGTTGGTATTTTCAAAAAATCGTCGGCTATATTCATATTTCAGTCGACGATTTGTATTTTCGTCGGCCTTTCTCCGAAACATTAGCCGACGAAAATTTTTGGAAGTATGGCCGACGAAGTTGACATTTTCGTCGGCTATAAGTCTATATATTTTCAGATCTGGGCAGCAGCTGCTCATTTAAAAAAAAAGGGGAAAAACGGGAGAAAGAGTGAAAAATCTGTGGGTATTGTTGAAATCTATCTTCTCTTACATTGTGGAGCTATATATAGGTACGTACATGTGTGTATATATGTTGATTTTGAGTTTTAGTTGAGTTGATTTTTAGTTTTAGTGATTTTGATTTAGTAAGTGATTTTTTGTTTTGTTGTTGTTTTAGTGTTAGAATGTATGTATATATGTTGATTTTGAGTTTTAGTTGAGTTGATTTTGAGTTTTAGTAATTTTGATTTATTAAGTGATTTTTTGTTTAATTTGTTGTTGTTTTAGTGTTAGAATGTATATATATATGTTGATTTTGAGTTTTAGTTGAGTTGATTTTGAGTTTTAGTTTAATTATGTGTTTTAATTTGATGTTATTTTAATTAGTGTTAAAATATATATATATATATATATATATATATATGTTAATTAATAGTTGTTGATATATAGTGTAATTAATTAACTTAAATAATGGTTGATATATAGTGTAACTTAAATAATGGTTGTTAATTAATGGTATATATATATGAGTTGATGTTGATAATAATATATATTGTAATGTAATTAATTATTGAGGATTTATATATATATATATATATATATATGTGTGTGTGTGTATGTGTTAATTAATTTCTTATTAATTAAAATTATACATATATATTATTATCAGGCTATATCTGGATCTGGATAAGAGTTGGATTTCGCTTCCAAGGCATGACCGACGATACACTACAGCAGTTGTGAATTTTTTGCAGTTCGTCGAGGAAAATGCAAACGGGAATGATTACCATTATTGTCCGTGCAAGAAATGTAAGTGTCGCAGTGATATGTGTCGATTTCTGATTAGGACAGTATGGGAGCACCTAAAGAGTAATGGGTTTTGGCCGAAGTACAAACGTTGGATATATTACGGTGAGCCATCATTAGATGGATCGCATGATCATGGGCAGTTTTTTGAGGCGGGCAGTAGTAGTACATCCAACGATCCAACAATGGCATTCGTCAACGACGTGTTTCCTTTTGAAAGCGGTGTACGTGGGGAACAATATATGCATGACCCGGTGCTGCTCTTCCCACAAGTTGTCAACACTGCTGCCTTTGACAAGTACAACAAACTGATTGCATTGCAACAGACCCCTGTGTCTTCAAGTTCTGAGAAGACAGTTCTTCAAAGTGTGATGGAGGTAATGAGGATTAAAGTCGAGACAAAATCGACTATTAGGCAAGTGGATGAATATCTACAGTACACTTCTTCGTTGTTGGAGGAGGGTCATCGTAATCCTACCAATCACCGTAAGGTCCGAAGTATCCTCAAAGATCTAGGGCTTTCCTACATTAAGATCCATACATGCGCATTTGACTGCGTTCTCTTCTGGGGTAAAGATGCAGAAGGGAATGACCTTGCTAGCCTTGACTCATGTCCGATATGTCAGTCTGACCGATATAAGTTGACGAGAGCAGGCAATAGGAAACCTGTGAAAGTGCTTCGGTATTTTCCGTTGAGAGATAGGCTTGAGCGGTTGTACATATCAGAAACCACCGCAAAAGCTATGAGATGGCACGGTGAGTGGGACGCGGGAGACGCAGATATCATGACACACATCTCTGACGGAGCGGCTTGGAAGCATATAAACAATGAGTTTCCTCATTTTGCGTCAGATGTCAGAAATGTCAGGCTCGGGCTCTCAACCGACGGGTTCAACCCTTTCGGCACCATGAGTCTTTCATACAGTATATGGCCGGTGGTTTTGGTACCTTACAACCTTCCTCCGTGGATGTGCATGAAGAAGGAATATAATATGTTGACGTTGTTGATTCCAGGGCCTGATTACCCAGGAAAATGTCTCGATGTGTATATGAGACCATTGATTGAAGAGCTTAAGGTATTGTGGGACGTTGGTCATCCCACTTTTGACAAGTACAAGGAGGAGACGTTCCAGATGCATGCCATGGTTATTGGTACCATCAGTGATTTTCCTGCTTATGGGATGTTGTCGGGCAGCGTTGTTAGGGGATACAAGGCTTGTCTAGAGTGCCTCAGCGATTATGGGAGCACCCCTCATTGCAACAAGATATGCAGAATGGGTCATCGTGTGTTCCTTCCGGCTGATCACTACTGGCGTTACTAGTCCGCCGCATTTGATGGAACCGAAGAACACGGTGGTCCCCCCAGAAGATGGACGGGAAGAGAAATTTTAGCAGTGCTTAATGAGTACGATTTTGGGCCCCTCAGCAATCATCCCGATATTGTTGCGGAAATACCTGAAAGGCCTGAGGAGTACAAATTCTGGACACATAAGAGCATATTGTGGGAACTCCCGTACTGGTGTGAGTTGCTGATCCGTCACTTCCTAGACGTTATGCACATAGAAAAAAATGTTTCTGAAAGTGTGGTGGGCACAACGCTGAACTTGGAGGGGAAGACGAAAGACGGTCCTAAGCCTCGTACTGATCTGCAAAACATGAATATCAGAAAACAACTATGGTTGAAACAAGGGAAGAGAAAAATGCCTCAAGCTCCTTACACCGTCAAGCCTGAGCATAAATCAGAAATTTTCCATTGGATAAGTCGGGCCAAGTATCCTTCAGGCTTTGCTGGAAATATAGCCAAGTGTGTGAACAGACAATTCAACAATCTTTACGGGTTGAAAAGTCATGACAATCATATCCTGCTACAACGTCTCTTCCCTGTTTTCATTCGACCGTTCCTTCCCCGTCACGTTGTGGAGCCGTTAGTAGCGTTGGCAAGATTTTTCCAGAAGGTATGCACACGGGAAGTGAGAAAATCTGACCTCCGGGAAATGCAACAAGACATCGTTCATATCATGTGTAAGTTTGAGATGATATTTCCTTTAAATTTTTTCGACATCATGCCTCACCTCATGATCCATCTTCCTCGGCAGTTGTTGCTTACCGGTCCTGTGCACTTCACTTGGATGTATCCGATGGAAAGGTACGTATTTTACACCTTATGTTAATTTCCTCATCAATATATGTGATATAGTATTAATGTATTATCATAACACTTTAAAAACTTGATTTATAGGCAACTTGGACAATACAGTGATTTTGTCCAAAACAGATCCGCACCTGAAGGATGTATAGCTGAAGCATATACTGCGCACGAGTGCGTCACCTACATAAAGCTGTATTTAGGAGCGTTACAGGAAAGCATCCCGGAAGATGTACCTTCACAGTTCAATCTTTCCATACTCTCCGACGATGTTGTACTCGGTGGAAACATGCCAGTTTTCTACAAGTTGAAAGATTATGAGGTAGCCATTGCACATTGGTGGGTACTAATTAAATGTCCAGAAGTTCAGTTTTGGAAGAACATGCATCTAAACTGTGACCAAGTAGGAGGTGATCTCGATTACCACAACCGGACATTCGCAGAGTATTTCGGCCGCTGGGTACGTAACTTTAACACTATTCTATACGTATTTATATATTATTGTGTATAATTATTCATATTTATAGTTGATTCTGATGGTTGCAGATGGACCTTATTAAAAATGATAATCACCCAAATTGGTCGCACGAACTCAAACTTCTGGCGATGAAGCCGGTCTATTCAAAAGTTTATGCGACGTGCAAGGTGAATGGTGTGTTATTTCGATGTGAAGAGAGAGAGCTCAGACTGAAAACACAAAATTCAGGGGCACATGGTGGGGATGATGGAGTTGACTATTACGGTGTTCTCCATTCAGTTGTGGAACTGCATTATGGGGAAGGCATGAAAGGGCACCTTTTCAAGTGTAGATGGTTTGACACACGGCCGCAGAACATGAAAACCGATCAATACGACATAACTTCTGTGAACACTAGTACATCATGGTATGAGGACGACCCGTTCGTTTTAGCCACATGGGTGAAACAAGTGTTTTATCTTGTTGATCTCACCAAGGGTGACCTGTGGAAAGTAGTCAACACTATCCACCATCGCAACATTTACCGGGCGTCTACACTTGGAGTGGCTGAAGAGAACGAGGAAGGGGGCACCGCGTATCAAGAGCCCAACTCAAACGGTATTCCTGACTCCTCTTTTATTCGCCTAGACACGCTGGTGCGAATTCGACGTGAAGAGCCACTGCTTGTTGATGTTGATCCAAATGAAGAAACTAACGAGGACTCTAGTTGTGAGGAACGACATAGATTACCCCTATCGAGCAATTCAGAAACCGAAGAAGACTCATCCGATGATTCCGATTACAATCCGACGGATTAAGTAATTTAGATGATGTAATCCTTTCATTTGTAATCCACTCTTTTCTAATGAACGGGCGTGGGGATAAGCCTCTCAGGACATAGGAATACGAGAGGTGTAACACCACTGATTTTTTTTATTTTTTTCAAAGAATAGCCGACGGAAAATGCATTATTTCGTCGGCCAAAACTATATTGAAAAATACATATTTTATTTTAGACAGAAAACGACAAAAGAATAGCCGACGAGTACTATGTTTGATTTCGTCGGCTATAATTTAAAAACAAAAAAAAAAAGACCACCTTCCATTTTCTATCACTATCGACAAACCATTGCTTCATCCTTCAAATGCAAATATGTCCTCAAATAAGATATGACCGAAATAATGAAATACGTCTACGGTTGAAAAATGACAAGATTCCGACAAAATCTGTGTGCCGAATGTTGCGGTTAACTGTGTTTTACTTCCGTTTTCCTATGGGTAGTCTGACGTTCGGTAAATATTTTGAGGAAAATTTTTATACGATTAGTTGCGTCTCATCGATTTGAAACTATTATCTGTTGAAGGTCAGGCAAAAAAACGTCATTTAGACAGGCCAATTACCATTTCTAAGCGTTTAAAGGGTTGACTCACCCAGTTGACCGTCCCGATCGAGGCTTTAACGTTGTCAGATGTAGTTGGATTTTTTTTCATACATGTATTTAATCTTAACAGTGATATCTGACGGTTGGAATAGATTTTCCAAACTTTTACATTCAAATACGGAACATATGCACTAATGTTCCTTAACTTGTTTACTAAGTGTTTAAGTGAATGTATAGTTTCAAATAGTTACTTTACGTACACTCTTCAAATGCAAATATGTCGTCAAATAAGATATGACCGAAATAATGAAATACGTCTACAGTTGAAAAATGACAAGATTCCGACAAAATCTGTGTGCCGAATGTTGCGGTTAACTGTTTTTTACTTCCGTTTTCCTATGGGTAGCCTGACGTTCGGTAAATATTTTGAGTAAAATTTTTAAACGATTAGTTGCGTCTCATCCATTTGAAACTATTATCTGTTGAAGGTCAGGCCAGAAACCGTCGTCTAACTAGACTAATTTCCGTTTTAAAGCGTTTAGAGGTTTGACTTCGTTGTTTGACCAAAAGTTTAGCCGACGAAAATTCTATGTCGTCGGCTAAACTATTGCGATCCGCTTATTGTCCGCCGTTGGATGACTCAGATCCAACGGCTGCTGATTGTCCAAAGCATAGCCGACGAAATATTTGAATTCGTCGGCTAAACTCTTGCGATCCGCGCCTTTTTATTGTCCGTCGTTGGATGGCGGAGATCAGATGGCTGCTGAGCGCCTAAAGTATAGCCGACGACATTCAAAGTATAGCCGACGAGTTCAAACATTTCGTCGGCTATTCTTCAAAATAGCCGACGAAATATTTTTTAATCGTCGGCTATTCTTTCGGGTATAAATCAGAAACTGTCGAACCCTAGCCGACTTTTTCCTCTCTTCCTCCTCCTCCTCCTCCTCCGATCCAAACTCTAGCTTCCTCAAATCCTCCTCCAAGCCGCGCCGGCCTCCTCCTTCTCCTCCTTCCCCTCCGCCTTCCCCTCCTCGTCCGACCTCCTTCCCCTCCTCCTCCGGCCTCCTCCTCCGATCCGGTTAAAATTTTTTTTTTTTCAATTTAGTTTAATTTTATAAATTGTTATATATTTAATTTTAATTATATAAATTGTTATATATTTGTTAATATATTTTATTTTAATTATATAAATTGTTATATAATAAATTGTTATATATTTGTTATATATTTAATTTTAATTATATAAATTGTTATATATTTGTTAATAAATTTAATTGTTATATATTTGTTATAATTTAGGTATAGAAATTGTTATATATTTAATTTTAATTATATAAATTGTTATATAGTAAATTGTTATATATTTGTTATATATTTAATTTTAATTATATAAATTGTTATATATTTTTGTTAATATATAAATGGTTATTTGTATTTATATATATGTTAATAATGAAATATAGTTATATTTGTATATAAATAGTTATATTTAGGTTAATGGTTAGTATTATTTAAAATTAGTTAAAATTTAAATATTAATTTGTTAGTATGTTTTGAAATATGTTAGTATTATTGGTTATTATATTAATTAGAATTTTTTATTTAATGTAATATAATTTAATATTAATTAATGTATTAATGCCTCAAGCTGCAGATGGCCGATGCATTGAGAAATTTGTTCGGAGGCCGTCGTTCCAGATCTAGGGGTTCTGGAAGTTCCGCCGGTTCCGCAGACTCCGACAGGACCCTTAACCAGCCTGAGAGGACCACCAGCCAGCCGCGGAGGAGTGTGGATTCATCCCAGCCGCGGAGGACTGTGGATTCATCCCAGCCGCGGAGGAGTGTGAGTTCTCGGCACTAGACCCTTCTCCAGGCGGGGCGGCCGTCGAGCAGTTCACGTCCCCCTGTCGGGCCAGATGCTCAGAGGTTCAGTAGGCAGCTATTTCAGGACGAGATGACGTTCCTCAGGTCCGTATGCCTGAGGTTCATCGGGAGCCGATGACGAGTCCGACGACGTCTGTTGCTGACTCGACTGAGGGGCCTACTCTCCCAAATCAGCTCTACCTCCCGTACAACATTCCTGCGATACCCGAGGTCGACTTTCGAGGTGTGCCCATATGGCCTGCTATGCCTCAGTACGTGAGTGCTGCGGAGGCATACCAGCAACAACCATTTGAGAACCCTGACCTCCTGATTTCGGTGAGGAGAAAAGGAAAGTCGACAGACGGGTCATCGAGTTCAGGTAACATTTGATTTTATTAATTAAATGTTTTATTAAAATTAACGCACTAATATTTAATTTTATTAACCAATCGTCGTTTATGTGATAGGGACAGCCGCTAGCAGTTCAACGAAGAATACAAGAGGTGTCATATGTTTTGACACGCTCAGGAGAACGGTTGCGCTCCGGGGGAGGATCCAGATCAACGAACCTCCTAATCAGGAGATTCAGGAGAAAAAACGCCGCGACTACACGGGTTGTGTGGGGGCACTGATTAGGGACAGAGTCCCTATGTTGTGGACACGGTGGGCCGATGTGCCCGAAGAGATCAAGAGGGAGGTGAACAACGCCGCGTCGGTGAGTAATTTAAAAAATTTAATTTATTTATCGTAATATTTAATAATTTTTGGTATTGTTATAATTGTAAAACTAATAAAATATTATCTTTCAGGCATACTTCGAGATTGCCGAACACAAGCAGGCTTGGGCGGACTCGATGCAGAACTTGAGGTACGTTGGGAATTCCTCATCTTATAATTTGAAATATTTTATGATATTAATAATATTTCTAATGCACTTTTGTTTTTGCCGTAGGTTCAAAGAGTGGAAGAACGAGCTCCGTTCCCACTTTAACGAATACGACAACCGTGGTCGTATGGGTACTCCCAGAGAGTTCATGTTCAGGGAGTACGAGTGGCGTTGGTTGAAGACAGTAGACTTCAACAACCCACTTATGCAGGTAAATACTAAACTTAACTATAAATGTTTATTTTGTTAAAATTTTAATTATTAGTTTAATTATTTTATAATTATTACACTAATATTTTTTATGCATTTTTCTAATATTTTATTATTTGTTTGAAGGAACGGTCTCGGGTAAACTCTGCGAACCGCCGCCGTAACACAACCCCCCATCATGGTGGTTCTAGGCCGTTTGCACAATATCATGAGGAGGCGCTTAGAGATCATCCTGGTAGCAACCCGTACGTGGAGACGTTCAAGATCGCTTATCCACAAGCGACAGAACAACTCGTAAGTCGTTGATTACGATTTAAAAATTTTAATTATTAATTTTACTTAATTATATATTTGTTAGAATATTAATTTTTTTTTTTCCCGTTCAATTAGGAGAGGGTGAACCGGGCCGAAGAAGAGGTGTTCCAGCAAGTAGTTCGGGAGACACAACCAAACATTTCAGAGGCAGATCTGGAAGAAGCCCTGCGCCAGGTCGACCGATCGAATGACCAAATGGCAGCGAGGATGTTCGACGCAGCCTTCCCAGACCGGTCAAACCAATACTACTGCCGAGGTTTGGGAAGTTCTGGAATAGGGCTCCTGAAGACCACTAAGGGAGGTCAAAAGAAGGGAGGCGGGGACAGCCAACATATGAGGGGGGAAGTGCAGAGATTGGCCGCAAGATTGGCGGCCGAGGCCCAGAGATTACAGGAGCTACGCCGCAGAACACAGCAGTATCATTTGGATATGGCCAGTTGGCATGCTGAATGCGACAGAGTTCGGCAACACAACTACGCCGCCTAACAAAACTGGTGGTGTGATATGTTCGCGGCACAACAACAAGCCCTTGGACCCCCGCCCCCGTTTCAGCCGTTTGTTGAACCTCCAATGCCTCAACCTCCCGATGATGACGAGCATGATGGAGAGCAGGATGCTGGGGATGACGTGGTGGACTTTAGTGCTTTAGGTGATGATTAGGGTTATATTTTATGTATATTGGAACAAATTAAATAATAAGTCATTTAGACGTGTTTCTTGTTGGTGTAAATGCATGGATTGTCTTTGTGATTTGCAGGTTGCTTGGAATGGTAATTTAGAAATTAATTTAATTTTTTTTTCTCCAAAATGTAAGAATAGCCGACGATATTGGCATTATTTCGTCGGCTATAAGTACTATAGCCGACGATTTTTACCAAATTTCGTCGGCTATAACCGTCATTACCGACGAAAATGACATTATTTCGTCGGCTATAACTAATTAATGCCTATTAAAATATTAATATATTATGACGAAATAACCGACGAAATAGATGAAATCGTCGGCCATATTTCAGAACAAATAGCCGACGAATTTCGTCGGCTATAGTTTACGATATCGTCGGCCATGCTCGAGCATAGCCGACGAATTTCGTCGGATATTTTGCCCAGGTTTGGTCGACAAAATTAATTTTCGTCGGCACTATCGTCGGCCATACTTGAGAATAGCCGACGATTTCGTTATTTTCGTCGGCCATTGGTATTACCGACGCCGTTTTTCCGACGACGTATAGCCGACGAAAATTTCGTCGGCAGAAGGAATAGCCGACGAAAATTTGGCATAGTCGACGAAATTTTTTTCGTCGGCTATTCTCTCCGATCTGGTAGTGATTAGAAATATCAGGATAAAGAGAAGGAAGATGAATACCAGTTTCCTGCACAGGTTCAGCAGCAAAAAGTTTTTTGAAAAATTCACAGTAATAGAATGCATGCTGCTAATATTCTCAGTCCAGTTGCCATTTTCATCGATCAAGCCATCAACTCTATTCCTCCTTCTTCTAATAATTGTAGTTAAATGAAAGAATTTAGTATTCCTATCCCCTTCACTGAGCCATTTATCTCTTGATTTTGCCTTCCAAAAAAGAGCTTCAGCATCTCTCACTTTCTCATACTCAAAAATTAGTTTTTTTTTCCAAATTCTGCAAAAAGAAATTATCACCTCTCCCCAAGCATCTTTGAATTCCACAAATCCTAGCATTTAAGGATTTCTTTTGCTTGTAGATGTTCCCAAACACATTTCTATTCCATTCAGAAAGAGATTTAGAAAGTCTATCAGTTTTATCCAAAATATCCCCTTCCTGGTTATTCCAAAAATCAGAAACCATTTCAGAATAGTTTTCATGATTCATCCACATAGCTTGAAATCTGAAAGGAGAATTTTTCCTTGGTCCTCTAGAACTAGGACAAAGTCTAATCAAAAGAGGACAATGATCAAACCTCATTCTAGCTAAATGGACAACACAAGCATCAGGAAAGGAAAATCGCCAATCACTATTACAGAAGCTCCTATCAATCTTTGACAAAGTTATTAGACCAGGTGTAATCAGCTCCTTGATACCCCATATCAATTAAACCATTCCTGCAAACCCAGTCCTGCATACCTCCAAATCTAAAATGCCTAGAGCCTCCAATTTTATCAGAATAGGATAGCAGCTCATTGAAGTACCCCAAGATCAACCAAGGTAAGTTGACAGAATGTTAAACATATTCTAAGTAACTCCATAAGTTAGCTCTTGCAGTGTTGCAAGGACTAGCATAGACACCAGATAAAAGCCAAGGAGCAGAGCCATTAACAGAAACCTTCACAGAAACAGATTGAAAGTTAGCAGAAACAGGTTCAATGCTGACTTTGTTTCTGTTCCAGAGCAACCATAGGCCACCAGCATAACCAACAGCTTCACTTATTTCAAAATCAGTATAACCAAGGGCAAGAAGATTCTTCTTAGCACTCTCAAACTGAATTCTAGGCTCACAAATGATTAAAACATCCACATTGTTCATTTTGACCAGGTCCTGAATAGCAAACCTGAATTTCTCACCACCAGCACCTCTAGCATTCCAAAAGAGAATATTATCCATTTAAATAGGAAGGAGGAAGTAAGACAAGGTCCAAATTATTGATTAGCCATCTCATCCTCAGAAGAGGAAGAGTGGTTGGTATCACTAGCCAAATTGCTATTTTCATCAAATATTTTCTCAACAAGAATATTAGAATCCTGGTATGTTGAAGTGCACACTCCCATTTCCATAGCAGGTTCTGGAGGGCAGTGACCAAACATTCCTGCAACACCAATACTAAACAACTCTCCTATATTATCAAAAGAGAGCTTTTTAGAAGCAGCAGGTGGATTCTTAGCAGCAGTATTAGAGCCAGCTCTTGGCTTCCTAGCCATTTTGTAATTTAGCTTGCTAGAAGATTTGGAGCTGGTATTAGACAAATCCTTTAGAGGGAGCCTATCATTTTGTTTGGACTCCTTCAAACTTGGATTGTCCTCCTTAGTACCATTTCTGGATGCGACTTTAGTGGAAGCAGAAGTTGAATTGTACACATTAGTAGTAATGGTCTGTGAAGATTGCTTATGTTTTTCCTGCAAACTATTCCACAACTTAACAATTGAGGTGTTGGCTTGACAAGGGAGGCCACAATCTTAGTTACAATTTCATTTTCCACTCCAGTAGGCTCATCATGTAAGACAGAAAATCTAGAGCCCTTAGTACCATTTTTCTTCAAACTAGGAACATCAGCAACCTTCTTATTTCTGTAATTCATAAGCATCCAAGGCCCCATATCCTCCTTAACAACCTTAGAATTATCAACACTTTCATCCATTACATTTCCTCCATCAGTACTCACTGTATCACCATTAACTGCAGCAAAAGCATTTATCTCAGAACCAGCTTCAGAAGCATGGATAATAGAAGGACATTTGTCCTTAGCATGACCATAGCATCCACATTCAAAATAGATGAGAGAAATGCCCTCATACACTACATTGTAAGACACAGATTCCACTTCAACAAAAGACTTCAAAGGTTTATTCAAATCAACTTCAATGCATACTCTAGCAAATTTCCCTCTGGCTTGACCCAAAGTAATAGGATCCACCCTCACCACATCACCAATGATCTGCCCAATTTTAGGGATAGCAAAATCTTTGAAATACTTAACAGGAAGACCACAAATTCTTACCCAGAGAGCCATCTTGCCAATTACAGCCATCTGTTGCAGGGTTGAACTCAGGTGACCATTTTCGAACAGTAAGAGTTTGGCCTGCCAAATTCATGTCTTCTTCCAGATTAAACTTTACAATGAAAAAATCATTAGGTAAGTCAATGAGTTTCCATCCACCCTTGACCTGCCATTTCCTTTTCATACCTCTGAGCATGAAATCAAAAGTGTTTGTGGAGTTAGGCTTACCCATGAGCTTGACCACAACAACACATCTCCAGTCATAGTCAAGCTTGTTATGGACCTTCTCAGAGAAGCAAACATTCAAGCCATGTTTGCCCTGAGAGTATGAGCAGTCATCAGCTGAGATTTCAAAGTCATCCACCATGGTTTTACTGAAACGTTTTGTTGGATTCTTAAGCATACTAGCATAATTGAGCTCCACAGTAGGCTGTGGAGGTGCCTGGACTGAAGAATCTAGCTCCTCAAGTCGAAGAGCTTCAATATCAGAGGTGATGTCACCCCCACTCTTGGTTCGTTTTCTTTGAAGCATGGGAGATTTGCGACCTCCGCCACTTCCTTGAGGAAGGGCAGAGAATGTAAAGACTGGAGTCACCACCACTTACAGAGACGGAATAGAGCAAAGCGGAAGAGAACGATGAGCAGAGGTGGCCAATCCAGAAGCAAGCTGAGCAACGGTTGGGAAATTTTCAGGCGCGTGTCATTCTTTAGACCTTCTAAAAATTGCTTAAAAACCTTGATTAATAGTAACAAAGCTGAAAAAAATCTACAGAGGGGTAAAATTGTCTTTTTTGTATCATACTTAAATTTATCCAACCGTTTCGACTTTTTCCGTTGCGTTTCCGAGCGTATCCACGGGCTCAAAGGCATGAATCTCTAGATTACTCGTCAAATACTTATCGAAAATGCTCGAAAAAAAGGGCCGGAATGAGGCCGGATACGTTGGTGAAAAGACAATTTTACCCCTGAGTTTTCGAGTCCCCACTATCGGGGCAAGCCGGTATAGTCGGGCGAGGATCCAAAGTCCGACTAATTGGAGTATTATTAATAACCGGTTTCTTAGACCAACTCGTAGATTTCAAGATCGGAAACGCAGCTTTGGTTTTCTCTTCGGCTCCCAAATTCAACTCCACCAGGTAATTTCATAACCAAATTCAACTCAACATATCCCAATCTCTTCTTATCTTTCCAACTTTGTTCCCTGAATAACGAATTTTAGGATTTTCTAATCTTAAATGTTTAAAGTATTTATCTTCTTAGATTGTTGGATTGGTTTTTGGAGCAAAGTTTGAAGCTTTTGCTGTGACTCTAGAACTATTTACATTCTTAAATCTATGATTCTTGTTTTATTGTTATATGAAGTATAGCCGGGAGGTCTACTACCAGGCCAAGATCGACAAGAGGCCTTGCTACTTGCTGCTGGCAGTGCACCACATATTGAACACAAGGATGTTAAAAGCAATCGATGGGGTTCTGAAGAACAGCATTACATTCCTTCTGAGTCCTCTGGTATGGCTTCTCAGGCAGACAGTTGCGACGATCATCAAATGCAATCTTGCTTTTGGATGTTGTCAAATTCTGACAAATGTTCCCGTCTTCCTCACAGAAATAATTATAAGAGACTGTAAAATTTGCCAAATTTGGCAAACTACAAACTCCAGCTGGCACAGCCCCAGTCATCATATTGTGGGCCAAATTTAGTTGCTCCAAGTGAGCTAGCCCTGCAAGGCTGTAAGGTATAGGACCAATAAGCTTGTTATTGCTCACATCCAACACCCTCAGTTTGTACAGAAAACCAACTTGTGGTGGGAGACACCCTGACAAGCTTGTGTTGATGAGCAAAAGCTCCTCCAATGTATTTGCAAAGTTGGCTATGCTTGGAGGAAGGCATCCGCTGAAGTTATTGTTAGCAAACACCACCACACTGGCTGATGATGATAAACTAGAAGCTGGAATGTTTATTCTGGTGAAGCGGTTGTTATTTACAAATATTGCATCTAGTTGTACTATGTTGCTGAAGAGTGTTGGAGGTAACGGCCCTTCAAACTCATTGTAGCGAAGATCAAGATATTTTAGACCAGGGAGAGAGAGGACAACAGTAGGAAAAAGACCTAGGAATCTGTTGTTACTGATATCAAGCTCATGAAGGACTGTGAGGTTGGCCAAACTCTGAGGGAGGATGCCACAAAAGCGGTTGCTATTCAGATGGATAAGTGCTAGGTCCGACAAGAGGCCTAATTCTTCTGG
The DNA here is from genome assembly GCA_963682095.1 of Potentilla sterilis. NCBI lineage: Eukaryota > Viridiplantae > Streptophyta > Magnoliopsida > Rosales > Rosaceae > Potentilla > Potentilla sterilis. The sequence continues at coordinate 27,615,115 of OY821754.1, forward strand.
GAGAAATCCAGCTATGTCAGCTTTATTAAGGTCAATGCCAGCAACAACATGGATTTTGAGGTCATCAGGAGCAGGTGCACAGAACACACCCTTGTAAGTGCAAACTGAACGACCCTTCCAATTAGGGGTGAAGTTGTGTGGATCGGAGTACATCACTCGTTTCCATGCTTGGAGGGCCAGAAAAGCTTGGTCCAGTCTTGCATTTGAATGATCAGCAGACGCTGCAGCAGAATCAGAATGGTTACTGTGGTGGCGGCCGTGGAGAGGATGGCCATGAGGATGAGGAGTATAGGCACCATTTCTGCTGCTGTGTTTTGCAGCAACAGAAGCCAGATTGAGATGGTTGAACAAACTGGAGACATACACAACTAAGACAGTAAATGAGATGGCATTGGCAAATTTAGCAATGGAATTGAATGGAACTAAAGCCATTTTTCAATGCTCTCTCCTCAGGCATTTAATTGGTTTGATCATGGACATGAAGAGATCAGTTAGTTGTTTTTATATATGTAAGTAAAACATACACACTGGTTACTAGTCCTTTTCAATCATTTTGATCAGACCAGATGATAAAGCTGGAAGAAATATGTTCCGGCTGGCTAGCGACAGTTCACCATTACAATTCTGGCTTCAGTATGAATTTTGTACTTTCACATTTGGAAGAAAGAAGAGAAATAAGAGGGCAATAGTAGCACTAAAATCACATAAATATAGCCTAATGAACGATTATTTGCTTTGATATGGATTAAATACCTACCTCATTCCATTTAGGTAGTTTTCACAGTTGTTTCAGTGGAGCTGGAGAGAGACATCTTCAAACCCCAGACAAGACCAAACCCAGACAACAGGCCACCTTCAGTTTTCTTCAAACTCAAGGAAAGACATCTTCAACCCCAGACGAGACCAGACCCAGACAGTAGGCCACGTTCAGTTTTCTTAAAACACAAGGAAAGTAATCCATAATCTAATTGGTTTTGAATTTTGCTCCATGTTTTTGTTTATGATTTATTAAAATCTTGCCTGAAGGCCAATGGGAAGAGGCAGTGTGAAGAAATTAAGTGTCATAGTGCTAGTGACGTTTGAGAAACCAGTCCTTCGATCCCTATAATCAATTGACTCGTGGCTTAAATTATTCAGCTCCTTGCAGCAACTAAGTTGTAATATTGGTTGGTACTGAATACTAACCACTGCAACACAGCATAGAACATCAGCCAAGTCAAATGCAACAATGACCTTCATCACTTTTGCTTAGATATATTCTACCTGGTGTTGGAACGTAGGAAAATAACTGATTACATTCTCCCGACCACGGATAATGGAAAAATAAGCACCCCATAAACACCAACTCAAATCTCACAGGAAGTTATAACACCCTATAATTCAAACTCATTCTTGTACCTATGATTCTCTAATAACATGTTCCTAATCATGTGAAAACATAAAAGCACTATCTGTCATCTAAACTTATTCCACCAAGCTGCTAGACATGAACAAAAGCTAGGTTTTCGTCAACATAACATCAATTAACCACCACCACCAGATCCATACTTCTTGCCAAGAACAATGACTTGCAGCTTGTCATAGCCAGCAAGCACACCAGCACCTGCAACAGCACGTAATATGTTTGCTCCAGCACCTTTGAATACAGACTTAGCACCCTCATTTTTGACAATTTGCTTAAAGGCATCCAAAGAGCTTTTATATTTTACTGCTTCTCCTGATGTCATCATCATCCTTCTGCGCACTGTGTCAATTGGATATGAAGCCAATCCAGCTCCAATCGTGATTCCCCATCCCAGCAAAAAACTAGCAAAGAAACTATCCTGTAAAATGCCAAGAATAACACAGAAATTACCATCAACAGGCTTTGAAGTGTAATCAAGTCGAAAAATAACGGGGCCTTCAAGGACATTAATTTACAACACATAAAGGTCATAAGTGACAATAATTTTCTCATAAAATAGGCCAAACAGACGATCTCCAACACATTATTACAACTACATAATGGCAAGGGCTTGGATAAATGAGATATTATGCCAAGGTCCAACAAAGTATTCAGAATTTCAGACTAATTGTAAAGTCCACATGGACCCTGACAGGTTGATTTGTAACAAGACAGACAAGTAGTTGGGGAAAGAAAACAAACAAGGAAATTACTTCACGTAAAAATTCAACAGCCTTCAACAGCAACACATAACTTGCACTTTCAGTACTTTCTCAGAAAATAAATCACAATAATTTGATAGATGAGTGAAATTTTTAACATACCTGCAAGCTACCCACCAGAACCACAGGTTTCAGAGAATCATACATTCCGAAATAGAGCCCACGATAAACAATAATTCCAACACATGAGATATTAAATCCACGATACAGCCCAGCAATACCATCAGACTTTAGGGTTTTCTTGTAAACATCGATCATACCATTAAACTGTCTCTCCCCACCCTTTTTAGCAGCCTTAGCATCATTTGCCAAACGTGTTCTAGCATAGTCCAAGGAATATACAAATAGAAGAGATGAAGCACCCGCAGCACCACCTGATGCCAGGTTCCCAGCAAACCACTTCCAGTAGCCATCTCTGTCTTTCTTGAAGTTGAAAAGCCTCTTGAAATAATCCTTGAACGCAAAGTTTAAGGCCTGATATGCAAAACTTCACAAGATAAGAATGACTACACTAGGGGGGTCACAAGTTGCACAGTTCCACATCAAAAAGTTTAAAGTATAAGACAACAATCTATATTTAGGGTTATAAGACAACAATCTATATTTTGATTTAAGAAGTGATCTCCCATATTGTTGGTTAAAAAAACAGATACAGAGCATTGTACTTCGATTATTGAGTACGATACAATAACTAAAACACAGACAAGGGAAAGAAAAAAAGATGATGAAAAAAGAAAATCAAAAGTAAGTGAAAGAAAAATTACCTGAGTGGGAAAGTATCTGATAACATTTGCAGTATTTCCTCTCCAGAGAGCAATGACACCCTCATCCTTAATTGTTCGGGCAAAGCAGTCAGTTATCCCTTTGTATGGTTCAGAAAGCCGACCAGCCTTGATCATTTCATCCTGATTCTGGATTAACAGTTTAATACGCTCAATTGGAGCAGCAGCTGTTTTAGAAACAGCAGCAGATACACCTCCCATAAGGAAATCAATTGCAAAACCAGCTGCCCCTTTCTCTGCAGGAGCCTGTGCCAAAATGGGAGATAACAGTGAGAGCTGTGCAAGGGCAGTGCTTTGGCATGCTGGCAGCAGGGGGCCTTGCAAACCTCCATTTGCATTAGCACCAGTAAAACAATAGTTTCTGCTGTTCAAATTGGGAGAAAGCTTAGAAATGAGGCACGACTGCCCATGTATTTTCTGAAATATAGATGGATGGGACGACCCATCAGCCATGATTATAGCTCAAGCCAGTGACACCTGCAAAAGAATAACATGATCTCAAATATTGGCATGCACCTTTAAATTAACATGGCTTCAGTAACAGTAATAGTAACATGCAATGATCCATAAGAACATCCATTCTTATAGATGTCCAGAAATGATAAACTAGTGGCCCATGTCTCCGATGTGTCTACACAAGTTGGACAACTTCCAATGTGACTGCCTCCACCCAGTAACAGATCAAGAGTGGCATATATGAATTGCAAAGAACAAAAGGCTTTTATTTACTACATTTAATCATGTTCATTGAAAAAACAACAAAGTTAGGTTTCTATACCAGTTACAGTAACCTGCAGAATGTAGTTTGCATTTTCAACTGTATTTTCTTTTATTGATAAACAAAACCAACAAGTGGAAATAACAAAGACACAGAAAGAGTAACTCTTGTATGCAAATCTCTTTCTCACAAAGATGGTGGCAAGAGCTAAACAGAACAGCTTATTTGTAAGTTGTAACCATTGGGAATTACAAAGCAACAGTTCAGCACACTTGAAAAGAAAAATTTCCCCATAAAATCTAAGTAATACTTGCTTCTAACATCATCGAATCTCAATAACAGCTAAATAAGCAATGGGACAGACTTGATACGCTGTTTCTTGCAAATGAAAAACGTAGAAGAAAGCAACAACCATGATTCAATAATATTAACACTTAAGATTATGAAGTCAAGAAAAAAGTCACAGAATTTTCAGCACCCAAAGAAAGATAGGGGGGTTTATTAGGAGAGAAGAGCCAAACCTGACAAGGTCAGCGATGACGGAGAGTTTTCTAGTCACTGGGTTATCATTTATCAAGGAAAAGGATTTATACAAACCGAACCCAGAACATTTTAGGGTTTTATCCAATGACGATACTACCCTTCTTCTGCCTTTTGAAATCACCTTTCTACTCGCCTCTTTTTTATTTTTTTTTTCTTTTTCTTTGTTTCACTCTTACAAATCATGGGTTCTTTGAGTAGAGAAATTACTTTGTCATGGCAAAAGGGTAAGTGTACCATTTGAAGATTTTCTCTAATTTATAATTTTATAAAATACATACGAGTTCATTATTTTCATGCAAGTACTTTACAGTACATTGGCCATTGAGAAAATTTTAACATTCGGACTAGATCACAATGTCATTGCAGCTCTAAGCAAGGGAAACCCGTGCCACTTTCTCTTCTAGTTTCTTTGAACCAACTTTTGATGCACCTACTGTATGGCTAACTAATTATACAATATACAGCAATGCAAAGAATTTTTGTCTAGAGCTGCAAACTATTGCACCCTGTTACAGTTAAGAAATTGATTCCGTTGAATCTCAGGTACCTTCTTCTGTAGGTGCTCTGAAGGTGCACTCAAGCAGAAAATGAATTCAATATTCGACCTGAAATGGAATACAGAAAGGCAATTCAGGACTATGGTTTTTTGTAACTAAATGTGGGAAGCAAATACTGGGTAAACTAAACATCAAAAAGATGAGAAAACTAATTTACAAATTCTTTGGCAATTAATGTACAAAGTTTTATGAGGATAAGCATGATTTGTACATAATATTGATTCAACAAAAGTAATTTCAAAAGGCATGTTTTGGTTGCTGAATTATTTTGGCATCTACCTACAAAATCCTCAAATAACAAGAGAATATCAAAGAGTGGTATGCCGGATAAGCACCAGTCAAACCCTTAAGTTTTAGAATATTTCTACTGGAGTGCTCAGATGCCAGTAAGTCAATGTACCAAATTAGTGTGTTGGGTGATGTCAGTTGATCCTATACGTGATATAGACAGTTCAGGCAGGGGGCAGTGGACGCCGACAAGTTGGACACTCCATCTTTATATCCATCCACCTTTGTAAACAACCCGAATGAAAGAAATGGTCGCATGGTGTCACCTGCAATGAAGATAACAAACAACATCAAGCACAAGTCACGCTATCTGTTATAAACTAAATCATCCCATCACTGTACCATGCAATCATCTGAACGCTGTGTCAGATCAATTCCAGTCATGCAAATGACACAGTCTGTGGTGTGATTTGTATCCTGATCAGACCTTCTATGGTAGCTATATTTCTCAGGTAGAATCTGCAACACATCATAGAGAGATGATATGTCACAGTGCAATGGCATGCACAAGTTGAAGTAAAATATAAACTCACTGTAACAGTTTCTCCCAAATCTAAAATTAAGAATAGGACTTCAAAGTTTATTATCATATTCATACAGCCATTGTGATTTCATTTCATCCAAAAGGGCAGAAAAGCAAGTTTACAATCTCAACCCATGTACCGTCATAAAAAGAATGTCATGGCGCTCAAAGCTGACATAGAGTAACAATCTCATAATATCATTAGCAACATAAGATTGGGTGTTTGAAATGATCTTAACAATAGGGTGAAAGACCTTCACCATTCCTATAATTTTCCGTTAAAAACAAACAATTTATCAGTATCAAAGCTTATTAAGATTTATTTAGTGAAATACTCTATACAATCATTAAAGTATAATTAAACAAAAATCAATTAGCTAATATTCAAATGCAACAAATACGTAATATAGTTTAATTGACTTGTTCCTTATTCTCCAAAAGAAAAAAAAAATAAACCTGCTCCTTGCTTGGGAAAATCATCATCACGCATTCTCAAGACAATAAACAGATAGGTGTCATTAAGTTTGATCGCTTGTGTGTGTCATTGTGGAATCTAAATGGACTTGAAAAAGAAAAAGAATTTTGAGGGAGATATAAATCAATAAATTGTCAAAGTTGCACCGCACCTGACGAGGAATGAACCATCGAGAGCCAAGATAATGCTGGAGAAGAAGAATTGAGGCTTGCAGTCCAAGAAAAAAACTCAAGCATATACACCAACTCTTGTCAGGCTCAATGCGCATGAAGTTGTTAGGGCACCCAAATATGTATAACGGGATTGCTAGCCGAGTAACAGTCATGCCTATGATATAATGAGGGTGCAAGGGTTTTCTTGAATCACGGATGACATTGGTGATTATTTGAGGTATCCAAAAGGAGTACATAAGGAGAAGAATAGGTCTCAGGAAGTTATGGAACTCGTACATGACCAGAATGCCTCCCAGAAGAATTCCATCTGCAAATGGTAATAGATTTACATAAAGCCTGACATTTGTAACAAGAAATCATAAAATTTAATCACTTCAATTTACAGATAAATAAAATGAAAATCTGGGGGAACAGATCATAGACCAAAGTATTATTGATATTTAGAGGACAGTATCCGTCATGCAATACTCAAAACTAATGAAACTGGATATCTGAAGGAATACTGTCTCCACCCTGAAGTACCCAAGATTAAGGATGATAGCCAAGTTATTAGGTCACACCCTAGACCCTGCCATGACTAGGAAACAGATGGGAGACAGTCAAGTTGCCAAGGCAGGATATATTGCAACTAGCAGAGCTGGTGTTCTACAGTGGTCTAAATTAGCACAGGAGGAATGAGAATTAGCTGGGTTTTGGGGGCCACTTTACACCACAGTTCACAAGTAGCTGACATGGCCGAGGGCTCGAATTCTGCATGACCATATTATCCTCCAGTATGTTTTGGCTGAAGATTTTCTTACATATTCTACCAGGTTATCTAGCAGCTTTAAAATATATGAAAACATCCATCTTCAGCATTAGTTAGCTGAAACCAAAAGTTAAAAAAATAAAAAATAAAAAAAAAGGACATAATATCTATTAATTGCCGGATCACTTTATTCTTGTCCAGTAATTATCCTTGAGAATAAAGAGATATTAACTTTCATAAGTTCAATATGAATGGATCTATAAAATTAAAGTGTATTTGAGACACGAATTGATGAAGTGGCATAAAACTGAAAAAGTACTTGCATATATAAGTCAATGATGAAGTGGCAAAATAGTACTTACAGAAACGGCTATATAAAACTGAAAGCTCACGCCTCATTGTCTCCCACCCTTCTCCACTATTTGTAGGCCTACTTGCTTTCCATATAGCAAGAAGATATCTCATCTCGAATATTGAGAAGACGACAAACTTGAAAAATGCAGCAGTTGCAAAAGCATTAAATAAGGATTCTGTACGCACAAGAAATAAGACAAATAGTGAGAAACGACAAGTGAAGTATCCTCAAATGCAATACAATTTACATGTGAAGAGCAGAAGACAGACTTTGTTAATCTTAAATTCAATACTCCTTATCAATGATCTGAACCGCAACCAAGTACTTTAGATGGTTACAATAACAGTAACTGAAGCTTTTCCAGCATCTATTATTATATACATTGATCAACAGTATATTCCTAACAACTATTTCACAACTTCTAATATTAGAAACATACAAGCAATTTTGGTAGTGCATTCTCAAAAAAAAGCAATGTGGTAGTGACAAATAAAAAACGTACCAACAAGTATTCCTGCTGTCAAGTGTAGAAGGCAAAGATAAGCATCCATGATAGCCTGTTGGCCAATCATTAGAATTGAAACTTTGGCTGCCCCCTGAAAAGGCAACCACAATTAATTCCTCCGAATAAAAGCAAAAGGAACTGAATGACGATTGACACACAGCTAAAATTCCTTGGTTTCCTAAAAGGTTTGGACAAATTTCTTACCGACTGAGTGTTGCTATGTTCCATTTGCCGAATTAAGAGAAGAACTTGTAGGAAGGAGATCTGAGGAAATACATTAAGGAAGTACTCTCCGACAGTGGGAATAAAATCAACATTTGAAACCATGCAAGACTGAAGCAAAAATATAAAATATAGGATACAAAGGTGACCATCAAGGTATAGTTAACTGCTTTACTATAGTACACCTCCACGTTGATAGAAGTAGCATTTAAAATCAAGGGTGAGAGGCAATCCCCATCATCATCCACTGCAGGACTCTCCATCAAACCTTCTATTTGGTAACGATCGCGATCTCCATCTAATAATGGTAACCGATTTATAATAAGAGAAGGAAGTTCAAAATAAATCACAATCAAATGTTAGAATTTTGACCTCAGACCTGCACAAGCCCCTTAATGCTTGAAACTTGATTATTTATTCATTGATAAAATTAATAAAGAGAGAATAAATGTAGAAAACACTTGATATGATGACGTCTGCATATAAACATGACACTTGCACAAAGTCTTATTACAAGTGAATGGAAATTTCATTTTTATGTTGAACTATATCCATACATTCCAGAATGTCACTTTTTTGTTTTTATGCATAACCATTCAACTGAGAATATAGCTTTTTATACTTATGCAACTACTAATCTACATTTTTCACTTAACCATCTCTGACCTTTAATAAATAGAAACAGAAAGGTGATGAAAGAGAGATATGAAAAGAGGAAGAGAGCTTTCCATAAACCCGGAGGTGAAACGAGAATTTACGGCATCCTATTAATATTTGGTAAAAGTATAGTAAACCTACACAGATAATGGCAGATACAAATTACCCTACACAGTTATAGCATAGTGTCATTCTCCTCTCTTCTTGGCATTCATCATCTCTCTTCTCATCTTCCTCTTCTTTTTCGTTCTTTAGTTAAAAAGAAAAAGTTTTTGGAGAAGAATCTAAAATTCTAACATGTCAAGGAAGCAAATAAAAGGAAAGAAAGAATCCATACGCTGAGAAAACTCAAATACCATTATGGGCGGATGATACACGTGAAATTTGGCCTGCAATTTCTATATTACAATGTTTCTCCATTTCATAAATTGGCGCTGCAGCAAGAGAACATAAATAAATTATAAGCATTACAAAAGAAATATGAAAACTAATAGTGAAGTGGGAGAAATTACAATGCTTTTTCCTCCATAGCTTATCTCGTGGAGATTCTTGAAAAACATGAGAAGAGAAAGCTCCAAGCTGTTCGAAGAAGGATACATTTATCATATTAGCACAAGAGACCAATCCCTAAACTATTATGGAAACCAAAGCCCATAAAAGATTCCAAAACCAAACTTCTTATTTAATTTTGAAAACTCTACTCTGCCTCTCCAGCTAAAAATAAACTAAATGTTCCCAGCATGCGTACCTCCCTGTCAGCAAACCCCTTTCCCACCCTCTAAAATTGTTTTATGTTTTGAAAGAACATCACTAGTGGCTCGAATGACCCAACTCAAACCATTCTGTCTAATCACTTCCTCACAGATAATGTGCAACTGCACAGTAAATCAAATGACGAATTGGAGATTATAATAATAGTCATTTCTAGCACCTTTTTGGATAGCTAATTTTCTCCCAGATTTTCAGCTCAGTTTTTCAAAACATTATATATTTACACAATAAGTGAGTAAAATGTTTAGCAGTTTCTGTGAACTATTGCATGTTTTCTATCGTGCAACCTGGCCTAAAAAACTAACTTTGATACCTCCAAAATTTTCATATCTGTTTCAGGCACAAAGTTAAATTGAAGCATAATGTACTGTCTATCGCCACCTTCTGGCACTCCAGATTAAAATCAAATATTAAAAACAAATAAGATGTGCAATATAAAAGCACAATAAAGACAACAGATAGAGAAACAAATGATACCATATGATACGGGTTCGACAAAATATAATCTTCCTCTTGGCTCGAGTCTCCCTCTTTTCCACTGCAGAATGATAGGGCACTTAAGTATAAGTATGTGTTATTCTTAAATGGAAACGAGGAGAAAATGATAAGATCAACAAAAAGGAGAAAAACAACAACCAAATGTGAGGGAAATCACCTATTAGCTACCATTCGAAGCTGTCTAAATGGCCATATAAATACACCTTCCACTCTAATTTGGACACCCCCCTCATTGTGTTCATTGTCAAATACATCATGGAAGATAATCACACCCTGTTGTCAGCAAAATGAAGAAATAGAAATTTATGGATGAACTGATAGAAGTATGATAATAACTTGGGAAACTCATGGTTAATTAAATATTTGAATATTTCATAGATGACAAATAGTAAAACAAAGAAAAAAACAGGAAGAGTGCTAGAACAACATATGAACTAGAAGATGCATAAAATCGCAAAAGGCTGAGATGTTGTATGGAAAATTATTGTCCAACAATCCTATTGCTTCTACCCCAGAGCATGTCTCTAAATTAAACCTCAATTTATTTTCCTTATGATCAGGCAATTAAGTCTACAAAAAGCTCACAAATGAAAAGGCCTGTATCGCTAAATCAACTGCTACTAGTACAGTGGGAATACTTGACAGCTGAATTCATGGAGCAAATGTCCCATCAGGCGAAAATTTACCATGGTATAAAAATCTACAGGACCCCAGGTTTATGTCATTAGTATACATTTCTATTAATAAAGAAATTCCTTTGATTGCCTATAAACAAGACTAAAATGCCAGGTGCATTATGAATTTTCTGAGAGTGGTGAGTTTTGGTCTGATATGTGATTGTTTTGTGTGTATAAATGGTGTGCATTCAAGGAATCAAAAGTCAGATGTTTTTAACAGATGCAGATTTTACTTTTGTATCAGTTAGTCAGATGTGTGTTATTTTTACACAATGTACGCCCGTTATTTTTACACAATGTGATTGTTTTGTGTGTATAAAGGGTTCAAACTGCTCACCTGCACATAATGTACGCCCGTTATTTTTGTTTGTGTGCTCACTAATTCGATGATAGAATTGCCACTGGATTTCCTAAATTCCGGAAACCTGGAAGAGCTGTTTGCAGAATCAGGAAACTTCCAAGTCCCTGCAACTCACACAACATCATTTTATGTATTCAATCAGATCAAGTACCCACATCTGTCCAATGAATCAATATTAAATTGAAAGTTTACTTTCAGACTACCACATGTAGCGTCTTACTGAGTACTTAAATCTGTGCTTGGATATATTGTCAACAATGAAAAAAGTGTGCACTTGTTTAGGAAACAAAAGAACAAACGCACATCTTAGAAAAATTTGGTGCAAGATTAATTTCTTAGGCGCATAATAGTTAGTATTTTTATTATCTTTTCAACCAAAGTAAACTTATAATAAAACTGCAAATAATCCAGAAATATAAACATAACTTCATTTCTCCACGAAAACCCTATACTGTGGTAGCAGATCAATAAAAAAGTCAATTACTCATCCTAACATGTGTAAGGCAAGAAGTTTCCTACTTCAGGATTCATAAAAGGCCAACACCCATATCCCTCACAATCCCCAACCTTTTCTCTTGTTTAGAAGCCACACCGGCACTTTCCTCTTATAGTTTCACTGCAGCATCCCCTCCCCCTTTTTTTTATTGCAGAGCCTTTGACTAGTACTGGTAGAGCTTACACATTCCGCTAAATTATACAACTTCATAATTTTGAGCAACTACTCCAGCAGAAGTTTCAAAACACACAATTCTAAGAATATCATATGAACCAGTTACCAATCCACAACTTATGAACAGGAAACATGGCCACAAGTTACAAACCTCTATAAGTTCCTGTTATGTTCCACGTAGAAAATGGTCCCAACTCACTGTCATCTTTTTTTACAAAAAGCCACTGCAAAGAAATATAAATGAGGAGTTTAGTAGGCTTATTCAGCCTCCAACAATCTTATTTTTGTATTTAACAAACAAGATTGTGCACTTCATAGGAAATAGTCAACTGAAATACAAAGCTAATTGCCAATATCTGCATGCAGCAATACACTATAATTGACATGATTAATGATGTACACGCAACAGTAAATGACTAAATAAGCACAAAAGTAGTATAATCTTTTTCATTAGTCTTCCTGTGGTTTAATTAAAATTATAATTTGTCTTTACAGGAGAGAAAGGTTTTTATTACAACAGATGAACTATAGGAGCGGAGGAGTTCAGAACGTAGTGCTGATAAGATATCTATAAAGACCATAGAGAAATTAGCTCACACACTGCACAAGACACAAGCCGACTTCACAGTAGCAACATATTCATCATAATCTAAGTGAATAATCCCGAACTGATGGCAATAAAGCAGACCAAAATTGCATCCGATCACAAGCTCTCCACACCTATCCCCTCGAACCCCCAAGTTTCTTCTGTTAAAACCAAAAGCTTTGACAAATGCCAAAGTCTTAAACAATACAGATGAAAGTACAAATGCCACAAATTGAGAGAGCCAGGAGTAAGCAGAATCAGAGTATGTTTCCTTCGGAAAAGAAAACTCATGCCCTATCCCTTTGGCGAGGAAACATGAATATCAAACTCTTGGCATTGGAGCTAGAAACCCCCGAAAATTCACTAACTCGGGTCGGTAGTAACAACTGAACTAATCTTGAATAAGCCTAAATGATCAAACATGACCTTGATTAGGTTTATAGTAGCACCCTAACTACACCTCACTCTGCTGACTTAAACTTGCCATTATCATCCAAAATACAAGCACCAGTTCTTACAACTTAGCATTTCAAATCCGCATTTCGACAATCTTGAATTCATATAATTAAATAAAAAAACAAACCAAAAGCTGAGCAGTTGAAAGTGGAAAACGAACCTCATCGCCCCAGGAGCGAGCTCTTTCCCTCAACGGTCTGAGCGCCGTCACCCGCGGCGGAGAAAGCAGCAGAGCAGCACAGATTAACCAGTAGAGAAACCTCAACAACCCTAATTTTCTGAGATTGCCCATATCAAAATTCAACTGCGAATGTGGACTCGTCTTTGGGAATTAAATCCAAAGCCCATTAGAGTAGAGAGAGAGAGAGAGAGAGAGAGGGTTGCTTGAATTAGGGAGGGAGTACCAGCCGATCAAACCAAGAAAGTGAAAGCTGAGCGACTATTTGACTTCCTAAGCAACACCACAAGAGAAGAGGGGGAGGTCTTTTTGGGTTAATAATATAATAAATATAGCAACTAATTAAGTATACTAGATTATTAGAGAAGGTTTGGGTTTTATAGAAGCTGTGGTGGTGGTAGTGGTGGTAGTGGTGGTTGACAAGTCCACTGGTTTTGTTGCTTCTGTCCTCTCCTCTCTGCTCTTTGGTTTTCTGGTAAATGCAGGTCACACTGCCAAGCCTTATTTGTTTTACGCGCTTTTCACTCAACCTCCAATACACAATTATTAACTTTCTACTTTTACTTTTTCCTCTCTTTTTTTACTAGAAATGAAAGTAAGAAATACAATAATTTTAAGAAAAAAAATAAACCCATAAATGATTAAAAAAATAAAAATTAATTCTTATATACTCGGAGTTTTGATACTCAGCCTAATACCAACATATATCCATCATTAACTATGAATGACAGATAAGAGTCATGATACTGCTAATGCGTTTGAATACTTGTACTCTAAATATGTAAGATGTTGCATAAAAAAACTTCGATAAATTAATTAGACTGTCTTCACCCAAAGTTTCATTGATAATGCATTTAGTGAGTACATTGTTGGAGAAACATATATTGTGACTCAAAGAAGACCACTCCCATAAAAAATTGAAGATCACATATATCGTACGTGTAGATGTTTACCTAGAGTCTATGCTGCCAAATTTCCCCCTATTTGTATTTTGAATCAAATGTCAAATGACTTTCAATTTATCAAGATAAAGTATAAAATAAGGCCAGAGCAACCATTACATATCATTTCGCAGTCATCTACATACTTGACAAGAAGTTGTGAGGACAAAAACTCACAATGGTACCTAGGATAGAACAACTCATTAATCATATTCATGCTCATATGTCTAGTAGGCTCGCAAAAAGCATAGACTCGCTCCTACTAACAACCAAAAACAATAGCATTTAGAAAGAAAATTCTATTTATAGATATACATAGGCTTTAGCTAATCCCAAACGACGAACCATCAAATGTTACATACATTTAATTTATTTGCCGATGAAAAATGAAGTAAGAATGAAAGCTTTAGGGTAGGCCTCATCATTAAGCCCGCGGATCAAGTGGGCCGATGGAGGCCCGCAAGCCTGATGGGCTTCAAACCCGACCCGGCCCGTCTAAAAGCCCGCTTAAGCCCGGCCCGGTGGGTAGAGGGCCGGGCTTAGTTTAGGGGTCAGAAACTCCGCCCGGCCCGTTAAGAACCCGTCAAGCCCGCTCCATCAAAAGCCCGTTAAAATTCCTAGCCCGGGTCTCTACGGGTTATCACACGAAAACGCTATTACGTACCTTTAGATGACTTTGTTTCGTCGACTCTTCTAAACATTAAACTCTCAAATAGATGAGACGTAATCAACCATGTAAAAATTTGGGAACGTTTACCTCCCAATACTATGGCTCCCCATAGAGAGAGATAAGTTTAAATAAGGTTGACCGCATCGATCGGGGATCTAAGTTTGTCGGATTTAAGTGATTTTTTTACCTTCACCGTATTTCATCATAACAATCAAATTCTATTTCATAGTGTTTTTCAAAATTTAACTTCTAGTATATAGTTGTTTCAAAAAGTTGTACACTTGAGTATAATCTTCTAATCAGTAAGCATGTTGTCATTATAATGGCTAAATTCACAAAATAAAAATTTTGACCGTCTGATGTGATCATTATAGTTAAATATGAGTATAGTAGAAAAATCAACTCGTTTCGTGAACGTTCGATGCTCGTTCGAAACGGTCAACCATATTTTCATAAAACTTATCACACGAAAACGCTATTATGTACATTTAGATGACCTTATTTCATCGACTCTTCCAAACATTAAACTCTCAAATATATGAGACGTAATCAGCCATATAAAAATTTGGGAATGTTTATCTCCCGATACTATGGCGCCCCATAGAGAAAGATAAGTTTAAATAAGGTTGACCGCATCGATCGGGGCTTTAACTTTGTCGTATTTAAGTGATTTTTTTTACCATCACCGTATTTCATCATAATGATCAAATGCTATCTCATAGCATTTTTCAAAATTTGACTTCTTTTATATAGTTGTTTTGAAAAGTTGTACACTTGAGTATAATCTACTAGTGAAGTTATACCGCATTAGTAAGCATGTTGTCATTATAATGGCTAAATTCACAAAATGAAAATTTTGACCGTCTGATGTGATCGTTATAGTTAAATATGAGTAGAGGAGAAAAATCAACTCGTTTCGTGAACGTTCGATGCTCGATCGAAACGGTCAACCATATTTTCATAAAATTTATTACACGAAAACGCTATTACGTACCTTTAGATGACTTTATTTCGTCGACTATTCCAAACATTAAACTCTCAAATAAATGAGACGTAATAAGCCATGTAAAAATTTGGGAACGTTTATCTCCCGATACTTTGGCTCTCCATAGAGAGATATAAGTTTAAATAAGGTTGACCGCATCGATCGGGGTCCTAACTTTGTCGGATTTAAGTGATTTTTTTACCATCACCGTATTTTATCATAACGATCAAATTTTATTTCATACATTTTTCTAAATTTGACTTATTTTATATAATTGTTTCGAAAAGTTGTTCACTTGAATATAATCTTCTAATCAAGTTATACCGCATTAGTATGCATATTGTCATTATAATGGCTAAATTCATAAAATGAAAATTTCATAAGCCACATATTTCTAGGGTATATTTACAATAGAAAATCAATTTAAATTCAGAGTTTGGAGTTTTGCGTTTAGAGTTTATATTGTAAGGGCAAACTGGACTTTCTTTACACACATATTGTATTTATTATGATTGTGTTGACAGTAGCGATAGAGAGGCTACACAGGCCCCCAAACCCGCAGCCAGCACTCCTGGACCCGGCCCAAGGCCCGGGGCCAGAGTATGAACACCTGCACCCGCTCCCGGACATGTCTTACCTGTGACCTGGGCCCGGGTCGGCAGCTCCCCAAATAGGGGCCGAAACAGTACAGTACTATGGGCAGAAGGGGGGCTAGTCCCACATCGAAGGGTGAGGCCAGTCCTCACACCCGACGACCTATATATGAGTCTCAACTACCCTCATTAATAGGTAATAAATACTTCAACTACTCATTCCCGCTTAAGTTATCAGTTTATTCAAACTATATTGACTTAGGCATCAGAGCGGAATAGACCGGCCCCGCCCGGTATTCCCTTAGTTAGCAGGGTTTGCAGGCAGGAATCACACTAAGATCCACCAGTATCTATGAGTCTACGGATTCAGACAGAAACAATTGGCGCCGTCTGTGGGAAGAGTACAAAAAGTTTGTGTTGTCGTACGAGCGAGAACGAAA
This sequence comes from Potentilla sterilis, assembly GCA_963682095.1. Lineage (NCBI taxonomy): Eukaryota > Viridiplantae > Streptophyta > Magnoliopsida > Rosales > Rosaceae > Potentilla > Potentilla sterilis. The sequence goes on from OY821754.1 coordinate 27,631,653, forward strand.
TCGATCAGTCTACGGATCGCCAAAAAAAAAAAACACATGTCTGGAAGCACAGGAGAAAGGAAGGAAGGAAATCCAGGGGACCGGTGGGTTCTGGAGCTGGTGCTGGTCCAAATCCTGGGGGCAGGACAGGGGCAGCCCACTAGAGGGGCCAGTCAGACCGCTGCCGCTAGCCGGGATCAGGACGGAACCATAGACGCATACGACATGGTTGCACGCGGGAAGGACCCGGAAGAAGCCCACCAATTCTTGACCCTGGAACCCGCTCCGGCATCCCCCGAGGCCCCGAACCGAGGGGAAGATCAGCTGTCCAGCAGCGACAGCCCGGACGATGTCTCCATTCCCGGTCAGTACGATATGGCGGGAGAAATAGAAGAGATGCGAGCGGAAGTAAACCACTTGCGGGCAGAGAGCGATCAGGACAAGGTGGAGGCCACCACCAGGTATCAAGACATGGAAGCGGTCAATGCCGCACTAGTGGTGGCCTTGGAAAGAGGCCAGGAGCACAATACTTCTCTGGCGAAATCATTCGCACCGCCCACAAAAGAGCCTCCCCACCAGGAGGTGGGCCAGTCATCGGGAGGAGAGAGGGACACCGGCGTGGAGGGAGACGTGTTCCCGGCGGCCGCGACACCACCAAAGATCGTCCCAGCTCCTCGGAGGACTAGCGGCTCGTTCGAGGAAGATACCACCACCTCGACCGCACGGGCACTACATATACTATCTGACTCGGTGTCAGAGATGAAGGCCCAGATGGAGGCCAACGAGAGAAAGGCTGTGAGACCGCCGGAGAGCGCACAATTCAATGAACGACCCAGACCCTTGTCACTCTGGGTACTGGAATCCGGAAGAGCGGACACCCAAAAGTCGCTAAAACTGACATACTCCGGGGCCGGCTGCCCATACCAACACCTGGACAGCTTCCGATCCCAAACGTGTGCTAAAGGCTACTCCGACGCCGTTTGCTGCAACATATTCCAGGAGGCCCTGTCCGGGGAGGCACTTAACTGGTTCTACAAGTTGCCAGCGAATTCTATAGAGGCATTCGAACAACTGACCGACATGTTCGTGGGCCGGTTCATATTACAGATCGAGGGGGCTCGGACCTCGACAGTTCTTTTCAACTGCAGGCAGGCAGACGGCGAAGAGCTCAGAGCTTTCGTCAACCGTTGGCAGACGGCCACTGCCGGGGTCAGAGACTTGGACAAGGGGATTGCTGAATCGGCCTTCAAGCAAGGTCTCCGGCCTGGAAAATTCTCGTACGCTGTGCGGGTGAAGACCCCGCAGGGTTACGATGAGCTAATGACGATGGCCATTAGGCACGCCCAGGCGGACCACAAAACTTATGGATCTCGCCAACACAAGAGAAGGCAGGAGGAACATGACTCCGCCCGGCAGGCCACAAGAAACTAGCAGCAGGGCTACGACCGATGAGCAGCATCCGACAGGAAGCCAAGGAGCTGGCCGAACCAGCAGCGCCGGAGGGACACTCTTGACACCCCCCAGCGAGGTGGCAAGCCTCCGCCCTACCAACAAACCCGCCCCCTCACAATAATGCCAGCGAGACGACAAGAGGTATTCTCCACCTTAACAGCTTCCTACGAGGACATCCTATATGAGAACGGGAACAACATCCCCCCTCCACCAAAAAGAAAGCACCCAATGGGGAACCTGACCAGGGTGCTGACCGGTAAGTACTTCTCCTACCAAGATGAAGCCACGCATCACACAGACGACTGCCTTGCCTTGAAAACCACGATTGAGGGCCTAGTCCACCGCGGCGACTTACAGTGGTATCAAGGGTAACCCGGACAGAGAGGACCGCGCGGAGTTGGGACGCCTATCCCGCAACACCAACGCTCACACGACCGGTCGAAATCTTACACCCGTATAGAAGCTCAACGGTCCAACAACCTATCAGCCCGAGTAAAGTGCTAGTTTTTCCTCCCTTCTAAACACAACTAGCTAGGCATCCCAACCAGTTTGGCAGGTGTAATTTCAGTAGTTATCTATTCCAACTTTAGTTTCAACCAAGTACAGAGTGCAATCCAGCTAAACCAGGCAAGTTGAAAAAGGCATAACACAAGCTCAGGCAAAATGTCCATTCATTGTAATTCAGGGCAGCATTTACAAAAAAAAGAAGAGAAAACAAAAAGGGAAGGCAGGAGTATACAAATTATGGATCTTGCTAGGGCGCTTCCCCTCTTCAGCAAGAGATCCTTCACCAGCGATTTCACCAGCGGCATTTTCGACAGCGGGGTCCTCACCGACCGGCTCGGTACCACCCTCCAGACCCTCCTCTTCGTCCGCCTGCGGCAGTGGCAACTTTGAGACGTCAAGATAGCCCTTACTCTTTCAGTCGTCATAAGCATCGCCTATCCCCGCCTCGCGGGCCTGGACCAGTAGATCAAGAAGCTCAGCGCTTTCCTAATACTTCTTCACTGCTCGCTGGTACACCTCCGGGTCATTTTCATCGACCGCCCCGCCGGCAGAGGCGGATACCGTCGCCATCTCCCGCTGGAGCTCCTCGACCTTGGTCTCCAGCTCGGCCCTCTCCTCCTCCAGACCTTTCTTCTCCTCTTCAAGAGCCTCAACCTGGGCCTCCAGCTTGGCAACTTGCTTCCTGGCCCTCTCCTACAAGCGGGCCTTCTCCCGTTGGAGCTTGGATTTCTCCAACTCCAAGAGGTCTCGGGCGTTCGTCAACGCCGCCACCTGCTTCTTCAGCTCCGGCAGGTCTTCACTTGCATTCGACTGATACAAGTGGTACAACAACTATAGTTTAACAGGCACCGGTTATAAAGCAACATAGTACGAAATAATGTTGAACGAATTCCAGTGGAAAACTATCCTTACCTGGAGGGCCACCTCCTTGGTCTTCAGCCGGTTCTCTTCTGGTCGCCCTCCCGGAGCCACAATATTCTCCAGCTCCATCCCCTGCACATCCGTGAGCAGCCTCAGGGCGAAAGAGTCACCCGGGCCCGCCACAGGACCCTTCTCCACCCTCGATGCTTCTGTGCCGGCAGCAGCAGAGCTAGAGGCAGCAAGAACATTGCCTTGGGCGGTAGTGGGGGTACTACGCGTCAGCTTCAGCCGCTTGGCCAACCTATCACCAACTGTTTCTGCCTAAACCCGGGGGTCTAGTAGATACTTGATGAATCCAACTCGATCTCCTGCAATCCTGCTTACTAAGGGGAATACCGGGCGGGCCGGCCTTCACCTCTCCGATGCCTAAGTTAGTATAGTTGGAATGTATGTAACTAAGGCACGTATGTAAGTAGGGAGAGAGACAAGTTACCTCATAAAGAAGGTAGTTGGGGCCCATATATAGGTGGTTGGGGGCAAGGGCTGGCCTTACTCTTCGATGTGGGACTGGTTCCCTTCTGTTTATACTTTCTGGTGCCTTCTTAGGCAGGCTGGCGCCCCCGGCCCCTGGGTCCCTGGAGGCAGGACAGAGTGCCAGGCCCCGAGGCCGGGTGCTGGTGATCCGGTCCCGACCCTTGGGCCGGGCCCTGGTGCCTTTGCTGCGGGTCTGTGGGCCTGCTATAGCCTCTCTGGCTACTGTCAACAAGTCCCCCAAGTTCCCGGTCAAGTGCAATCTTGAATGAGGACTTAAATCTGTCTTGCTCTTGTCCCGCAGACCCGCGGGGTTACCAACCTATCGGTGCCCAGTCCCCCAAGTCCGCGTTAAAGATTGGGCGTGACCGAGGTGAGTACCTGTTACCGATGGGAAGCAATAGTTTATAAGCACACTTGCAATATAAGCAGTAATATGGCTAAGTGTTGTGGTGTTATGAGCATGGAGCCAAGATGATAATGATGATGCCATGATGTTATGATGCCATGATGTTATGATGCCATGATGCCATGCAACAGATGTGTGCATGGAATGACAATGAGGCGTTGAAATCCGCCATGCAAGAGATTTGTGCATGGGATGACAATGAGGCGTTGAAATCTGCCATGCAAGGAATGTGCACGGAATTTTGGCCGGGCACTCTGCCCTCTCGGTACGAAGCGGAGCTTCACTGGGCCTCAACTGGGCGATCTGCCGAATCAAAGAGGAGCGGAGTTCACTGAGCCTCTACCGGGCGATCTGCCAAGACGGGATTAGTTTCATTGCTAGGCTGCAGGGAGATTACCCTGGTGTTGCGGCCTTTTTGAAGCACCGGCGAACACTTGCTAGTTCTTCTCAGCTTGTATTGAATAAGCGTTGAGGTAAGGGGTGGCATTGAGGTGACAAAGCTCGCCATGTAGCCCCATGTTTGATCGCCTTTCAATGCGATGCACGGTTTTTATCCTGCTGGACAAGCGTGCATGGGTTAGATGCAGACTCACCCGGGTGTATAAAGCCCGCCGGTCGAATATTCTCGACCGGTGTCAGCCATGGTATTGGGCGGAACTTGACCGGTGCCCGGACATCATGCCATCTCCGGACGAGTCCCCCAGTGAAGTGCCATGGGGCCAGGTGCATTATGTTCCTGGTAGGGGGGTGGCGTTGAGGTGACAAAGCTCGCCCTGCGTCCCCCTGTTGCCGCAGCTAGTGCGATGCAGGGTTTTTATCCTGCTGGACAAGCGTGCATGGGTTAGATGCAAACTCACCCGGGTGTATAAAGCCCAAGCCGGTCGAATGTTCTCATGACCGGGGTCAGCCATGGTACTGGGCGGAACTCGACCGGTGCCCGGACATCATGCCATCTCCGGACGAGTCCCCCAGTGAAGTGCCATGGAGCCGGGTGGAGCCTATTCCCGGAATATGTTCTGGAGCCGGTTGAATGCGTCGTAACCGGTGGGCGGAACTCGACCGGGCGTCCTGCCATATCGAGACGAGTCCCCCAAAAGAGATGCGACTGGACAGACCTCGCCCGTTGTCCGGACGCAATGCCATATCCGGACGAGGTCTCCAGTAATATGCGATGAAGAAGCCATGCAACCGGTTGAATGATCATAACCGCGAACTGCCGTGGTGCCGGGCGGGACTCGACCGGGCGTCCAGCCATAGCGAGACGAGGCTTCATACCCGGATGGGTGCTCTCCAAGCGGTTGGATGATCATAACCGCGAGAGAGGTCTTCGAGAAATGCAGCGAAGAAGCCATGCAGCCGGTTGGAATCTGGGGAAGTGGGAGGGCCTGACTCCTTGATTCCCGCTCCTACCTTCCTGTCGCCAGCGTGTGGGACAAGTGGCTGGCATGCATTTAAGGAGGAAGTCCATCAGTCCCGTCAGTTATGATGGCATGGGGAGGTTACCAATGCTGGGACACGTGCCAGCGCGGGGCGGTCTTGAGATGTAGGGCCTGGATTCGCAGGCTTTTGAGTTGCTCTGATTACTTGTTTTTGGAGGGATTTCGATTACCTAGGGCACTGGTCCCCTCTATAAAAAGGCCTCTTCTGCTCTTCTTTCTGTTGTTACTTCTTGCTTTGGAGAAACTAAGAGAAAGAGAGAAATCCGGTGAGCACTCTGAGCCCTTCTTGCCCTACGAGATCTGCTTTCTTGAACGCTCCCTACCATTGCGCACTGCTTTCCCAGGGCCGATTGTCCTCGGTTGAGCATACTAATCGGTAAGTTTGTTTGATTTCTTTGCCCCGGCGTTATTCTTGTTTTTGTCTTTGCTGTTTTGCGGCGGGGGGGGGGGGAATCTCTGCCGCTGACGGAACTGCTTTGCGGCGAACTTGGGGAGAGGCCGTAGAAGACGTTGTTGTAGCCTGTTGCTGACGAGCACTAGGGTTTTGTGTTCTTCCCCTAGGTTAAGATGTCGTCCTCAGGTTCTGACCGGGCTTCCGAATTGGCTGCCAGAGGTCCCCTCATTGACGATGCGCAGAGGCTGGATAACTGGCTCAGTTCGGAATCTCCGGCGACCGAAGCCGCTGACTGCTCCGGGAGCAGGGTTTTGACTCCGTCCCCTTCTTCGTCTTCCGGGGATGAATCCTCGGAGACTGAAATACCGCACGGGGTGCGTCTTGCGGATGCTTCGGTTGCGAGCTACACCATCGGCACCGGGAAGCACGCTGTGGTGTGTGATGAACCGGAGGAGAGCATGACCCCTGAAGAGATTGAGGCGCTGCGGGAAGCGTGGGGTATCCCGGATAGAGTGCTGCTACGGCCCTTGAATCCTGGAGAGTCAGCCTGCAACCCGGAAAAAGGTTGGGTTGCTGCACATCAGGATCAGTTCCGACATGGACTGTCGTTCCCGCTGCCGCATTACGTGCAGTACATGCTCAGTGCGCTGCAAGTGTCACCCGTACAGCTTCCTGGGCTCCAGTGGAGATGACTACTGAGCCTCGGCTGCTTGTATGAGTTCTCCGGGATGAACATCCCCACGGTGAACGAGTTCCGGGCCTTGTACAGGCTGTCGTACTCCCGGAAGCAGGGGTCCCGTGGTTGCCTGTCCTTCAACACCCGGAAGCCTCCACCGATTGTTACCAATATGCCTTCATGGGTAGACAACAGCTGGAGGAAGAAAGTGGTGATGGTGGGCGGGAAGTGGCAGGCGAGGAATAGGATGTACTGTGTTCCTGGGGCCTTCCAACCCATTGGCGACCAGTCGTACGAGCTGTCCGATCTGGAGCGTGAGAGGATCTCGACCATAACCGGATGCTGGGACGATCTGGAACGGAGTTCTTACAACTTCATCCGAAGAGAAGTGCTGGAATACTGCCAGCTTGGGCGGGGTCCCGGTGCGTAGGAAGCGCTTGAGCGGTGATACCTTGTGCTAGCTTTGCGAAATACTAACCGTTTGCCTTCCTTGCAGGTGCATCTTCTCGGGCGACTATCAAGCCCGAAACCACTCTCTCCATGGACGGGGAAGACCTCCTCAACCAGCTGAAGGAGAAAGCCGAGATCGTCTCACGGACGTCGGTGAACGACGGGTCCGGTCGACTTACGACTCTGGCGGAGCCGAGGGCCATGGACGTCGATGAGGATGCCTATGTCCTGAAGCGGGTGAAGACTCATCATGCCGCAGGCCTTCTGGCGCCCGGAAAGGGCAAGAGTACCGGGGGGGCCTTAAAGATTCCCGGTGGAGTGAATAGGATCCCCAACCGCCCGGTGTCTGTGCCGCGCGTGGCTCGCGCTGCCACCGTAAGCGCACGATCTTCTTCTCCGGAGGGCCGGGGAGAGAAACGGAAGGTCGGCGATGTTCCTTCCTCCGCGCTGGTGACGCTGACCGGTGGGTCGGCACGGGAGAACCTGGCCAAACGGTTCAGGATCACCAGCGGTGCGTAGACCAACGCTGCTGGGGAGAATGCTGCTGCTGCTGCTCGGCAGAGTAGCCCAGCGCCTGCGGATGCATCAAGGGGAAGCCCGGATGGTGCAATCGCTCGGCAAGTGGCGGCGGACCTGGCTGGCCTTGGCCTGGACAGACCCGGGGTTGCTGGAGCCTTGGCGGGCGGGAATCATCCAAAATGCAAGGAATCCGTCCTCCGGGTAAGTACCGCACGGTCCCACTGTACTGCTTGTAACTTGCCTTCTTTTGCTGCTTGACCAGCTCTTTGGTGTTGCGCAGTTGCTGTACAGTCTGTATGAACCGGACGTGAGCGAGGGGCTGTCGGAGCTGCAGAGACAGATAACTGCTTTATCCGAGACCCGGCAGCGCCTGGAGGTGGAGAAGTCTCGCTCGGACCGGGAGAAGGCCAGATCGGAGGAGAGGGCCAAGAAGCTGGAGGAGCAGAACCGGATCCTGGATAAGGAGAGGGCCGAACTGAAAGAGCAGAATCGGCTCCTGGAGGAGGAGAGGGCCGCACTGGAGTCCAAAGTGGACGAGCTCCAAGTGGGAGCCGCTGCTCTGCGCGCCGCCTCTGCTGCTCCGGCCGGGGAAGATGACCCGGAACTCTTCGAGCGGGTCGCTCTCAAATACCGTGAGAGCGATCAGTTCCTGGAGTTTCTGGTGAAGGCCAGGGAAGAGGGCATCTCGGATGCGTACACGGAATGGGCGGGGAAGGGATGACTAGACACTTCCCTGATGTCGACTGCTGCTGAAGGAGATATCCATGAGCAGTCGGACATCCATCAAGAGGCGGTGGAGGAGCAGCCGGGTGAAGTGATTCGCTCGGACTTGGATTCTTTTACCAACGGTGCCGAGTCTGCCCGGGCCGAAGTCCACACCGGAACTGACGTCGACGACGAGGGTTCCGCAGGAGAGGCTGGCGGATTGCCTGCCGAAGGCGGAGTCGTAGCTCCTTAGGATTTTCTTGCTCTTTTTCTTGTAATCTTTCCGGATCTGTTACTGCTTGAATATGAATATACTGGAGCCAGTGAAAATTTTCTCAAGTAGTTTGCATATATATTTGTTTTTACAGCGGTTGAACCGCGAACTATGCCAAACTAACCGCTCAGACTAGCGGGTTTCACCAGGACTGGTCATGCTCCCGGTCGGGGTCTGTCCCTCTTTTTCCCACGTACCGCTGGAGCTGGCCGTTATCAATCAACACCTGCACCGCTTGCCTGAGAGCGTGGCACTTGCTTGTTCGATGAGTAGCCTCATCATGGTACGAGCAGTACTTGCCCGTCTGCGCCGTTGTAAGTTTCCCCTTCGGGAACCTTCTCGGGGGCGGTGGGGGAATGACACTCCCGTTCTCAAGTAGGATATCCTCGTAGGATGTGGTGAGAGCGGTGAAGACTTCTTGGTTGACCGGTGGTGCTGGCATGATTGCTAGGGGGCGCTCTTGGCGGAACGGCGCTGGCTTGTGCTCATTCTGAGGCTTATCAGAATAGGACCTTTGCTGCCGCTGCGGCCAGTTTCTGTTGTTGGCGTTCCGGCTGGGCCGAGCGGTGCGGTTATCGGTCCGCTGATTGGGCTTGGCTTCCTGGGCGGGTGGGGGGTTCTCTTCCCGGGGATGGTCCTCCTGATCCTCATCCCGCTTCCTCTTCTGCAGGTGGTGCCCATAGGTCTCATGATCGGCCTGAGCATGCCTGATGGCCATAGCCATCAACTCGTCGTACCCCTGCGGGAGTTCTACCCGGACGGCGTAGGAAAACTTGCCCGCTCGGAGCCCTTGTTTAAACGCCATCTCGGCGATGCCCTTGTCCAGGTTTCGAACTCCGGCCGTAGCCGTCTGCCAGCGGTTGACAAAGGTTCTCAGCTCCTCTCCGGGGGCTTGCCTGCAATTGAAGAGGATGGTCGACGTCCGGGCTCCCTCGACTCGGAGGATGAAGCGGCCCACGAACCGGTCGGCCAACTGCTCCAACGCCTCGATCGAGTTTGCCGGAAGCTCGTAGAACCAGCCGAGTGCCTCTCCGGACAAAGTCTCCTGGAAGATGTTGCAGCAAACGGCATCGGAGTATCCCTTGGCGCAGGTTTGGGACCGGAAGCTGTCGAGATGCTGGTATGGGCAGCCGGATCCTGAGTAGGTGAGCTTGAGGGATTTCTAGTTGCCAGATCTTCCCGACTCCATGACCCGGTGCGAAAAGGGACCCATGCGCTCATTAAACCGGGCGCCCTCCATCGGCCGCGCGGCTCTTCTCTCGTTAGCCTCCATCTGGGCTTTCAAGCTCGACACGGTGTCGGCCAGCGCCTGCAGTGCTCGCGCGGTTGGCGTCTCAGCTCCATCTACTGACGAAGCGTCGGGCTGGCGGGAGGTCGTCGCGCTCTTTGGCGGGCCTGCGCCTAATGGCGACTTCTGCTGTACGGGGTCACCGGACCGACCGCCCGAAGATTGCCCTCTATCGGTGCGTTGAGGTAGGACCGGCGGGATTGCCGCCTGTGCCCCGGCCATGGCATCATTACGCTGCTGTCCCCTCTCCAGGGCGGCCACTAGGGCAGTATTCACCGCCTCCATCTCTTCGTACCGAGCGTTGGACTTAGCTCTGTCCCTGTCGCTCTCCTCTTTCAGACGACTGACCTCTGCGGCCATCGCCCGTAATTCTCCCGCCATACCGCTATGGCCGGGGCTGTACGTGAGGTCCTGGTCCGGGCTCTCAGATCGATCGCTTGAATCATCTGAGAATGTCAAGGCGAAGCCCCGTCGCTCCGGACTGTCTTCCTCTTCTGCCGGGCCTTTGCCTCGCGAGCTGTCGCGATGGGGATCCGGCACGCCGGATGGTCCCCCATGGCTCTCTCCATCCAGACCGTTGCCTCGGTCGTCGCGCGTCTCCCGCGTCTCCCGCGTGACGGCTGGGGTGGAGGTGAGCGTCTGTGCTACTGCGGGGTGCCCCCCCTCGGTGGTTCCGTTCTCTTGACTCATCTCCGATCTCTCTTTTTTTTTTTTTTTTTCTTCCCGATGGAATAATAAGAACACTGACCGATCTCTACCCGTTGGTAGAGCAACACAGCCTTTTGAACTGATTCCCACAGACGGCGCCAATTGTTTCTGCCTAAACCCGGGGGTCTAGTAGATACTTGATGAATCCAACTTGATCTCCTGCAATCCTGCTTACTAAGGGGAATACCGGGCGGGCCGGCCTTCACCTCTCCGATGCCTAAGTTAGTATAGTTGGAATGTATGTAACTAAGGCACGTATGTAAGCAAGGAGAGAGACAAGTTACCTCATAAAGAAGGTAGTTGGGGCCCATATATAGATGGTTGGGGGCAAGGGCTGGCCTTACTCTTCGATGTGGGACTGGTTCCCTTCTGTTTATACTTTCTGGTGCCTTCTTAGGCAGGCTGGCGCCCCCGGCCCCTGGGTCCTTGGAGGCAGGACAGAGTGCCAGGCCCCGAGGCCGGGTGCTGGTGATCCGATCCCGACCCTTGGGCCGGGCCCTGGTGCCTTTGCTGCGGGTCTGTGGGCCTGCTGTAGCCTCTCTGGCTACTGTCAACACCAACCGACTGGCTGGTGAAGGTTACAACCGCGGTGGCCAGCATCTCCCGGGACCTCTTCCTCCTCTCACCCAGGTCAACCTGTAAAGGAGAAGATTGGGCGCCACCTAGAGGGGACTTGGCGACTATTGACACCGGGCCTAACCGCTGCGTAATCATCGATGCACCACTCGGGGGACTTTGGCGGCCCAGCAACAGCCTTCCCCGGTCTAGAAGCCACTTGGGAACCCGAAGCGTGAGTCTTTACGCGCATTAGGGCGTAATCCTCGGCCGCAACGTCCAGCGAAACCGGTTTGTCATGTACACTCAGTCCCCCAGTTCGCGGGTCAACCGTAGATCGCGCAGCGGCGTCCCCTCTTTCCTTTAGCTTCGAGACCATATCCTGATTATCCATTAACAGCGTCTCGTCAGCTTTAATTGTCATCCTGAAAGATACACCTGCAGAACATAAGACAAGTATATTAGCCAACACCAATACGGTCAACAAGATCAGAGATACATCCTACATTCCACCACCCACCAGGACTCCCCCCCAGGTGGCATAGTTCCAGCACCTCCCGCCGGATGAAGTTGTAGGAACTCCGCTCCAGGTTCGACCAGCACCCAAAAACCCGGGCGATCCTATCTATCTCTAGTTCAGATAAGCGATACGACTGATCGCCGATTGGTTGAAAGGCAGCGGGGACCCGGTAAGCCCTACTTCTCTTCTGCCAACCCCCCTGTCTTTACTACCTTCTTCCTCAAGTTATTGTTAAGCCAGGAGAGCAAGCGGGTCACCACCGGCTTAAAATCCCGAGCGGAAAAGCTCACACAATCGCGAGCCTTACTCTTCTTCGAGTATGTCACCCGGTACAATGCCCGAAACTCATTCACCATTGGGCAACTCATGTCACTCAGCCAGTACAGACAGCCCAGACTTAGTAGTTGCCTTCACTGGTTCCCGGGTAGCTGTGTCGGTGATATCCTGATGGCACTTAGCAGGTACTGCACAAAGTCCGGCAGTGGGAACGATAGCCCATGCCGGAATTGGTCCTCGTGAACGGCAACCCAACCATCCTCCAGGTTGCAAGCCGACTCTCCGGCGTGTAGGGGCCGTAGATCTACCTCTCCGGGAATATTCCCGGGAGATAAAGATCCCTCCGGCTCATCACAACTTATGGTTCTATCCCCGTCCACAATCATGTGGCGCGGGGCCCCTCCTTGGTGGGCAGTGCCCAAGGACACTCCGTAGGGAGCATCCTCCTGTCCCGGCGACCCGGACGTCGATGCGTCACCGGCCGAGCAAGAGCTGGGGCTAGGCTTCGAGGAAGAGGAGGCAAGCCAGTCCTCCATCCTCTCTTGGTCGTCCCTCACCGGTCGCCTAGCAGGCGATTCTGAAACCTCACTGGAGCTCCCAGAATCTATGTAACCTAGAAAAAAAAAAAACCCTTGCCCGATCAGAAACACGATCTAAAAAAAAAAACTAACAACCACACCAGGCCTATACGAAGCATATTATGGCCCGGCACAGTTCACACCAGGCGATAGGCATCTCAGCCTGCCTTATATGGATGGGCTTGGATCCTAGAATTTCTAAAGAAGCCCGGCCCGGCCCGGCCCGACCCGTTGACGAGGCATACTTTAGGGTTTTCTCTCTACTCGATGGCGACGGCTGTTGACAAAATCTTCCAAACGGCCGGCAACGGTGAATCCTCTCCTCCCTCCTCGATCGGAGGACATGAGGGACGGTGGTTGGCAGAGTCCTATGCTGCAGGCTTCTCGTCTTCTCAGAGAATTATGGGTGGCAGTAAAGCTGTCGAAACCTTCACATCTTGCCGACATTGGCTTGATCTTCCTATGTTTGCATTCTGTGCTTGGGATGGCAGTGATGTTGTGGTTTTAGAGCCGGTGACCTCTCATTGTGGAGAGGAGTGGCCGGATCTTTATCAAGGGTTATGATCATCGGGTTTGGACGGGTCATGGCTGGAGTTTTTTGGTCGGGTCAAGGCCGGATCAATCTGGTGTTGGTGGAGATGGCGATTTATCCCTTCTGTTTTCGGCGAGGGTGTGTTTGATCCACTATATAACTATGTTGTTAGCGGTTTTGATGTCGGGGACGAGATTTGCGGAGGTGGTTGTCTGGCGGTCGGCAGTGGTGATCTAGAATTTGGTCAGGTGCCAAAATCAATCTCACATTGGGCCGATTGGGCTCTGATGGGGAGATTAGGCGGTTGTGCTGGACTGTATCAACTTGATGTCGACGATGGCTTCTGGTCGATGGTTGATGGTTGGACGTCGACGGTGACAAGGCAACATTCTATTTTGGATGACAACGGTGTCGACGCTTGGTGGACGACAGTGATGATGAGTGATGGTGGAGGAGTTGTGGCCTATATTTGGGCCGAGTTAACCGGGTTTCTCTAGGTCAAATGGTATTGGGCCCATTTTTGGAACTCAAATTTTATTAGAGTGTAAATAACAAAAAAAAAAAAGGCCAAAGAAAAAGATCATGAACAAGTTTTCATGGAGACGAACAAACTAGTGGAGGGGAAGGTTTCTTCTTCTACTGCTAAAATGGATTAAATTGAATCTGGTCACAGTGTCTAGAATATTTAGTTGTTACCTTTAATCTTGCTTCCAAATATTCTACCACTGGAATTATGTGCTTCAAACTGTTTGAAAAGGTGGGTGTATTGGTGATTCTTTAGTCTAGGGATAAGTTGGTGAGTCATGAGAGATAACTCTTTTTGTCGGCCTTATGGTTGTGTTATCTTTATACTGCTTGCTGAATAAAAGTTTATTGACTTCTGATTCAAAAAATATATATATATTAATTGCCCTATAAGTATGTCATTCCATTCTGTTATATATTATTTTTCTGAAAAAAAAAATCCCCATTATATTTTTCTTAAATAAAATCAAATTCATATATCATTCATCTCAATCTAGGACGGTTTATTTACATATCACTCCACTGTTGTTATAGCTAAACAGACAATTAAGAAGTAGTAGCGCGTAGTGTACTGCGGTGGTACAAACATGAAGATATGTATGGGATCATGAACTTATCAGGCATGCTAAACTAAGTAATTCATTATTGTCAATTTTCAGTTTCTATCCTGCTTTCGAATACTTTAAAGGGTCAGTGATCACTAACCCAGATTTTGGAACTTTTACCAGGAGCATGTGTTAAAAGATTAAATACAGTAGCGGCTCAAAAATATTGAACAGGAGAAGTTGTCACAGCTGAAAAGAGATGGCACAACCCAAAGATTGAACGATGATGAGTCGAGTCGTCATCTCCAATAAGGTCATAGCTTGTTTGGACTTTGGAATGCTCTCTTTTCCATGTCTTAGACACCAAAATCATGTGGCGAATCATCGATGCTCTCATAAGATCAAAATCAAAGTATGACATAGTATTCCCAGTCTTTAATCTACGGGGTGTATTGTATTTGGATTTCTATAGTGTTTTAAAGATTATTATAGATTTCAGAAGTTTTAGGGTATTCAATTTGGATTTATAAAAAAAGATTTTAAATCTACTAAAGTCTGAGGGTATTCAATAATGATTTTAGTTAACTTTTAAAAAGTCTATACAAGTTTAAGGGTATTCAAAAACTTTACGAATTTTAAAATATTTATTAAATGATGGATTTACATGGATTGTTTAGTGTAAATTGTAAAGAAAACAAGATTCCATCAATTCAACCTCTAGACTCAAGATTTCCGTGGATTTATAATTTTTTTTATTTTCATTACTCTCTCTCTCTCTCTCTCTCTCCAAACGGGTCGCAATTTTCTCATACATATTTTACGATAGGAGTTATCTATACAAGTTGATGACAATAGAAAAGTACAACGAGTACATGACGACGACCACAACTATGTTCCTCACGGCCGCATATATTGGAAAGCCTACGCCTTTCATAGGTAACCCTATCAATTAACTTTCCGGCACCAACTCGATCTAATATCAACTTCTATCGACCAATCTCTCTCTCTCTCTCTCTCATCTCGTCATTTCCGTAGATTTATAATTTTTTTCTTTTTCATCATTTTTATCCTTACACTTTTTTATTCTCCATAATATATATGTTTAGTTTGATACACATATAGAACTAGTTAACTTGGAAAGATTCCATGTTAATTATTTATTTATTTACTTATGTATACATGTTTATGTTGATGAAGTGATTAATAATAAAATGTTTGTTAAAATCTATGAGAATCCATAAAAGTTGTATTTTTTGTTTTCACAAATCCTTAAAAGTTTCTCTTATAAATCCACAGAAATCTAGAAGATTTTATAAGTCTGTATAATCTAAGAACTCTTTATAAATCCATCACTTAAAAAAAGTATGCATAAATCTGAATACAATTCACCCCTACGTCTTCGTGTCGCTCTTCACTAATTAGCTTGAATAAGACAGTGTGGTTATTCAAATATTGAAAGTGGCTACCCTTGTTTTGGGGACGAATTAATGGCTAGCTTAGTCGTATTGTGATCTTTTTTTTTTTTTTTTTTTTAAAAAAAAACTTTTTATTAAATAACTCACGCACTTTTACATATGTCAATGAGATTTGAACCTATGACCTCAACGTTGTCAGTTAAGCTACTTAACCAACCAAGCCACAGCTCACTGACAGTCGTATTGTGATCTTAAGCCCGGTGCAGCTTCTTTGTTATTGAAGATCATGGGCATCGGAGGTTTTTATAACTTACCATCTTGGCACGTCGGATCTGATTGTCTTAAACAATGGCATACAAACCATTCCATCAGATGATTTTGAGGATAGAAATCACATTGAAACAGACTAGGGAGGCAGATATATCCAGTTAGACATATGCCAACCAGGACTTGGAACAAACAAGCACCATAATTGAGCAATCTATTAACATTTTCTCTTTTCATAGCCACATCTTGGAGATACATAACTGTACAAGGAGTTCAGCTGTTATTTTTAGCACACCTTCGAAGATGATGCTTCAACAATTAGACACCAACTTTTAAATGTCCTAATTTTACTATTATGACTATGCCACACCCTTATAACAGATCAGCACTAATTAGTTTCTTCTTGTTTCTCTTCTGGAAATCCTGAAGAACTTTCTCCCTCTCCAGAGGAGTAGCAGATACTACCCACTTGCTAAATTCAAGCTCTCCCATACCCATGAACTTGGCAAGGAGACTAAACTGAATCCTTTTGCGATCCATGGATACAGACACATTCTCCTTTCCATCACTACCCTCACGTTGCTTTCTCCTAGCAGCACCACTGCAAGGCTGTTTGAGGCTATCATTACAATCACTAACTATTTCCGTCGTCCCTTGCATTCCAGGTCGGTTATTCACAATGTCTTCATTACGATGGGCATAGACAATACCTAAAAAAGAAAACACATTTCAGTTGCATTCAGAAACAAAAATGAGCCCAATGGGTGGATAAATATGGATATGCCATTGTTAAATCCTTAAGACTGGAAGGATGTTTGAAAACTGACAAATGCATAGATGAGTAGTACAAAACAAAAATCCAAATCATACTTACCCACATCTTTGAGCACAGGTTGACTTGCTAAAGCCTTCTCAGTATCAGTGGTCTCAGACATGGATGAAGATGTCACACCCACTTCTTTTACGCAAGTAATTTTGGTCGATCCTTGTTCCTTACCACGAGAATCCCCTTCTTTTTGTCCATGTTTTTCATGCATCTCAAATATTTCGCTGGTAAAAACCTTATCTGAAAGGTCATGAAATAAATTGCAAATTCCAAAAAGTTCCCCTTGAAACTCTTTGCAATCCTGTAAAGTACAAGAGTTAAGTGAAATACAAGTTTTAGGAGTTGAATACAAATAAAAGAGTTCCAGGAGATATTCAGAAAAACACATATTAATTTATGTACCTGGACACCTTCAAAATATCTCTTCTCCATTTTTCCAGAAACAGCAATGTTTGATAGCTGCTGTTTATACACCTGACGTGAATAAACAAGTTCATCAAGGGAACCAGCAGAAAGAAGGCGGAAAACCACAACATGCCGTTTCTGCCCGAACCGAAATGACCTGTCTTGGGCCTGTAAGTCTTGGGCAGGATTCCAGCTTGGATCAAATATTACAACGCGATTTGCACTGACAAGATTCAGTCCAAGCCCACCAGCTCGAGTTGATATAAGGAACACCTAAAACAATAGATACCTGTCAAAAAGAAACTTAAATAGACTTCTCTGACATTTGATTAAATTTATACCTGTTTGCTTGGACTTGAATTAAAGTTGTCAACAAGAGACTGGCGCAAGTTGGTTGGTGTAGAACCATCGAGTCTAGAGAAGCAATAACCTTTACGTATTAGAAACTTTTCCAGTATGTCCAGCATCCTGGAAGAAGAGATTCTAGTTAATTCAGTTCAGCAACTAACAAGATCCAAAGGGCCGACCTAAAGAAGAAAGAGCATGCACTGGGAAATTTAAGAAAAATAAATATGGAGCCAACAGATCATTCACCTGACAGAGTAACTGAACAAAAGGACTTTATCACCCTGTGCCATCCATGAGAACATAAACTTTTCAAGTGCACGCATTTTCCCACACTGTTTAACATCACTCAGGCCCATAAAACTCTCGTTTTGTGTGTTGCCTCCCACCAAATCAATATCTGGGCCAAACACAGCAGAGGCAAACTCTGCATCTTTCTTTTGCTTTTCTGGGTCATCCTTTGGATTAGGCTTAATTAGCTCCAAGTGATTACTTATCTAAACATGCACAAACACAAGACATAAAGTTATAAACCATCACAACAGAAAATTATGTGAATAGCAATCAATCCACAAAGGTAATGTATGCTCTTTGAAATTCAAACTCATTCTTTCACTCAAGCAATCATCCAGATATATTCCATGTAAGCACTTACTGTAAAGGTTCTTATGCTTATATAACATGGCTTGACGACGAGCTAAGCAAACATATGCAAAAGTCACCAAATAGCTCATGTATGTCTCAAGGTGAAAGGAATTTGATAGCAGTATGTCTCATGTCATAACTACGGAAGCAGAGAACAAGGGTTTTTATTGTTCTTAACAGTTTTGTCAAGAAAAAAAGTGCAGACAAAGTTAACCTTGTCTTCCACACAAAGAAGAGACTAGGAAAATGCCAAAAAAAAAAAGAACAGGAAAAAGAAAACAAAAGTCTAGGAAACAAGAAAAGAACAGAAAAATATATATAACCCAGGCTGAAAACACCAGATATTTTCAGGTGATTCATTTATTCCCAGATATTTTCTTTTCTGACACCTTGTTTTCCTCTCACATTTATAAATAGTTGATCAGTGCAGACCAAAAATATCTAGTAAGTCTTGCCTCTACACCTTAACTCGACCCTAACTGATGAGGAGAAAATAGCTTTTTTCCCCACCCCTTCCCTCAGGAACCATAGCTTTAATGATGCAAATAACAAGGATCAAAACACTTCTACAAAACAATGAACTATGTGTACCTGATAAAAGAGTGAAAATAATAGGTTAAGTAATGGATATCTTATTTACCTGTTGGAGCTTGACAAGGCAAGGAAGGACGATACAAAAGGGGCATGAATCACAACCATCAGGGTTATCCCTGTGAAGGTATGGCCAAATTTTTCCATCTGGTACAATCCTATTGCAGCACTCAACTTGAGTAAGAGGAGATCCACAACTACATGGAAGGTCCTTATTTATTAGACATTGGATGTCTGGTAGCTGTAACATTCGCCTATACACCCGCTTTTGTAATTCGCTCATGGAACAAAAGATGACATTATCTTCCTTCCCCATCATTAGATGACCAATGGTTTCTTCTTTTGTTCTTCTCAACATATATTTATTAAGAACAACCACTAGATGCTGTTTTCGCTCATCAGCAACGCGGACTAATCTTTCTGGGGCAGTTGATCTTTGGCCATGTTTTAGAGGTTCATCATAAAACTCCCGAAAATGCTCCCGTGTTCCCAAGGATCCAGGTGCAACCCAGTCAAAGAGATGAAACAATTCCATGATTTTGTTCTGCATCATAGTTCCAGTGAGACCAATTCGTTTTAAGGTCTTAAATTCTAGACATGCTAGATAGAGCTTTGATTTTTCATTCTTGAGCCGGTGTGCCTCATCGACAACAACAATCTCCCAATTCACATCTGATAACTGGCTGCCACAAATTCTGTATGTGTCAAAGCTTGTGATAAGTATCTCAACTCTGCGAGCTTCCAGTTTATCAAAAATCAAATCACGATTTGCACCATGGTAAACAGCAACACTAAAGTTAGACCACTTAGAGAATTCACTCTCCCAGTTGTGAATAACTGAACTGGGGCAAACTATGAGAACAGGGTTTCGTTCTGCTGTTTCACTTTTCTTCGAAATTGTGGAATCAATGCGATCACCATCTTTCCCAAACACAGCAGCCAAGAATGCAATTGTTTGAATGGTTTTGCCTAGTCCCCTATTGAAAGAGTAAGAGAAGATATGAAACTTTCCCACTACAAATTTACGGTAAGAAATGTGAATATCTAGAGATAATATACAAATGCATTACCTAATACCTACAATACATATATTGGTAAATAAATTCTACATATATGAACTTTAAATTCCCAGTTTATCCTAAACTTTCAGTCCCAGGTGACAGAGTTTCCCTATTAACTCTGGCTAAGGATGTTAAGAGCACCATGAGAACATGTGCTTTATCGATGGTTTTGGATAATGCATAGTGTGATTCTTTGGAGCCATGTGTTCAAAACTACTGATAGTTCTTGACTAAAATCTATCCCGGCATTGAATGGAAGGAAAATGCTGAAACTAAATGCAAAGCGATTCATATTAAAAATGCACAAGTAAAAGAATATAAAAAATTTCTGGAGGACACAACTACAAGTAAAAACACTATAATCAATCTTGTATTGCAACATGAAACATTACTTTGGCAGACTATACTTACATATCATCTCCAAGAACCCCTCCATGGTTGTTCTTGTATATATTGTATAGAAACTTTACTCCCTCTCTCTGATGTTGAAGTAATCTGCAGTTAATGGATGCAGGAACCTGCAAACAAAAACAAGTGACACTTATAAAAGTTTGCAAAGACATTTCACAACTCATTTCCGCAAACAAACTCATAGAATGTGACCAAGTATGATAAAATCTTGTAAAGACCCAAAACCATATTAATTTAATAACGGCACATCAATTGTGACTTAAAACTGAATTTGTTCCTATATGCTTGTACAGATCCAATCTTACAGAAAACATGATGTTTGAACCACCAAAACTGTCTTTTGACCAAAAAGTTTATATGAGAAAAACAATGCTATGATCATCAAAGCCTTGGAACAACTTCAGCTTCCAACTATGCACCAAACTAAAGCTGTACCATGACACAAATTATTCAATATGAACCACAGACCTGAACTCCTACCATCCCCTAATCGCGGCGATCAAAACAAAACATTCAAATGGCAGGGCAACTAAAAGAAATTTACATTTGTTGTTCCTCATCCCAAACAACTGAAAAGTAATGCTGTTTCTTCCAAATTCACACACCCAACAAATATCCGCAAACACGAAATCTACATTGAACATGGACAAGATTATGATAAGATTAATTAATACCTGAATAACAGGAAGTTCACCAGGGGAAGATAAGAGCAAGGGCTCATAGGGTCCTGTGTTGTCAAACTGAAAGCTACTGACTTTACTAGTCCCAGCACATCCCAGTGGTTCTGGGTCGTTTTCGTCCACGTCATCCTGCTCCTCCTCTGGTGGTGGTGGTGGCGGTGGCGGACGAGAGAGAGGGTCTTGGAGCCGGAGGAGCTGCTGAGCCAGAGACGATTTGGGAGGCTTTCTGGTGATTGTGGGTGATGGGATTTGGGTGAGTATTGACGACGACGACGACTGTGTTTGGGTCGTCGGGAGTGACGAGTTCTGGCACGGTTTTAGGCTTTCTTTGAAGGCGCGGAGAGACATTGAGAATTGAATCTGATTTCTCAATAATTTTAATTTGAATTCATCTTCTTCTTTTTAAGGAAAGGGTTTCGGTGAATTCCCGGGCACTCTTTTTATTTTAGAATTGGTGGGTAAAATGACGGAAGTGACCTCTAGGGTTTGGACTAGTTGGCTATATAAGGGTTCGTATCTGCTTTGCAGTCTCTCACAGTCTCTTTGAGTTTGGTTTTATGAGTTTGTTTTTGTTTGTTAAGTTTGATGAAGATGATGAAAGTATTACAGAGAGTGATGGATGATTCATGTGATCATAATTCAAATACTCTTCGCTACGTTCTTTCTGATTCATGGGATTACCATCTTCTTTCTTTCTTTTTGTTGCTTCTTGCTTCAATTCTACAAATCAATTTTTTTTTTTTTTTTTTTTTTGTGTGGTTTCAATTTCTTGAATCTATTTCTAATTTGTTTATTGATGAAGGATAGTAATAATTGAATTATATGTTAAGGCTGATTCAACTGAGAGATGAAGAACCCGGAACACTAGTTGCTAAATTATATGCTAGGCTTTTTTAACTGAAATAAAAGCTTACTCTTATGTTTGAAGCAATGGCAAGGTTAGTTGGTTGTTATTGAATACAGACGAAAAATGTTAGTGTAGATCTGCTGACTTCATACGACGATATATGTTAATGTACATGCATACCAAGTTTGGATTTGCTTCCATGAATCTGATAAGCCACAAATTGTTAATTCTTGAATTTGGGGAAATAGGCAACCATGAATTTGAAACATTTGGTAGCACTAGTTAATTAATCTGGCTAATCTTATGCAACTTAGTGAATGTTCAGCCTTCTTATGAGGAGAATTATAATGTAAAATCAGTGGTGAAATGCATTGATACCACTACTACACTGGTTTTGAATTAGGCCAAGCTTGGCCCTTATACCTGATGCAACAAAAACTTTAGAAAGAACAGTTCATTTCTCCATTTTGGGGAAGATGGTAGTAGCAGGGAACACTTGATTTGTCAGCTTTATCCGCTGCTTCTGTTGTGTGCCTCCTTAAAAATCTTATACCTGCATTGCCTATGAAACTCTCTAACCAGGTCAACCATAATGGGTGCCAGAACATCACCTCTCCTGACACACCATATTTAGAGTTGATTTCTTAACAGTTAACACCATCTAACTCTGTAGACTATTATATTGGCATCTGGTATGAAATCATACCCAATGAACAGTAGTTTTGGTAAATAGCCTGTTGTTACTTATCCAATTAATCTCAAGTCTTTGGCTATTGATAACATTGACCAATGTAGGTTGGCTTGCTTAAAAAATTGCTGAAGCACTGGTTTTGCTTATGACAAGTTGACAATCAGTGTCTTATTTGTAAAGGGGATTTATTAAATCTCAAGCAGCTACCAGCACAAAGAAAGACAGGAAAAGAGATTGGGATCATCGAGTTTCAGCATCTGAGAAGGACCTAATGATAGATTCTACAGTGTAGAGAAAAACACTGCTTAGGTTGTTGTTGGAGTACCTGCAGGGTGTTTCTCTCTCTATCGTAAGCCTTGCCCTGGTACTTATTGGAAGAAGGTGGTCAGCAGACGAAGTTAAGCCGGAAAGGGTAGCCGAGTTGTTACTACCATGAGACTGATGAGATACAGACCAAAACTAGGAGATATTGGTTTTGCTATACTCATTCACGGAAAGGATAGTGTTGAAATTGTGTTTCCTTGATTTATCAATTACAGAGATTACAATATATATATGGTTCTACACCATCAATTTCCAATCTACATTAACTACCATACCCAAACTGATCCTATAATACAGCTGAACACATTTAGAACAATATCAAAACTAATGCTATAATTGAGCAGCTACAGCTATAGACAATTGTCATTATAGATCCAAGATTTATGCCACAGTATTAGTGCTATTAGATATCGAAGTTTCTTGTTCATTAACAGATAGCCGAGTTGTTACACTATCATCAGTGGAACAATAGGGTATCTTGCACCAGAAAGGTTTCTGGAAGCCATCACACCAAAATTTGATGTCCATAGCTACAGATTGGTGTTAAATGAAGTTATATCTGGAAGGAGAAACACAGAATGCTTAGATGAGTCCTTAGAAAATTACTTTCCAGTTTGAGTTGCAAATGCAGTTACTAAAGGAGAAGATGTTATTGCCTTGTTAGATTACAGAATAGAAGGTCTTGCTGACAAAGACGAACTCAGTAGAGCATGCAAAGGAATGTCATGTGCTGGCCTGTGTTCAAGATGATCAGAAGGACATGCCAACAATGAGGCAGACTGTTCAAATTCTAAAGGAAGCGAGTTTCAACTGTTAGTTTATCTCCAGCACCTTACAGAAAGTACATGGAAGCCATTTCCTTCCAGGAGACCACTTCCTTTTCAGATGCGTTGTCTTATGATATCTCCCGTGTGTAATTATAACAAGCAGGAGACTACTAATAATAATCAATGTCTCATCCTCATTTTTCTTAGGCAATATGAGGGGCGTATATGTTTGTGTACCTTGCACCAATAGATTCTACATCCTCATGGTTATGCAATCATTAGGATTACCTTTCTGTTTATATATTTATGCGGTGTGTATGTACATCGCCAGTTCTCTAGCCATTGTTGATCGGAGAATTCGGGGTCTCCATGGCACATTTCATTACCTGCCATTAGATAGTGTTGTTGGTTCTGGTGAGGAGACTTTAAGGTGGTTCTTCTTATGTCAGTTCCTTTTGACTGACATCGCAATATTGATGAGAAAATGAGAATATACTGACCATTTTGTTATCTAAATTGATGTTGATATCTTTTGGTTTTCTATAATCAAAATGATTATCTTTTTCAAATCTCACATAATTTTCTTTCCATGATAGATAGATCAGACACACAAATAAACTAATAGAACCTGCTACGTTGGTGATGACTTTCAAATTCACAGTATTTTTGACTTGGCTAGTTTTATGTAATTTTATCCTATAAATGGGGAAAATCAGACATAGTTACATCTATTACACGTTTCCCCTTATAAATTTTCAATGAATCAATTAGTTAACTAGTTTTATTAATGACATATTTGGACTTTTGGATCCATAACAGACCAAGTTAGACACTTGATAAACACATCAAACTCCTAGCAATCATATAGACACAATGAAAACTAGTATCAGAAATCACATGATTTCCCAGTTTGTGCTACTCTTGTTATGTTACACTACTTGTACTCTCAAGGCTATTGAGAATCTGTTACCAGGCCAATCTCTCAATGGGAACCAGAAAATCACCTCTCCTGGTGGCATCTTCGAACTTGGTTTCTTCACACCAGGTAACTCTCAAGACTATTACATAGGCATCTGGTACAAAAATCTACCCAAACAAACAGTTGTTTGGGTGGCAAACAGAAACCAACCCATTACCGATCCAACTTCCTCATCCTTTGTGCTCCTTGAAGGTGGGAATTTAACCTTAAACAACCCCTCATCCATGGCAATATGGTCAACAAATTCAATGTCACAGGCTAGAAATAGTACTGTAGCCATGCTTCTTGATGATGGCAACTTTGTCATAAGAGATGCATCTGGAGTACTATGGAAGAGTTTCGATCATCCAACTGATACTTGGCTGCCAGGCGCAACGCTTGGATATAACAAGCTTACCCAGCAAATTCTAAGTCTTACTCCCTGGAGAAGTCCACAACATCCAGCACCTGGTCCCTTTTCTTTTGAGCTTGAAGACACAAGTCTTAAGCTATCATGGAATAGTTCCGAAACTTACTGGACCAGCGGTAACTGGACAGGGAAAACTTTCAGCCATATTGAAAATGTAAAAGAAGAACATGTCCCCTCAATTTTCTCATTTGTTTTAAATGAGACTGGAGGCTACCTTAGTTATGCAGTTCGTGCTTCGGCCTATCCTGACCCCTTCATTAGGAATCATACCTTTATTAGGTACATGATAGAAACCACTGGTCAAATGAAGTTCTTTATCTTGGAGAATGGCTCCATGCAATGGAATTTGCTATGGATGGATCCAAGTGAACAATGTGATGTTTATGCTTCCTGTGGTGCTTTCAGTATATGCAAGCAACCTAGTCTTCCTCGGTGTGGCTGTCTAAAAGGATTCGAACCCACACTTCCGAAAGACTGGGAATTAGATGATCACTCAAATGGCTGTGGGAGGAAAACTTCTTTCAATTGCAGTGATGCGGAAAATTCTGCATTCCTGGTGATGGAGAGTGTTACTTACCCGAACAGTCCCGACTCCTTGGTAGTTGATGACATTGGCAAATGTAAATTAGCTTGCTTGAGAAATTGCTCATGCACTGCTTTTGCTTATGATAATCAGTGTCTGATATGGTGGGGTGATCTGTTTAATGTAAAGCAAATATCATCTGATGGAATGTTGGAGAAAATTTGGTATCTACGAGTAGCAGCACCTGAGAAGAGAAACACAATTTGGATTATTGTTGGAGTACTTTCAGCCATCATTACTCTCTTTAGCATTGTCCTGGTAGTTGTCATACGGAGACAGTCTAATGGAGCATTGGAGTCTTTAGAGCATTCTCTAGTGCTGTTCAACTACAGAGATTTAAGAAAAGCGACACGAAACTTCTCAGAGAAACTTGGAGAAGGAGCTTCCAGTTCTGTTTTCAAGGGGATATTGCCTGATTCAACTCTAATAGCAGTGAAACAACTAAAGAGTCTGCAGCAGGTTGAAAAGCAATTTCAGGCTGAAGTGAGAACTCTTGGTGCAATCCAACACATTAATCTTCTTCGCCTCCGTGGGTTTTGTGCAGAATCTACAAGAAGACTCTTAGTATATGACTATGTGCCAAATGGCTCTCTACAGTCTGTTCTATTTCAAAAGAATCCGCTAATGTTAGGATGGAAAGCAAGATATCATATTGCCAAAGGCATTGCTAGAGGATTGGCTTACCTCCATGAGGACTGTAGAGATTGTATAATACATTGCGACATTAAGCCAGACAACATTTTGTTGGATGAAGAATATAGTCCAAAAGTTGCAGATTTTGGTCTTGCAAAACTCATTGGCAGACACCACAGTCGAGTTCTGACAACTTTTAGAGGAACTGCTGGCTATCTTGCTCCAGAATGGTTTACAGGTGAAGCCATCACGCCAAAAGCCGATGTCTTCAGCTATGGGAAGTTGCTCTTTGAGGTTATGTCTGGAAGGAGAAATAGTGAAGGTATAAATGATGGATTAGAAAACTATACTCCTTACCGGGTTGCAAATGTAGTAGCCAAAGGGCAAGATGTTCTTACCTTGGTTGATTACAGGTCGGAAGGTAATGCTGACAAAGATGAACTCATTAGAGCATGCAAAGTTGCATGTTGGTGTATTCAAGACGAGGAGAAGAATAGGCCAACAATGAGGCAGGTTGTTCAAATTCTCGAAGGAGCTTTAGATGTCGGTATACCCCCGATCCCACAGTTTCTCCAGTCCCTTCGAGAGAGTTCAATGGAAGCAATCGATTTCCAAGAATCTACTCAAAGTTCAGAAATCAAGTTCCTTAGCTGGTGAGTGGCTTTGAAGCTTTGGCAACTGGTGAATGGAGACAAAAAATGATACACAATTCCAGAAAAAAAAAAAAAAAATTCAGTAACTTGTTGTTGTGTTTGAATTATGAGTGCATTCAAATGGTCACTAGTTGCAATATATTTGTATTGATGCAGTTACAAACTTTCATACCTGCATTATCAATAAATTTTATGTCGAATACTTCATACAACTATTGGGTCACTGCAAGAAAACCTCAACAATCTTTGTTCTATATATGTTATAGGTCATTAATTTCAAGCATAGAATAATAAAAAAAAAAATTATATTGGCCATATATTTTTTTTTTTTTTGAAATAAAAAGAAAGGATTTTGAATATTTGGGTCACTAAAATGGGTATAACATTTCAAATGGATGCATTATTGACTAATCAGCTTCAAGCTTCAGCCAATAAAGTCCTGATCATTATTCATTTCCAGCTTATGGAGAAGATCAACTGCAGATCCATGTTGGCATATATATCAATCTCTCCCAGAATCATCTCCATATGATCAGATTTTGTATAATTTCAAAATTGTGGCTGATGGAGTCATTTGATCAGTGTTCTGGTCCAATTTGAAACAATGTTTTAAGAACGTCTAAGGTCAATAGACTCAAAAAGTAAAAGAAAGAAACATTCATCTGGGAAATGAAAAATAAAATGGTTTGAAAGGACATTGCATTTCAATAACATAATGACCTAAGGAGGAACCACTCTAGAAATCCTCATCATAAATTCATTGTTTCAAAGTCTAGGCTGTGATAGAGACAATGAGAGTTTAGTTAATATTAATGCAATAGACTATTCATTTCAAACACCATGTGTCTAACATTTCAACTGGCTGCATCACTTGCTAAAGTTTCAGCCAATAAATAAAGCCCTGATCCATTATGCTTCACTCCTGGTAAATGAACTTGAACCACTCCAAATCTCCAACTAATAATTAAAAAGTAACTAGTTATCCACAGATGTCAAAAAATATCATTCTCTCTTTGAGTACCATCTCCAAATGATCACATTTGGTTTTATCAGTCTTTGATTTTCCAAATAAGGAAACTACCCTTTCTGCCTTTACATTGTTTCAGAGTCTCATAAACTGGCAGAGTTCAACAGCTCAAGTACATGATGACAGTCAAAAAGATGTTATTCTCAATTTATAAATATCAGTTATAATTTCATAAATCAAATAGATACCTCCAGTGCATGTTCGCTTCTTAAAAAAACAGTCTGCAATTGGTGAATGAGATTTCAGTACCAGCTACTGATAAAAGACAACCATCAATTGCATTAATCATCTCATACTCCACTTTTATACCACAAAGAGAACATAAAATACAAATAATGCAAAACAGAGAAAATCAAGAATATAATTTACTGTGGCAGGTAACTAATTACAAACCTAAGAAGGTACCTTTGTTCCTTGTAAGATCAAGCTTTCCAGAGCACATCAACTTGATGGTCTGGCCATCTCTTTCAGTAAGATCACTATAATATGGTGACTGGTAAACAAGTCATTTGAGTGGGCTAGTACTCCAAATTAAACAAATATATATATATATATATACAGTCCGTCTATATATATATATATATATATATATATATATATATATATATATATAATGGAACTGTATATTCAAAGAAAACTCATTGTAGTGGGTTGAGTGGTCAAAAGACTCAAAAAAAAAAAGGAAAATAAATGGTTTGAAAGGGACATTGAAATTTCAATATACATAGAAAAGTGGAGGTATAAACTATACAGACGAAAGGATCTGGAAATTACTCATCCTACATTCAAAGTCTCAAAGTCTTGACTGTGATAGGCATCACTAATAGGTTCAAACATAGTGACTCGTTAATTTATTTTTAACAGAGCAGTCATATATTGGTTAAGGATGCACATCACCTAATTCTCTAGCTAATTAATATGCAAAAAAAAAAAAAAAAAAAAAATCAAGGGGTTAACATGGGGCTTGTTACATATTGGAATGAAGTTCAATGTCGCTCTTCTGGGGCTTATAAGCAAAGCACATGAAATGACATTTTTGTTTTTAAGAGACGATAACCGATTTTTACCTATATATGAGGAGTGTAAATGGAAGAAATCAAAACGTATCTATAATAATAATAAAAAACATTATGTAAAAGAAAAAGGCAACTATGTGACTTTATATCGAATGACACTGCCACCCCTATATCACGAAAGCCGCAATGCATTCTTTATAAAACCTATGGAGAAGCAAAAGTGTCGAGAAGTTTTTAAAAAGGCCCGAAAAGGACTGAAAAATCTTTAAAAAAAAAAAAATAGGGAGCTTCTATTCATACCTCCAAAAATGACACTTGGACTTTTTTGCTTAATGGAGCTCCAATTTACTTTTTACAAGAACCAAAATGTTATTTACACCTCCCTAATTTTTTCAAAATACCCAAAATCCAATTAAATCAATTAAAAGAATTTCCTTATAGAATATTCAGTTCACATCTCCAAAATCGGTAATTAAACATGTTTCAATTTTTGAACATTTATTAATTATATTTTACTTTGAAAATTCATCTCAAATCAGGCAAATCTATTGCTCTAATGATCCGAAATTTCAATATTTTTTTCTCGATCCGAAATTTCAATAGATAAAAATTATCATATGGATCTTTATTTGATTTTTTCTTATTTGTTAAGGAAATCTAGGTTTTTGGCTCGTGAATTTGCTCAAATATCATGGGTACGGTGTGCTAATCCTTGGATAACCTATACAATTAGCTTTGAGTTCTCCATTGAATTTTAGCCTTAATTAGAAGATATTATCTTGGTTCCTCTTCAAGATAAGATTGGAAAAAAATTAAATAGAATAAAAATGGAATAGATATGGAAATATATTATTAGTTTATTTCTCTTTCCCATTTGTGAAAAATATTTTATAAAATGTTTTTGAAAATATAACAGAACGGTAATTTCATATGACTTGACAAAGTCAATACTAACTTGAAAAAAGAGAGAGAGGTCCAAGTACCTTTTTTGGAGGTATAAATAGAAGCTCCCAAAAAAATATTGTAAAAGAAAAAGAAAAAAAAAGAAAAAAAAAGCCGGTTCGGGTCGGGTTGAAGAGAAAAGAATTGTTTTCTGTTGGACCGGTTCGGTTTCTGTCCACGAAGAACCTTCCTAGGCCTTTTTAAAAGAATGAAAGCCGCCAGTTGGAGACTTCTGAGTTCGAGTCCTCCTCAGTCTCTCCGATTCTGTGCCTAATTGGGTCAGTTCTGTTTCAATTTGTAACTACCTTTTCGTTTCAGCTTGATTGTACCGGTTTAATTGTCGCAGCATTTGAGCTCAGTATTAACATTGTGTGTGATTCTCAGTTCTATTGTTTTGCAACTTTTGATTATTTGGTCAAATATTGTTCACTGAATAGTTAATTGTCAAAACTTGCTTATCAAACACGGTTTATATTTTCCGGTTAAGAAGAATTCCTATTTGATTGTCTTGCTTCTGGTTGCTGTGCCTTTGATGCTTTTTTTTTTCTTTCTGTTTCTCTACATTTTGGGTAGTTCTTTCAGCAGTTAGGTGTTAAAAACTCAGACTTGTTTGAAAATAATATTGACAGAGTTTGGCTTAGCAATGACCATGAGGATTGAATGGGCTTAGAAAATAAGTTGACCATTCTGATCAGACTGTGAATTGCAACCAACTAGGATTGAAGCTTGAACATTGGATAGAGCTTTGTACACTTTAGTATAATTTGATCTGTCACGTTGATGTAGTTGATATAGAGGTATGAAATGGAATTTCCAACTTATTTTGGTAGGTGAACAAGGAAATTGCTTTAGATTTGCGCTTTATTTTAACTTATGTTCATCATGTGTTGAAACATCAAGTAGAAAGTGAACTCGTTACACCTTGAAAGTAGATTCAAGTGGTTAGAAGGGCTCTGCTAAGTTATCCATTTATCCCAACGGTACTGACTTAGGCATCAGAGAGGAGAAGACCGACCCGCCCGGTATTCGCCTTAGTTAGCATGACTTGCAGGAAGGATTCACACCAAGATCCACAAGTCTTTGTCAGGCCTACGGGTTGTAACAGAAACAATTGGCGCCGTCTGTGGGAAACATTTTAAAAAGTTACGTCGCATTACCAACGGGTAGAAGAACGGGTTCAAAAAAAAAAAAACATGGCAGAAAGTTCAGAAGCGGGGCGGGAAAGAAATGTAGAAGAGGATCAGCGGATCCTACCAGAGCAAGTGCTCATCGCTACCCCGGTCGCGATACGGGAGCAGCCCCCCGGCCTAGATGGCCAGACCGACGGCAGCTATCAGGGACCGAGCGGCACTCCAAGGCCATGCAACTAACGCGCTCGGACCCTTCGCTGACATTCTCGGACGACCCGAGCGACGAGGAAGATAGTCTAGCCGGCGACAGCGACCAGGACACCGCATATATCCCCGACCGGCACGATATGGCGGGGGAGGTAGAGGTGATGAGAGCAGAAGTCGATCGCCTGCGCCCGGAGAGCGACCGGGATAGAGCAGAGTCAAACGCCCGATATCAGGAAATGGAGACGGTGAATGCCGCCTTGGTGGCTGCACTGGAAAGAGGACAGCAGCGCAACGCCGCTTTGGCAAGAGCACATATATCCACACCAAGGCAGCCCCTGCGCCCCGAAGCGAGACAATCATCGGGGGGAAGATCTACCGACCCCAAGGAGGTGGAGTCCCTGGGCGACGTAGCGGTACCGAAGAGCACATCGGCCCCCCGGCAACTACACGCTTCAGTCGAGGATGAAGCCATGACCCCGACCGCACGAGCACTACAAGTATTGTCCGACTCCGTGTCAGATCTGAAGGCCCAAATGGAGACCAACGAGAGAAGGGCAGCGCGACCGCTGGAAGGTGCGCGATTCAGCGAACGTACCGGACCCTTTTCGCACTGGATTGTGGAATTGGGGAGATCCGATAACCAAAAGTCCCTGAAACTGACGTACTCAAGAGCCGGCTGCCCATACCAATACTTGGATAGCTTCCGGTCCCAAACATGCGCAAATGTCTACTCTGACGCTGTGTGCTGCAACATCTTCCAGGAAACCATGTCCGGAGAGGCACTCAGCTGGTTCTATGAGCTGCCGGCAAACTCCATTGAGGCATTTGAGCAGCTGGCCGATCGGTTTGTCGACCGCTTCATCCTACGGGTCGAAGGAGCCCAGACATCGACGGTTCTCTTCAACTGCAGGCAAGCATATGGCCAGGAGCTAAGGACGTTCGTTAACCGCTGGCAAACGGCGACTGCCGGGGTTAGGAACCTAGACAAGGGGATCGCCGAGATGGCGTTCAAGCAGGGGAAATTTTCTTACGCCGTACGGGTAGAGCTCCCGTAGGGGTACGATGAGCTGATGGCGATGGTCATCAAGCACGCTAAGGCGGACCACGAAACCTATGAACATCACCTGCACAAGAGGAAGCGGGAGGAGCCCCTTCCGGTCTGCCAAGAAAACAGGACCAGCCAGCGGGGCCAGGACCGAGGTGCCCAACCCAACAAACTGGCTAGAAACTGGGGGAACCAACTGCAACAGAAAGCCTTTCCTGACAAGCCTCAGGGCGGGCACAGGCCCGCGCTTTACCGACAAGAACGCCCCTTGGCGATCATGCCAGCGGAACGTTAAGAAGTCTTCACCACTCTAACATCTTCATACGAGGACATTCTGAACGAGAACGGGAACATTATTCCCCTACCGCTAAAGAGGAAGCAAGCAAAGGAGAAACTCACGCCGGCGCAAACAGGCAAATACTTCTCCTACCACAATGAGGCTACCCATCGGAAAAACAATTGCATCGCCCTCAAAACAGCGGTGGAGGGGTTAGTTAGTAGCGGTAAGGTGCAGCGGTACCAAGGAGAAATGCAAGCATATACTGCCCTGGACCGGGACCAGGGCTGGTAAGCACGCTCGGGCCCGGCGATAGGTCAAGCGGCATAAGAAATTTTGAGCCCAAGGCTAAGTACTAATTTTCCCAACATAGTTAGCTTGGCATACTAACGGTTCAGCCGGTGTAACATTATAAGATATATATTCCAACTGTTTTGAACGAAATCCAAGGCAAACCACCGGTACTACAAAAATCCGAAGACAAGCAACACAAAAGCTCGTGAGCAAAAAATCCATTCCAGTAATTTACCAAGCTGGTGTAAAAAATATATATATATATATATATATATATATAATCTGCCTAAGGAGCCGTGGCCTCCTCCCCAGCCCACCAGCTTCCTTCTGAAGAACCGCCGCATCCTCCCCGGCGGGCTCGGATTGCTGAGATCCACCCTCCTCTTCCGGCTGCTCCTCCTCCGGCGACTGCCCATCAATATCATCATCGGCCTGCGCCTGCGGTATTTGCGAGGTATTCAGGTACCCCTTCTTTGCCCACTCCACGTAGGCATCGGCGATACCCGCCTCTCTAGCCTTCTCTAGAAGGGTAAGAAACTGCTCACTATCGTGATATTTTTTGATAACCTGCTGGAAAAGCTCAGGGTCCTCTTCTCCAGCCCAGCGACAGTGGCGGCATGCGTAGCGGCAACTTCCAACTGGAGCTCATCTACCTTGGCCTTTAACTCGGCCCTCTCCTTCTCCTCCTCGAGGATTCGGACCTGGCCCTCTAGCTTGGCCACCTGCCTCCTGGCCCTCTCCTCCAGTCTGGCATTCTCCCGCTCGAGCCTGGACTTCTCAGCCTCCAAGCGCTCTACGGCGCCGGCCAGAACGGCCACCTGCTTCTTTAGCTCTGGCAGCTCCTCACTCGAGTCCGGCTGGTACAGATTGTCTAACAGCTGCAGAATGACGGGCCACCAATTAGAAAAAAAAAAACAAACAACAAAAAAAAATGTGTTGTTCGACCGGTGCCTTAGCACCAAACTATTCTTACCCGGAGGACCAACTCCTTGCTCTTATGACGATTCTCCCCCGACAGGGCTCTAACGGCCCCAGGCCTATCCAGACTAAGGCCGGTCACGTCCTCCAGCAGGTTCCGTACGAACGGGCTTTCCGGACCTCCCCTCCTCGGTTCTTCCACCGGAGAGGGACTACTCTACGGGGCGGCAGAACTTGAAGCCGCAGCGGCTCTATCCCTAGCAGGACTCGTCCCACCACTGGTCAACTTAAGCCGTTTCGCCAAGTTCTCACCAGACGACCGACCAGTCAGCGTCACCAGCGCGGAAGGCGGGACGTCCATGATCCTCCTCCTCTTCTCACCAGCGGTGAATGTGCGCCAGGCAAGGAGACCCTGGTGACAAGTGGGACCGATCCCACTCAATGTGGAATCCTAACCGTTCCACCAGGAACCTTTGGTGGCCCGCCAGCGGTTTTTCCCTTCCCGGGCCCCGCTGAGGATCTCGCGGTATGAGTCTTCACACGCCTTAAAACGTAGTCCTCATTCGCAACATCCACGGCCACCGGCTCGGCGTGGACGGTAAGCCGGCCAGTCTCCCGATCCACCGTGGTCCGCGAAACGAATCCCCCCTTCTCCTTCAGCCTCAAGACAAGATCCTCACCATCCATGGATAGCGTGTTAGCAGGTTTAATGACCGTCCGGAAAGATGCACCTACATAACACCAAACAAAGAGTTAGTATAAACTCGGTCAGCGGGAACTTCACTACTAAAATCCCCACTACGCACCGGGATCCCGCCCCAGGCCGCAGTACTCCAACACTTCCCGCCTTATGAAGTTGTAGGAGCTTCGCTCGAGCTCGGACCAGCACCCGAATATCGTGGCAATCATATCCCGCTCCAACTCAGACAGTACGTATGATTGGTCGCCAAGGGGCTGGAAAGCACCAGGAACCCGATACATCCTCCTCCTCTTCTGCCACCTCTCCCCTGCCATCACCACCTTCTTCCTCCAGCTCTTGTCCAACCAGGAAGGCAGGTGGGTGATAATAGGCTTAAAGTGCCGGGCACCAAAGGTGATGCAACCCCGACACCCTTTCTTTTTCGAGAAGGACAGTCTGTACAATGCCCGGAACTCGTTCACCGTTGGCATGCTCATCCCGGAAAGCTCGTACAGACAACCAAGGCTCAACAGCTGCCTCCACTGGTTCCCAGGAAGCTGCGCGGGAGACACGTGCAGAGCGCTGAGCATGTACTGCACGAAGTCTGGCAGCGAGAGGGAGAACCCGTGACGGAACTGGTCTCCATGAACAGCAACCCAACCCTTTTCCGGGTTACAAGCCGATTCTCCGGGATTCAGCGGCCGCAATTTCACCTCATCCGGGATACTCCACGTTTCCCAAAAGGTGGCAACCTTTGCGGGACTCATGGTACCCTCCGGTTCGTCACACAACACAGCCCCTTCCCCATCCCCAATCGTATAAACTGCGGGCGAGGTACCAGGAAATGGTACCCCATGGAGGATGTCCTCGTGCCCCTGAGACCCGGACGGCGAGGCCTCGCCCTGGGAGCGGGCGACGGCTTCTGACTCCGAGGAAACCGACGCAAGCCAATCCTCCAACCTTTCCTCATCGTCCGTCACAGGTTGTCTGGCGGCCGATTCAGAAGTTCCATCAGAGCCCCCAAAATCCATGTAACCTAATGGGAGGAAAACAAAACCCTACCATTGGTCAGCGACAACCTAAAACAGCGCCCTCTGCGGCTGCTCCCCAAATCTGCCCCAGATTCCCTGCTCCAAACAACTCATCCGTTGTGATAGGGATCCCCCGGCAAAAGAAAACCCAAAAAACAAGAACCAACAAAGAAAAAACAGAAACAAAGGAGGCGAAACTTACCGATTACTATGCACAACTGAGGAAAGTCAGTCTTGGGAAAACACCGAGCAATCGTATGTAAAAGCAAGCACGCCTGAAGCACGGATAGCGCGAGAGTACCTTCACAGAACTTTCTCCAGATTCCTCTCCAGCGTTTTCTTCTTCTCTCTCAAACAAGAGCAAAAAGAGTAAACAATGAAGAAAAGGAAGGCCTTTATATAGACAGGTCCAGTACCCTAGGCACCCCTGTAATCCCCCCAAAATACTCAATAGGGGCAAGTCAAACGCCTGCGAATCCGGGTCTTCCATCTCAGACCGCTCCCTACTGACACGTGTCCCAGTATCGGTAAAATCCCCACACCATCATAACTGATGGGACTGATGGGCTTTCTCCTTCAATGCATGTCAACCACTTGCCTCGCCTACAAACGGCAGTTGAAGGAGATGGGGGTGAGAACCGAGGCGTCCAGTCCCCCACCACTTCCCCAAGCGCTAACCTCAATTCAAGGAAAGTCATCCCATCGGGTCACTGCCGTTGCCATCGGCATCCCATCGGGTAATATACATTCCATCGGTTATGTGGCATTCCACCGGCTCACAGGCATTCCATCGGTTATGTGGCATTCCACCGGCTCACAGGCATTCCATCAATTATGTGGCATTCCACCGGTTCACAGGCATTCCAACGGGTAATATACATTCCACCAGTTCCACCTGGCATTACATCGGTTCCGTGGCATTCCATCGGTTTAGTCACTTTCGTTCGCGCCTACGGGAACGGACAAGCCAGCAACAACTCAAGGCTTCAAAACATCGGGCTTTATAAACCCCAGAGAATTGTTCCTCTAACACAGGCTAAATCTTCCCGCAGGAGAAACCCTGCACATACATCACGCATGTACGAACAAGGGCTGTGACACAATCAGTGGTACACCCAACAACAATCGGGTCACTGCCCAAGAGAATTGTTCCTCTAACACAGGCCAAATCTTCCCGCATGCTAGAAACCCTGCACCACACAAAGCTGTGAAAAATATGGGGGACAAATGGCTGGGCCACCCCACTGGGAGAATTGTTTCTCTAACACAGGACAAATCTCCTAGCAGGCTAGAAACCATGCACCTCACGCCTATAACGTTCCGGCTGAGAAGAACTAGCGGATGTTGACCGGTGCTTTAACACGGCTGCAACATTCCACCGGTAGATATGTTGGCTCACACCCAACAGGTCTCCCTGCAGGCTCCCAACCCTACACATTACCCCATGCTTATTCCAATACAAGCTGGGATGAATCAGGGGGTGCTGACTGGTGCTATAACATGGCCGCAACCCCCCACCAGGAATTAAAAACACAGGACATATTCTCTGGTTTGTACCATCGTGGGTAGCGATTTTCACTGGAGGACTCGTTCCGACATGGCAGTTCACCGGCCGGGTCCTCCCGGAGCATTTCATACTTGACTCGTTCCGACATAACAATTCACCGGTCGAGTCCTTGCGGAACATGGCATGACGGATTTCAACGCCACATTATCATCCCATGCACTCGTCCGGGTTTACCCCGTTCCATATGCTTGGCATGGCAGATTTCAACGCCACATTATTATCCCATGCACTCGTCCGAGTTCACCCCGTTCCATATGCATGGCATGGCAGATTTCAATGCCACATTATCATCTCATGCACTCGTCCGGGTTCACCCCGTTCCATATGCATGGCGCGACGGAACTCAAGCACCATCATCACAACTCATACTCATAACTTTTGCACATCATCATGAACAAGCACTCACATCACCACACACCACCATAACAGGCTTTCTGCTCGAACGACCGACCAAGCCCAATCTTCAACGCGGACTTGGGGGACTGGGGCACCGTTGGGTCGGTAACCCTGCGGGTCTGCGGGCCTGCAGAACAAGACATATTTAAGTCCCAATTCAAAATTGCACTTGACCGGGAACTTGGGGGACTTGTTGACGGTAGCCACAGAGGGGCTACCCAGGCCCACAGACCCGCAGCCGGGCCCGGTCCATGGCTCGGGGCAGGATCGTTAACACCCGGACCCGAGGCCCAGCAGCCTACCTTATGGCCAGGGGCCCGGGAGCCGGGGGCGCCAGCCTGCCGAACAGACCACCAAAGCTGCTCTTATGTATGAACAGAAGGGGATCAGTCCCACATCGAAGAGTAAGACCAGACCTCACGCTCGACAACCTATATAAGGACCTCAACTACCCTCATTAATAGGTAACCAACTCTCCAACCACTTATTATTCCCGCTTAAGTTATCCATTTATCCCAACGGTACTGACTTAGGCATCGGAGAGGAGAAGACTGGCCCGCCCGGTATTCCCCTTAGTTAGCATGACTTGCAGGAATGATTCACACCAAGATCCACAAGTCTTTGTCAGGCCTACGGGTTGTAACAGAAACAATATGCAGGCCCAACACCCTTGAATTCCCCCCCCCCCCCTCCTCAAACTACTCAGTAGGGCAAGTAAAGCGCCCGCGGATCCGGGCCATCCATCTCTGACCGTCTCCTACCAGCACGTGTCCCAGTATTGGTAACTTCTCAGGCCATCATAACTGATGGGACTAATGGAATACCCCCTTCAATGAATGTCAGCCACTTGCCTCGCATGCAGAGGGTAGTTGAAAGAGCAGGGGACATACTCGAACCATCCCGCCTAGAGCTTACTCCGCCTAACGATGAAATACTCCAACAAATCGAGGTTTCCCACCGGAAGAACTCTTCCTCTAACACATGAGACTTCTTCCTGCAGGCTAGAAACCCTGCAAGATTATTATTATTACCCCTGAAATATTCCAACAAGTACAGGGCATTCTAACATATATTCCAACGGTACGGGCCATTCCACCGGTTGAATTTATTCCACATTTACAGTCAAAACAAAAAACGGCTCGGTATCCCACCGGGAGAAGTCTTCCTCTAGCACATGAAACATCTTCCAGCAGGGTAAAAACCCTGCAACAATATTATGTACAGGCTACGATATTCCAACCGTAGTGCCTGCTCTAGTTCAACGGTTTCCTAGTCCTCAGTCCATCCAGCTTTGACTATTGGATGCGGTATCGGACCGGCCATGATGGCACTTGCTTATCGCTCTCCTATGGAATAACCGGTTCAGCGAACTGAGACATTCCTACGGACAGCTGTGTACGACCTAACAAATCCAATGTACCACCGGGCTTTTTAAACCCGGGAGACTTGATCCTCTAACACAGGGCAACTCTTCCCGCATGCTAAAAACCTTGCACATACATCCCACCTGCAGGAACAAATGCAGCGACGTGGGGACGGCTACCAAGGACTACTCCATGCCACGCCACCCACCGGGAGACTTGATCCTCTCATATAGGACAACTCTTCCCGCAGGCTAAAAACCTTGCACATACCCCACGCCTGTACGGCCACAAGGTATGAAACGATCGGGGATGTCTCCGGTACCAACACTGGACCGCTTCACCCCGGGAGACTTGATCCTCTCATACAGGAAAACTCTTCCTGCAGGCTAAAAACTCTGCCAATCCTATATACATGCAAGAACAAGAGGTTGTGTGGCACGTGGGGACGGATGCCCAGGATCCTGCCGACCACGCCACCCCACCGGCAACTCCTCTAACACATGGCACGTTTCCCGGTGATACACTTTCACCTTGTCATCCACCGCTTTAGTCAACCGGTGCCCTCCGCGGCTACGGTACTAAAACGTGGGGGACTCATTCATCGCATTCGCTATCTTCACCGGGTTTTCCAGGAACATAGCACTGCGGATTTCAACGTCACATCATCCTATTCGCTATCTTCACCCGGTTTTCCCGGAATATAGCACGGCGGATTTCAACGTCACATCATCTCATTCGCTATCTTCACCGGGTTTTCTCGGAACATAACATGGCGGATTTCAACGCCACATTATCATCTCACGTACAACATCTCGTACGCCATATAGTTAATGAAAATTTCTACAAGTATAAAGCACACGTATGGGAGTTTATATCACAAACAAATTACAAGTATAAGTCACACAAAATTTACAAGTATCAAATAAGAATTCGGTTTAACAAATAACAAAGGATTCGAGCTAAACTTTACAAAATTTTCGAAAATATCAAAGCACATCAAACATGTCGAATTCTTAGTGTCTAATTGCTTTTATTCACAATTTTAAAATTCGAGGTACGTGGAGCAGAAGAGATAACAATGCAATGGGCTGAAACAGTGCAAGGTAGTATCAGGGTTTTATCCGATATACCTCAAAAGTTAAAGGTAACGTTTTAATTCAAGCTTTAAGACAACTCATGCTTAATCTACTTTAGGTTTCGAAGCTCGGTGGACGTGCGGCCTAGGTGATATAGTCTAGACACAACATTTCGTGGTTTCAGAAGGCTAGAACGAAAGTTCTATCATGGAGCAATGTAATACTCGTTGTTGGTTACCACAGAGAGCGAACTCCCGATCGCCCCCTTCACAGAGAAGAGATAACAGTATGTGGGGCCTTGAAATCTAGTTAAACAAACCTTGACATCCATAATAAAGACAAACGAACTAATAGGTGAACCTTTATGCCCCTTACTCAGTTTGGAATATTGTGTTGACATTACCACTATTGTCTAATAAAAGCCACCCTCGACCTCATAAAAATGGATTTTCCAAGTCGTCGCTCGTATGAGAGTTGAGGGGCCAACAATAGCAAATGCTATTATTGTTCAGGGCCACGTTTCTCAATCTCATAAAAGACGGATCTGCCAAGGCATTACTCGTATGAAAGGTTAAGGCTATAAATTGACAATAGCGACATTACCTATTCCTTCTTCCCCTCGAAACCAAAATAAATAAAACACAAATAAACCTTTAAACTTCTAGCAATTTAACTAAGTGTTACAAACATATATCAAATGATAAAGTAAATTTCGACAACATTATAGAAATCAAAAATTGAAACCCTAATTACTATAACAAATTGAAAAACTTAAAATTATACAAAACCAAAAACTAAAAATTATACAATCTGAAATATAAATAAATAAACAATTGTTACAAAGTAACACTTCATGAAATTAAACAATTTTAATTTTCCCGGTAACGGCTCTAAAAATTGATGGGACCAAGTTACACGCACAATTTGTACCTGTAAAATAATCTCATACATATATTACCCTTCTTGTGTCGATTGTACTATTGACAAGTAGGGATCGTTCTATCTTGGGAAATCAAGAGCATTTAATTACACAAAACATCACATATCAATATAGGG
This sequence comes from Potentilla sterilis, assembly GCA_963682095.1. Taxonomy (NCBI): domain Eukaryota; kingdom Viridiplantae; phylum Streptophyta; class Magnoliopsida; order Rosales; family Rosaceae; genus Potentilla; species Potentilla sterilis. The sequence goes on from OY821754.1 coordinate 27,671,933, forward strand.
GGTTGAAATTTGTATCTAAACACTACTGAAATTTACGAAATTTAAAACTAAATTAAATATATACATATGATCATCATCTCTTACTCAAAACACTAAACACAAAATTCACTAAACAAATTCGCACAAAGTAGTAATAAAACAAACGGCATGCATTCAAGATCAATTTTAGTTCCAATTTAATTAGAGCCCTTCGCGGTTCATCTAATTAGCAAAACTCCTAAATTATTCAGAACTAGCTTCGCGCATAATCCTAAACATAGTATTAAATAGTTTAAAGACACTTCGCGTACAAATTAAACTAAGAAACACATAATCACAATGAGTTGAATTGGAAACAAGTGACAAGTATGGCGTCACCTCACCCCATCAACATGTATATTTTCAGAATTACTCTAGCCCTTTGAACGCATACAAGATGAATCAACTTCGCGTATGAAGCATCTCATAAACTATTCGGCATGTAAAGCAAACATATGAGATTCGGCTATGATCAAGGCCGAACTCACACATCATACTTGTGCTGCATACGAATTCAGAAAATAAACCAAAACATAATCAAGAACACATGCAATTCAAAAATTATAACAAACCCTGATTAAAATCGAAAATCATTATGAACATAACCAGAAAATTAGATTAACAAATAGCTAATTCGAAAATCCAAAACTGAATTAATAAAACCAAACAAACATCTACAAATACATATAATCTTCATAGACAAAGTATTATAATTACAAAGATAATATTCAGCCATGAGAGAATAGTGAATCACACTTTGAAGAACCTTGAAGACTTTCGGCAAAGAGATAATTCGGTGGTGAAGATGGTGTTGCGATTTTGGTGTAGTGGTGATGATGGATTCGACTTATTGTATCTTTGGTATTGTGGTGTTGTTTCGGCAGAGCTTTGGCTTAGTGAAAGAGAGAGATGAGATGATTTTTATGTGTCAAAACCGTTCTTTATATAGAGGCAAAAGTAAAAGGATTCGGCAGCAACTAGGGTTAACAAAACCTAGTTTTTCTCAAACTTATCCTGCTGGCAGATTTGACCTTCGTGTAAATATTATGGAATATGTCCCTCTAGAAAATAGCTAGTGAGGTGATTTTAACTGATTTGGAAACTAGACTCCAGTAGCTTTCTATCCATACGTGGCACGCCATCTGGTTCAAAGTGAGCTGTCTTGGAGAGTCCGTGGAAGTTGGATGACGTGCACAGGAATTCTGCCGAATTTAATCAGGGTTTCTTCCGATTTTTCTTCTTCTTTTTCCGAATTATCTCTTCCTTTTGTCTTAAATTTGTTGCTGAATTTTCCTTAGATAATTATTGAATATCCTTGCAATATCTTTTCTATTTATCCTTGATTTAATTCAGCCTCTCTTCTTGTCCTAGTTGCATTGCAACTCTTCTCTTGCATTCGACAATATGTAATAATTTCTGCCCGATTTCTTCTTTGTTTTCTCCACTGAATTTCCTCATTTAATTCCTGAAAATAAGAGAGAAGAAATATTAAAAAGACAAGATAAAATGTAGGAGAATTATTAAGAGTATGATTCCTGATTCATTCAGGATTTCCTAGTTCAACAAGGAGTTCTACTTTGATTGAAACTCTAGAACTTCGACGTTTTCAGAAACGTCGAGACATTGTAGACTCATAAACCGATTAAGACTCTTATTTGCATAAAGAGTCCTACTTTGAATCAAACTCTTGACTTAAGAATCCTAGTTCAACTCAAACTCTTCACAAATTCAGCGTTTTTAGACGTTTTAGCTCATTTCACAAACCGACTCTACCAAAGACTCCTGACTTGACTAAACGACTCTATATTACAACAATAAGGGTTAAGCATTGCATAAATGGGGGTAAAATCATATTAAGAACGTCGCATATAATGCTCCTATTACTCAACATCATAACCATGCACTCATCACATTATGCATCATCATCACAGGCTTATTCGAACGCCCGGCCAAGCCTAATCTTAAACGCGGACTTGGGGGGCTAGGGTACCGGTGGGTAAGTGCCTCAGCGGGTCTGCGGGCCTATAAAGGAAGACATATTTAAGTCCCTATTCAAGATGGCACTTCACCAGAAACTTGGGGAACTTGTTGACAGTAGCCATAGAGAGGCTACCCAGGCCCCTAGACCAGCAGCCAGGACTCCTGGACTCGGCCCAGGGCCAGGGGCCAAAGCATGAACACCTGCACCCGCACCCACACCCGAGCAGGTCTTACCTGTGACCTGGGCCCGAGAACCGGGGATCGCAGCTCCCCAAACAGGGGCCGAAACAGTACAGTAATTTGTGTAGAAGGGGGCCAGTCCCACATCGAAGGGTGAGGCCAGTCCTCACACCCGGCAGCCTATATATGAGTCTCAACTGCCCTCATTAATAGGTAATCAATACTTCAACTACTCATTCCCGCTTAAGTTATCAGTTTATTCTAACTATACTGACTTAGGCATTGGAGCGGATTAGACCGGCCCCGTCCGGTATTCCCTTAGTTAGCAGGGTTTGCAGGCAGGAATCATACCAAGATCTACCAGTATCTGTGAGTCTACTGATTCAGACAGAAACACCCTCAAATATATATTTTTCTTCTTTCGTTAGTCCTCTTGTTATACTCATGGTCCCCAGTCCCGAAACCCGAAATAGGTCATTTTATTGACTTCTGGCGTCGAAGGGGAAACTCGTGCACATGTGGGCTGATCATAGCTATTAGATGTCCCCATGAGTTAACTCAACTACACGAAAGGTTTTATTCCCAATAATAGTTCCCAAACACTCAAGTTCCCTTCAACTTCCAATCTCACTATTTTCCCATCATGAAATGCATGATCAGGTAATATAATTCAAAATAAAAACACATGCTTTCCAACATTGTAGATATATAGAGAGAGAATTATAGAGAGAGAAACCTCTCTAAAAAATGGCACGGACTGAACTAAATGAAGGGGGGCTGAGCCCTATTTATAAATTAAAAAATGTCACGTGTCACCATGCTATTGGTGACACATGTCAACAACACACAAACTCTCTACAAATGTGACATGTGGCTGATGACTATGGCTGATGATGATGTCATTAGCACCACTTGGTTGACATCAGCGTCACCTGACCTCTTCCCTCTCAGCCACGTGTCAGCCTCTCCTCCAATCGAAGCTCTCCACGTCGTCATATAATTATCTTCCGATTAAACTTCCCAAAATCGTTAAAAATAGCTCGGGAACTCAAATAATTCACCGAAAAATATGAGAACTCGTGACGAACTCTACTTTATATTTCTCAAAAGAAAAATAGAATTTCACTAACTTTAAAAATCGAGATATTACACTCTACACTCCTTAAAGAATTTCGTCCCTGAAATTCACACCACCTACAAAAACAAAAACATTTATGGCTCTACGATATGACACGATAATCCTAATCTACCACAGATCCTGGGGCTCTAATCCATGGTTTGCTCTGATACCATTCTGTCACGCCCCGGTCCCGGCGTCGGTGGGGTTTAGTCACTCGGCGCCGATCCCGAGGTGTGAGTTAAATGTTACAAAGCGGAATGTAAATAAAAATTAAAACTTCTTTCTAGGCTCTTGACCCTAGACTCGTCCGATACTTCAACTCGACATACACTAAGTACTTGTCTGCAAAACAGCAAGTAAATGGGTGGGTGAGCAAACCCACGCGCTCAATGAGTGCCCTATGTAATATGCCAACAAAGCCATGTCATTTTACGCACGCTACAAAATATGTATATCATATATTTCACGTCGACCACAATACAATTAAAAACAATAAATAAACAACACAAGCAATCCAAAAACATATAACATAATAACGATGCATGCATGTAATGTTCCTCCTCACACTTTTCATTGCCCTCAAATATATATTTTTCTTCTTTCGTTAGTCTTCTTGTTATACTCATGGTCCCCAGTCCCGAAACCCAAAATAGATCATTTTATCGACTTCTGACGTCGAAGGGGCATACTTTCCCTAAACTCGTGCACATGTGGGCTGATCATAGCTACTGGATGTCTCCATGAGTTAACTCAACTACACGAAAGGTTTTATTCCCAATAATAGTTCACAAACACTCAAGTTCCCTTCAACTTCCAATCTCACCATTTTTCCATCATGAAATGCATGATCAGGTAATATAATTTAAAATAAAAGCACATGATTTCCAACATTGTAGATACGCAACAACTAATCAAGAAATGTAAATATCACCAAACATATATCACCAACATTCATAATATATATAAACTCCGCATATTTCACAAATCAACATGCTTCACTTGAAAATAGAGAGATATTCATAAATAGATCAAAAACATGCTTTTCGACTATTTTAAAAACATATAAGAATATTTGAAACACATTACATAAACCACTCACCTCAACGAACCGAATTGACACTCAGATCGTAAATCGAGCAACCTAAAATGAGCCTTTTAGAAATCACCATTGGATCTAACTCCAACTACCATGGATAAAAAGATCGCGTTAGTACGAATTTGTAACCACTCGCGGATTCAGAATCGGAGTTACGGATCAAAAGTTATGATCCGTGGAAGTTTCGTCGTAAATCTAATAAAATAATAATATCTAGAGAGAGAATTCTAGATAGAGAAACCTCTCTAAAAAATGGCACGGACTGAACTGAATGAAGGGGAGTTGAGCCCTATTTATAGACAAAAAAATGCCACGTGTCACCATGCTATTAGTGACACTTGTCAACAACACACAAACTCTCTACAAATGTGACATGTGGCTGATGACTAAGGCTGATGATGATGTCATTAGCACCACTTGGCTGACATCAGCGTCAGCTGCCTTCTTCCCTCTCTGCCACGTGTCAGCCTCTCTTCCAATCGGAGCTCACCACGTCGTCATATAATTATCTTCCGATTAAACTTCCAAAAATCGTTAAAAATAGCTCGGGAACTCAAATAATTCACCGAAAAATATGATGAACTTGTGATGACCTCTACTTTCTATTTCTCAAAAGAAAAATAGAATTTGACTAACTTTAAAAATCGGGATATTACAGTTTGCTTTTCGAGCATCCCCAAAAGTGATAGTGCCAGTGATTCATTCCTCTTCAAGAGAGATGAAGAAACACTTGTTTCCACACATATGTTTAGAGCAACCACTGTCAATGTACCAGACATCTGCATCTCTGGAGTTTACAGCAGTTAGAGCCACAAGACAGAATGATTCAATGTGTTTTTCATTAAAATTTACACTTGCAATCATGCATTTCATATTTACAGTTTGTTTCTTTCTCCATACATTATGGACACCTGCAGATTTCTTGTTATTTTGAATGGACAACACAGAGAGATCATCAGTCTCAGAAACAAACAGATATTTATTTTCTAGAAAGGTAATTCTAGAAATAATATTCAATGATTTTCACCCTCACTTAAAATGTGTTTATCAATATCAGAAAACTTAGCATTTGATAAATCAATTAGTTTTGACAAATGCAACTTTAAGTTTGACAAATCATCTTCAATATCCTTCAGATTTGGACATTGAGTTGAAAAACATACCTGATTTGAGGATGAACCATTGTCAACACTTACCACATGATTAGGTTCTTCAAGGATAGTGGAGGATGTATCATTCACAAAAGTCAATGAAATTCCTTCATTATCAAGGTTGTTTTCAACATGATTACGAGTTGAAGAACCCTCACCATTATAACCAAGAGCAAAGGTGTTCTTAAACTATTCTCCAATGCAAAGCATCTTAGCTGTTTCCTTGGAGCTGAGTTGGAATTGATTGAACTTCTCATTTGTTTTAACCACTTGTTCCTGCAACAACAGATTTTCATGGTTAAGATTGTCAATAATATCTTCATGAGCAGTTACCTGTTGCAACAACACATCCAATTTAGACAGCAGTGTGAATCTTTCTGTCTGCCAGTCCTCTTTAGAAATGTTGCATGTGAGATTAACAACACTCTTTTCTAACTCCACGTTCTTCTTGATCCATGTAGCTTCCTTTTTCAGATAGTTCTTACTCCACTTCTGATAATTTAACCAGAGTGCTAGACAACTGACGTTCCAAACTTGTATTTCTGTGAAGAATAGAATCTGCAAGAGAACACAGCTTTTCATACTTTTGATCAACAGTGAAGTCATCATAGAGACTGCTTCCCTCAACACCACTATCACTGTCAGATTCAGAATCACTTTGATTTAAACACAATCTGGCGACAAGAGCTAGATTTTTCTGAACTAATTCTTCATCATCGCTTTCATCATCGCTCCAGGATACCTTCAATGCTTTCTTAGATCCACTTTGGTTTTTCCTGTTACCATAGTCAACAGATATGTGGCCTAGACCACCGCATTCATAACACTTTGGTTTGAAATTAGGATTTCTCCTATTGTTAGTAGGAAAACTTTTGACCGCATTTTTATTTTCAGAAAATCTATGTTTCTGTAAGTAATATGAAAGTCACTGACCTTAGTTTTGGTTTCATTGTTTATGCAATGACAAAGTAACAATGTTCTGCTTATCATTGGTGGCACGCAGGATTTCTTTAAGAAAAAAGGTGTAGCAGTTATGACGATTTGCGAGCTATTTGATTTTATAGTAGATCCATGTATTGCTGACGATGCGGTGGACAGTCATCTAGATGAGGTTTGATTCTTTCCTTTTGCTGTCACATTTCCAAAGGACTTGGTTCTTTAATTTTACTAGTAAATAACTGAATTTTTCCATGGCTTGCATGGACTTCATGTGCAACAAATGGCCAGAGGAGTTATATCTGCAGAGGATGAAATTGCAGACTCTGTGTTTGTGCACGTGACTACAATGCAACTTTGTGTTCATGTTTAAAGTTTAAACATGAATGTACAATATGTGTATTTGAATTATTGAATGCACACAAGCTTTTGGCATATTGATTTCTCCATGTTTGTGACGAGTGCCATAACCGGGGTAACAACACGCGCAATAATAAACCTTGTAAACCGTTAGTAGCATATGATAAATAGGGATCGTTCAGTCTGGGGATGAAGTATACCTGATATGTAAAAAGTTAGAAACACACATACTCACAAATATATACATATATTACACACGAAAGGGGGGTTGAAAGTGAATCAGCAGGAAGCTGTCCTATAGACCTAAAGATACGAAAATTAAATCCTAGGCTACTATATACATGTTGGTCGACATCTTTCACACAAAGTTTAGCACAAAAAACAATCAAACACACATAAAAATCAAGTAAACAAGACTCACGGCAATAATATTAAAGTGTTCTAGACTCGACTTAGTTCCAACCTAATTAGCTCCTTCTAGGTTTACTAATCAATTAAGACTTCACAACTACTTCAAGATTATCTAAATGACTAACCCTAAAGTTATACTAGTCATATTTGAGAACACTAAACGTAGAAAACAAACATGAAAATTAATTAGGCACAAAGCCTTTTTAGTTGGAGACAAGTTAACATGCAAGGCGTCACTCATCGTATTAGACAAGTAAATTCTGTAAACTACTCTAACCCTTAAGAGACAACACAACTTTAGACAACTAAACGTTCGACTTAACCTATGTTTATTTTGGCCAAATGAGATCAATGCCCCAAATATTGCAATTGCATGAAACATCAAACTTTAAGGCACATGAATCTAAAGAATTAACCATGACGAATTTAAAACCAAATTAACATGTTTGCCGATTACCTAGTTACTATCTTGTTAAATATTTTTCTTACAATTTTAACATGCAATCCATATTCTATGTTTGAAAAACCAAGTAATCATCATAAAAACGAACTGAAAATATAAATTGTAAAAAAAAACTCAAATCGTTTTACACATAGACATGCAATTCGAAACCAAAAACATATACACGTTTCATAGACAAAACCAAGCATAACTACATACAATAAACAAGCCTAAAGAAGGGAAAGAGAGGCGTGGATCACACTTTGTAGACACCTTGAGAGAGGCTGCAAACGTGACTTGAATGATCGGAATGGAGGCAGGAGCTTGGTTCGGACAATGGACAGATTTAGAGGTGGTGGTAGAGTGTTTTCGGCTTGCTATTCTATGCAGGATTTTTGGCTGAACTTTGGTAGAGCTTTGATACTTTGCTTATGCATAGGATGTGACGACTTTGAGAAGAGGTGTTGGCTTCTATATATAGGAGAAGAGGCTGCACGGTTTGGGAGAGTTCGATGTAACCAAAAGGGACAAGGAAACCTATTTTGATTAAGTTTCCCAATCCGAGTTGGTATTGGCTTTCTTTTCCTTTTTGAACTTGGTATCCTTGTCTTTTCCTACCTAGGGACTGTCTCTCTTGTCTAGGACATCTTCATGAAGCTTCTTGAATGTTCTAGGATGCTTGGAAATACGTTTGGAAACGTTACAGCCCCTAGAAATCAATACCGGCAGATTGCTCTTCTTCTTGGGTGCAGACCTTACCAGTATCGAACACTCTTCGGTAGCTCTTGGTAGGACACGCGTGCATGGTCTTCTGTAGATGCAGCTAGCATGGCTGCTGCGTAGCTGCACAGTAGCCTCTCGGCATTGGTAACGCCAACGTCGGCATTTCTTGATAGTGTGAGTGCAGCGGCATCCTTGACATGGATACATCAATACGCCATTGAATACCCCTGGTCATGTGTTGAATACGCTCGAGCAAATGTCGGATACGGCTCAGCAGGCTGCATGTCCTCGCGATAAGTCCTCGGCAGCTGCTGCGCGCACAAGGGTGTCCTCTCGGCAGGCTGCATGTCAGTCTGTATGAGATTTGACCTTTGTGTCTTTATTTAGGCATAACTTCCTCCAGAAAGTAGTTATTGATACGATTCCAAATTCGGTAGAAATTAGACTCAGAGAGCTTTCTTTGCATATATGGTACGCATTCTGGTTCCAAGTGACCCGTTCTGGAGAATTCATGGAAATTGGCTGATATGCACAGGAACTTGCTAATTCCGCGTCCGGATTCCTTTGCAATTCTTGGCATCTTTCCTTGGTCCAATTGTTGTAACTCCTTCCATTGCTGAATGTTTCATGCATCTTCATAAAATTATAGAAGTTAAATTCATAAAAGACTAGGTCGAGGCTTTACAGAATCAACGAAATATTTTAAGACTTGTATTTGACTAGGTTTCTTATTCTTTTTTAGTACTTTGTCAAATTTCTGTATTTTTCCCTATAATTAGCACAATTCTATGATAGCTCTACCAAATATTTATTACTCTATATTATGACTCGATGTTAGACAAATAAGATATAAACAAAGCATAAATATAGGCATAAACATACTAAGAACGTAGCACTTTGTGCTCCTATCAGTTTGCAGTCATTTATTCCAAGGACACTAGAACACGTGAAGAATGTCGAGGCCGATGTGATACAGATAACTAGTGGTGAGTACAACAGCTCTAGCTGTGAGTTGTGACCAAGAAAGGCTTGTCCATAAGCTTTGCCACCAGCCTTGTGTTCTCAGTGGTTGGAGGAGGAGGGTTTAATTTTAATACAGCAATTCTAGAAGCTGATGATGATGTGGAGCTTTTGGAAAGGGTTAAGAAAGATAGGCAGAAGAGGCTTGAGAAACAGCAAGTCATCAGCTTTGCCAAGAAAGAAACAAGTCAAATTTTGTTACGTTCTCTTGCATTCAAGTTTTGGATTTTGAACTGTGATCAGTGATGATGCTAAAAAGTTGTTAAGATGATCACATGAGTCCCCAAATGTGTGGTTTTTGTTAATGGCTTCTTGATGATCTACTTGTTTTGTGTTCTTTAGTTTAGAATGAGGAGTTTAATTTGGTGAAGTTCAAGGGAAATGTTGGTTAGAGCCTATTGAATGGTACTGCATGATTCTATCACTTGTGAGAGCACAATTTGGTCTTAGTAATTTAGTCTTGAAAGTTACTGCTTTGATTGTTCTAGCTATTGTAAACCTCAGTATAGGCACTTAGAAAACTCAAGCAGGCATTCTAATTAAATTTCTTTTCATTATATTACCAGCCAGTGTAGTTCAGTGGTTATATGTGGAACTGATTTTATTTCCTATTACAATGAGGAACATTGTAATCATAATCTGTTCCTATGGAAATGAAATATCTTGTTTTTAAACCATTGTAATCATAATCAACATATTATGAGGAACAGATTATCATCAGTTGTCTGATTCCCAAGTTGATCTTTTTATGCTGAATTTTGAGGAACAGATTATGATTACAATAGTTTCTATCATACAATTATGTAAATCAAGTGCATGTATACAATATCAACATTGTTTCAGTGGTTATATGTGGAACTGATTTTATTTCCTATTACAATGAGGAACATTGTAATCATAATCTGTTCCTATGGAAATGAAATATGTTGTTTTTAAACCATTGTAATCATAATCAACATATTATGAGGAACAGATTATCATCAGTTGTCTGATTCCCAAGTTGATCTTTTTATGCTAAATTTTGAGGAACAGATTATGATTACAATAGTTTATATCATACAATTATGTAAATCAAGTGCATGTATACAATATCAACATTGTTTCTGAAAAAATTTGGTTGGTAATAGTTCTAGGAACCTAGTTTTGCGGCAGACAGCCTTGATCATTCTGATTCTTTTCATGTACAGAGGAAGGGGCATATAGCGATGTTTGTATGATCCAAACTATTCGCTTCTAATCATTGCTGGCTTTGACTATGCAATTAAAGTGCATCAGCTGTACATTCCAGTCTCGGGGGATTAGATGGACATGAAGAGCCAACAAAAATTGATGGTAAGAGAAGACTAGACAACGAAGCTAGAGAGCAAGGAATGTGATAAACAAGGAGGAATAGGTTCAGACTAGTACTATAGGCATTAGTTGACACATTTTCGTTCAGTAGCTAGGAATGATGGCAGCTAGCTAGTATTGGCATGCTACCAACTTTTGGTATTAGCTAGGAATGCTTCAGTCTACAAGTATATTACATTTTCTATGAGTTTTTGTTGCTTTTGAGTTGAATATTTGGAAGCTTTGATATTTGAATGCACAATTGATTTGAAATTATGGATTTTTTTGTTTGATCTGATCAGAGCTAGCTTTTGGATCTTTTGATACCAAATGCTTAATCTTTCTATGTGATACAACATTATACAACAAGGTAACAAACAAATGAAATCATGTGTTGTGCAATATAACCAAATGCTATACCAAAACAATAGCCCCAAATACTTAAATCTGTTGTCTGAATCATACAACTCAATAAATAGGAAATAAAATCTGTTGTTTGAATCAGACAACTCAATAAGTAAGAAATGAAATCGATTATGTGAATCAGACAACTGAATAAAAATGCAATATTATGTTGTATGTTTAAAAATCACACAACATAAAAATATATATATGTTTTGTTGTATAAACTAGACATGTCAGTGCCGCGCATGCCAAGCCAGCCATGCATGGCATATAAGTCGTACAACAGAAATTAAAACGGACTTATCTAACGTTTAATCACACAAGCTCGAGATATACAACCGAAAATCCGAATTCACACCACTCGTTTCCACCGTTGAGTAATGACTTTTTTGTACTAGTGTGATGCATAGGTTAATTTGACAATGGTGTCAATTCAAAATTCAAGCCAGTCATACTACCATTGGGAGGTTGTGGAGAGGGAGAGAGAGATAGAGAGTTTTAGATCGGATAATTAGAAGTGAGATTAGCTAGGCTGAGGTTAGATTCGTCTTTTCATTTAGATTCGTTGAAATAGGCACAAATTATTGGGTTGGGTAATTTTTCCTCTTTTTTATTTTATTTTTGAATAAATGGTCATTATCTCCAAATATTATTACTTTAAAGACTAATGTGGTAATTGGAGTTTACAACTTTAATTAAAGATTCATGTTAAAACTTTGAGGACTAATATTACTAGTTTGATGACTCGTTTTACAACTTTTGAATTTGATGCATGTCATGCATGAACATATCTAGAATTTTCACAATTATTATTATCAACAAATATATAATCTTGCTTAGTTTATTATTCGACAACAATGCTGATTCGTAAAAAATCTAAATTTATAGGTTAATATAAAATGTTAAAACTTTAAGCTGTTGCAACCAGTTGTTGTACTACTGTTTTATAGTAATGGTTTGGTAAGCGTTTATTTTGTTTTTTAATATTTTAAATTTACGTAAACAATAATGATGTAATATCGTATCTAAGAATCAGTGAGATTTTTAACTTTTTCATAATATTTAATAATGTATATAGTTTACAAGATTAGAATCAAAGTTATTTTTAACTTTGTTCATAATATTTAATAATGGATATAGTTTAAAATATTAGAATCAAAGTTTGAACAAACATTGAGATTCCACGTTTGGATTTTGTGAACCCCAACAACCAATACTAGAGCCCTAAGCTGCTAGTTGGATAGCTGCCGTTCGATGGAAACTAGGGAATGTCACCCTCACATCCTTAACAAGAAAAAACGACTTCTACAACACACGCCATACCCTCCAACCTTCACATAACCATCTTTCTCATTTCCTCTCAAAGAAACCATGCTTTCTAGAGCCTTAACCGTAACAAGAAAGAGCCCTAAAGATGACATCTACATACGCGACCTCGACTGCAGTCAATCAGGCTCCTTCATCGACTATGAGGACTGCATCGTCGGCTTCATGGAAGATCTGCCACTCGTCCACTGTTACCATGACAAAAAGTGTGTCGGATGTGAGGAGAACCTAGCACACCTAACCCTAAGAGGTGTGCTTAGAGGTTCAGTGGGTGTGATCGGAGAGAGCCGGTTGGCAATGACGGAGAAGGTGGTGCTCCTGGGAGGAAGAGTGTGTGCGGTGAAGAGGTTTAGACAACTGAGTATTAAAAGACGTGAGTTTGGAAAGAGAATTGAGAGGTTAGCTGCTGTGAGTAAGAAGTGTGAGTTTCTTGTTCCTGTAACTGCTTATTTGTTTGCCAAGAGGATTAAGTTTGTGATCTCGGATTATCGCCCCATGGGAAGCCTCGCTGACTTACTTGCTGGTTAGTTGACAGCTTGTTCTTTATTTCTAAGGTTGTGATAAAAAAATGAGAACTATATATTTTTAAGATTTACTTTAAATTTAAAAAATCACTTAATTTACATCCTAAAATCTTAAATCATGCGAGCTATAATCTAGCAGTTGATTAGATATTCCTAGTTATGCACATGTGCACTCAGTTCCTATTCAGAGCGAATGTTCTTTCTATCCAGAGCGAATGTTCTTTTTGTAATTAACGTGTGAAGTTTTTTTTTTTACTCACTTTTCTGTCTCATTTTCACATCTCCACCGTTTACATGTTAGAACCTAATGTATAAATCATCTATGCAAAATTTCATTTAAATTGATGATCGTTTGAGTCTTCACTATGATGATATACACGAACAGTTCATGTTGAACATATTCGGTTTGTTCATTGATTTAATTCAATTTGGATACCTTAACGATCATCAAATTAGATGAAATTTTTTAAAAATGATCTAATCATTAGGTTTTAACATCTAAACGGTGGAGATGTGAAAATATGACCGAAAAGTGAGTAAAAAAAAAACTTCACACGTTAATTTTAAAGCGAACATTTGCTCTGGATAGGAACTGTATGTGCACTAATATTATCTATCCGCATAACGTATGTATATATATGTAAGTCATTATGACAAACAATAACTTTGATTTTTATATTGTCTTCTCCTTTTAAATTGATTATAATCAAGGTGCGAGGGATCATGGTCACACTGCGCTGGATTGGAACCAAAGGCTTGCCATAATTAGCGATATCGCAAAAGCAATATCTTATGTTCATACACAATATCCTCCATACCAAAAGAACATGATAATGAACATCCATGGCAGCGTCAAGACCTCAAACGTATTAGTGAATATCGACTTCTCAACATGCTTATCCGATTACGGGTTCACCCAATTGGCAGAGCAAGTGGAGATTCCTGAAACAGGTCACGTGATGAAGTCGCCCCGCTGGTTGATCGAGAAGACTAACTATTCAAATGAGTTATCACAAAAGGCTGATATTTATAACTTTGGGGTGATAATGCTGGACATTTTAGCAGGGGCTAAGGGTCTGAGTCTTCTTAGAAAGGAGATGGATGAGAAGAAGGAAGCCATGAAAAATGGTGGATTGGATTTGGTTGAGTTTTGCATGAAGGATTGGAAAGAACAAAGCCAAGTGACAAAGCTCTTCGGCATTGCTTTGACGTGTACAAATGCCAACCCGATGACTAGGAGCAATATAGATGAGATTAATAATGAAATCTCGAGGATGTAATTAAGTATGGGTAAAAGGTTAGGTTTGCTATATTTGTCAATGTTAGAGATAGTGTGTACACGCACAAGGGATATATAAGTTTGTCTACCCTTTATTAATTCAAGCGTTTATATTTGTACTTTATGGGTTTATCGTTGGCATATTTATGTATCTTTTGTTTTAATTAATTATATATTGGAGTGAATCAAATGTATTTTTATTCTTCTTCTTCTTACTGCAAAAAATAGTTTGGTGACTATGGTCCAGTGATAGCCTTCCTTAAGTCCTCTGTAGCCTTAAAAATAGTTGTAAGTTTTATGGTCATATCACCAAATGTAAAAGCAATAGCCTTCATTTGTCCGCTGGTTCTCCACGAGAATTGTAGGTGAGTTCTTGAAGTAAATATCATCCTTAATCGAAAACAATGTGTTTAATTCCCATTCATAGTGGAGGCTAGGTAGCTCATTGTGTGGCCATGCCCTGGATTCTCTTATGGAAGCGATGAAGAATCATGTTCTGCTAGTTGCTCGACTGGTTCAGCTTCCATAAGATCTAGAGAGTCCCTGCCAGAGTGTGTGGCGGTGATCTGTGTTTCTTCAGTTTCGTCGTATTACTCTCGTCCATTGAGTTCCCTGAAGTTCCTCCATCAAGTTTTCATACGAAATCTTTTCTCCTCTGATTCCCTAACATGTTCCTCTATCTAGAGGTCGGAGCTTACGCATTCAGGATGTCCCATAAAGAATTTAGAGAAAAGATAACTCAGTATATTGATTCAATCGCAATGTTTACAAAGGGAGAGTAAGATATATATAGACCTAAACTGAATCTACAAGAAAACTAAATCTCTGACAAGAGGGAAGCTACACATGATCTCCTTGATTTGAGGGAGCCTCTGCTTTTCCTTAAATCAAGTGATAAAACACAAGAAGTATATGAACCTAAACATGTTGTAGCCACATCCTTACACAGTAGTTTGAAGGAGGCAGATACAACAACCTATGATTCATAGGACATTAACCAACACACCCCCTCAAGCTGGATCAAGAATGTTAATTGATCCAAGCTTGGACAGAAGCTTCTGAAACTGAGCAGTTGGTAGTGCATTGGTGAATATATCAGGAATCTGATCTTGGCTACAAGTGTAGAGAGTTTGAATCACTTGAGCTTGAACTTGATCAGGAACAAAGTGACAATCAATCTCAATGTGTTTCGTCCTCTCATGAAACACAGGATTAGCAGCTATATGCATAGCTGATTGATTGTCACAGTACATGGACATAGGAGTAGGACTCTTGAATCCTAACTCAAAGAGGAGAGATTTCAGCCAAATAAACTCACATGACAGAAAGACCATTGCTCGATATTCAGCCTCTGTGCTGCTTCGAGCAACAACTGCTTGCTTCTTACTTTTTCAGGTGACTGCATTTCCACAAACAAAGGTGCTGAACCCTTTGGTGGATTTTCTATCCATGGCATTGCCTGCCCAATCAGCATCAGTATAACCAATAATGTCACAATGACCATGCTTTTTCATATGAATGCCTTGACCAGCAGATCCTTTGAGATAACGAAGAACTCAAGTCACAATCTTGACATGTTCAGTTGTTGGAACATGCATACCTTGACTTCGTAAGCAGACTGTAAATGCAATGTCTGGTCTTGTGATGGTTAGATAGATGAGCTTGACTACAACTCTTTGGTAAGAGCTAATGTTGGCAAGAGCCTCACCTGTTCCAGTCAACTTTGTCTTCACACTTAAGGGAGTTTTCGATGGCTTGCAGTCAGGCATATCAACTTCTTCTAGGAGATCAAGAGTGTACTTGCGCTGGTTTAAGAACAAACCTTTACTTAAAGTTGCAACCTCAATTCCTAGAAAATATTTTAGAACTCCCAAGTCTTTGATGGCGAACCTGTCTCTTAATGCAGATTTGAGAGCTTCAATTTCATTCAAGTTGTTACCTGTGATAATCAGGTCATCAACATAGATGAGAACAACCAGAATCCCTGCATTTCCTTTCCTGAGAAACAGAGAAGAATCAGAGTAGCTGCGCTTGAAGCCACTTTTAAAGAGGACTGAGCTCAGTTTAGAATACCAGGCTCTAGGGGACTGTTTCAGTCCATAAATAGCTTTATGAAGCTTGCATACTAAACCAGGATTGGACACTTGATGATGACCAGGAGGAAGCTTCATATAAACTTCTTCTTCAAGATTTCCATGTAAAAAAAACATTTTTTTACATCCATTTGATACAAATTCCATGATTCCTTTACAGCAAGAGATAAGAGAACTCTTACAGTGTTCATCTTGGCAACTGCGGCAAAAATTTCTTTGTAGTCAACACCATAAGTTCGAATGAATCCCTGTGCTACCAGCCTTGCTTTGCACCTTTCAATGGATCCATCTGACAAAAACTTAGTTTTGTATATCCATATGCTGCCTACTGCCTTTTTGCCATTTGGAAGAGGAACAACAGTCCAAGTATCATTTTCGGCTAAGGCTTTGAGCTCTTCCTCCATTGCTGCTCTCCATTGAGGAATTTGAACTGCTTCATGAAAGGTTCTGGGATCATGCACATTGGACAGTTGCGTGAGAAAAGCTTTATGTTGAGAGGAAACTTGCTTGTAGCACACATAATTGGAGATGGGATGCCTTGGGGCATACGTTTCATAATCTTTCAACTTTGTTGGGAGATTTCTTACACGAGGAGGATTTCTCCTAGGCTGAATGTCTAGAATTTGGCTTTGACTTTTATCATTGGCTTCAGCCTGCTCACTCTCCATTTCAGTATCTCACCATCTTGATCCACTGTATCCTCATCTTCAAGTCCAGACTCTTGAGATACATTCTGAGAAGGATTGGTTTCCGCTGGTATAGGAAGATATGTTTTTCTCATGCTAAAGTCCCACTGCATTTCAGAGCTACTCAATGGCTTGTGAAAGAAAGGAGTGTTTTCATCAAACTTGACATCTCGAGAGATAACCATCTTCTTTGTTTTTGGACTGTAACACTTATAGCCCTTTTGAGTTTATGAATACCCCATAAAGACACACTTCTCAGCCTTAGGATCTAGCTTGTCTCTATGGATAGCTTGCACTCTAGCAAAACAGATGCATCCAAAAACCCTGAGATGAGATAAGTTTATGTTTCTTCCTTTCAATGTTTCCCATGGAGACTTGGCATTTAGAACTCTGCTAGAAAGTCTATTGGTGATGTAAGTAGCAGTAAGAACATTCATCTGAAACATTGATCGAGCGCCAAAGCGACTCAAACAATCAAAAACCCTACAATCGTTAGTAGTATAGAATAAGTAGGGATCGTTCTAGCCGGGGATTAAGGGTACCTGAAATATAAGAATGTTAACACAAAAATATATACATATATACATGGATTCGTCATGACTTTTAATGGGGGAAAAGAGATCGGCAGCTTTGCTGCCTTAAAACCTAAGAACATGAATTTAAAATCCTAATTTACTATATACAAGTGATCATCATCTCTCACACCAAGTAGTTCACACAAAAGACTCTTTAACATATAGACTCGCATGCAAGAAAGTAAGGAACAAGTATCAACATGTTTAGATTCAATTTTAGTTCCGACTACAACTTAGTTGTAAGACTTCTCAAGTTCTTAAGATCGACCTTTTGAGTATGGACCCTAGAATATATGTTAATCCTTTTGAGACTTAACAATTAATCACAATAGTCTAAATCGGAGACATGCAAAACAAGCAAGGTTGTCAATCATCTTATTTTAACATGTAAGAAATCTAAAGTATTATACCCTAGGTGAGCAAAACAAATCAAATCAACCTTTTGAGTATTTAGCTATATTTGTTATTACTCCGGTTTGATGAAACCTGACACCTAGATTTACATGTTTTAAACAACAAATGCTTAAACACAACTAATGTTTCGGTTTTTAAGTCTCAATCCTTAGATTTCTAACCAATTTCAAACCTAAAACATGCAATATACCGCTGCCCTAATTATCTAACACACAAAGTCAACAAGTTAAAATTACAAAACTAATTTACATAAACTTCAACAAGATCATTTCATACAAAAGTTTAGCAAAAACCAAGAATCGAAACAAGTTCTTACAGGATAACCAAACAAAATTAAATACAAAAGCCATAGGAGGAATGGATCACACTTTAGAAACCTTGGAGACTCCTCGAGGCATGACAAAGTGAAGCTTGCTGCTCGGCTGAAACAAGGTGAAGGAATCGGCAGAAACACAAGGTGGGAGGTACGGAATTTGGGTGGTGGTGATGATGGGTTTCGGCTAAGTATTTGGGTGTTGGTGCTTGACAGACTTAGTAGAGCTTTTGGCTAGTACTTGTGCTTGAGATGAGATGATTATTTTCTGAGAATTCATTGGCTATTTATAGAGGAGAAACCCTAGGTTACCGGCAGCTACAAGGAAAAGCAATTCCTTGTCCAAGTTGGTTAAGGTTTCCTTGTGGGCAAAGCAATGCATTCTTGGACTTCACTTCTGAATTTGGACCTCAACCGGCAGCATTGGCATAGCATAGACATTTCCAACAAGTCATTACGTCCATTAAATCCGATCCATGCTTCCAAAAGTCCAAAGGAGAGCTTTCCTTATGAAACCGGGAAAATATAGCTTTCTCGGCAGAATTGATCTTGCTCCAGTAAATCCAGCATAACTCCCTCCTCAGATCTTCGATTGATGTGATTCTAAGTCTCAGAGAAACTAGACTCATAGAGCTTTCTCCATATAAAAGGGCTTCCTTATATTTCAAGGGAAACATCCGGAATAGAGTTTTGAAGTTAGGACACAGTCCCAGGAAAATCCTGTTAGTCCCTGGTGATCTTTGCTCGGACTGCCAAGTTTCAGCCATCGTTTGGGTGACTTTACGAACTCTGATTGATCTAAAATTTTAACAAAATATACTTTAGCAAGCCAATTATATGCATACAAAATTTCATCAAATTTGGAAAAGTATAAGTCACAATTGCACTCGTCTCAGGATCACGAAAAAGACACATTTTGCATTATTTTCCAGATTTCTAAACTTAGTCATTTTCGGATTATTAAGCAACTTTTGCCAAAACTCTACCAAAATGACACTAAACTAAATTATGACTCTATCTTAGATAAATAAGGGTTAAACAAAGCATAAACGAGGGCAAATACATATTAATATCGTCGCACATTGTGCTCCTATCAAACATCAAAGATCGAGTTTTTTTAAGTAGATCTCTATTCTTTCTTTCAGCAACTTCATTTTGCTGAGGAGTTGCAACACAACTAGTTTCGTGAATTATGCCATGAGAGCTCAAGTAATTAGACATAGCATTTGAGGTATACTCAACTCCATTATCAGATCTTAACACTTGAATGTTAGTAAAAATTGATTAACCACAATATTGTGAAAATCAGTAAATACTGTCATTAGTTCACTCTTGAATTTTAACAAATATAACCAAGTGACTCTTTAAAAATCATCAATGAACACTGCATAATACTTGTAACCATTGACATAATCGACAGGGGCTAGTCCCCATATGTCTGAGTGAACTAACTAAAAACATTTGCTAGCTCTAGACTGAGAAAGATTGAAAGGCAACCTAGCAAATTCAGAAGTTACACAGACTGAGAAAGATTGAGTTTACAGAAACTAGGAAATAAAGTGGACAAGACTTTATTGGAGTGATGAGCAAGATGTTGGTGCCATAATACTTCATCTACAGCTGAAGTAGAGTTGACACTGAAAACTTGAGAAACTCCAAAAGATGACTTCGACAGGTAACACAAACCATCAAGGAAAAATCTTTCACCAATCTTCTTCTTGGTAGTTTGATCCTGAAAAAACAACACAATTTTCAGAGAAAATTGCAAGACATTTTAGAGATTTGGTCAGTTTGCTGACTGAGAGAAGTTGAAAAGGAAAACCAGGAACAAACAAAACACAAGACTCAATGGTATCTGAAAGTAATTTTAGGTTTCCTTTTCCAAGTGCTGGGACACTTTGACCATTAGCAACTGCCACATTTGAGGGTTTGGAGAATTTTTGTAAATCATGAAGTAAGAATGATCAATTTGTTATGTGATCTAAAGCACCAGAATTAATGATCCACACATCTTCAGTTAAACTAACTTTTAGCGCGGAAGCAAAAGCTTTAAGGGTACCTGGTTTGTCTTCACTCTTGACATGATTAGAGTCAGCTAGAAAGCCAGCGACTTTTCCTAGCAGAGCTGTGGAAGTTTCTTCAGTGAGTTGCTCACATTCAGCTTTCTTATTTTGCAAGTAGCTTGCAAACTCATTGAGCAGCAGGATTTAAAGTGAAATCAGTAGTCCTGCTTACTTTATTTGATGATGTGGCTAGATGAGCTTTGTGTTTGCTGTCAGAAGATGAAGAAGCCCTGTGTGCACCATTGTTGCTTCTTGAAAAAGATTTGAAATCTTTTTCAAATTTAGGCTTGATGACGAGTGCCACAACCGGGGTAACAACACACTCTATAATAACCCTAAGTTATCTAGATACGAAATAAAACCTAAAACTACTATATACAAGTGATCATCATCTTTCCACACATAACACTTACACATAAGCACTCAAAACATGTAACACACGAAAGTTAAGATCAAAGGGCAGCAAGTACGAAATATCCTAGACTCTACCTAGTTCCAATTCGAATTAGAGCCTCAGCGGTCATCTAATCGTTACTAGACTCCTTAAGTACTTATAATTAACTCAGCGTATAATCTAATCTTGTTACTAACCAATTTACATGACACTCAGCGTAGACACATTCATTAGTTAACAAATAAGCACAAAGTCTTTTAATTGGACCATGTTAACAAGTAAGGCGTCACACTTCTCATTCAAACATGCAAACTTTAAGAACTACTCTTAACCCTAGAAAATAACACAAAACAAGCAACTCAGCATATACTCGATCTATTACTTTCGGTAGATATAAGATCAATACTCAAAACACATTGCAATTGTGCTAAGCATCAATCTTTGAGGCACATGAATTCTTAAAGTTAACTAAGTGAAAGTTTAGAATTAAAACGTGATCATGCTTCCCTAGACCCAGACTTCCGATTTTATTACATCTTCTGGTTATAATTCTATCATGTTAAACACTTTTGACTCCGAAACTTAAAACCTAAAATATGAAACAAGGGACATACGAATTTAACGTGCATTCTTATAAAACCAAACTCACATTCGTTTTTCACATAGACATGAAAACATAAAAACCTAAAATACATACTAACTTCATAGACAAAGTTTAGCACAGCTACATAAAATATACAAGCCTAAAGAAAAGGAGTAGAGTGGCGTAGATCACACTTTGTAGATACCTTCAGAGAGGCTGCAAACGTGATTTGAAGATGCTCGGCTGAAAGGCAGGAACTTGGTTCGGGTACAGACAGATTTAGAGGTGGTGGTGAGGTGTTTTCGGCTTGCTATTCTATGTAGGATTTTTGGCTGAATATTGGTAGGCTTAATGCTTATGCTGTGTACTTGAGACGAGATAATTTTCTACATGGGAATCGGCCTCTATATATAGGGGACAAGGATGCAAAAGTCGGCAGAAAGTCCTTGTGTAAATCGGCAAGAAAAAGATTTTCCTTGCCGGTTTTGGTTTTCTTCCATTCTTGGTTCTTCTAGGAGTCTTCTTCTGCCGAATTTCTTCATGGATCGTGGCTATGTGGACTCCTTAATGAATCAACAACATTCCTTGATGGATAGATGGTCCAAGACACAGATGCAAGGTTCCCTAGTTGGGCCACAAACACTTCTCCTAGAACCGGCAGTAAGTTTTCCTTTTCCTAGCCGGACTAGAGAACTTCTTCTTTCTATATTTTGCACTTCTCTTTTACTTGGCTGACTCCTCTAATATTCATTATGTTTAGAAACTCTCATTTGATATATTTGAATACCTCTTCGGTGCACAAACACAGAATTTCGTCAAAATGGGCAGTAGGTTCCTCTATTTCGGCCGACTGGACCTTGCTGTGTTGTGACTAGCATAACTTTCTCCTCAGAGAAGCTTTTGATGCGATTTTAAATTTTGTAGAAATTAGACTCCTAGAGCTTTCCACAGATATATGGCTCATCTTCCCAAGTCTTGTGAATCGTTCTGGAGAAATTCTGGAAGTTGGATGATGTGCCCAGGAAATTACTAGAACTTACTGGATTTGCATCCGATTTGCACTTGTAATTCATGGCAGCTTCTTTTTCTCCAATTGTTAAAACTCCTTCTATTGCTCAATCCTTAATATGTCTACTGCATATGAGAGAAGAAAAATTCATCAAATACAAAGTCGAGGCTTTAAAGATCCAATAAAACATCACTAATACTCCTAAATCGGCTATTTGACAAATTTATGCATACTTAGCACGATTTTGATATAACTCTACCAAATATTCATGACTTGTCTAAATAACTCGATTCTACAACATTAAGGGTTAAAGCAAAGTATACACGAGGGTAAAACATATTAAGAATGTCGCATTTTATGTTCCTATCACTTGAGTTCTGGATGTAAGATCCAGCAAGTTTCCCTCGAGTGAGTTGTACGTGCTATTGCAATAAGTGCACTTCCAGTCTGCTTTCTTTCCTTTGAAACTTTCATTCATCTTTTGATTCACTGCAAATGCCCTAGCCTCCGAGGTGCTTGCCTTGACATCTACTTTCATTACTTTTCTACGGACCTCCTCACGATGAATAGTATTGCAGACAACTGTGAATGTTGGAAGTTCTGCATTCATCAAGAGATGGCTTCTCAGATCTTCATATTATGGACCAAGACTTGCAAGGAGCTGGAAGACTTTATCTTCATCAGCTCTTTTAAGGAGTATTGTGGAGTCAGTAGTGTGAGGTCGATATAGGTTGAGTTCATTCCACATCAACTTCAAACTCCCCAAATGCTGAATGAAAGAATTTTTACCTTGTTGAAGCTCTGCAATTTCCTTCATTAGCTGAAAAACACGTGCTGCATTATTTTGATTACCATACATGTCACGAACAGATTCTCAGAGATGTTTTGATGATTCTGAGTAGCTGAACAACTCAGAGAGATTAGATTCCATGGAGTTGAGAATCCATGTCATAACCAGCTGGTCCTTGGATAGCCAAGCTTCATGTAATGGAGAATCGATTTCAAGAGCCTTTGAGCTTCCATTGATGAAGCCAAGCTTTGATCTACCACCCAAAGCCAGAGTAACAGCACGAGACCAAGAATAATAGTTGAATTCATTCAACACAGTGGTACACAATCTGAGATTAGGATTTCCCTCAACCTCAGAAGGTGAAGATGAAGATGAAGCTGTTGGATTTCTTCCAGCAGAAACAACAGATGTGTCTTTAGGCATGGCTAAAGAGAAAGATTACAGACCAGGTTTGCAACAAAGAGTCAGGCCTAAGAAAGGTCCTGCTCTGATACCATAAAGAATTTAGGGAAAATAAAACTCAATATATTGATTCAATTGTAATGTTTACAAAGGGAGAAGAAGATATATATAAACCTAAACTAAATCTACAAGAAAACTAAATCCCTGAGATGAGGGAAGCTACACATGATCTCCTTGATTTGAGGGAGCCTCTGCTTTTCCTTAAATCAAGTGATAGAACACAAGAAGTATGAACCTAAACATGTTGTAGCCACATCTTTGCACAGTAGTTTGAAGGAGGCAGATACAACAACCTATGATTCATAGGACATTAACCAACATCCCATGCTTCGCATGAGAAGCCAAGATTCTTAGTGACCATTCAATGCCATAGACATATTCTTGAAGCATCTTAACATCGTACCTCCGAGACAGTTTGATTTAGCATGGCTGTTAGAGCCACAGAAGCTGCAATAGCTCATCTTTCACATCCTCCTTGGTTACCTTATTAAGGAGGAAGTCATGGTTCAAATTGTGCGCCAAGATGGGTCATACAGTGGGCTAGGTTAGTTCTGATAACAGTCTTCCTACGTTCATTGTGGTGCTTAACTCATCAGGCGGCATCGCCGCCTTGACAAGTTTGCAATTTAATGGTCTCGTAATGTAAATTTTCCTCTAAATTCAGCTGTAAGTGAAAGCATCAAATTGTTATGGCTAGATTATTCATTTCATAATCCCGCCATGCACATAAACCTAAAAAAAAAAACCACACCAATGTGGTACCGAGGTCGACCATCTGATGCTTAAGTCAATAATCAAGTTACCCGTGACAAGAGATGAGATTAAATGTATTACCAAAGATGGTGAATCAAGGTTCCTTATAAATGATACGACAGTTGGTTTGATCTAAAGTAGCCGAGCCCATGAGGTCGTTACTTGTTTTTCAATTGAGGAGATAGAGTGTGATTCACCTTCCTTAGGCTTATCTGAGATTGAGTCTTCTGCACAAGTGTATATAGTCCACAGCTCCCATGAGGATTTTTCGTAAATTAATTCTTTCCTTAGACAATTTCCTATTGCTACAAGGTTACCGTCTGTGGACCTGGTATGGCTTGTCATTAATGAGGTAACACCACGAATCTTGATCCACGCTCCCCCACCCCCGTGGTGTGATTCACAGTCCTAGACTTTCCTCTTGATTGCTCCATCATATTCCAATTGCGAGATTTCATGTACCCACAAAGATTACCAACAAAAGACACTCTGATTTCAAAGTCAGTGACCGGTTAAGTTATGACAATGAAGTAGATGATCAACGAAAATATGTCTATAATTTAGAGAATAATCCTACCATATTTAGCTATATTTTTCTCTTAATTTTTTTTTAACTTAGTTTTCGATTATAGGTGTCATAAAAGCACTTAATAAGAAAATGAGCGGAAGAGCATTGAAAAGAAGGAAAGTGAAGAATCCGAGTTGAATAGGAAACTGAATCCTATTTGGAGAATGAATCCTCACGCTTCTAGGAGTTCTCACGACATAACGAAACTTATGGAAGGTTCTAGAGCATTAATGGAAAAGAAGAGTTCTTAAAATACTATGAAACCTATTCATATGAAGAATCCTAAAGCTAGAATAATTTAGAGTAAGAAAAATCACAACTAAAGCCCATTCCTTATCAAATTAGAAATCTGGCAGTGAACGTGACCCAACTTTGACGGACTTCCCAGGACAGTTCACGATGAATAAGAGTTTGAGCTATATATGGATAGAAAGCTACGTGAGTTTACTTTCCAAATCGATTGGAATCACCTCAATACCTATTTTCTAGCGGGAGCTATATTGAAATCATTGCACAAAGGTCAGTCTGCTGAAAATCAAAATTATTCAAGGAAAATACTTTGCAAGCAAGTAAAGATCTTGAGAGAATTATGAGGAGATAATTACATAAAAGGCAAGTTAAGCAAGGAATTATATTCTGAATATTTATCTAAAAGATTAAGAAGATGAATCAAGACCACATAGAGGGTGTATACATGATGAAGCCGCGCAAGGGAAGGTTACAAATCAGATTTCTATCTGATTTCTACTTCTCTTTTGATTGGTTCAGATTTCCTTGAAGACTACTCTACAAACTTTAGTCGTGTTTCTATATAAAGGAGCCTCTATGTACGTTATAGTCACTCACCACCATACAGAAATCAAAAATCAAATACGCATACACTCCCCTTTCTTTCTCTAAAGTTTTGAAGGCTCTCCAAGTTCCAGGCTTTAAAAGACAAAGGCATTTCATCTCTATCAACAACACAACCACCTCTTTTGAAGATCTTCTTTAAAAGTGTAACCATGAACATCTTTTAGAACTTTCAATTTTCTTTAGTTTGTGATATGAATCTTTCAGTTTTTATCTTTAATCTTGGATCTTTCGCTTACTTTTTAGATTGAAAGCATGTCAGATGATTAATTTCAAAATGCCATGAAGCATGTTTAATGTGTCAGGATTATTAGAGAATTATAAAATCACCAAATCATTGCATGTTCATCGAGTCCGGTCTTTATCATAAGAACATAATTGCAAGTATACGTTGATAGGAATGCATGCGCGCCTAGACTTCGTTTGTGTTGTCACTGCCAGAAAAACGACTTAGATGACGAACAGAAAAAACTTTCACCACCTAAGTTGAAGTTAAACGACGAAAGATAAATCGTCACGTAAGTCAGTCTATTCGTCGTGTAAAAAGCACTTAGACGATGACATTTATCGTCGACTTAGTAGTGTCTACAGCTGACGATTTGCCCTTTCGTCGTCTAAGAATTTCCTTACACGATGAGATATATTATTTGTCAGCTAAGAAACACTTAGACGACGAATGTTCTAACTTAGGTGACGAATTATTTTCGTCGGCTAAGTAAATCTTTGCCTTTATAATCCCATTATGTTTCCAGATCGGGAAAATCGAAGAAGATAGAGAAAAAAAAAATTCTCTCAAATTCCTGCAGCAATTCACATATTTGGTGGTGAAACTCTTCAAATTGGGGCTCCTTGAGCTTTGTCTACCTCTACCCATTGGTTTCTAACTAGGTATAATCTCTTTCTCCCTCTCTTTTTCACCATATATTCCATGTTTTCGATGAGTTTTCCGGTGAAGAATTCCGGTATCATGTTGATTGTTTTATTTGTTAATTATGTTATTTGTGTTGATTATATATACTTAACTCTTGGTTTTTTGAAAATTATTTGAATATGTGTTGAAATATTTTATTTGTGTTGATTATGTTGTTAATTTTTTTTATTTTTTTTTTGTGAAAATCATTTCATAATGATTATGTCGTGTGGTGAATGTAAGAATTATTAGATTCTTTCATTCACTGTGTGTGTGTATATATATATATATATGTGTGTGTGTGTGTTTAGTCTTAGAAATCCCGTTTGAGAATCAGTTTATGATTACCACTAGTAGTCCATCCATTCCATGTTTCCAACTAACAAAATTTGTTAACGAGTAAATTACAAAATTACCCATATTTTACGATATTACTGAAGGTCAGTGGCATTACGCATTTTTGAGAGCCAGTAGCATTATGTATTTTTGAGAGTCAGTAGCATTAAGCCATGTTTAAGAGTCAGTAGTATTACAATAAATGAAATTAGTTACCTAACTAAAAGATTCTCACAATTACAGATTCTCACACAATAAAGACTATGGTAACATCAATAATAAGATCACATATCCCAATATCCATAACGTTATTGACTGTCACTAAACTACTGACCCTCAATATAGTTGACTCTAACTGCCATTAGGGACATACTTCTCCTCAAGAACCTCCTTGACTAGTCACACAGCTCTTTGCTACAAACTGCATTCATCAAATTCCTAAACGCTATACAATAATCAAAATCGAAATTCAAAAATTAAATCAGCGATGAATTTTATTTTCAAGCTTTCAATCTAATCAAAACCTTACCTTGACGAAATGAAAACTTGAATGATTTCGATCCATCATGAAGCTGTGAAGAATAAATGGATTCGGGTGGTGAGGGATTCTGATCCAAGAAGGTTCGGATCTATGGTTTCCAATCTCAAAATACTTCCTCGTCATTAACTGTACAACCATGAAGCTTCGGCGGATGCTACTTGTGGAGCTACTCAAATTTCATATATGGTTTTCATGACTGATCTGGATCCATTTCATATATGGTTTTCATGACTGATCTGGATCCATAGGGGGGAGAGAGAGAGAGAGAGAGAGAGAGAGGGAGAGAGAGAGAGAGAGAGAGAGAGCACAGGAAATGGCTGCGCAGATTCTGCGCTTGGTAATTAAAGTGATAATTATATAGTTAGTGGTAAACAACCCTTTTGTTTTAGTATTTGTTTGATATAAAAGGATATATTATCTAGCACAAAATTGTGCTCACAAACATAAGATATGGATTATATATTTATGTTATGATGTAAATAGAGAAAATTTTAAATTTTAGAAGTAAATTGTTTAAAAGAAAATTTTATCCCCAGAGTTAATGGATTATTTAACGATAAAAAAGAAAAAGGGGACGGCATATAGAAATTGAAGAGTTCAGAGGGTAAACTAATGAAATTAGAAGTATAAATACTGACATAAAGACAACCCCAACCTGTGTAAGCTGAAAAAAATTTCAAAAATTTATAACGCTACTATTGAAATGATGTGATAAAGAACTTCTCACTTGTTTTGAGTTAATAAAGACTGACAAATGGATTGATGCCGATTGGATTCATCATCAAGATAACTTGTTAAATTGTTCAGGCCACTTCTCTTCTCCTCCTTCCCCCCACCCCTCAATTTGTTTTTTTTATTAGGAGCCTCATTATTTTATTTCCTACATACTAGAAGATTTAATGTCACTTGGTTTATTTTACTAAGTTAGGATTATTTTATGAATGTTTTTTTGTTACTAAGTGCAAATAATGGTTTAAGATATTGAAACATAATTTACTGATCTATTTTGCTATGAACTTGTGGTATGAATTTTAATAGTTTTAATGGCGTCTAACAATTGATTTTTTTTTTTCCATAATTTTGATATGCATGACTTTAAATATAAAAATATCGGTTGTTTCAGAATTTGTCAAAGTTTCAGCATATTATATTGCTCCTTTCTTTGTATTGTGAATATGAAGTTTGAGCATCTGCTGCATCTAGTCTCTTTGTGAGTTTTTTTTTTTTTTAGCTTTCATCTCTTTGCAGTATGTAAGTGATGAATATGTACTGCATATAATTAATTAGTTTAATTTGGCTATCTAATTCAACTGTATAATATAGTTTTGATTATTGTTTTAAGCTCAAGTCTTGAGAAGAAGGAAATAGTGAATCTGGGAGGTATGGTTGGCCAATGAGAGTGACTGAGCTAATTTAAATATTCTGTATCATGGGTTGTTGTTGTTAATACAATTTAGTATCCACTGACTGTTCATGACCATGGTCATATAATAAATAATAACAATTTTTGCAGAAATAGAGCAAATGTAATGAGCAAACACGAGAAGAGGACAAGTCAGAAAAAACAATTTATATAGAATGACACACTTGTTCAAGGAAGGTTAACTCCGTAACTTCCGTGGTGTGTCTTGTCCTAATAAGACTTGTAGTCTAGATACTCTATTAGATAGGGAATCCCTGTTCGCCAGGGATACTTGATGTAATGCCTATATAAAGGCCTCCTTATCAATGAATAAAGACAGAGAGATTTATCAATCTATTTCTCCTACAACACGTTATCAGCACATTGCTCTAGCCTCCCGTCTAATAAACCCTAATTCCGAATTTTTTTTTTCGAAACCCTAACCTACCGTCGGCCGCCGATTCTTCCCTTCGGCACCGTCGGCCTCTTCTCAGCAGCATCTGCGCTGTTCGCCTGCCGCACTGTACCCTCGAGTACTGCTCCTCCTCTGCCTCTAGACAGACAACCCGCTCGCCAGCAGCTCTCCCTTGCGTGCTACTTTTTGCACGCATCCGCCAGACGATCAAAATTGCTCGCAAGCCAAGCAAGCGATCCGCGAACCCTTATTCGTGGTTAAGAAGAAATCAAGAAAAGTCGAAGAAAACAAGCTTCCCCAAGAGCCAAGTTTCGTTTGATCAAGCTTCTCTTGAAGAGGTAAATATTTTTATAAACGTTCCCGCTTATGAAAATTTCAATAGTTGGGTTTTGTTTTCTCTTCCGGGACCTTTCCGTGTCCCTGCTTCTTCATCCCGATTCTATCGCTTCTCGGGACGGCATACGGGGATTTAGTCACCCCGGTGCCAACGTTTATTGGGGTAACTGTGATGTTACCGGCCACCGTTATGCTTGTGACTGTGATGTCACTGTGAACCATAACGTATTATTCTTTTTTGGAAAGAAAACAAAGGGAAGATATCGATTGTGACTTGAAGTCACGTTAAGCATCGATTTATGTGACCATGATATATCTTGGCACTGTTCTAAAAGAACAATCAAACTTGATTAGTATTCAAACATACTAACGTCTCCCTGTTTGTGTTCTGTAGATGGCTGACACTCAGCGTCCAGAATTTGACATCTTGGATGTCCAAGGCAAGGAATACAAGAGGTGGGTCTCAGATGTTGAGAACACTTTCATTGGTAAAAGATTTACTGCCACCATCAACCCTCCTGAGGATGAAAGCTTACACGCTTCTCCTGAACAGAAAGCACAAGCCCTGATGTTTCTCAGGCGCCATATCCATCCAACGCTCAAGAAGCAATACCTGAGGAAAACTGATCCCAAAGAGCTATGGGATATCCTCAAGGACCGCTTCGACAATGTGCATGACGCACAACTCCCAGACCTCATGTCTGATTGGGAGCAAATCCGCTTACTGGATTTTGATTCCGTCCAGGAATATCATCAGACTATGCTAAACTTGCAATCTGATTTGAGCTTTTGTGGGGTCGAAAAGACCGATGATGATATGATGGAGAAGACTTTCACAACGTTCCCAGAATCTGCGTCCATGTTGTCGCATCAGTACCGCGATCTCCGCGAGAAAGGCACTATCAAAACCTTCAGCGATTTGATGAATGTGCTTCAAAGAAAGGAGAGGTACCATGAGTTGATTCTTACCACCAATAAGAGGCCTCGAGGACCGAAATTCATTGCGGAATCTCATCAAGCCCGTGGTAAAGCTTTTAAGCAGAAGCATCAACCTCATGAACGTCAAGCACCGCCACCACGTACGCCAAGAGCAATACGTGGCGGACGAGGAGGGAGAAGAGGCGTCGGCCGTGGCCGACCGCTTTCTTGGACAAGGGATGATGGCAGAGCCGCCGCTCCCAGAGGGAGGAACAGTTTTGGTTCCGGTCCCAGGCGTGGTGGCCATCCGCCGAACAATGCTTCGGCTCCTTGCTTCAAATGTGGTTCTACGAATCATCTCCAACGCGATTGCATAGCAAGCAGAGATATTCAAGCCGCTTACAAGAAACACAAACAATACATAGAACAAGAAGCACACTATGTAGGAGACTTTGAGGAAGAAGTATACGATGAGGAAAATACGAACTTCGCCATCGATGACTTCCAACCTACCAAGAAACGTAGGACTCAGGAGTATGATACTCCAGACTATGAATAAGTATTTGACTTAGGTCATGAGATACGTGTTCAAGTTTGATTTTGATTGATATTTTGACAGAATAGTCAATAAATCACGACTTTGTTCGATAAGTCGTTCTATTTAGAACAACCTTGATGTATTTTTGAGTTGTCATCAATAAAATCTATCTTATTCTACGAATGATTTGAGATTTTTACATCCCTGAAAGCAAAATTGGTTCAAAGCGTCCAATTCTCAATGGCATAATCATTTTGAGTTCACCAAAATTCTGGTGATGTTAACTCATATCCGAAAAATCACAAAGACAAAAGGAGAGATCCGCGATACGCCATCCGCGATCCGCGATACGCCATCCGCGATCCGCGATACGCCATCCGCGATGCGAGATATGCCATCCGCGAGCCGCGATACACGATCCGCGATCCGAGATCCGCGATCCGCTATCCGCCAACTTGGTCGCGATCCGCCAGGACTCGCTCGCCATGGCTATTCGCCAACTAATCCGAGATCCGCGATCAGCGATCCGCCAACTTGGCTGCGATCCGCCATGCCTCGCTCGCCAAAGCCCATAAGCGCTTGGCCGCGACTCGTTAGGCCTCACTCGCCATGGCCATTCGCCAGCTTGGCTCAGCACCGAATCCGGTTTTTTTGAAACCAACAATCGATAGCCTATCGAACAAATGCAACTTTTGCATCAATGGCTCGGCAACGAAGTGTCTTCGGACTCGCCATGCTTCGGATTTAGCTCAACCGTCGCATCGCATTGCCTCAATGCCTGACCGACTCTCACCACTCGCCTTGCTTCGGCTCGGCCTCTGGGTAGCTTCGGCCTTTGCCTTGGCCTCGGTCTTGGCTCGGCCACGCCACCTACGACGGTGTCCGGTCTCAATCTCTGAACTAGGCTATGATTATCAATGGTGATACTCGGTGATTAAAATGCGGCTTATATCTTTCTCTCAAGTTTTGTCGTTGCCATGGCTATGTTATTGGCCTTAATGCACTTCATTTTGTGATGATATATTGTTTCAGTACACTTACTTTAAAGTGTTCGCCAAAGTCTAAAGTAGACTATTGATTCAATTTACATTGTTTTTGTAGATGTATCAAGGCGAGATTGAGTGTTTGTTGGATTGTGCAACAACTCACACGATTCTGAGAAATCGGCAATTGTTTTCGGATTTTACGCCAAGAGAATCGTCGTTATCTACGATGACAGGAACTGGACCCGTAATTAAGGGTCGTGGCACTGCTCAATTCTTACTGCCAAATGGCACTGAGATTCGGGTAGAGGACGCCCTATATGCGCCTAAGGCGCCAAGAACCTTGCTAGCTTTCAAGGATGTGCGTGACAATGACTATCACCTCAGCACTTATGTTGAAGATGGAACTGAATATCTGTTGATCACCTCCACCCAATCTATGCGCACTCGCATTGTGGAGAAGTGTAAGCGAGTTCGCAATGGCATGTATTTCACAACCATTCGAGCCAACGAATCTCATGTTGTTATATTATGTGATTCTGATGCTTATAAGCTTTGGCATGATAGACTCGGTCATCCGGGTCGTGATCTGATGATCCGTATTTTGAAATGCTCCCACGGTCATCCATTTTTCCGATCACAAAAGCACAGAGGGCGCCTCGGCCTCGGTTCGGCCGTGCCGTCGATAGCCGCCTCTCGGTTCCAAGGAGAGGTTCGGTCCCCTCCTGCTTCTCATGCTTCTGTAGCGATGTCTAATGCTCATCGTTCGTTTTGTAAAGCTTGTTCACTAGCAAAACTTCAAGCAAGACCATCTTTTGCTATTGATAATAAACAGAATATTCCGTTTCTACAACGAATACAAGGTGATATTTGTGGACCTATAACACCAGAATGCGGACCATTTCGATATTTCATGGTTCTGGTTGATGCATCAACGCGTTGGTCACACGTAGCGTTGTTGTCCACGAGGAATGCTGCATTCGCTAAACTCCTAGCTCAGATTATTAAGCTTCGGGCTCACCACCCGGACAATCCGATTAAGTCCATCAGACTGGATAATGCTGGAGAGTTTACCTCAAAGTGTTTTGATGACTATTGCATGTCAGTTGGGATTGAAGTTGAACATCCCGTACCCCACGTTCATTCTCAGAACGGTCTTGCAGAAGCCGCTATCAAGAGACTACAGCTTGTAGCTAGGTCTCTTGTCATGGCCACAAACTTGCCAGTTTCGGCATGGGGATATGCAATATTACATGCAGCTATGCTTATTCGTCTACGACCCACAGATAGCCAACCATTTAGTGCGTACCAGTTGGTAACTGGTTACGAGCCTGATATTTCGCATCTGCGTACTTTTGGTTGTGCCGTATATGTGCCTATCACGCCTCCACTGCGTACCAAGATGGGTCCACAACGACGATCAGCTATTTATGTTGGATATGAAGCACCAACTATTGTCCGCTATATAGAGCCTATGACAGGTGATCTGTTTACTGCAAGATTTGCAGATTGTCACTTTGATGAGACATCCTTCCCGCCGTTAGGGGGAGATGGGGCCGCATCCGTCCCAAATGAACGTCAGGAATTGACGTGGTTCTCTCCCACTATGTCTCATTATGATCCCCGTACGTCTCAGTGTGAGACTGAAATACAACGCATATTAGAACTACAAAAGGTGGCGGATACGATGCCCGACTCCTTTACTGATATTGCGAAAGTGACAAGATCAACCATACCTGCTGCGAATGTACCTGCAAGGCTTAACATTCCTCGCCATGCGCGAGCACGCGCCGCCGGTCTCGGACCCGCAGCCCTAGGTGCCATCGGCAGCCTAGGCTCGGCACCTCCAAGTGGAGAGCCGGCGTCGACTTCGGATCCTCCTAGAAAGAGGGGGAGACCAATCGGTTCCAAAGACAATGTACCTAGAAAGAGGGCATGTGTCCAGGCACAAAGCGATCCGTTCATCATCGATACTGTGACGCCGTCACACGAGATTGTCTCCGACTATACCTATGTCCAAGAATCAACTCTGAATCATCTGGGGGACGCCTCAGACTCACTGTTGATGTTGGAGAACAAGGAAATCTCACTAAACTACTTATGCATGCACAATCTGATGGAAAGAAATTCCATGTATATCGATGATGCATTCGCCTACGCCGTTGCTCAAGAAGTTATTGACGACGACGATATGGAACCCCGCACTGTTGATGAATGTCAACGTAGGGCGGATTGGCCGAAGTGGGAAGAAGCAATCCAGGCTGAACTAGACTCTCTAAAGAAAAGGCAAGTTTTCGGACCGGTTGTGCCTATACCGCCGAACGTGAAGCCTGTTGGACATAAATGGGTCTTTGTCAGAAAG
Organism: Potentilla sterilis; assembly: GCA_963682095.1. Classification (NCBI taxonomy): domain Eukaryota; kingdom Viridiplantae; phylum Streptophyta; class Magnoliopsida; order Rosales; family Rosaceae; genus Potentilla; species Potentilla sterilis. Next base: position 27,706,529 of record OY821754.1, read on the forward strand.
CGCAATGAGAATGGCGAAGTCCAGCGATATAAAGCTCGACTCGTGGCGCAAGGTTTTTCTCAACGCCCTGGAATTGATTATGAGGAGACGTATTCTCCTGTCATGGATACTATTACCTTCCGATACTTAATAAGTTTGGTAGTCTCAGAGAGACTCAATATGCAGCTTATGGATGTTGTAACTGCGTATCTTTATGGGGACCTAGATACGGAGATGTACATGAAAGTGCCAGAAGGACTTTCGTTACCCAAGTCAAGTGAGCAAAAACCACGAAGTTCATTTGCTATCAGGTTGAGACGATCTCTATATGGACTCCGACAATCTGGTAGGATGTGGTACACACGGTTAAGTGATTACTTGATTGGGAAAGGATACAAGAATGATGAGTTGTGCCCTTGTGTGTTTATAAAGAGAACAAGTTCAGGATTTGCCATTATAGCCGTCTATGTCGATGATATGAACATCATTGGAACTCTGAATGAGATCAATGAGACCGCTAGCTATTTGAAATCCGAATTCGAGATGAAAGATCTGGGAAGGACTCGGTTTTGCCTAGGTTTAGAACTAGAGCACCGAAGTGGTGGAATTTTTATACACCAGTCTGCATATGTCCGAAAGATGCTCAGGCGATTTAACATGGACAAAGTTATGCATCCTACAGGCACTCCCATGGTCGTTAGAAGTCTGGATATCAACAAAGATCCCTTTCGTCCGAAAGAAGATGACGAAGAGGTCTTGGGAGCTGAATATCCATATCTTAGTGCGATTGGAGCTTTGTTATACTTAGCTCAGTGTACTAGACCAGACATCGCTTTCTCTGTGAACTTGTTAGCTAGATTTAGCTCTGCGCCAACACGACGTCATTGGGTTGGAATCAAGAACATCTTCCGATACCTTAAAGGAACCCTTGACATGGGCTTGTACTATCGATACACTCATCAGGATTCGACACATAGTCGATCTCTTGCATCTAACAGCACAAACCATGGCTCGGATTGCCATCCGCCAGCCATATCCGCCAGGACTGGCTTTGGTTCACCCATCCGCCATCCTGCAGACATATCCGCCAACTTATCCGGACCCGCGGATGCTAAGTCGTGGTCCCGATACGGCTTTGGCGATACCCCCTCCTACTCAGATACACCAAATGATGTGATGGTAGGATTTGCTGATGCTGGATATTTGTCAGATCCACACAAAGGACGTTCCCAAACAGGTTATGTTTTTACCATTGGGAATACGGCGATATCTTGGAGATCAACCAAGCAAACCCTTGTTGCTACCTCCTCGAACCATGCTGAGATTATTGCACTACATGAAGCAGTCAAAGAATGTATTTGGCTTCGCTCAGTTATATCTCACATTCGAGAGTCTAGTGGACTTGAGTCTACTACGATGGGACCAACTTGCATATTTGAAGATAATGCAGCATGCATCGAGCAGATGAAGTTGGGATACATTAAGGGTGACAATACTAAACACATTTCGCCTAAGTTCTTCTACAATCAGCAGCAGCAAGAGACTTTGAATATTCAAGTGAAGCAAGTCAGCTCAGAAGAAAATGCAGCGGATCTATTCACCAAGTCTCTACCTAAATCTACATTTATGAAGCATGTAAAGCGCATTGGAATGTGTCGCTTATCCGAACTCAAAGACTGATTGACTATCAGGGGGAGTTCTCATCTAGACTTCAGGGGGAGCCTAGTTATGCATGTCTCACATACTTGTAGTTGGTGCGTTGTACTCTTTTTCCTTAGACCATGCTTTTATTTTTGCCCAAGAGGTTTTTGTTTGCTGGCAAAGGTTTTAACGAGGCAACGGTTCATGCACCATTGAGGACGCGACACAAGGGGGAGTGTTCAAGGAAGGTTAACTCCGTAACTTCCGTGGTGTGTCTTGTCCTAATAAGACTTGTAGTCTAGATACTCTATTAGATAGGGAATCCCTGTTCGCCAGGGATACTTGATGTAATGCCTATATAAAGGCCTCCTTATCAATGAATAAAGACAGAGAGATTTATCAATCTATTTCTCCTACAACAACACTTTTGTTTTGGTTTTCTGGGCGGCTCTTTCGTTTTTTTAGTATCTTATTATATGATAGAAACAAAAAAATTATTTCTATATGATATCTTTCTTCAACTGCTCCCTAAACTTTTGATTAGTATTGAATCACTAGCCTAGAAGGTTCAAAGATAATTAAAAACCACAAATAACATCACAACTACTAGAATTATATCAACATCAGTGACAAAAAAAAAAACCAACCAAATTAAAATCCAATTTTTTTTTTCTCTTAAAAAGAGGATACGAGGGTTTATACCTAAGTCCATTGTCGTGGACCTAGAACCTAATAATGTACTTCCTACGTAATAGTACTCTTACCACTTGAGCTATTTTTTTATATAATTAATTTCAGTTTACCTATTTGAACTTTGGTTGAATCATCACTTCAGTCCCTATACTTTTGATTTAATCAACTACACCCATATACTTTCTAAATTAATCAACTAATACTAATTTTGTAAATTCCGTACAAACGATCTATCAATACCAAAGGTTTTTTGATATCTTTTCCCTACATTAATGCACCGTTACCATATTACGATTATAAATAAAGTTAAACAAATCATATAATCAAGTTGAACAATAGAAAATAAACAAAAACAAATTATATATGGTAAAACAAAAAGAAATCACCATATATGATTTGTTTCCTATTGTTCAACTTGATTATATGAATTGTTTAGCCTTGTTTATAATCGTAATATGGTAACGGTGCATTAATGTAGGGAAATAGTACCAAAAAGCCTTTGGTATTGATAGATTGTTTGGACGAAATTACAAAATTGGTATCAATTGATTAATTTAGGAAAATACAGGGGTGTAGTTGATGAAATCAAAAGTATAGAGACTGAAATGATGATTGAGCCAAAGTTCAAGTAGGTAAACTGAAATTAATTATTTATATTGATTTTTATAACAGAAAGAAGATAAAAAAATAGAAACTAAAGAAAATTAGAGCATAATGGATTTTGAATGAATGATGTGTAACAATACACTATCAAGTTTTTTAGTCAGACAAAAATTTTAAACTGTTGTCTGAAACTCTGAAAGTAACATACAACGGTAAATATTAACATTATCTGAAAAGTCTTCTCATTTCTCACAGCAGACTATAGTTTGCACTTGAATCTTAGGCTGATGTTGAGACAAGAATATCAGATATTTGGTTGACCAAATCCAAACATACAAAGGTTGGAAGATGCCCTTGAATGTAACCATATACGTATGTTGATTAAAATGAAATGGATCCTCAAATATTCTGGGAATCAGGTGACCAAAACTTGATGGCAGAAACTTGATCGCCGGCAAAGTAAGCGAGGAAGGAGGAATCTGAAATGGTGGATATCTAACAACGAATCTGGAATGAGGTAGGTTGTTTGAGAGAGTTGGTAGCTACATGGGTCCAAACATATTGGCTGGCATTGAGCTTTAATTGACCACAGGGGAACTAACTAGTCCAAGTTGAGCACTAGCACGTGCGCTATTTCAGGTCTTTCTTCTTATTCTTCTTCTTGTTTTGGATTCTGATATATAATATTATGAGCCAACCTAGCTTGTGGCATATATATAGTTTAAAGAGAAAGGTGGCAGAGAATCTGTGTCTCTAGTGCGGTGTTTGTGAGTGGAAAGATCCAACCAATCCACAAACCAGAGAGAACAAACTGAGCGAGGCAGAGAGTAGAACAAGAAGAACAAAAAGAAGAAGAAGAATGATTCATTTTGGCTCAGAGGGTGTGCTTGTTGTGCTATGTTTCATCACCACCTATGGAACTCATCTCTCAACGGCGTCTGATAGGCTCATCCCAGGCCAGTCAATTTCCGGCAACCAGACGCTAACCTCTCCTGCCGGCAAATTTGAACTGGGTTTCTTCACTCGAGGTAAATCTAACAACTACTATATAGGCATTTGGTATGCAAATCTGCCTGATCATACAGTTGTCTGGGTGGCTAATAGAGACCGCCCTGTTTCTGATCCAGTTTCTTCAGAATTTAGATTCCTTGAATATGGAAACTTTACCTTGCTGGACCAGTCCAATTCTTCAATTTGGTCAACTCAGAGTTCTATGTCTTTAGTGTCCAAATCTGCCACAGCAATGCTTCTTGACAATGGCAACTTTGTTATTAGAGATGCATCTGATGTTATATGGCAGAGTTTTGACCACCCAACTGATACTTGGCTCCCAGGTGGTGCCAGGCTTGGTTACAACAAGCTTACCAATCAGAATGTAACTCTCACTCCCTGGAAAAACCCACAAGACCCAGCCCCTGGAATTTTTTCCCTTGAGATTGATCCAAATGGGACAAGCTTTTGGTTGCTATATAATGGCTCCCAACAGTATTGGAATAGTGGGTCTTGGAATGGCAAATCTTTTGAGCAAGTCCCTGAAATAGAGCGGAACGATCATATAACAAATGTTAGTTTTGATTCAGATGACAAGGGGTTGTATGTGTCTTATGATGCTGCAGACCCTGATACCTATATTAGGTACATGATTGACACCAATGGGCAGTTCAAGGCCTATATGTGGGGGAAGGACTTCCGCCAGTGGAATGCATTTTGGTTGAGGCCAACCCAGTTCTGTGAGGTTTATGGATTTTGTGGTGCTTCTAGTATCTGCCTGCAAAACGTCAGTCAATGTGTTTGCATGGAGGGATATGAACCTAGTGATTCTAAAGAGTGGGGTTTGGGGGATCATACAGATGGGTGTGACAGGCAAGTACCTTTAGAATGCACTGCTGGAGTAGATGACACTTTTAAGGTGGTATCAAATGTCCGCCTTCCTGTGAACCCGGAGACTTTAGCAGTTGATGACATTGATGAGTGCAGATCTGCGTGCTTGAGAAATTGCTCATGTACAGCTTTTTCTTTTGATAATAGGTGTTTTGTTTGGGCAGGGGATCTATTCAATGTCAAACAGTTTACATCAGACGAAAAAGAAGGCAAGGACTTGCATCTGAAAATTCCAGCTTCTGAAAGAGAAGAGGGGAAGAAAGAGAACAAGACCCCTTGGATCATTATCGGAATAGTTGGAGGTTTAGTTGTTGTTATTACCATTGCTGTGGTACTATATGTGAAGCATCGATGTTTTGGGGAAAGATTTGATACTCTTGATGGTTCCCTGGTGATGTTCAAGTATGGGGTTTTAAGAAAGGCAACCAACAATTTTTCCGAGAAACTTGGGGAAGGAGGCTTTGGTTCTGTTTTCAAAGGGACATTGCAGGGATCAATTGCCATTGCGGTGAAGAGACTTAACTGTCCCAAGCAAGAGGATAAGCAATTCCTTACAGAAGTGAGAACTATTGGAAAAGTACAACACATTAATCTTATTCGTCTTTGTGGATTTTGTGCAGAAGCTTCAAAAAGATTCTTGGTTTATGAATACATGCCAAATGGGTCTCTAGAATCTGTTCTATTTAAGAAGAGTTCCATTGTCTTAGATTGGAAAACTAGGTACCACATTGCAACTGGAACTGCCAGAGGATTGGCTTACCTTCATGAGGAGTGTAGAGAATGCATCATACACTGCGACATCAAACCTGAAAACATTCTCTTGGATGCAGAATATGTCCCTAAAGTAGCAGATTTTGGTCTAGCGAAGCTCATAGACAGAGACATTAGCCGGATAATAACAACCTTGAAAGGAACCAGAGGCTATATTGCTCCAGAGTGGATTTCAGGCGAAGCCATAACGCCAAAAGCTGATGTATTTAGCTATGGAATGCTTTTATTTGAACTTGTATCAGGAAGGAGAAACAGAGATCTATTAGATAATGGTTTAGAAAATTACTTCCCAACCCGCGTTGCCAATGTGTTGATCAATGAAGAAAATGTTGATGACTTGTTGGATTATAGGTTAGAAGGTAATGCCGACAAAGAACAACTGAGTAGAGCATGCAAAGTCGCTTGTTGGTGCATTCAAGATGATGAGAAGGACAGGCCAACTATGGGGCAGGTTTTTCAGCTTCTGGTGGGAGTTATAGATGCTGGAATTCCACCAATGCCAAAGTTCCTCGACCGCTTTTCCAAGAGTCTAGTTGAATCCATCAATTATCGGTACATTACTTCCAGAAGTTTCGATTCATGCGGTCATGAGTACTCAAATAGTATATCTCAAGCTTGAAGCACGGACTGTAGCTACCATTTTGCCATTCACTTCTTTGTTATACACATTGCATATGTTTTGATCCGTTTTCAGCTGATTGTGAGTTCCCAACTCAATCTCCCTTGTGGTTTTACAATGTATATATGCCAATGAAATGGATTCTCCAGATTTTCCTTGATCATGAGCAACTTTTGTTCCTCCAACATCACATTATGTCAGTTGCAATGAAGACGCACACAATTGTACAAAAATTATTCAATTTAGAAACTACTGCAGAATTGTTTGTTTACTTTCTATAGGCCAGTTTCTGTTTAATTTTATTGGGCCAATATGTTGCTTGAACCACAAGCTGGGAGGTTAATATGTTTAACCTATCAGGACAAAAATTTGGACAATTAGTGGCTTATGTCATTGGAGACTTGTAAACTCAGCGTCTGGTGTTAAACTGAGAGAAACTTGCTGTAAGCTGGGGGTGATATCCTTGCTTAATTTGTTCAATAGTTACAGTTGATGTACTAGTCGTATAGTGCCTAGCACACGGATAAATTGTTGTATGTGGGAGAGTGAGACCTCAATTTTATTGTGTCCGACTGTCCGTCCAGTTCTCCACTGTATAGAAGCCAGTAGAAGCCAAAATTCTGTAAATATTTAGAGATAGAAGTAATGCGCTGAGCAAAAAGTCTCTTGTACTATATAGTGTCCTCAATATGGCAATGGGATGCTGATTGAATCTGATTCTAACCCTTTCAAGATTTGTCTTCTTTTTGCTGGGCTTTTTATTTACCAAAAAAAAAAAAAAAAGTTAAAAGTTAGAGCAGAGCAAATATAAATAAGGGGAATCTCATTCCCAATCCCATTCAACCATTAATTTGGGTCCATTCACCCTTGAGGTACTCTCTCAAAGAAACTATGTATATGCAGCCATTTTATGTTTGTAACTGCATATCAGCGCCGGCGGTTCTAATTTGTTACTGATTTCCAGGCGCCTGCAGTTTGTTTGATTTGGGTCTAGGGCGAGACTCTGAATGAGCACGATATTTCTGGGTTTGTGGTTGCTGGGTTGCTGCCTACTGCCTACTGCCTTGCTGCGAATTCCGCCGGTTTGTTTTTTCTTTTCTGAGTTTTCTCTTATTCAAATTGTTAATTGCTAATTGTTTAAAGGATTGCTACTGATTTTGGTGTTTTGTTTGCTAGTTTGCTACTGATTTATAGTGATCTTTTCTTATGTTTAACTTCTCCCCATGTTTCTCAACTTAATATCCTCCCCATTTCATTAAAGCTATACCAAAACTGAAAAGGATAGGTTGCTAATCTGTGACCATATGATGAGAAAGGTTTTCGATCGATGAAATGAAAAGGCTCTGTTTTATATCTATTTTTCTTGCACATGTTCGCTAACACCAAATTCTACTCTGGTGAGACTGGATATTTGTTAAGACAGGATACGTACAAGCCATGCCATGAAGTTATGCGTGAGGGCAGTCATTGGTTTCGAACGCTTCCTCACAGTTATTTACCTTGAAAATGAAGAAGTTAAAATTGTATATGATGTTCTCATTTGTAAAATTTCAACTTCAAAGAAAAAGAAATGCCATAACGTACTCAGACTTGATTTACTTGAACATCAATTTACACAATGACACACACATTAACACAAACAGATCGACATATATATATATATATATATATATATATGATAAACAACTATAGCCAATAAACTATGAATCCAGTAGCTGGGGAATAATTTGTTTGTTTTTTGATGATTTGCTGGATGACTCGGGTTGACACACTACCAGTGAGTAGATTAGTGTCTAGTTTTATTTGTACATAACTTGAATGGATATCATCTCATTTTTTGAACTCTTGTTGTCGTGTTCTCTGCAAGTAGAACAGGACTCCTGAAATGTGTAGAGTTAGAAATCTCATTTTTCAAAGATTTGTGTAAAAGACTTAATAGTGTTGGTTGATATATATATATATAGTTCAATGTTACGCAAAATATTTGTACATGAGATTTTACAGCCTTGACTTGCCATTATGCAGAGTCTTACACTCTTATTCATTGTACCATTGGGCTAGTGTTTTAGAAAAATAATCTGATCTGGAAGAAATCAAAGCTGCTAGCTAGGTTTCACACATACCTTATATATTGTGAGTGCACACGATTATTTAAGAAAATTGCACATAAGTATAGCTGAAATAGAGGGGCAAGATTCATTATGTTCTCCCCCTAACTAGGTATATTGTTTTTTCAAGAAATAAATCCACTCGCACTGTCGAAATCACTGTATGTTTCTTCACTTGTTTTTAGTTCAAGCCCACCCAAGGTTGTCATCCTGGATCCACCACCGACTACCAGACTACTATTAGTATGTCAAACATGTCTTATTTTGTTCACTTCGCTGTTCGCATGCTCGCCATCTTCGAAAGTTTGTTTTTCTTCTTTTGGGATTTTATTGTTTTGTTATTCTCTAGATTCTCCCTCTGATTTGTTGGGTATATGGCTATATGCAACTCTCTTCCAACAAATAGCCAGAAAGTTTCTTTTATACAACCCGGATTTATACTAAATGACACCTTAGGGTTCGGCATATCTGCATTTCTCACTGCTTAGTTTCTGATTTTAGGATTTTCTCCACTGATAATGGCTCATGTTTCTTTGTTATTGTTCTTTGTGTCGATTGACCTGTAGAGCTAGTGGTTTCCCATTGAGATGTCTATTTCAATTATCCGCTATGTTTAATTGATAAGAACTTCAATTGTAGAAAAATTCCGTGTTGTTTAGATTTATTTTTTTTACATCTTTATTGCCTTGGTCAAATTCTTGTTATTGGTGAAATTTTCATTTCTTTATTAGTCCTTAAGTCAGGAATAGATTGAACAGACTTGACGGGGCACTTTGAGTAGCAAAAATTGGTATATCGTTTGTTTAATTTTGATTGTGAAATATGGAAGTGTTGGTTCTATACAACAACGACCCAGTTAGATTCAGGGACTTTCCAGTTTCATTGAATATCTCAATTAGGTATAAAACTCACATAGAAATTTGGAGGGTTTCATCCCCATTCCGTAGGATCAAGAATTACCTAAAACGGATATGGAGGATTTTGAGGTCGAAAGGCTGCATCAGATTTTCTAGTATGAAAATCTGAATAATCTGGGTTCTAGTTGGAGGTTGATGTGATCAAATTTATTGTTTTGTTTTCATTATTTGATCTTTTTGACTAAGAACTTGTTTTTTTTTTGTTTTTTTATTTTTTATTTTTTATTTTTTATTTTTTTACTTTTGGTGGTAATCTTCCATATAACAGTTTGTGTAATATAAACTTATATATTGGGTTTTTGTGATGTTGATCTCCTTAATTTAATTATTGGTAAGAGGTGAGAAGTGATAAAGAAGACAGTGGGGAGAGAGACGGGGAAGAGGCGGCAGAAAGTGAAAATAAAAAAGGAAGAGAGGAGGGAACAAAGAGAAAGAGAAGAAAAAGAAGGAAAGGAAAAAAAAATAAGAAGGGAGAAGGGGGAGAGGAAAGACGTAGAACAGAGAGGGCCGAAGGAAAGAAGCAAAGAGGAGAGAGTTGGAGAGTTTGGGTTCTTGTGCAAGGTTGTGGCTTGAGTATTTCAGTACTTGAAGGGAGAGAAGCTAGGGGTTTTTAGTTAGTTTTCAGAAGTAAAGGGCTTTGCTTTGGGTTGTTTACCGTCTCGATTGCTTTACCTTACTGTGAGTGGCTTTGTTTCATTTCTGCAAATCAATTGCTCTTATCGTGAAGTCGATTCTCTGTACTCTGTCATAGGACAAGGTTTTGGTATATATGGTTTTCATTTGTGAAAACCAGTTGAGCTCTTGGTTTGAAGATTATTCGTTCTTAGAACTGATGTCTTCTTCATGGTTTATGCAATTTGTGATTATTTTCTTTTGAGAAGGTTGAAAGCTTCTAGGTGTTATTGCCTTAATCTGGAATGTTTGATAATGCCATTAATATATTTAGTTTTGGATGTTCTCTGTGGCTGCTGACAGTTAGCAGTAATCCATTCTTGGTTTAAATTGTATGGTTGACTTGTGTCTTAACCTTCAGTGTGCTTGTGGTGATGTGAAAATTCTTTTGCTTTTGTGTAGTCTTGCTCATACAAGCTTCATAGCTTACCAAGTTTTCTTTTGCTTTTGTGAACCCAGTGCACCACTCCATGGTGTAGGGATTGGCTTTACAGAACAGCAGTCTTGGAGGCTAACTAGGGCATTCAAGAGTAGCAATTGTCATCCACTGTTTGCACGTTAAGTGAGTGATTGGATTACCATGCAATTGTGTAGAATTTCAATTGCACTTTTGTCTACTGATACTTTCGAAATGGTTGCAAGGATTATGATTTTGAATTTTCCTTTCTGGCATTTAAGAATAATGAATTGCCTTTGCATTGGATAGTATTCCGATTCACACTAATTTTGTTAGCTGTTGATAATTTCTTTCAAAAAAGCATACAATTTGGGGATGTGACATAGAGTTTCCTGTCTTTGAAGCCTCTCTCATCTCTAAAAAATTTGTGTTTGCTAGGGTTCAGCAGGCCCCAGTTTTTCTTCTGAAAGACAGATTCACAAATTTGTTAAATTCTACTACTTAGTCTGATCAAATATCTCTATAAACGTGACACTTGTTCAATTTCAGGAGTGGCATTTGAAATGATAAAATCTTTGGTGTTGCCGATCCAGGTGTGCATACAATCTTTTTAAGAATATTAATACATGTCAATAATTTTTAGATTTGGTTGAAGGAATAGAAAAAAAAAAAAGCATGAAAATGGTGACAGTATCTTTTACTTTTTTTCAAACTATCAAGTTTATCTAACCATGACCTTGTCGATATATTTGTACTTGGCTTAGGCAGTGAAGTTTCCCACTACAAAGTTTGAAGAGTCTAACCAGTTACGATACAAAGAAACAAAGATGGAGCTCACTATAACACGCCCCGATGATTGGCATCTTCACCTTCGTGACAGTGAACTTCTTGAAGCTGTCGTCCCCCACAGGTTGCTCTTTTTTTTTATAGTGGAATTATGTGCACGTATACTTTCTTGAAAAAGTAGGTGTAGAGTTGCATCCTGATGTCAAACTGTCAATTTTATAAGCAGCGCTAGTCATTTTGCAAGGGGAATAGTGATGCCAAATCTTAAGCCCCCTATCACCACCACTGCCGCAGCTGTACCGAGAATCCATCTTAAAAGCTCTGCCTTCTGGTAGTGACTTCACTCCTCTTATGACCCTTTATTTGACAGATACTACTAGTCCTAAAGAGATCAAGCTTGCAAGTAAGTGCAATATGTGATTATGTAATGCTTTTTATGTATGCTTCAAGATTTAAAAGACTTCAATAATAGTGAACCCATTTGCAACTTACAATTCTTCATCTTAATATTATATTTTTTCACACTATAAAATGATTCTAGCATAGATATGTGAGATTATCACTGGTGCTTGAGTTTAACTTGAGTGATTTTTTAATTCCCCTTTACTAGTTACTACTAGTACTACAAATCTGTAGATGAAGTTTAACTGCTGGATAATCTTGTTAATAACTGCGTACGTTGTGAATCTATAATTTTCCCATGCCTGATCAAATTTTTGCCTGTGTTTTTCTACTATTTTCACTTATGCTTCAAATTTTCATTTTTTTGAGGTACTTCTTGTTTGCAATAACTTTTGTATTGTCTTTTGGGTTTGTTGAACTTATCAGTGGTCTTAACTTTTATGGGTATGTATTTACAATTTCTCCTCTGAAACAAGTTCAGATTTTACAAGCCCTTTGACTCTCGCTGGGCGCGTTGCAATAGTTTTTTTGTGTTATTTGTCTATTTTAGTGCTTAGTTACTGTTTTACTATCTTTCTGTCATTATACAAAATTGTAGGGTCTTTAAAACTTTTAATCAACCAAGGGCTTAAGTTGGATTTCTGAAATTTGACCAAAATCCTCTTTTGAGTTAATTAGCATAGAATCATTTGTCTAGTTAGATGGACTTGGCGACTTCCGGTCTGCTCAACTGTCTTTAGGTCATAGTGATCCATTGATCTTCTATTTCTAATGATAGGAAAAAGTGGGATCGTATTTGCTGTAAAGCTTTACCCTGCTGGTGCTACAACAAATTCTCAAGATGGAGTTACAGATCTTTTTGGAAAATGCCTACCTGTCCTCGAGGAGATGGTTGAACAGAACATGCCTCTGCTGGTATTCCCACTACCTCAATACTCGTCTGTTTTTCTTTTTTCTCTTTGTCTGTACCTGGTAACTGTCGCCTTGCAGTTCTATCGGTATGTTCTCTAACTCTGTAAAAGAAAGAAACATTTCTACATATGGATAATTGTTACTGTCATATTGAAGAAATGAGTGGAACATTCTCATCTATATTTCTAGATTAAGTTCAGCTCATCTCATAACATATAACTTTAGGAATTTTGACGCCAAGAGCTGTTGAAGTCCTGGCAATTTATAGAATCAAACGGATTATAGGAAGCTCAAACTGATTACATTTATTTTAATAGAATCAGAACTGAGAATTAATTACTTTCTTCTATAATCAGTTTGGGACATAATTTAAATGTTTTGTATTATTGTATTTCTTTAAACCTAACTCTATCTTCTTCTCTCTTTTCCCTACTTTTTATACTCTCTCAGTTTCTCTCTATAGTTCTGGGAGTTATCTTTGTCCTGACTTGGTTCCCAAATGGGAATAGACAAAAGGTTGTTAAGGTGTCTGATCTTGTAGCTTTACAATACACAAGGTTTAAGGTCATACTGATGATTGATTACATCATCCTCAATTATATGTCCTTTAATTATTACTTATATATGGATTTGCTATTTTATTTCAGGTTCATGGGGAGGTTACAGATCCTGATGTTGATGTATTTGATCGTGAAAAGGTATTTATTGAATCTGTGTTAGAACCTTTGATCCAAAGGCTTCCACAATTGAAGGTCGTTATGGAGCATATAACTACTATGGATGCTGTTAAGTTTGTTGAGTCTTGCGAAGAAGGTATGCCCGGTCACCAAATATAAAAACCTTATTATTCATATTTCCCTCCTCTTTTGGACAACAGATATATCCTGATTATCTTTCCTCACTAGCTAGTCATAAGTTGTATATCCCCATTTCATGTAGCTTTCGTTTGTTAGGTTCTGTAGCAGCGACAGTTACGCCACAGCATCTTCTTCTGAATAGAAATGCTCTATTTCAGGGAGGATTGCAGCTGCACAACTACTGTCTGCCTGTACTCAAAAGGGAGATCCACAGTAAGTTCCATTCACGTATTTCATTTCAGGTTTTGCAAATCATCGTGTGCATCATACCAACAAAAAGAAAATCATTAGACCTTTAACTTGGTTATTCTTATTGGTTGTCAAAAATATGATGAAGTTGTGATTGCACTGTCAAATAAATCTTACTTTCGGTTGTCATTGTGCAACTGATGTAGCTGGATCGTCCTTGTGGTGTAAACTGGAATTATTGAATGATGTCCATTACACTGTTCACATGTTATTTATAAAGTAAAATTTAAGCAATTTTTAAGCTCTCTCTCTCTCTGGAGCTAATTTATCATTTCCCATTTCTCATCTAGGACAGGCTATTGTATCAGCTGTTACTAGTGGAAATAAAAGATTTTTTCTTGGAACTGATAGTGCTCCTCATGAAAAACGAAGAAAAGAATGTTCTTGTGGTTGTGCTGGTATATACAGTGCCCCTGTTGCTCTATCATTGTATGCAAAGGTCTTTGAAGAGGTAAGGGTTCTAGTATCTGCTCATGTTGGTTGCAATTGTTGCTTGCAGTTATGTGTGTGTGTCTGACAGTTATGTTGGTTTTAGTTATTGCCATGTTCTGCGTATGTGTGTGACAGTTATGTTTTGGCTTTAATTATTCCCATGTTTTGGCTGAAAACCTAATTAAATCAAATCAGGTGATCCTGTATGCCAAAGAGTGTTCGCTCAAAAAAAATTGTCAAACAGTGTATAAAAAGCAGCTGGCTTATGTGAAAGAGGCCAAGACGTTTGTGTTTCTCTGGCTGTACCCACCACTTGCTTATGAAACTTTTTTAGCGGTCGTCTCTTTTATGTATTAACTTTTGTCATGAAATAAACAGTGTAGTAGGGTTTATAGGATTTAGTATGTGGTTCAGGTTTTACTAAAACCTTGGATTCTACTGCACCATGTTATTAAAAACAGAGACCCGTTAGTTTTTGAGTGCTTGGTAGGTCTCTTAGAACAGAGGGTGAGATAGATAGGGAGGTCTAATATGGTGGTAATAAGAGGAGATATGGAATATGAAGGAGGTGTTGTAAGTTGCATGCAGCTTCAATTCAAGTTAGATGAATGCGAGTGTCGTGTTCAAATTATAGGTAGACGGTGAGGATCCACGTTGGAGAATCAAAGAGGACGAGGGAGGGTGTTGTAAGGTAAAAGGGGGATCTATGATGGTTGTATTTATAATAAGATGACCGATGAGGTAAGAAGTGAGAGGGTTGTAAGTTGGTTGTATCGTCAATATAAGTTCGGATGAGCAGAAGGGTAACATTCAACTTACAGGTTCGAAAACCTTGCAAAAGAATGAGGTGGACCAAGCAGGGGAATCAAAGAGGCTAGAGAAGCGAAGGGAGGTTAAGAGTGACATGAATAGAAGGAATGCTACATTTATTAGGAGAAGTTTACAGTCATTGAGTCATTTGGAATTCGATACATTCTCATGAATGTAAATGAATTGATTTTCCAACTTATTTTCGTTTGAATATTGTCTGTAGAATTGGACAGGTCTAGACAGAGTAAAATCTCAAAGAGAGATTCCTAACTTGTATAATTCCTCACTGTCATCTACAGTTAAATTCTTCCTTCTATGCTGAAAATGCAACTGATTGACTAACATAAACCTTCTTATTTTTCTATCTGATGATTTTAGCGACTGCTAGTAGTTTGGCGCATCGGGGAAGCTTATTGTCTTAAAATTTGCTTATTTCAGGCAGGTGCTCTTGACAAGCTAGAGGCATTTACTAGCTTTAATGGGTCAGACTTTTATGCCCTTCCTCGGAATACATCAAAAACAAAGCTGAGCAGAACTTCATGGAAGGTACCAGAGTGCTTCTCATTTCCATTTGGAGACATCATACCAATGTTTGCAGGAGAAACGCTTGAATGGCAGCCGTCCTTCAACTGATTCCAATTTCTCTATGACGGACCTTATCAGTCATCCTTCAACTGATTCATCTCTTTAGCTAGTAGCACCTTTTTTAGGTTCAAATCTTTGTAATATATTTAATACTGCATTGCATTATTCAAGATTGTGAAGTTTGAACCAAACATTTATATTACTCAATTACTCAAAAAAAATTGAAGCTCCATGCCGTTCTGTACTACCTGAAATACATTTCAGATTCCTCTAATGACACTGATACTCGCACAGAATCATAGATCCAAGGCTTGGGCTTTTGTTTGGTTGGAGAGAAAATCAAAGATTAGAGCAGAAACAGACTAGAGGTGATTCATTCAAGGCAATACGCATTTTGCAGATTTAGAGTTTAGCAGAAATAGGAATTATATTCACCCGATTGATCCAGGAAACACTATGAGCCTCATTAACGTGCTGTCATTCCCGATGCGCCTCAAAAGAGTCTAACGAGTGTATATTCTCATCTCATGTCTACAATAAACAAATTCAATCCTTTAAGATTCATGAACTCTTTCCTTAAGGCCAGTTCTACTCTTGTGAACCTCATTTGGTTTTCAAAATTCAAACTTCTCACTAAACCTTCACGCAAAACATGTATCACCCCATCGGCTGACCGACACATGTTTTTGACATAAAGATCAGCAGATGGGATACAACCAAGCGAAGCAAGGACCTGGAAGGGACAGAAACAAGCAATTCAATGAGTAAGTCGACTCATTTACCTTCATGCAAGCACGGGTTCAACACTTCAATATCTACTAGTCGCCAATGCAAAATCTAACAGCTAACAATCAGTGTAAGACTAAAACTTTTCGACAGCACAAGCCAGAAATTTGGATCAATCAATATTACACTACGGCTATAACATCTAGAACTAGATACTGAGAGCACCAACCCATGAACCAATCAAAACTCAAAGTCATCTTAATCCTAAAATTTCATATCAAAACTTCCAATACTCAATGTGATTTGATCTCTTTTATTTATTCTTTCCCTAAACCCCAAGGCTTTTTTTTTTTTTTTTTTTTTTGAGAAGGAAAAAATTCATTAATAACCAAAGAAATTACACCATAAAAGAATGAATGGTTGGGTCACTAGACCACAACGCACATTCCTACAAAGATCCGTAGTTACGGTCCGTCACCAAAAGCAACATTCATGAGCCAAAAAAGCCCAACCCCTAACCAACTGTAACACTCACAAATAGCTACCAAATTCAAGTCCTAAGAGTAGTGATACAATCTTGCCACCAACAATAAACCGAGCCAATTAACCTTCTTTAACACCGTGTTCCAAAACCACCATACCACGTGCAAAGGCAATCCGTCCGCATGTTGACAACCAGTCATCACCGACATAAAAACCTATAATCCCCAGAATTGACGCCACCGAAGTAGCACCCCAACCAAACCATGACACCTCAACCCTCGCTCAAGAGAGGAGGGACTTATTAAAACTAACCTAAAGCAACTACCAAAAAAACCTAACATGAAAAAACTAAAAATCTAAACATAAAACTCATTCCATTTCAAGCCCAACAATAAAGACCACACCAAAAATGATGCCCTATGGATAGAGAGCAATATGTCCACCAAGAGATTATGACCCAAGATTGCGTCAACCCACTTCATTAAGAGTAGGGCTGGGCGCGGGCCGGGCCGAGCCCAAATTTTGCGAAACCCGACCCAAAGCCCGACACCTTCGAGCCAAGCCGAGCTGCGCTTTTCAGAGACTGAGGACCGGCTCGAACCCGACCATAACAGGCCGAGCTGGGTTTCGGGCCCAAATTTTGCTGGCTTGCTAGTATGAAGACGCCAGACTCTGGGTGACGCCGTAGGGGCGGCAGGGTGCAGGTGCTGAAGACGGCGACCGCGACGGAGACGGGAGGGCGCATGCGCAAGCCAGGTCGTAGTCGCAGTCGCAATCGTGGTCGCAGGGGCAGGGCGCAGTCGCAATCGAGGTCGCAGAAGCAGGGCGAAGTGGTAGTCGCAGGGCAGGGCGCAGTCGCAGTTGATAGGAGCATAAAATGCAACGTTCTTAATATGTTTTACCCTCGTTTATACTTTCCTTTAACCCTTAATGTTGTAGAGTCGAGTCATACAATAGAGTTATGAGTATGTGGTAGAGTTACATCAAAATCGTGCTAAGAATAGATAAAAATGTGGAAAAATGTTAAAAGCCGATTTAAAGAGTTGTAGAGATGTCTCGTTGGATCTGTAAAGCTTCGGCTATACTTTTGATGGATTTTTATTCTCTTATATGTAGGAGACATATTGATGATTGAGCAATGGAAGGAGTTATACCAATCAGAGTAAAAGAAGATGCCAGGAATTACAAGTGAAAGCTTATCGCAAAAATCCAGTAACTTCAGTAATTTCCTGGACACATCAACCAAATTCCAGAAATTCTCCAGGACGATTCACAAGGAACCAGAGTGTGAGCCATATATGCATGGAAAGCTCTGTGAGTCTAGTTTCTACAGAATTTGAAATCGCACCAAAATATTTCTTGAGGAGAGAGTTATGCCCGTCACAAGACAACAAGGTCATTGCCCTACCGAGAAGAACAACCTACTGCCCATTTTTACACTTTTCTGTATTTGTACACCAAAGTGGTTTCTAAATTCATTAAATGTTAGGAGTTGTATAATGGTAGCATAAATTTTAGGATAACTTTGCGAATAGCTAGATCTTAAAACGTTAGAAGTCTTTCAACTAGTTAAATATGCGAAAGCTGTAGTTGTGGTCAAAACTAATTTAAGTCTAAATTGTATTTATACTTGCTCCTTACTTTCTTGCATGCGTGTCTTACTTGTTAAAGAGTCTTATGTGCTAAATGCTTTGTGTGAAAGATGATGATCACTTGTAAATAGTAGTTTTAGGATTTAAATTTCGTGTCTAGGTCCCTAGGGTAGCTTGCTGCCGATCCATACCTCAACCCCCCTTTCGTGTGTTTGAATGTTTATATGTGTGAATATGTGTGTTTCTAACCTTTTACATGTCAGGTACCCTTAATTCCCGGATTGAACGATCCCTACTTGCTTTATACTACTAACATCTTTTGTAGGGTTTTGATTACGCTTGTTGTTACCCCGGTTATAGCACTCGGCAATTTTTGGCACCGTTGCCGGGGATTATAAAAGCTTGATATGTTTAAAGTGTTATTTGTGATGTAAATTTCGTATGTTGTAAAGTATTTTTTTGTAAAGTTTGTTGGAAGTTTTGTTGTAAAGTAGAAATATGCTTCGGCATGTAGAGTTTAAATTCCAAAGTATATATGTGTGCCGAAATTTAGTTAAAGGTTTTAGGTTTTGAGGATTATTTGTGTTGGATTTTTTTTGAGTTTTGCGGAGAAGAGGAATAGGCAAGGTCACTTTTATCAATATTAGCCTTAACCCTTCATGTTATCTCTCGAGGTCTCATGAGGTTGAGGGCGACTTTTATTGGCACTTGTAAAACTGTCAACACGAGGTTATTCTCAACAGAGTAAGGGGCAAAAGGTTCGCCTATTAGTGTGTGTTGTCCCGACTTAGTCTCAAAGTTTGTCGAACTAGATCTCAGAGTCCCACGGACTGCTATCTCTTCTCTTTGAAGGGGGTGATAGGGGACTTGTCTTCCGTGGTTACCAACAAATGAGTCTTGTTTTGAGCTACTTTCGGATGACACGCACTAGCCTTCTGAAAGCACGGAATAACTTTGTGTCTAGACGACGATACCTTGGCCGCACGTCCACCGAGCTGTGAAACTTGGGATAGATTCGGCATGAGTGAGTCTTGAGACACAAGAAAACGTTTTGCTCTATGTATGAGAGGTATATCAGAATAAGCATGATACTACCTTAGGTTGTTTTAGCCCATTGCACTGTTATCTCCTCTGCTCTACGTACCTCGAGTCTTAGAGTTGTGTAAATAAAATCGAACTAGAAACTTTAACTAGGTTTGACATGTCGTGATTTTGTTCTTTGTGCCGTGTGTATCTTCTTTGCAGTGTGTGCATAGCTTGAAATTGTTTGAAATTGCTTAAGCCGTAGCTTGTAACATTTTGTATATTCTTGTCTTCTATTTGTCTTCGATGATTCTAAGTTGCTTCGTGTTAAAAAATTTCAGAATAGTGCATGTCCGAGTCTAATCTTTGGACAAGAGACAACCGCGGATGCTTGCAATGAATCAACGAAAATCTCACCCTCGCTCTCACAACACCACTACCCCCATCCGAATCATCATCAAACTCGGCATCACCATCACCACCTTCTAGCCCGAACTCACCTTCAATTGTTACTTCATCGAGTCTTCGATTATCTTGTGAGTTAGAAGAACCGGAGTTGTTAGCCATCACTTACCTTCACGACGAGTTTGATTTTAACTTTGTCGAGCCACCAATCATGACTTCAATTCGTGCGCAAAATGGATATGTTACCGGAGGAGGAACCGCACCCCGCGAACATCACCTTTCCGGCATGTGCCGCCGGCAAGAGTGGGGAGTTTGAGTTGAAGAGTGGATTTCTCTACCAGTTGAGGCCGTTTCATGGATTGGCGGGGAAAGATCCGAATAAGCACTTGCAATGGTTCAACTTCACCACCGAGAACATGTGTCCTACAAATGCCGACATCATCATCACACTTCAAGATGAAAGCTTTTTCGTTCTCATTATAAGATCAAGCGAATGAGTGCTTGTTTGAGGTACCTACTGGAAAGATCACAACGTGGGAGACGATGGCGAATGAGTTCTTGCTCAAGTATTATCCGGCCTCACGCATCAACTATTTGAGGAAGCAAATTAAAAGTGCTCGGCAAGGAGGAGATGAGACATTCTTTGATTATCACAAGAGGTATAAAGCCCTCGTCGCTTCATGTCCTTCTCATGGCATTTGATAAGAGCATAAAATGCTACGTTCTTAATATGTTTTACCCTTCATTTATACTTTGTTTAACCCTTATTGTTGTAGAATCGAGTCATAATATAGAGTCATGAGTATTTGGTAGAGTTACAAAGAAATCGTGCTAAGTATAGGAAAAATGTATAAAATTGTCAAGTAGCCGATTTATAAAGTCGTAGAGATGTTTCATTGGATCTGTAAAGCTTCGGCTATTCTTTTTGATGAATTTTTCCTCTCTTATACGCAGGAAACAAATTGATTGAGCAATGGAAGGAATTACAACAATCGGACAAAGAAAATATGCCAAGAATTACAAAAGCACAAATCCAGTAAACTTCAGTAATTTCCTCGGCATATCATTCAAATTCCAGAAATTCTCCAGGACAATTAACAAGGAACCAGAGTGCGAGCCATATATGCATGGAAAGCTCTATGAGTCTAGTTTCTACAGAACTTGAAATTGCATCAAAATATTTTCTGAGGAGATAGTTATGCCCGTTACAAGACAACAAGGTCACTGCCCTGCCGAGAAGAATACCTACTGCCCATTTTCGCTACTTTTTGTATTTCTTCACCAAAATGGAATCCAAATGCATAGATCAACAGTTCCTGAACTATATGAAGCATATGGGAGTCAACCAAACTAAAAGAAAGTGAAAAATATAGAAAGAAGACATCCCCTAGTGCAAGCAGGAAAACTGCCGATTCTAGAAGAAAGTTGTCCCGGGTGAGCTAGGGAAGCTTGCAGCCGATTCTATGAACTTTGATCCATCAAGAAAATATTGTTAATCTATTAAGGAGTCCATGAAGGCTGTGATGCATGAATAATTCGGACAAGAAGATCTAGAAGATTCAAGAGTGGCCGGCAAGAAAACAAAACCAATTCGGATTAGGATTTGCAATTCCTAATCCCTGCCGACTTTGTCCAAGCTTTCTCCTATATATAGAGGCCGAATTCCATTCAGAAAAATCATCTCATCTCAAGCACAAGTATTAGCCTAAAGCTCTACAAAGTCTCTCAAGCACCAAACACCAAATACTTAGCCAAACCCGATTCCACCACAATCCAAAATTTCGAACCATTGTTCTACTTGCTGCCGTGCATCTTCACCACATCTTTTGAAGTCTTCAAAGGTTTCTAAAGTGTGATTCTATCCCCTATGGCTACTGTATTTGTTTATGTTTATGTGTATTGTATGAACTCGATTCAATTCTTGGTTTTTGTTAAACTCTTGTATGAACCGATTCTTGTTTGATGTTTATGTAATAGTTTTGCGTTTTTAACTTGTAATTTTTGTATGTTTGATAATTAGGATAGTAGGTATCTGATGCATGTTTAGGACTTAAAATCGGTTAGTATTCTAAGGTGAGGGCATGAAAATCGGTACTTAGTGTCGTCTTGAACGTAATCTAGGTACTAGGTTTAATCGGCTAGAGTAATAACGAACTTTGCTAGACGTGACTGTTGCTTTGATTTGTGTTGCTCACTTAAGGCTATTAATCTTAGAACTTGCAAGTTAAATAAGATGATTGACAACCTTACTTGTTTACGTGTCTTCGATTTTAGACTTTTGTGCTTAAATGTTAAGTCTTGACGGATTAGCATAAATCTTTAGGGCTAGAATGAAAGTTTGTTCTAAAGAACTTAAGAAGTCTAGTAACTAGGTACAGAGCGGAAGCTCTAGTTACAGTCGAAACTGATTTAAGTCTAAGTTATGTCAATACTTGTTCTTTACTTTCATTTATGCAAAATTTACATGTTAAAGAGTCTTATGTGCTAAATGCTTTGTGTGAAAGATGATGATTACTTGTATATAGTAGAATTAGGTTTAATTTCGTGTCTAGGTATGTTAGAGGCAACCTTGTTGCTGCCGAACCTCATCTCAAATCCTCAATTTCGTTTCAATGTTTGTGAATGCTTGTATATGTGTGAATATATGTGTCTCTAACCTTTTACATATCAGGTACCCTTAATCCCCGGACGGAACGATCCCTATTTATCATATGCTACTAACGGTTTACAGGGTTTATTATTGCGCGTGTTATTACCCCGGTTATGGCACTCGTGAGCATTCATGAGGGATTTTTGCTCCAATATTTCTATGAAGGGTTGCGTCTCATAGAGAGGGAGTTCCTAGATTCGGCTGCTCAAAGTTCTTTCCTTGAGCTTGATCCAACACCGGCCAAGAATTTGTTGGAGATCCGAGCATGTAATAGTCAACAATTTGGCATGTCACGAGACAATGCTTTGAAGCATAAGGTGAATGAGACTTCGACGAACTCGGCTTTAGAGAATAAGGTGGATAATCTATCAGATATGGTAGCAAGTTTCATGCGAGAGAAGAGAGCACAAGTGTGTGGAGTGTGCACGGAAGACCATGCAACCGATCAATGTCCTCAAGTGTTGAGTGAGAGATATGAGGAGGCCAATGCAATCGGCTTCCAAGGAGGACAAAAGTACAACCCCTACTCCAACACTTACAATCCGGGCTTCCGTGATCACCCTAACTTTCGTTGGTCAAACAATGATAATGTCATAAGGCCACCGAATGCAGCCCCTTTCCAATCGAGAGCACCCTTTCTGCGAAGACAACAAGCAGCCTTTGTGCCGAACCAAGAAATGCAGCCGAACCAAGCTCAAGCCGCACCTAGTAACCCCAACTACGATGCCATAATTCAATCTCTTTCGAGTGCTACTCAAGCGTTGCTCGCAGGGCACAAACTCACTCGAAGAATATATCCGAGTTGAAGACTCAAATGGAGCAAGTTGTGGACTTCATGGGAAAGTTCACCGAGCAAGGAAAGCTACCGGGAGGAGTTATTAGAAATCTGGGACATGAGCATGCCAAGGCCATCACAACTCGTAGTGGAAGAGTGCTTGAGGAGCCAAGGCAAAGAAGTCCAAAGAAATCGAACAACCAATCACTCGGCAGAATTTTTGAAGATGATGACAATGCTGCCGAGCAGCCTGGCCTGTAGCCTGCCGGTACCACATGCGATGCTGCCGATGCTTTGCGCAAGGCTGCGCACAAGCCTGCTGAGGGCACTACCGATGCCCTTGCTGCAGCCGAGAGAGAGGCCAAGAAAAATGAGCTAGAAAAAGATCCCGCAACTTTAACAAAGGAGAGTGTGCCGAACCATGCAGCACCTAAGGGTGTCGTGCCAAGCTCTTGCATACCCTTTCCGTCAAGGTGTGCAAGGTCGAAGAAAGACAAGTCCGATGAAGAAGTGTTAGAGATTTTCCGGAAATTTCAAGTGAATATCCCGTTGTTGGAGTGTATAAGGCAAGTGCCTAAGTATGCAAAGTTCCTCAAAGTGCTTTGCACGACAAGGAGACATACAAGGGAGACACGAGTGGTGACAATGAGCGAGATGGTGTCGGCCGTTATTCAAAGGAAGTTGCCACCAAAGATGAAGGATCTGGGTAGCTTTAATGTGCCTTGTATGATCGGCAATATGAGGTTCGAAGACGTGATGTTGGACTTAGGAGCTTCAATAAATGTTATGCCTTATAATGTTTATCAAACCTTGAGTCTTGGAACTCTCAAGAAGGACAATGTGATCATACAACTCGCGGATCGCTCAAGTAAGTATCTGTAAGGCTATGTGGAGGACGTGCTTGTGCAAGTAAACCAATTGATATTTCCGGCCGACTTCTATGTGTTCGAGATGGAGGAGTCACCAAACAATAGCACGCAACTACTCTTAGGCCGGCCATTCATGAGGACAACACACACCAAGATAAATGTTGCCGAAGGCAACTTGACGATGGAGTTTGATGATGAGGTGATCAAGTTTAATGTTTTCGACGCCATGAGGTATCCGGTCGTTAAACAAGAGGAGTGTCGAGCTGTGGAAGTGACTGAGGAGGCCGAGCAAGTCATGTCGGCCTCCCTTGATGCATAGCAACGAGCTATAGAGCAAGGGGTCGGATTTGACAAGAAGGGAGAACGAATCACGCACGAGCAAGAGGAAGAACTTTAGCCGAGCATGAGACAAGTTGTAGCCGAGTTAGAGGCTGGCCCATTTTTCAAAAGAAAGGATTCGTTCTTGTCAATTCCAAGTGCCATAACCAAAGTTAAAGTTAAAAGAGCTCTCTAGTCACTTGAAGTATGTATTTCTTGGAGAAGAAGACACTTTACCGGTTATTGTGTCTTCAAAGCTTAGTGAGAAGCAAGAAATTGATTTGATACATGTGCTTAAGAAGTATAAAACCGCCATAGGATGGACCTTGGCAGATATTAAGGGAATAAGCCCTACGACGTATGTTCATCGTATATTGCTTGAGGATGGATTAAAACCAACAAGAGAGGGGCAACGCCGATTGCACCCTCCAATGATGAAGGTAGTCAAAGACGAGGTGATCAAGCTACTCGATTGTGGAGTTATCTATCCAGTTTCAGATAATCGTTAGGTCTCACCCGTGCAAGTAGTACCAAAGAAGAATGGTGTAACGGTTGTGAAGAATGAGAAGAATGAGCTTGTGCCGCAAAGAATAGTGACCGGCCATTGCATGTGTATCGACTATAGAAAGCTCAATGCGACAACGAGAAAGGATCACATGCCTTTGCCGTTCATGGATCAAATGTTGGAGAGACTTTGATAGGAGCACAATGTGCGACGATATTAATGTGTTATTATCTCCTATTTGTACTTTGTTAGGTCTATTTAGAGTAAGATAGAGTTGTATTATAGTTTTGTGTTGTTTTGGAAGAGTTTTGGAAAAATGTGCTTAATAATCCGAAAAATGACTAAGTATAGAAATCTGGAAAATAATGTAAAACATGTCTTTTTCGTGATTCTGAGATTCGTGCTAAACTGACCTATTCTTTTCTAAATTTGATGAAATTTGGTATACATATAGTTGGAAAGCTAAAGTGTATTGTGTCAAAATTTCAGATGAATCGGAGTTCGGGAGGTCACCCAAGAGATGGCTGCAACTTGGCAGTTTGAACAAAGATCACCAGGGACTTCCAGGATTTTCCTGGAACTGTGTTCTGACTTCCGAAATTTCTGTACGACGCATCAGTTGGAACCAGTGGACGTGCCTTATATGGATGGAAGGCCCTATGAGTCTAATTTGGAATCGGAGCACTGAGGAGGGAGTTATGCCGGATTTACTAAAGCAAGGTCATTCTGCCCGGAAAAATGAAGTTTTCTGGTTGCATCAGGATAACTCTCCATTGGATTTTTGGGAGCATGGATCGGATATATTGGACCTAAAGACTTGTTGGACATGTTCATGCTATGTCATTGATGCCGATTGAAGTCCAAGTTCAGAATTGAAGTCCAAGAATGCATAGCTTTGCCGGCAAGGAAACATAAACCAACTAGGAAAAGGAATTTTCATTCCTTTGTGTTGCCGGCAACCCTAGGGTTTTTCCTCTATATAAAGCCAACAAATTCTCAGAAAAAGGGGTCACATCTCAAGCCAAAAACACAAATGCCAAAACTCTACCAAAATTCCCCAAAGATCCTATATAAAAACCCTAGCTGAAACACATCATCCACCACCATCTCACCAAGTTTCTGCCGAAACTTATACCTACTGCCCGTACAGCCTCCAAGCCATCTTCTGCCAGATAAACACGAGTAGAAGTCATCAAAGGTGTCTGCAAAAGTGTGATTCACTCCCCTCTTTCGGTTTTGTAATTTTTATGTAGTTATGCTTAGTTTTGTCTATGAAACTCTCATGTATTTTTTGTTTTGGTTTGTATTCTATGTATGAACCGATTTGGAATTTGGTTTTATAATTTATATGTTAAAGACTTGTTTGAATCGATGCTTAGATTTAAGTTTAGGTTTCGGCAAACAATGAATTTTGCATGCTAATTTGTAAAATGAAACTTGTAAGATTCGTACACTTAGATAATTAGGACAGCGGTATAGATGCATGTTGAGGATTTAAATCGGTTAGTAATCTAAGGGTGTGACTTAAAAACTGAAACATTAGTTTTGTTTGACAAGCATGTGAATCTAGATGTTAGGTTTCATCTAACCCGAGTAGAATGAATGAAGATTAAACGTATGTTGCTTTGATTCCATTGTGCTCACTTAGGGTATTACCTTAGCTAAAACTTGCATGTTAAATGAGATGATTGACGACCTTGCTTGTTTACATGTCTTCTATTATAGACTTTTGTGCTTCAATGTTACGAGTTGTATAACGGTAGCATAACTTTTAGGATCACTATGCGGATCGCTAGGTCTTAAAACATTAGAAAAGGCTCTCAACTAGGTAAGATCGGGTTCCGTTCTAGTTGTAGGTCGAAACTTGTTTAAATCCAATGCATGCTAATTACTTGTTCCTTACCTTCTTTTTGTGTGAGTCTTATTTGTAAAAGAGTTAAGTGCCGAGTGCTTTGTGTGAAAGATGTCGACCGAAACTTGTACATATTAGTTTTTAGCTTTTATTTCGTGTTCTCTAGTTTAGGGGCAGCCCTAGGGCTGCCGAACCTCATTCAAATCCCCTATGACGTTTCGATGTGAATATGTATATAATGGTGAATAAATTGTGCTAACATTCTTACATGTCAGGTACCCTTAATCCCGGGCTAGAACGATCCCTACTTGCTCATACTACTAACAATATTTTGTAGGGTTATTATTTGTGTGAGCCTCGCGGCTCACATCAATTTTTGGCGCCGTTGACGGGGATTATAAAATCTTGATTTGTTTGAATATTAGCATATAAATTTCTGAAAATCGTTTTGAGTCTTTAAAGTTTTGAGGTATATCGGATAAAGCATGACCTTACCGTGGGCTGCACAAGTCCATTGCACAGTTTGCTCCTCTGCTCCACGTACCTTGAATCTTTGATGTCGTGTATAGCTTGAAAAATTCTTGAAAATTTCGTGTAATGCCTTGAAAAATTTGTTGAAGTATAGAATTTGTATATTCTTGCATTTTAGTTTATTGTTTTTGTTCGTTTTGATGTGTTTTGTTTGTGTACAGTCGAACTTAAAAGAAAAGTGCAGGAAATTTCAAACTTCTGCCCAAAACAGAACTCGGGTAGTGCAGTCTATCAACTTTGGAAGGTTGCCGTTTGCAGCTCACAAAATCTGGGAAAGTGACCCATACACCGTTAGAAAGGTCTCTGAGTCTACGTTCAGTAGGATTTTACAGAAGTGGATTTGGAGCCTCGAGCCGTCCCCTGTTTCAATTTGAGTGCAGGAAGGTCAATCTGGCAAAACAAAAAAGCTGGGCAGATCGATAGGTCCGATAAAAGGCCAAAAAAAAAAAAGTACTTCTACTGGTCCAATTGAGACAAACTTTATATCTCTGGAAAGCTCCACGTGTCTGCTACAACATTGCTTTAGAGTACTTTTTGGTTGGGTCACTGGAATACACCCAAATTCAGGCCTCAAGAGAAGCAGACACATCTGCCGAAGAGGGCTGCCCCTGCCCACATGCGAGTGCCTACCTGCTGAGCCTGCTGCTGCCGAGCAGCCCTATTGAAATGCTCGCGCGCAGCCTGCATCTCCGCAGCCTGCCAAGACTAGCACACACTAGAAGCACGCTGTCAAACATCCTGACGAGCAAGCTGCTGCCACGCAGCCTATGCGCGCACGCTGCCCACAAGCTGCCGACGTATCCACGTGTCTTGCCAAGCCGTATCCTGCCGTATCCAAGACCAATTTCGACACGTATCTAACTAAGTAGCCGTATCCGATACGCATGTCGATACGCCTGTGCTACTGATGACCGTATCCGATACGAACACGGATACGCCATCCGATACGCTGCAATGCTGCTACCCTTGCACACTGCACCTGCCCACATGCGAGATAGCCTGCTGACACGCTCCTACTGCTGCTGCCGAGAAGGCCCTAAATGCCTACTGCGATGCTGCTGCTGCCCCTTTCGCTGCATGCTGCCTATGTTGCATACCACGACACTGCTGCAGCCACGCAGCCCGCCTACGCTTCCAATGTCGCTGCCGATAACAAGCATCATGCTGCCAAAATGGACGAATTTTTTTTTCAAAGGCACCTTTGTGCCATTCTAGCTGCCGAGCTCCAATATTTTCGGCCATGACAAACACACAAAATACATGGTGAAGAGTCTAGGCAATGGACTATAAAAAAACAAAGCGCTAATTGGGAGGCAACCCAATTCGACCAAGAAAAAAATGAAGGAGCCATCACCGAGGGTTTGAAATTTCTTAACCCTTCTCTTTTTCATTGGTTTGTGATGATATGTTGGAATATATTAGACTATTGCATGCTTAGGAAGTTACGTACTTGCTATATTTCTATGCTTACATTGAGGACAATGTAATTTTCTAAGTGTGGGGTGGGATAACGTATTCCGTTTATGTTTTTGTGTGCTTAGTATAGAAAAGAAAAAAATTCAGAAAATTGTTCCACAAAAATAGAGTGTTTAAATTGTTGTCTTAGGATGCCCCTAAAATTGTCAATGATGTTTTTCTCCTCGTTGCATACATAGATGATAGTTGTGCATACTTTAAAAATTGTGAGTTTCATGGATAATGTACATTGGTAGGAGCATGTAAGACTTGTCGATTAATAAAGCATACATGTTTTAGCTAGTTTTGTTTCGATATAACCTTGTGAGCTTTAGAGCCAAATTGCTTTCTTCATGAGTGTAAATTTATTAAAATTTCGAGCATGCTTAGTTTAGAACCTCATTATTCTTTGCATATTCAACGATTATGTGCCATAGCTTTTTAATGAACTCTAGAATGCTAGAACTTACTCTTGTTGATTTTCAAAGCATTTTATCATAAAAATACCTTGATTTTGAAAGTGATTGCAAAAGATCTCTTAGGTTTACCACCATAGCCAAATAAAGCATACGCCCTATTTGTACCCGTCGTGGGACACCTTAGTTAAACCCCTTGAGCCTACGTTTAGCCTTTTCTTTCATCACCCTCATAAAATTCCTTGAACTTAGAATAGAATACCCTTTTCCTTGTTTCATGGACTTGGCAAAGCTTGATTTTGATGGCGTTTTTATTGTGGAGTGATGTAGGAAAATAAGTGTGGGGTAGAGACTTATCCATAATGAAGAAAATAATATTTGTGCAGTGCCTT
The DNA here is from genome assembly GCA_963682095.1 of Potentilla sterilis. Lineage (NCBI taxonomy): Eukaryota > Viridiplantae > Streptophyta > Magnoliopsida > Rosales > Rosaceae > Potentilla > Potentilla sterilis. The sequence continues at coordinate 27,735,835 of OY821754.1, forward strand.
AAAAAAAAAAACAAAAAAAAAATCAAAAGAAATCCGAACCAAAGAAGAAGGGCACGGCTTGAAAAAGAAAGAAAATTTGTATGGATAGAGTCTTGAAAAATTGTTGTGAATTTGGAGTTTGTATGTATGTGAAGGTCTAGCATTGTTAAATTTTGACCTTTGTTCGTATTCACAATGTTTTGGGGAAGCAAAGAATGAAGTACGGGTCCAATAAGAAGAAATTTGACCCTTGGCGAGAAGATATAAGGAGAATCAAGCTTTGCTAAAGGCCACGGTGGCGTTTGATACCTCCTTATCCAAATTTCGAATACCCCTTATAGCCTAGCCCCATTACATCCCTTTTAAAGATCTTTTCATGATTCTTAAAATATGTTAACTTTGATTTGTGGAGTCTTTCTCAAGAGTAAGCATATAGTTTTGGTTCATTGGTGCACATAGTTGTTACATGAGTTTTTCCAAAAAAAAATTATTCACAAAGTGCTTTCTTTTCAAGAAATATGCGAGTTATTTCGTGTTACATATCTTTCTCTTGCATATACTTATGTGTGAATAGCCATGTTTTGAGTGAAAAGAAGAGAGTATGCCTAGTGAGGAGGATTGAATTAGATTTACATGTTTTCATGCTTATGTGTTGTTCTTAGATGTTCATATTGATGCTGCATGTTCATGAAACTTAGAATTTTCGTACCTAGCAGTCTCATGCATCAACTTGAAAGCTATGTGTTCATACGAGCCTGAGACAAATCATTCGGGGTAATAGTTTGTTTAGAGTTTTAGTTTAATTTAGTTTTGCTAAGGGACTAGCAAAAGATAAGTGTGGGGTAGTTGATAGGAGCATAAAATGCGACGTTCTTAATATGTTTTACCCTCGTTTATACTTTGCTTTAACCCTTAATGTTGTAGAATCGAGTCAAACAATAGAGTTATGAGTCTTTGGTAGAGTTACATCAAAATTGTGCTAAGAATAGATAAAAATGTGGAAAAATGTTAAAAGCCGATTTAAAGAGTTGTAGAGATGTCTCGTTGCATCTGTAAAGCTTCGGCTATACTTTTGATAAATTTTTCTTCTCTTATATGCAGGAGACATATTTATGATTGAGCAATGGAAGGAGTTATACCAATCGGAGCAAAAGAAGATGCCAAGAATTACAAGTGAAAACTTATCGCAAAAATCCAGTAACTTCAGTAATTTCCTGGGCACATCAACTAAATTCCAGAAATTCCAGGACGATTCACAAGGAACCAGAGTGTGATATGCATGAAAAGCTCTATAAGTCTAGTTGCTACAGAATTTGGAGTCGCACCAAAATCTTTCTTGAGGAGAGAGTTATGCCCGTACCAAGACAGCAAGGTCACTGCCCTGCCGAGAAGAACAACCTACTGCCCATTTTTACACTTTTCTGTATTTGTATACCAAAGTGGTTTCTAAATTCATTAAATGAGAGTTATTGAGTTACATGGACCATATGGGAGTCGGAAATGCCAAAAAGAAGTGCAAAATATGGAAAGAAGAAGTTCGCTAGTTCGGATAGGAAAATGGAGAGAAAGCTGCCGGTTTAGGAAGAAGTGTTCCTGCTTCAGCTAGGGGAACATGCCGCCGAGTCTTTGGACTTTTATCCATCAAGTGAATGTTGCTGATCCATTAAGGAGTCCAAGAAGTCCCTGATCCATGAAGAATTCGGACAGAAATTCTAGAAGCTTCAAGACTTGGCCGACAAGAAATCAAAACCAAATCGGTTTAGGTTTTGTGAAACCTAGTTGCTGCCGGCAGTCCCTTAGCCTTTCCTTTATATAAAGCCACAAATTCTCTACAGAAAAATCATCTCATCTCAAGCACAAGTACTAGCCAGAAGCTCTACCAAGTCTCTCTAGCACCAAACTGAAAATTATTTAGCCAATTCCTACACCACCACATCCCAAAAATCCGTACCATAGTTTTACCTTCTGCCGAACATCTTTCCACCATGTCTTGAGGAATCTCTAAGGTTTCTAAAGTGTGATATACTTCATCTATGGCTTATGTATTTATTTATGTTTGTGTAGTTTGTAAGAACTTGTTTCAATTCTTGGTTTTTGTTTCATCTATGAATTCGGTTTGATGTTTATGTAGTAGTTTTCTGATTTTAACTTGTAAATTTTGTGTGCATAGATAATTAGGACAGTGGTATTAGATGCATGTTTAGGACTTAAATCAGTTAGTAATCTAAGGTGAGGGCATGAAAATTGGTACTTAGTGTCATCTTTGAATGTAATCTAGGTACTAGGTTTAATCTGCTAGAGTAATAACAAACTGATGAGTGCCATAACTAGAGTAATAACACGCGCAATAATAAACCCTGTAAACCGTTAGTAACATATGATAAATAGGGATCGTTCTAGCCGGGGATTAAGGGTACCTGACATGTAAAATGTTAAAAACACATATACACATATATACAAACAAAATCGAAACAAGGGGGGATTGATATGTGAATCGGCAGACCTACTGCCCTAAAACTACTAGACACAAAATTTAAACCTAAATTATTATATACATGTGATCAACATCCTTCCACACAAATCATAGCACATAACCAATCAAAATACATAACAAGTAGGCAAATATAGGACACGGCAACCATATTAAAATGTTCTAGACTCGACTTAGTTCCAACCTAACTAGTTCCTTCGCGGTTAACTAATCGATTTAAGACTTCGCAAGTACTTAGGATTTAGCTTCGCGCATAAACCCTAATCTTTATGATAACCAATTTTAATGACACTTCGCGTAGACACTAAAACAAATTACCACTTAAGCACATAAGTCTTTTTAGTCAGAGACATGTTAGCAAGTAAGGCATCACTCTTCTCACATCGACATGTAAATTCTTTAAACTACGCTATCCCTAAGAAACAACACAAATCAAGACAACGTCGCGCTAATCTTAACCTATGTTTATTTCGGCATATGAGATCAACACCCTACACATTTCAATTGCATAGATCATCAACCTTTATTGCACACGAATATAAAGAATAAACCAAGTATGAATTTATTACTAAGTTAACATGCTTGCCGAACCTATGCTTACTACTCGTTACATATTTTTCTTATAATTTTAGCATGCAATTCGTATCCTAACTTTGAAAAACCATTTACACAGTAAGATCATGAATTGAACACACATATTTATAAAACCAAACTCACAATCGGTTCATACATAGACATATAAAACAATCCCCAAAAGTACATACAAGTCTCATAGACAAACCATTGTATAACTACACATAAACTACAAGCCAAGAGATAGGGGCGAATCACACTTTTCAAACACCTTGAAGAGGGCTTCAAATCGTAGTGAAGAGGTTCGGATGAAGGCTGGTAGAATTCGGATACGGCAGGAACTTTATGGAAGTGGTGGTGATGGTTTCGGCTTGCTATTCTATGTAGGACTTTTAGGCTGAATTTTGGTAGAGCTTAAGACTAGATTTTTGCTTTGGGATGTGACCCCTTTTTCTGGAGAGAATCGGCCTCTATATATAGGGAAAAGGCTGTGCCAAAGTCGGCAGGAACTAGGAATTGCAAATCCCATTCCGAGTTGGATTGAGTTTCTTGCCGGCCAAGTCTTGATGCTTCTAGAATTTCTATCTGATTTATTCATGGATCAGGGACTTCATGGACTCCTTAATGGATTATCAACATTGTTTGATGGATAAAAGTTCATGGATTCGACTGCAAGGCTCCCTAGTTGAGCCAGGAACATTTCTCCTAGAACCGGCAATAATGCTCCTTTCCTGGCCTAACTAGGGAAAGTCTTTTCTCCCCATTCTTCTCTTCTTTTTGGCATGATCGCTCCCATATTCTCCATGTAGCTCAACAACTATCGTTTGATGGATTTAGAAACTATTTTAGCACATAAACATAGAAAATCCAAAAAATGGGCAGTAGGTTCCTTTCTCGGCAGGGTTGTGACCTTCTGTCCTTGTGACTGGCATAACTCTCTCCTCAGGGTAACTTTTGATACGATTCCAAGTTTTGTAGAAACAAGACTCATAGATATTTTCGTGTATATATGGCTCGCTCTCTGGTTCCTTGTGTATAGTCCTGGAGAATTTCTGAAAGTTGGTTGATGTGCCCAGGAAATTACTGGAACTTCTGGATTTGCACCGATTTGTACTTTGTAATTCTTGGCAGCTTATTTTGCTCTGATTATTGAAACTCCTTCCATTGCTCAATCATCAATATGTCTCATGCATATGAGAGAAGAAATATCCATCAAAAGCATAGTCAAAGCTTTACAGAATCGACGAGACATCACATAAACTCTTAAATCGGCTTTTTGACAAATTTGTGCATTTTTCCTATACCTAGCAAGATTTCTTTGTAACTCTACCAAATATTCGTGACTTGTCTAAATGACTTGATTCTACAACATTAAGGTTTAAAGCAAAGTATAAACGAGGGTAAAACATTAAGAATGTAGCATTTTATGCTCCTATCACTAACTAAGTGGAACGTATGTTGCTTTGATTTGTGTTGCTCGACTAGAGTTATTAACCTTAGAACTTGCATGTTAAATAAGAAAATTGACAACCTTACTTGTTTAATTGTCTTTGATTTTAGACTCTTGTGCTTAAATGTTACGAGTTGTATAACGCTGGCATAAATTTTAGGACCACTTTGCGAATAGCTAGATCTTAAAACGTTAGAAGTCTTTCAACTAGTTAAATATGCGAAAGCTCTAGTTGTGGTCAAAACTAATTTAAGTCTAAATTGTGTTTATACTTGCTCCTTACTTTCTTGCATGCGTGTCTTACTTGTTAAAGAGTCTTATGTGCTAAATGCTTTGTGTGAAAGATGATGATCACTTGTAAATAGTATTTTTAGGATTTAAATTTCGTGTCTAGGTCCCTAGGGCAGCTTGCTGCCGATCCATATCTCAACCCCCCTTTCGTGTGTTTGAATGTTTATATGTGTGAATATGTGTGTTTCTAACCTTTTACATGTCAGGTACCCTTAATCCCCGGACTGAACGATCCCTACTTGCTTTATACTACTAACATCTTTTGTAGAGTTTTGATTGCGCGTGTTGTTACCCCGGTTCTAGCACTCGTCAATTTTTGGCACCGTTGCCGGGGATTATAAAAGCTTGATATGTTTAAAGTGTTATTTGTGATGTAAATTTCGTATATTGTAAAGTTTTTGTTGGAAGTTTTGTTGTATACTAGAAATATGCTTCGACATGTAGAGTTTAAATTCCAAAGTATATATGTGTGCCGAAATTTAGTTAAAGGTTTTAGGTTTTGAGGATTATTTGTGTTGGATTTGTTTTGAATTTTGCGGGGAAGAGGAATAGGCAAGGTCACTTTTTTCAATATTAGCCTTAACCCTTCATGTTGTCTCTCGAGGTCTCATGAGGTTGAGGGCGGCTTTTATTGGCACTTGCAAAACTGTCAACACGAGGTTATTCTCAACAGAGTAAGGGACAAAAGGTTCGCCTATTAGTGTGTGTTGTCCCGACTTAGTCTCAAGGTTTGTCGAACTAGATCTCAGAGTCCCACAGACTGCTATCTCTTCTCTGTGAAGGGGTGATAGGGGACTTGTCCGCCGTGGTTACCAACAAATGAGTCTTGTCTTGAGCTACTTTCGGATGACACGCACTAGCCTTCTGAAACCATGGAATGATTTTGTGTCTAGACGACGATACCTAGGCTACACGTTCACCGAGCTGCGAAACTTGGGATAAATTTCGTGTCTAGGTCCCTAGGGCAGCTTGCTGCCGATCCATATCTCAACCCCTCTTTCGTGTGTTTAAATGTTTATATGTGTGAATATGTGTGTTTCTAACCTTTTACATGTCAGGTACCCTTACTCCCCGGACTGAACGATCCCTACTTGCTTTATACTACTAACGTCTTTTGTAGGATTTTGATTGCGCGTGTTGTTACCCCGGTTATGGCACTCGTCAGCAGTCACAATCGCAATCGAGGTCGCAGGCGCAGGGCGCAAGCATAGTCGCAGGGCAGGGCGCAGTCGCAATCGATGTCGCAGTCATAGGGCATGGTAGGGAACAGTCGCAGGGCGCAAAAGGGCACAGTCCCAGGGCAAAGCAGGGCGCAGTCGCAAGTCTGAAGGAGGATTTGAACTTCTGAAGAGATTGACTTTAGCCTTTAGGGCTAGTCTGATAGAGTGATAGGGCCTGGGTGATGGGCCTGGGTAATGGGCCATTCAGTAACTTTGAGCCGAGCCGGGTTTTCGGTCCTAAAAAATATAAAGCCCGAGCTCTGACGAGTGCCATAACTGGGGTAACAACACGCGTAATAATAAACCCTATAAACCATTAGTAGCATATGATAAATAGGGATCGTTCAGTCCGGGGATTAAGGGTACCTGTCATGTAAAAGGTTAGAAGACATATAAACAAACAAGAAACGAACAAAAGGGGGATTTAAGTGAGGTTCGGCAGCAAGCTGCCTTCTAAACCTAGACATGAAATAAAATCCTAAATTACTATATACAAGTGATCATCATCTTTCACACAAAGCATTTAGCACATAAGACTCTTTAACGAGTAAGACACGCATGCAAGAAAGTAAGGAACAAGTATTTGACACAATTTAGACTTAATTCAGTTTCGACCATAAGTAGAACTTTCGCTATGTACCTAGTAACTAGACTTCTCAAGTTTTCTAAGACACACTTTCGTTACCGCCCTAGAAGTTATACTAATCCGGTTAAGACTTAGCATTAAGCACAAGAGTCTAAAATCGAAAAAAGTAAACAAATAAGGCTGTCAATCTTCTTATTTAACATGAAAGTTCTAAGATTAATAGCCCTAAGTGAGTAACAAAAATCAAAGCGACAGTTACGTATGACTTAGTTCGTTATTACTCTAGCCGATTAAACCGAGTACCTAGATTCATTCAAGACGACAATAAATATCGATTTTCATGCCCTCACCTTAGATTACTAACCGATTTAAGTCCTAAACATGCATCTAATACCACTGTCCTAATAATCTATACACCCGAAATTTACAAATCAAAATCACAAAGCTATATTACAAAACTTCAAACCGAGTTCATACATAGTTTTAATGAAAACCAAGAATCGAAATAAATTCATACAACACACACAAACATAAATAAATATAGTAGCCATAGATGGAGTGGATCACACTTTAGAAACCTTGAAGATTCCTCAAGACGTGTGAAGAGATGCTCGGCAGAAGGTAGAGGAATGGTGCGATGTATGGGATGTGGTGAAATCGGGTTTTGGCTAAGTATCTTTCTGTTTGGTGCTTGAGAGACTTGGTAGAGCTTTTGTTTAGTACTTATGCTTGAGATGAGATGAATTTTCTGTAGAGAAGCCGAGCCTTTATATAGGGGAGAAGCTAGGCAAAGTCGGCAGCAACAAGGAAAAGCAAAACCTAATCCGAGCTGGTTTAGATTTCTTGCCGGCCTCTCCTTGTTTCTTCTTGAATCTTCTGTCTGATTTTCTTCATGGATCATGGCTGCATGGACTCCTTAATGGATCAACAACTTTCTTTGATGGATAAAAGTCCATAGACTCGCCTGCAAGTTTCCCTTGCTCAATCAGGAACTCATTCTCCTAAACCGGCAGATTTCACTCCTTTTCCTGCTAGGACTAGGGAACTTCTTCTTTCCTTATTTTTACTTTCCTTTTAGCTTGGCCGACTCCCATATGCTTCATGTAGCTTAGTAACTCTAATTTGATGAATTTAGAAACCACTTTAGTGCACAAATATAGAAAAGTGCAAAAATAGGCAGTAGGTTGTTCTTCTCGGCAGGGCAGTAACCTTCTGGCCTTGTGACTGGCATAACTCTCTCCTCAGGGCAGCTTTTGATGCCATTCCAAATTCTGTAGAAACTAGACTCATAGATTTCCGAGCATATATGGCTCGCCCTCTAGTTCCTCGTGAGTCGTTCTGGAGAAATTTTGGAAGTTGGTTGATGTGCCCAGGAAATTACTAGAACTTCTAGATTTTGCGATAACTTTTCCTTTGCAATTCCTGGCATCTTTTCTTTGTCTGCTTTCTATAACTCCTTCCATTACTCAATCTTCAACATGTCTACTGCATATAAGAGAAGAAAAATTCATCAAAAGCATAGTCGAAGCTTTACAAAATCAATGAAACATTTAGAGACTCGCTATTAAGAACTTTGTCGAAATTCTGTAAATTTCTCTATACTTAGCACGTTTTCAATATAACTTCTACCAAAACTCATGACTCTATTATATGACTCGATTCTACAACAATAAGGGTTAAAGAAAAGTATAAACGAGGATAAAACATATTAAAAACGTCGCATTTTATGCTCCTATCAAGCTCGGACCGACTTTCAGAATTTCGAGCCAGTCCTTTATCGGGCCGGTCCTTAATTTTTTTTTACTCGGCTCATTTTGGGATTTTTTTGAATTTTCGGATCGGGATTTCGGTCCTTCGGGCCCAAACGCCTAGCCCTAGTCAAGAGAGCAGAGTCTAGCCGCCGCCACCACCGCCAACAGCTTCAATCCAACCCAAATCAGAACAATTCGATCTAAATAGATTAACACCGTCGTGGAACAACTTTCGCTGATCAACCATTGATCCCGTGCCACCACATCTCGCCGTCGACTCGTTAGCCACGACGTAACCGGTACACCAGCCCACCCTGCAAAGTACCCCGGCCAATGAAACATGAACCACCAATCTCTAGTAGCCATTAACTCTCTCTCCAAAACCACCGATCTCCTAACACAAAACCCCATAGCCACCTTCCGACCCCAACTGACAACGAAAGAGCAAAGCCACCACTGCAAACCACGCCAAACCCACCATGGAGAAGCATCCAGCGCCATATGATCCATGACAAACCTCAGCCACGATCTAGCCGCTGACCGCTTGCTCCATACGCGTGTTGCCGTCGATTTCCAAACCCAAACTCTGCACTTGCACCGCCACCTGAGAGGAAAAGAGTAGCGTCCACCATTCCAATCGCCAAATAGCGCGTCCGACAACACCCGCTGCTCGTCGATGCGGCAAGAAGCCACGATCAACGAGGAGGCACCGCCGGACAAGCTGTAGCCACACGTACAAGATTTCCAACCTAGTCTTTCAACTTGTTTTCTCGAAGCAGTTAGTAGGACCTGAGCAAAAACTTAAAAATCCCAAAGGCTATTTTCAAGAAAAATCATGTTTTTTTTTTTCAATAGAACTATGGTTGATTAAGTTATTTATTTTAATATTTATTATAGAATATTTATATATTCCTAGTTGAAACAGAACTCCTAACTAGAACTCTGGTACTTTTTTGGCTTGGCTTTCTAATAGTAGAGATAAGAGCATTTCTTTTATCTTCATTTTTGGATTAACTTCTTGTAGATAATGCGTAGTTATAGTGACTGTCTAACATTTTCTATTTTCTCATTTCTATTTAATATCTTTTTTTATTGACAAATATGCACATGGTGAATCAAAGTTGCATACATGTTCTTTTTTCAATATTCAAAGGTTATTTTCGTACATTTTCTTAAAATTAGCTAACAAAACTTTTTTTTTTAATAATAGTATGGATAGATATGGTGAGCAAATTTCTGAAAAGTTACAGTAAATGAAACTTATAGGTTAGACGTTATTACTTCATTTTATCAAAGATCTGAAAATAAAAGCACGTTCATGTTAAATGTTTTCTTGAAAAAAAAAAAAAAAAAAGAATCCACTGAGTATAATCATATGATCGTACTAAGTTAGGCTTGTCCCGAAGACAACCCATTTACAAGTTCGATGTCAAGTAGAGTACTGACTGCAATGTAACCATGACTCCTAACAAAGTTTCCTAGCCTAGACTACTACCCCTTGATTTTGAACCATAGCCCTAAGGGCATTCAATGGATAAAAAGAGACCAAAATGACTCGGATACACACCTTTCCTTGCCATTAGGATAAGTTATGGACCTGACATGCTAGTGTCGCTCATTACTAGATCTCGCTCACTTGTTAATTATAAAAATAATGAAACTCAAACCTATTTGGTATAAAGACATAATAATAGGCATAGTTCAAATACCAACGAAAACTATATTTTCTCCTTGCCCTGATTAGAAGGGATTGGAGGTTCCGAGGGGTAAGTAAAACTCATTCTCTTATCACCTTTTTGGACTTTGGAGGCGCCTTATTTTTATTTTATTTTTGGTTACAAGGGGGACCTAAAAGGCCCAAACGAAAAGAAAAAAGAAACTGTTCAAGGAGAAAAGATAATAGGGAGAACTGTCTCATTATTGATTGATAGAGAGGCCTTTATATATGCATTACAATGAGTATCTCGATAAATCAGGGATTCCTTATCTAATACAGAATCAACTATACTAGTCTAATTAGGTCAAGACACATCCAGGAAGTTACGGAAAAACCTTCCTACAACACTCCCCCTTGTGGCGAGTGCCTAATGTCTTCATGGTGCTTACCATGTTGCCTCACTAAAACCTTGCCAGCAAAATAAAAACCTCTTGGGCAAAAATAAAATGCATGGACGAAGGAAAAAGAGTACAACACACCAACACTACACTTGCGAATAACATGTGATGTAGACTCCCCCTGATGTCTAACAAACTTTAGAGCTCTGATATATGGCGCAAGCCTAGGCTCTTCACATGCTTCACATGCATAGATTTTCCCAAAGACTTGGTAAACAAATCTGCAACATCTGCCTCTGAACTCACTTGATTAACTTGGATGTTCAGGAATTCCTGTTGTTGCACATTGTAAAAGAACTTGGGCGATATATGCTTAGTGTTATCACCTTTGATAAAACCTAACTTCATCTGCTCAATGCAGGCAGCATTATCTTCATAGATACACGTAGGTTTATCGGTGGTAGACACTAGTCTACACGAATCACGAATGTGGCGAATAACTGATCTTAGCTAGACACATTCTCTAACAGCCTCATGGAGGGCAATGATCTCTGTGTGATTCGATGAAGTAGCAACCAAAGTTTGCTTGGTTGATCTCCAAGATATCGCTGTATTTCCCATGGTAAAAACATAACCAGTTTGGGAACGAGCACGATGTGGATCAGAGAGATACCCAGCATCTGCAAAACCAACTAACACGTTGTTGGGAGTCTTTGAGTAAGGGAGACGTCCAGAGAAGGGCACATTTGAATGGCCGGACGCTTCGCCATTATCATCCGCCACGTTACCAGTGCCAGTGGCAGTACCACAGCGTGCGATGGTACTGTCGAGGCAGCCAGAAACGTTGGTGTGAGGAGGGTGATTGGCAGAATCTTCTCTCTTTGTGCTGAAGGGATAGAACAGTCCCAAGTCAATGGAACCTTTCAAGTAACGAAACAAATGTTTGATACCGTTCCAATGACGATGCGTAGGCGCTGAGCTAAATCTAGCCAGTAAGTTCACAGCGAAAGCAATGTCTGGTCTAGTGCATTGTGCCAAATACAAAAGTGCCCCAATCGCACTCAAGTATGGGTACTCAGCACCAAGAATCTCTTCTTCATCCTCTTTGGGACGGAATGGATCCTTATTTACATCCAGACTACGAATGATCATGGGAGTAGACAACGGTGTACATGTATCCATGTTGAAACGCATGAGGATCTTCTGCGTATAAGCAGATTGGTGAACCAGAATACCCTTGGTTCTATGCTCTAACTCAAGTCCTAAACAGAACTTAGTCTTCCCAAGATCCTTCATCTCGAACTCAGATTTCAAGAATGAAACTGTCTCTTCAATCTCACTTGAAGTACCGATGACATTCATGTCATCAACATAGACATCTACAATAGCAAATCCAGAGTCGGTCCTTCTAATGAACACGCATGGGCATAACTCATTGTTCTTGTAACCCCTCCGAATCAAGTATTCACGTAGGCGATTGTACCACATCCTTCTGGATTGTTTAAGTCCATACAGTGAACGTTGCAACTTAACTGCATAAGCACTCTGTGGTTTAGAGTCTTTTGATTCGGGCACATGAATTCCTTCAGGAACTCTCATGTAGATATCTGTATCTAGATCCCCATATAGATACGTTGTAACTACATCCATCAGTTGCATACTCAGTTTTTCGGACACTACTAAACTGATCAAGTAGCGGAAAGTAATGATGTCCATTACGGGAGAATACGTCTCCTCGTAGTCAATACCAGGACGCTGCGAGAAGCCTTGCGCCACAAGTCTTGCCTTATATCGCAAGATCTCATGCTTCTCATTGCGCTTACGAACAAAGACCCACTTATGTCTGACAGGTTTAACGCCTTTAGGGATCAATTCAACAGATCCAAATACTTGCCTTTTGTCTAATGAGTCAAGTTCTGCCTGTATTGCTTCTTTCCACTTCGGCCTGTATTGCGACGGAATAAGGATATATATCATCGACGTGTGTGGAGGCTCTATCCACTAAGAGACACGCGTTATTCAAACTGAACGAGATTTCTTTGTTCTCTGGAGTCAACATTGGTTCTGTGTCATCCCACAGAAATGATTCAGTTGACTCATGGACATAACTATAGTCAGAGACAATCTCATGCGAAGGATTCGCATCGTCGATGATGAGCGGATTTTGTGCCTTCGCTCGCTTCTTTCGAGGGTTTTTGTCTTGAGAATTCTTCGGTCTCCCCCTCTTTCTGGTGGGAGCCGAGGCCGAAGCTGCTGCCCCTTCAAAGTCCATCAGGGCACCGTTGCGATCTGATTCAACAACAGCGACGCCATGGCGTACGATGGCGCCGTCGCCGGCATCACCCTCACTTGAGGATATGCCGACGGCACTAGGTCTTAGGGCGGCTGAACCAGTCCCGTAATTCGGGACCTCCAACCTTGCCGGTACGTTTGCAACAGGTACGTGTGATCTTGTCACTTTCGCAATATCAGTGAAAGCGTCGGGCATCGAATCCGCGACTTTCTGAAGATCGATAATACGTTGCACTTCAAGCTCACTTTGAGCAGTACGGGGATTATGAAGAGACAAATCGTTGGGGGCACACCATGTCAATTCCTGACGTTCATTCGGAATGAGTGCATTCCTATCTCCCCCTAACGGCGGGAAGTGTGTCTCTTCAAAGTGACAGTCTGCGAATCGCGCAGTAAATAGATCACCGGTGGTTGGTTCTAAGTAGCGGATTATCGTTGGCGAATCATAACCAACATAGATGCCTAGACGTCGTTGTGGACCCATTTTGATACGCAAAGGAGGCATAATTGGCACATAAACTGCACAACCGAAAGTACGTAAGTGCGATAGATTGGGTTCAAAACCAGTTACCATCTGGTAGGCAATAAACGCATTGTTGGCAATGGGTCGAAAACGAATAAGCATCTCTGCATGCAATATTGCATATCCCCAAGCAGAAACTGGCAAATTGGTTCCCATAACCAATGCCCTAGCCACTAGCTGGAGTCGCTGAATGGTGGCTTCTGTAAGGCCGTTTTGAGAATGAACATGAGGAACAGGGTGTTCGACTTCAATCCCAATGGACATACAATAATCATCAAATGCTTTGGAGGTAAACTCACCAGCATTATCCATCCTAATAGATTTGATAGGATGGTCAGGGTGGTTAGCCCTTAACTTGATGATTTGAGCTAAAAGCTTGGCGAATGTAGCATTTCTTGTGGACAGCAACGCGACGTGTGACCAACGCGTCGACGCATTAACCAGCACCATAAAATACTTAAATGGGCCGCATTCTGGTTTGATTGGTCCACAAATATCACCTTGGATTCGATGTAAGAATGGTATATTATCAGTTGAAGCTTTGGCGAATGAAGGGCGAGCATGCAATTTAGCAAGCGAGCAAGCCTTACAAAATGGGCGATGGGCATTGGAAATTGCCGTTGTGGCATAAGAGGACACTTGTGGTGACGCCCCATGTCCCTGTGAAGGGTGGGACGGCACGACGTGCGGCGTAAAGGCCACGTCCTCATCCGCCAGGTGCGCAGCCCCGAAACCCTGTGAAGGGGGGGGCGGTGGCGAGTGTGGCTTTAAGGCCACAGTCTGGCGGGGAGCTTGGCTCCTGCGTACATCACGATGTTGAGTCGCGGTAAGAGGTTCTTCCAATCTCTTTTTCGACTTGAAAAATGGATGTCCATGGGAGTTCTTTAGAATCCGGATCATCATATCACGGCCAGGGTGGCCTAGTCGAGCATGCCAAAGCTTATAATCATTAGTGTCACAAAAATTTTCAGTGACAGCATATGATTCGAAGACACGGGCTGTAGTGAGATATAATTAAGTCATTGTCTTCAATGCACGGCATCTTCTCTAAGATACGGCGGCGGCCGTGTTCTTGAGAAGTAATGCATAAGTATTCTTCACCATTCGCAGCATAGGTATCCAAGTGATAACCGTTGGCACGGATATCCTTAAAACTCAGCAGGGTTCGATTTGTTCTCGGCGCATAGAGAGTATCAATGACATTGATAACAGTACCATTTGGAAACATAAATTCAGCGGATCCTCGCCCTTTGACAACCGGCGAGGTACCTATCAATGTTGTCATACATGAGTGATACGGTATTAAATCCATAAACAACTGCCTATTCCTTAGAATAGTGTGGGTAGTTCCACTATCAGCTTAACACTTAACTTCACCGCGAGACATCTACAAAGAGACGAAAACATTGGTTAGTTTCTCGCGGGACACAGTCTAATCACTACGCCGTAGGATAGAGAAAGAAAGGGGATGAGAATCCCATCGAGTGTATCACATGGCATTTGGACATTATAACGTCGACTAAAGTCGGAAAGTGCAAGGTTGAATGTTACATAACTAAGCAATCATCATCAGAAACCAAAACAAAACCGGGGCTTCGCACATTGTGGTGTAGAACACCTTTGGTGACTGGAATAAAATGAGGTCTAGCCTCCTAGGATCGGTGTGAAAAAACCTCTCGGGCTGCACACTAGCCGAAGCTATGGATATCAAAGACACATGGTGTCGTGGCACCAGAGTGTGGCGGATGCCGAGCCTACTCACCTTAGTGAGCCGATGGTGGCCCGTTCGCCACCCTTTTTTTTATTTAGGGATTGAGCGTAGGTGGGATTATAAGTCCAAAATATAGAGCCTATGTGACCCAAAGGTGGCGTCACAAGAACCACGTGAGTTGTTAATACACGAACCTGATTGCATAAAAACATAAAATTTCTCACAAGTATGGGAAAACAGAGAAATTTTATTAAGTGCCAACTTGAATACATCAACTTCTAATTCCAAAATAAACAGACTAACTAGAGTCATAAAAACATGGCGAGTGGCATTATAATGGCGAATGTCATTACAATGGCGAATGCCATTACAATGGCGAATGCCATTACAATACTTGATAAACTAGAAAAGCCATAGGCTAGTCAAAATCCGGGACATCAAGAGTTTGTGGTTGCGCCATTGGAGAATCTACATGATGAGCATAATTTGCTTCAATCATGTCGTCCTCAGCATAATTGCTTTCTTCGGACAGAAACTTCTTGTATTTCTTGTAGGCATTTAACATCTCCTTACTAGCTCGACAATCGCGATGGTAGTGTTTGGAGGAACCACACTTGTAGCACGGAGCAAATTGAGCATTC
Organism: Potentilla sterilis; assembly: GCA_963682095.1. Taxonomy (NCBI): domain Eukaryota; kingdom Viridiplantae; phylum Streptophyta; class Magnoliopsida; order Rosales; family Rosaceae; genus Potentilla; species Potentilla sterilis. The sequence continues at coordinate 27,751,398 of OY821754.1, forward strand.
CGGTTATTGCTATGAGGTCTAGGAGGGTTTGGTACTGGATCTAGACGGGGTCCGTGGCCAGTCCGGCCTCCCCCTGAAGGTGGTGCGTATTCGCCACCTTCTCGCCTCCAAGTGTTGGAGCGTCGTGTCACATTATTTCCAGCATTCTGATTTCTTCCACGTACCTGATTGTACGGGGTATGGTGGCCTTTATTTTTCTACTTTGAAGCCTTCCCATAATGAGCCTGTGGTGTTGGAATTGGCTTTGTACCAACAGGTCTCTGGCTACTATTGAGCCTAATCTCAGAATGGCGTTCTTTTTTAGCCAATATTGCCATAAGGTCAGCAAATGATCTGATTCTGCCTTCATCAACTGAGATCTTATACTGATGTCCGAGGACATCGTAGGCCATGGGGAATGTGTTAAATGTCTTCTCCAGAAGATCTTTATCGGTTTTGATGACGCCAACTGTGCCAAGATCCGCCTGTAGACTAATCATATCCTGATTGTATTTGTCTACTTTGTCATAATCCGAGAAACGGATTTGTTCCCATTTAAGGGTGAGCTCTGGAAGAAGCATGTCATGGATATTGTTAAATCGTTGCTGGAGCGTGTCCCATAAAATTTTGGGATCTTTTACCGACAAATATTGTCACTTTAGAGTCAGAGCTTGAGCCTTGGCGTGGTCCCCAAAAGGGGTGGTGGCGGCTGCATCAGTCAGAAGTGCTGGAAAGCCTTTGCTTTGGAAAGCAATTTCAACATCGGAAACCCATCGATGGTAGTCTTTGCCTTGAAGATCCAAGATCTCAAAATCAGGGCGTGACGGTGACGACGATGACATCTTCAAGATAATGAAACGTCGGATTAGTATCGCTTTAAGCAGATACTATCAAGTATAAATTGGAATTATAAGGGATATATTCGGTCACATGAAAACTAGTTTCGATGCGAATTTTTTTTCTTTTTGATGCATAAACTGGCGGTTTCATACCGCACCTTCAAACAGTGGCGTACTCAGATATCCACATAAGTATCTTTTTTCTTTTAATTTCCCTTTCAACGTGATTCCCCCAGGACCATCACTTAAAACTGCGACCGTAGGGGTGATTAAATCCCCATTCTAGGTCTCATCGGCGATATAAGAATGGCCGGAATCGGAGTAGAAGAAATAGCGCCCGATATAATATATCTATAGTTCAAAAGCAGGAACTTTTAAAAAATTTTACCTTTTGATTAAAGGAACGAGAGCGTAAAGCTTGTTCTTCGACTCTTGTTTGGTTCTCGAGCCTCTTCCTACGCGAGTAATCTGGAGGAGCTATCTTGAAAAGTTGATGGCGAGCGAACGTGCAGGCGGCCACGTGAATGGATTGGCGAGCGGGCTTGGCGAGCAAGTAGGCTGGCGAACGAATTGGCTTGCGAGCGCGCGGGTCGGTTTGCAGGCGGCCGGGCAAGGGCTGCGGCCTAGGAGAGACCGAGAAAAAAAAAAGGAGGGGGGGATCGCACGGGTCCCGAGGAGGGAGGTGCGGCCGACGGAAGGGATGGAGGAGGAGGAAAAAGTTATTAGGGTTTTTCTAGGGCTCAGGGAGGTCACGTGTTGATAACGTGTTCAAGGAGAAAAGATAATAGGGAGAACTGTCTCATTATTGATTGATAGAGAGGCCTTTATATAGGCATTACAGTGAGTATCCCGATAAATCAGGAATTCCTTATCTAATACAGAATCAACTATACTAGTCTAATTAGGTCAAGACACATCTAGGAAGTTACGGAAATAACCTTCCTACAACAGAAACTACATACTGGAACAAAGACCAATTTTTTTCGCTCTAGTTACACTAACAAGATCATCCAGATAGGCTTGCGCAACATGAATATGAGGTTCATCAAAGGTGATCAAACCTAGCTCATGACAAATATTGTTATTAGCCAAAGAATCAGCCAACCATGTTGCACTCCTGAAAAATATGACTGAGCTGGACATATTGAAGGTTGGCCATCAAGGTAAAGCATTCCTCCAACAAAGAACCAAGAGGGTGTAGAGCAATGTCAGCATGAGATTTATGCATCAACTGAACAAAAACTGCCGAATCTGTCTCAATTTCCAAATATAAAATATGGTGCTTAATAACTAGTTTCAAATCATAGAGAAGCCCCCAAGACTCAGTATCAAGAATCTCTCTAGTTCCTAAGTTAACTTGAAAGCCATCCACCCAATTTCCTAAATGAGCTCTTACGACTCCACCAGCTCCAATTTTTGTAGAAACAGACAATCTAGTTCCATCAATATTCAGCTTAAAGCAATTGACAGGGAGTCTAGCCCAAGCTAGCATAGTGTAACTATATAAAGTGTTAATGTTGGCTTTAGCTTGAGCACTTATCCACTCTTCAGCGTAGTCCCAAATAACTTTCTCACACAGGCATGATAAAACTGGGATAAAAAACCACTTTGTTTCTCCACTTCCATATAAACCGGCCAGCACACAAAGATAAATAAATTACACCACTTGATATTATTTCTAACCTAAAAATGCAATGAATTTGAGCAGCTATCCATCCATTCCAATCAAGAGAGAAGGAACTGATAATGTTAGCAGGCCTGGGCATAGCATTCCAAATGGCTTTGGCTGATACGACTCGAACTTCAAAACTACCCCATGGCGGTTTTATATTTACTTTTACATTTAGAGGTTCTAAAGGTTGACTTTTTATAAGTGAACCGACCGAGTATTTTATTTCATGACGAAATAGAGGACGTTAAAATGAGTTCGTGGACACGTAGCACGCTTAATTTGGAGTTCGTATGAAAAAGTTACAATTTTGGTCGAGCATAAATAGCCATAAGGAAAACTTTCCGACATGGGAAACCTTCCTTTTTCTTTCTTTTTCTTTTTCTTTCTTTCTTTTCTTCCTCCTCCCCCGATCTCTCTCGCGACTTGCACCGACCTCGACGGAAACCTTCCGCTCAAACTCCGTCGTCTGGCCGAGTTAGACCACCGTGCCGGTCACGTTTGGAAGGCCTCTCATCCCTCTTCAATCTCGTTCAGGTATCTCAACGGGAAACACCATTGTTCGATAGTTAAGAGCTCGTGAAGCAGCAGCGCCGCCGTCGAAGCTCCTTTCGCCAAAACTTCCTCCTTCGGCCACCATGTTGTGTGAAATTGGACGGGTTTTGAAGGTCTTAATCCGGGTATCAATCCCATTGAAGGAATTGATCCACTTTTATCCAGGTAAGGAGAATTTTGAATTTAAAATTTTAGGTTTTCGGGTTCGTCAAAGGGTGGCGGAGGTGATGTTTTTGATGCAATTGGAGGTTGAAATCGTGTTTAGAGTCGGTTCTGTGTGATTTGAAGTTTGGATTGTTGGAATTTGGTGAATCTGCAGGTTTTAGGTTTCAGCCACCGTATTGGCAACCGTTCGCGGCGACTACGATGGTTTTTGGCAATGGAGGTGTAACGCCCCGTACCTAGAATTACTTTGGCTTAACTTAAGTGTATCACATTTAAATATTAGGATTTTTTTACCAATAACTATATTTTTGCGCTCATAATTATCAATAACAAGTCTGTTTTTTAAAATTACCACTAACAGGTTTCCATCTTTTTAACTAACAAAATCCCTTAAATGGTAATTATGAAATTGTCCTTTTACTTTTTTTACGACATTGTTGAGGGTCAGTAGCATTACATGATTTTGAGGGTCAATAGCATTACGCGATTTTTTAGGGTCAGTAGCATTACACTGAATGTAAATATATAATTACATACTAGCGCTCAGTAGTATACTGACCCTCAGCATGATTAACATTCAAATAGTTTACAACAGTGTGGTAAGATCAAATGTCCCCATAGCCTAGATGTAACTACTGATCCGTTAATGCTACTGACCCTTTAAAGTTGGTGGAATACTACTGATCCTCAAAAATGTGTAAGTGTACTGACCATCAGAAGTGCGCAATGCTACTGACCTGCAGTAGTGTCGTAAAAAAAGGTAATTTCGTAATTTATGGATTAACGAATACTGTTAGTAATGGATGGAAACCTACTAGTGGTAATTTTAAAAAGCAATCTTGCTATTTGTAATTATAGGTTGAGAATTGTATTTATTGGTAATTTTTTATAAATATTAATTCGTCTTATCTCTAAATTAGCCTCTCTTATTAGATTTTTTTTATATATAAATTAGTTTCATAGCTTAGAAAAATAGAGCGCACCGATACAAGAGCGTAGGTGCAAGCGGCATGTTAATCGGAGTTTTAACGAAAAAGTTATTAATGTTATAGCTAGAGGGGCAATTGGGTCTTTTCACCTAACCATACTCGTCCGCCCCTCCTCCTCCTCCTCCCAAATTCAGTTCTTCCGTGAAAATAAAAGAAGGAGAGAGAGAGGGGTGCGCCTCCCTTTGCCTCCACCTAAAATCACGCCGCCGCGGCCAATTCCGGCCTTGATATTGGTACCAATCCCTTCCTTATCTCATGGGTTTTCTTTCTACACTAGTTTTCTAATCTGATTCCTCTTGTGCTTAACAATTCGAAGGGGAGAAGATTGAGTAGTTTCCGGCAAGTTTTGCAAATTCCGGCCAAAACATTAAGAATTTAGAGAAATCTCAAGGTAAAGGGTTGTTCCCTACCTCTTGGGCTTCGTAAGTATATGATTGCTTCTAGTTTTGAAGTTTTTGAAGGTTGAGTTTGGCCACCATGAGCCACCGCGGCTCCACCGCATCCGGCTGCGTTTCATGGTACTTTTTAGTCAATTTAGGCCTTGTATACTTCCTACTTAGTGTGAGAGCTAGTCTAAGTAAATTGATTGAATATTGGATAAGGAATTAGGGTTTGATGATGAGAATAATAGAGGAATTTATGAATTTTATGTGTCGGGGTTAAAGGAAAGGTGGTGAAAGAATGTATTTATGATATGGAGGACATAGAGGTTTCGATAAGAGGAGAGCAACGATTCCTATGATGCATCCCTGTTTCCTTTACTTGGTTTATTTGAATTTGAGTTTAAATCTTGTCTACATAATTATTTGGCTAGGTATTCCGGTTGAGAGAGTTTCCGAGGACGATCTCGAGTTGGGATACACCTAGCAATTCTTCATTGTGAGTTGGACTTTGTTTTAGATAATTGCATTCAATTACTCCAATATTTAATTTCTTGATGCATCTCTTTATTTATTTATTTTCATGACACTTTATCTTATTTTCTTAGTTATGCTTTTATGCGATCTTGTGGTTCATGTTTTAAATAAAGTTGCTTACCCTTGAAAAGAAAAGAAGTTTTCTCAATATTTTATTGACTTTCTTTATTTTTTATTATTTATTCCTCATGAAGCTTATTATGTTTCCTCATTGACTCCTCATTGACTAATTTTTACCATCATCATGGGATTTTATGATAAATATATTTGAGTTAATCACTTGTTTTGAGAAAAGAAAGAAATTTTCAATTGTTTTTGGAAATAATGTTTTAAAAGTAGTTGCGATTATGAAAGGAAGGAAATCTTTGATTTGAGAAAAAAAAAAAAAAAATATATATATATATATATATATATATATATATATATATATATATGAGATTTTTATTTACCCTACGAGTACCCAACCCTAGTGATTATACGATACGACGCCTCAGTTACTTCGGTTACGTACACGTATACCTCCTCGCTCTGCTTGTGTACCAGTGAACGCACAAGTGCATGACCAGTTCTTGTGCTCTGCCTGATGCGCACAGGTGTACGACCAATTCTTCCCCCTCCCCGCTCTGCTCATGTTAAGTTCTCTTAACATAGGTGAATGACCAGTTGTCCGCGACGCTCTGCTTATTCTGACTTAGTTCATTGTAGGTGCATGACCAGTTTAGTTTTGGGTACTAGCTTGATAAAGTTTCGAGTTTATGAGTTAATTGCACTGATTGAGTTTGCGAGAAAATATTGTGTTCACCCTCAGTTCTTATGAAATTTTGTCGAGATATATTTATTTTCACTATGAATTTAACTCATGTTTCGATTCTTTTAGTATTCACATGTTTTGTAATCCCACAATGTTTTCTACAATTGTCGCTCATTGCATGCACAAAGGTTTGCGAAAGAGAAATGGTTTCAATGAAAATGAGTTTCTAAACGAATGTTTATAACTATATTTTTGTCCTCTCATTGAGCTTGTCTCACGTTTTCCTAGGTTTTTTTCTCGGGGCTCTTTGGTTTTCCGTTTTGCCCAGGTAGTAAATTTTGGTGAGGTCGGACCACACCACTTTGAGGCATTCTCCTTATCCACCGTCATCCATTCAAGACTTGTAGGATTTGTTCCCTTCGTACTCGTCTATATTTGTACTTCATTAGACTTTGTAACTTTTGCTCTTATGTAACCATAGATTGAATATTGAATTCTTAGTATGTGATAGTTGAGCTAGTGAGCCTTATACTTTTGGATTGGTGGTGGATATTTTTGTGAGGGACATGAGGTCCTATTTGGGAGTCTAATGGAGATGCATAATATTATAAGTGTATTATTTAATTTACCGGTCTTGGGGTACTGCATTTTTAAGGGAGATTATGTTGAATTTTCGATATAATTATCTTCTAATTTTAGCTACACAGGTTCATCTCGGATTTCAAGGGGAAATCCGGGAGAGGGTCTGTTAGGAAGTGACGAGGATGAGATCCTGAAGTGGTGGGGATCATGTTTGAATATTTTGGAGGCCTTTGGTGGTGTTTTTGGCCTCCGTGCTTGAGTTGTCGGCGGCTGAAGAAGGGTAAAAATCTGAAAAGTAAATGGTAAATGGTAAATCGGTAAATTAGTAAACAGTAACTTGGTAATTCAGTAATCAGTAAAAGTAAAGCGTAAACAGTAAACGTGAAGAGGTAAATGGTAATTCGCTAATTGAAAATTACTATTTGACTGATATTGTTACTGTTTGACCTTTGTTAAAAGAGAGGAAATTTGTTTAAATGGATTTTAAGGCGAAAAGACCAGTTAAGAATTAATCGGATACGAGATAGGTATCCTGAGTAAATTTTGAACGTAAATTGTTTCGGTATATGAGGTGTAATTCCTATACTGATAACAAGAAAGAAAATTGGGAATTTTCGTGAGAGCGAGGACGTCTGTAGAACAGACTTTTATAATTTATTTCTGAATTCGGAATATTTATAAATATGTCTCTATTACAGGTCGAGTGGATACCCGACGTGACTAGAGTTAGGATTAGCGGCAAGCTCGGTCGTACTGTGAGTGAGTTTTTATTTTAAATAATGCATGCATAAATATATTATAAAATACAGTTTATTTTAAGTAAATAATTTCTTAAGCATGATATGAATTATCGAAAATCGATAATTCATAATGTAACTCTGATATTAACCCATTTAATATTTAAAGTGAAATATGAATTTGAGTTATATATTTACAACTATTTTAGAATAGTACGTAATTTTATCCGGAAATGGTATTTCCGGGAATGATATGGTTTGATAACTCATATTTAATATTTCTGAATAGTTTTTATATATATTTAATATAATGACGGGAAATGGGATTTCTGAAAATTTTATGATTTGACTATTTATGAATTTCACGGCATGTGAGACATTTCGATTTTATATATTTTTTTCAAAATTATTTTACGGAATGTAGAACATGCGGTTATACATATTTCCTTCGAGGCTTTTCTGTTATTTAATTATATTTATAAGGCTCAGATTGCGGTCGGGGACCAACTGGTTTACGATTTATTGGGGGAAGAGTGTTTTCGATTTTGTTTTCGAATTTTATTCACCATTTCAGGATCCATATATATAGTAGAACCACGATAAATATTCGATTAATTAATAATCTCGCTAAAATTATAGGTCCCAACCAGGGGCCAACGTGCTAAATTAATATTTTACAAAATTTATAAGATAATATAAATTAGAGAGTTCACATAGACCCCAATAAATATATAAATTAAAAATAAAATATTATATATAAGTAATTTTATATTTACGAGGACTTCATAAAAAATGACTCAATTGTTACTTGTTTCCTTTTGAAAATGATGTCACCTTGAACAACATAATACGTCGAATAATATAGTACATCAAATAAAATAATATAATTAAATGATTAATTGATGTACATGTAATAAATTGAATACATCGAACGTACAATTAATAATGTATAGAAATTATAACTTATAGGACAAAAAGACTATCTAACTTTGAAAATTAGAAAAAAAAACTTCTTCTTTTTCACTTTATAAAAAAGACATAATTTTAATATGTTTATTATAAAAGCTCTATTTTATATAACTAAATAATAAAAAAAGGTTGTTTCTAGTTTTGTCGGTGACCATATTACCCTCTTTTTTTTCTTTTAACATGATCGATCCTAATACTCTCTCTCCATAAAGATTTTCTCCCCTCTCTCTCTCTAGAGAGATCAATAGCTATTACAGTCAAAACCAGAACCAAGAGAGTGACCTACCCGCTAAACGACAAAGTCCAGGCTCGCCTCGTCGGCCGGGAGAGCTACGCCAGCAGCGGCAGCGACCACTATTCAGTCGACGACATCTCGCCTTGTCTCTCCGAGCTCGTGCACAGCTTTCTCGAGGAGGAAGAATCGTCGTCGTCATCTGAGTCGAGATGGCCACACAACGACGACGACTACGACTCGGACCGAGTCGATTCAGTCTCGGACCGCCCCGATGCAGTTGACTGCATTTTGAGATCGTCGGCGGCGGCGGCGAATGCGGACCCCTACGGTAAGGTGTGCTCGCTGACGTGGCGGAGGCGGTGGAGGCGTTCTCGTGCCTTAGATCGGTCGACAAGTCGGCGCTACAGCGGAACGTCGTGTCGTTTTTGAGAGGGAAGGGTCACAATGCGGCGATCTGCAAGACCAAGAGGATCTCCGCCGGCAGCACCACCGCGGGCCACTACAACTTCATTGACATAATTGCCAACTCCTCCGCCACGTGGCAAAACCAGAAGCAGAGCAGTAGTTACTTCGTCGACGTGGACGTCCCCGCCGAGTTTGAGATCGCGCGGCCGTCGAACCAGTACACGCGGCTGTCAAAGACGCTGTCCCGTCACTTCGTCGGCGGCGCCGACGACCTGAAGAAGATCGTAAGTGTGATGTGCGACGCGGCGAAGAAGTCGTTTAGAAGCCCAGAGCTCTCAGTGCCAACTCGACGCCGCGCAAGAGGAGAGATTTGATGACGTGGCGCAGAGGAGGTGGTGCCGACAAAGCAGGTGATTGTGGTGACGCCGACGTACAATCTCGCATTTCAGGCCTACTTCTTGAACAGGGTGGTGCAACTGCTGAGCGGTGCTTTGTGTGGCGTGGCCGGAGTTTGGTGGTGTTGTAGGGAGCTGATCAAGTCTAGGGTTTTGGCTGCTCTAGATTTGGAGCTGAGCTTCAAGCCTGGTGAGGATGATGGTTATGGAGGTCTGAGACATGGGAAGGATCCTTTTGATTCTGATTTGTATTCCTGATTGTAAAAAGGCAAGCTTTTTCGAGCTTGATTTGACTTGAATGCTTGGAAATTTTGCGATTATTGTGATCCTGATAGTTTTGTTAATTTGAGTTTGATGTGTAGGATAAAGGAAAGTTTGACGAGTTGGTTGAAGATAAAGGTGTGAAGATATTGATCGATCCAAAGGCTCTGATGCATGTAATTGGAGCCAAGATGGATTTTGTCGATGACAAACTCAGGTTAGCCTCGTCGTTCAATTTATTTGGGGTTAATTGAAACTGAGAAAAACAAGAAACGATTACCTGTGATTTTATTTTGTGTATTTCAGGTTCATTTATTCTTCAGAACTAAGAATTTGTGCTTTGATTTGGTTTAGTTATCATGCTTAGTTCTTTTAAAGGGAAAAATAGGTTGGGGATGGTGGATATTTCTCTGTGGTAGAAATGGAATGGCTCCTTAATTTGTGTGGCATTGTGGTTATAATTGATAAAATAGCTGATGCAAATAGAGATTGATTAAACTGTCACGTTATTTTGCTAAGGAATTTTGAAGTTTCTCCTTTAACTGTAGAGAGTATGAATTTATTTGCTGATCGGATGAAATAGGACAAAATAATAACCAAAAACTATTTCATGCTACTGCCATTATTGTCTAGTACTGTATTCGGATGCGAGATTTCTTCCCGAGATCGAAGCTTAGTAGTGGTACAACTATAATCATATAAAGCAACTATAAGTGACCAATGCCTTCCATCGACTTTAGCTCTCCACCATCAACTAGGTGATAGTAAGATTGCCCTTTTTTTAATCTTTTGTGAACTGTTAATGCTCACGCTTTTACATCCTGACTAATTCTGCCACCAGTTCATTAAGTCCAAAATGAAACCATCAACACCTCCAACACTGGCCACACTAGTTCACAATAGTGGAGACGGATTATTGATAGCTATAATCACCACTGTGTGCATTAAACTCGATGTTAGGAGAGGCAATGCTGCCTATGCAACCAAACCCTGGAAAGAGAAGGACTTTAGTAGTTATTCTGATGGTTTAGACCACATAAATCTGTACATGTAATTTGGACGTTGACTAGTCACAGTTAATGGGAGATGAACCGATTTCTTGAAAGCTTTTAAATTTCAACTGCTACTTTCCATTTCTTAATTAGGGGTTTGGACAGGTCCAGATTGAAGTTGATGAACATAATTGTTGCCTCCAGTTATGATTTCCCTTCCTCGTTTGCTGACACTCAACCTTATGTTTTGGCAGGTCCGAGTTTATCTTTATCAATCCCAACTCCAAAGGACTATGCGGCTGTGGTGAATCTTTCATGACAACAGGTAGCACTGGAGCTACGAAGCACAATAACCCCTAAGCAATTATGGTCAACTTGTGATGAGCCAAGACTTCTGCTAACCATTTTTTGTACTGGCAGTGGTGTGTGAGATATACCATTTTTTGTGATGAGTTCATCTTCTATGTAGAGCTGATTCCAGATTTCTTAACATGTTGTATACCTGTAGTTTTTTACTTATTTAATTGTATGAAGTTCTGTAATGGTACATGTAATAGCTGCCGCCTGTTGGAGTTGGAGCAATGAAAAGAACTTGTCATGGAATCTATAAAGCTCACCTACTAAAGATTGCTTCAGGAACTATTTGATTTTAGGCTTAAATTTATTCATTCTCCGGGAGCTATGTATATGTTCTTTTTATTTAGGGTGGATCTCTCTTGTGAGAAAGATGAGCATGCCATAGCTTGGAAGCTCAAAGTGTCAAACCTATATGTTTGGATAGTTACTTTGATAGTTATTTCGATAGTTACTTTGATAGTTACTCAGATAGTTACTTCGATAATTACTTGTTACTTGGATAGTTATTCGGATAGTTACTCCGATAGTTATTCAAATAGTTACTCTGATAGTTACTCAAATAGTTACTTCGATAGTTACTTAGATAGTTATTTTGATAGTTACTTATATAGTTCTCAGTTTTAAAGAAACAAGGCTGTTACTCAGATAGTTATTTTGATAGTTACGCCGACAGTTAATTGGATAGTTACTCCGACAGTTACTTGGATAGATATTTTGATAGTTATTTCGATAATTACAGAGATAGTTACTCTGATAGTTACTTTAATAGTTCCTCAGATAGTTACTTTGATAGTTACTCCGATAGTTACCGGGATAGTTACTCGGATAATTACTAGATAGTTACTTTGATAGTTACTTGTTACTTGGATAGTTACTTTAATAGTTACTGAGATAGTTACTGGGATAGTTACTGGGATAATTACTCAGAAAGTTACTGTGATAGTTACTTTGATAGTTACTTGTTACTCTGATAGTTACTTTTATAGTTATTTCGATTGTTACTCTGATAGTTACTGAGATAGTTACTCCGATAGTAACTAGTTATTTCGATAGTTACTCCGATAGTTACTCAGATAGTTACTCAGATAGTTACCGGAATAGTTACTCCGAAAGTTACTTGGATAGTTAATCCGATATCAACACAGTTATATAGACAGTTACCTATTATGTGTAACTATCTTAGTAACTATCAATTTTGTACCTATCTGTGTAACTATGTTAGTAACTATCTTAGTAACTATCAATTTTGTACTTATCTGTGTAATTACCTTAGTAACCATCTTAGTAACTATGTTAGTAACTATGTTAGTAACTATCATCTGAGTATTTATTCTGTGTAACTATGTTATTAACTATCTTAGTACTATATTTTTGAGTAACTATTCTGTGTAACTATATTAGTAACTATCTGAGTAACTATCAAATTACTACAACAAGTTAGAACTATCAAATTACTACAACATTACCATTAAGTACATAGTTACCCAAACAGAAATCAAGAATCCCTACTTACAATTATCAGCCTATACAGAAATCAAACTAAATTTCAGCAACCTGAGAGTGAAATCCAAAGCCCCATACTTCAATTCTCCACAAATCAATACAATCATCTTTTAAGTGGTTGACTCACAAATCTCAATATGTTTCAAGGTAATCAAGTTAAAGAAATAAAATGCAAAATCACATACATAAAGAACGAAAGAAGTCACATACAGAAAGAACAAAATAAAAAGAGGAGCAGCAGCCTACATGGCTTGCTATAGTTAAAAACAATGTGCACAGGCTGTAAGAATAGGCCGGTGGTAGCGTCGGAGAGGCTCACGGCCTCCATGGCTTGCTCGACCTGGAAGCGACGCTGGCGAGGCTCATTGCGGCGGAGCCATCGAAATGGACTCTAATGAAGCCCTCAAAATCGACTCTGACGAAGCCATCGAAATCGACTCTGACGGATTCAAAATGGTTCTCCAAAATTCAAATTCAAATTAAGAGAGAGAGAGATCATAGCAGTTGGATTGGGAGCGGTGGCAGCTTGCGTGGTGGTTCTAGTTCCGATGGGCATGGCCAGTTATCATCTCAGCCGCAACAAGATGCTCTTCTTCAGCGGCGCCCTCATCATCACTCTCGCCATCGGCGTCCACCTTACCCCTTACTTCCATTCCGTCACCGACTTCGTCACCTCCGTCTCCTCCGTTGTCGTCTTCTAGAACCGCCGCGAATCCTGCCTCTCCCACCTCCACGACGTCGTCTGGGACGTCACTGCTCACGTCGACAACACCTTCTCCCTCAATTACCACAAAACCTGGGCCTAGGACGCCTCCTCCTCCGCCGCCGTCGCCGCCTATGGCTTCCAGAAGCTCAGTCGGTCCGACGCCGCCGTTTTGCTCAATGAATCTTGGATCGTCGTCGCCGGCGACTCCCAGGCGAGCCTGGTGGTGGTGTCGCTGCTGAGCCTGGTGTTGGATTCAGAGTGAAACGGGAAGATTCTGAGCGACCTGTTCAAAAGGCACAATGTCCATATGCTTTTAATTTGATTATAATGGCATATTTCGTAATTATATAATGTTTTATGGTTTTTTGTTAAACAGTGTCATTTTTTATGATCAGCACAATGTTAAGGCAACAACACTGACAGGACCCGCCCCGGATATTACAATGATATCCAGAGTAAATCCTGCGGGGACCACTTCAAGAGAGTTTTACCGAAAAATCGGTATGACCTCTCTTAAAATAGACAACCCACAACTGTAAGAAAACCACAAAACACTTCTACTATATCATCCTGACTCTAGGAGCCACCTGCTCCCCCAAAAACATACACTTCTACCCAAAAGAAAAGGAAACTCAAATTCAGTAAGATACAGTAGAAATAAAACAATATAACAATTAGCAACTTTTGGTCACAACCCATAAGTAAACAGTATTAGTTTACTACAACACTTATGGACATCAGAGCGACTGTACGAAGAAAATATACTACAAGTAGGTTAAACAAGTAACCTACGATTTTTGATAGCGGAAGATGAACTATAAGCCTCGCATCCTACTAGTACCGAACAACTCTGCAAACTTGGCAATTTAAAACGAACAGCCCAGGGAAAGTAATTTAAAACATTAGCGTGAGTGGACAAAAATCAATATATATAACATAACATTTTTATATAAAAGTAATTTCTATTACTTTCCTCATTTTTCAAGAATAAAACCACGATGCATGCATTAATGAAACATTTACTTCCATATACTCTTAATATAAAAACCACAGCCCCGCTGGTTCAGGAATTGCTAAAATAATAGAAATTCTTATAGGAGAAAACATTCCTGAATACCAAGTATATATATATATATATATATATATATATATATATATAACTGGACCAATCCCATTGGCCATTTAGTGAAATCGAATAAAAATAGGAGAATGTCAACCACCAGATAATAATGAGCCTCCCAGGCTAAGGGTCAGAATCTCTCTTCTCCAAGACTCTAAAGCGTCCCACGCTACCTGTACTCGTCGACCACCGAGGTAAATTTGACCTTTATGGTCAAGTCATCACGTCGCATGGGCTCAGGTGACTAAGCTAGCTAGCAATAAACATATATGGACCCTGGTATGGTGAAAAATCTGAAAACAAAATCAAAATACATTTTCCCTAAGGAATCATAACTCAGTACGGTCCCCGACCGCACTTCTGAGGCTTATACATATAATTAAACACAATCATAGCCTCTCAGAAATTAAATGAAATCAACATGTCCCACATGTCATAATATTCGAAACAAAGCGGAATGGTAAAATCTTCGGGAATCTCATTTCCGGTTTAATATCAATATATATATATATATATATATATAGATATAGATATAAATAAGTCAAATTAATTGACTTATTTTGTAAACCATTTAAAAATCGATCATAAAAGAAATCATCAAAATAAAACAGATTATCGACCCTCGATAATCCTTATCATTCTCAAAATAAATAATGAATATAACCCTCCATAATATTTAAAATATTCATGCATGCATCAATTTAAAAATAAAAGTCCACTCACAATAATTAAGTCTGGCGCCGATCCGAGTCTTCCTCACGTCGAGTCTCCCCTCGGCCTGTAACGAAATATATTTAAAAAAATCCGAACTCGAAATTCAACTATAAAACTAAATTTAAACGCATCCTCACTCAAACGAAACTCCCACTAAACAAAATGCGTAAATTCCGAATAAGTCATGCTTGAACTTATTCGGTACACTACATTCTAGACCATTTAATCATTTAATGGTCTATACATCGAAAATTCCATTTAATAGCCTTAACTCCTCTTTGACCGCAGTCTAAAAGTGGATAAAATTAGTCAAACAGTAACTTTCGAATTACAATTTACCTTTTCACCTTTACTGTTTTACTTTTACTATTTAGTAATTACTGAGTTACTGTATACCATTAACTATTTACCATTTAACCTTTTACTTTCACATTTTTACTCTTATTTTACCTCTAGCCGCCGGTGGCGGCGTCCAAAACACCGCCACAGAGGCCAAAACGCCTCCACTTCAATCCCAAATGAACCCAAACGATCACCCCCACCTCAGAACCTCATTCCCCCTGTCTCCGCCATCCAAAAACCCCACAGCCGCCACACATGGCCGCCGACACGGCGGCCAAACCTCCTCCACGTCCAAATTTCCCCAAATTTCACCAATTGAACAGCAAATTCCACCTAATCGACTCTAATCAACATTCTAAATCCAAAACCAACCTCTAATTACACCAATTCCCCCGTTTCAAACCCTTTTACAGAAATTTCCAAAACCCTAGAAATTCCAAATTTGAATTTCTCCTTACCTGGGTTGAAATGATTCAACTTCTTTGGTGGAGTTGTTGTGCGTATCGAGGTCTTCCTTCGCCCCCTAATATCGGGTCGAGAGATGGCCGGGAGAGAGAGTTTCAGTCAACTGAGGTTGAGCTTCTCAGGTGAAAATCGGCTAGACGGCGACGATTCACACCAAGCCGCTGCCACAAACTAGGAGAGGGAGAAGAGGCGAGTCGTCCGGCACCGATAGCACGAGGTTTGGTGGCCGGACGACGGAATTGGGTGGAGGTGGGGGTGGAGGTATTGGGGAGGAAGAGAGAGAAAAGAAGAAGAAAAGAGAAAAAGAAAATAAAGAAGGAAAAAGGAGAAAAAGATTTCCAAATCGGGAAATTTCATTCCCGACTATTTATATCCGACCAAAATCGGAAAGTTACGTGTTTTACATCACAACTTTTTAATTTTAGCTCCGAATTAAACGTGCTACGTGTCCCAGAACTCGTTTTAACGTGTCCTACCTCCCGTAGCAACAAGATTTCCGCTCAAACCAAAATTAAAGAAAACAATTCTCAAGAGCGTAAAAGTAAAATAAAATCACTAAGAAACTGAACAAAGTTCGGGGCGTATCAAGCACAATGTTAAGGCCTTTTTTATAATTTTGAACTTTTAAATGCCCTAAATTATAAAAAGCCCTTAATTTATTGGTAAATTAATACTATAATAAATATTTTTTATTTTTTCAGGAAAAAAAAGTTGTATCTTAATTTCTATACATTATTAATTGTACGTTCGATTTATTACATTATTCAATTTATTACATGTACATTAATTAATCATTTAATTATACTATTTTATTTGATGTACTATATTATTCGACGTATTATGTTGTTCAAGGTGACATCATTTTTAAAAGGAAACAAGTAACAATTGAGTCATATTTTATGAAGTCCTCGTCAATATAAAATTAATTATATATAATAAGTGATTATTAATTTATATATTAATTGGGGTCTATGTGAACCCTCTAATTTCTATTATCTTATAAATTTATCGAAATATTAATTTAGCATGTTGGCCCCTGGTTGGGACCGATAAAAATTATAATTTTAGCGAGATTATTAATTAATCGAATATTTATCGAGGTTCTACTATATATATGGATCCTGAAATGGTGAATAAAATCCGAAAACAAAATCGAAAACACTCTTCCCCCAATAAATCGTAAACCAGTTGGTCCCCGACCGCACATCTGAGCCTTATAAATATAATTAAATAACAGAAAAGCCTCGAAGGAAATATGTATAACCGCATGTTCTACATACCGTAAAATAATTTTGAAAAAAATATATAAAATCGAAATGTCTCACATGCCGTGAAATTCATAAATAGTGAAATCGTAAAATTTTCAGAAATCCCATTTCTCGTCATTATATTTAAATATATATAAAAACTATTCAGAAATATTAAATATGAGTTATCAAATCATATCATTCCCGGAAATCCCATTTCCGGATAAAATAACGTACTATTCTAAAAAAGTTGTAAATATATAACTCAAATTTATATTTCACTTTAAATGTTAAATGAGTTAATATCAGAGTTATATTATGAATTATCGATAATTCATGTCATGCTTAAGAAATTATTTAATTAAAATAAACTGCATTTCATAAAATATTTATGCATATATGCATTATTTAAAATAAAAACTCACTCACAGTACGACCGAGCTTGCCGCTAATCCTAACTCTCGTCACGTCGAATATCCACTCGACCTGTAATAGAGACATATTTATAAATATTCTGAATTCGGAAATAAATTATAAAAGTCTGTTCTACAGACGTCCTCGCTCTCACGAAAATTTCCAATTTTCTTTCTTGTTATCGGTATAGGAATTACACCTCATATACCGAAACAATTTACATTCAAAATTTACTCAGGATACCTATCCCGTATCCGATTAATTCTTAACTGGTCGTTTCCCCGTAAAATCCATTTAAACGAATTTCCTCTCTTTTACCAAAGGTCAAACAGTAACAATATAAGTCAAACAGTAATTTCCAATTATCGAATTACCATTTACCTCTTCACGTTTACTGTTTACGCTTTTATTTTTACTGATTACTGAATTACCAAGTTACTTGGATAATTACTTTGATAGTTATTTCGATAATTACAGGGATAGTAACTATCTGAGTAACAGTCTTGTTTTTTTAAAACTGATAACTATATAAGTAACTATCAAAATAACTATCAAAGTAACTATCAGAGTAACTATCCAGGTAACTATCGGAGTAACTATGCAAGTAACTATGAAACTATCCACGTAACTACTTCAGTAACTGTCTGAATAAGAACTACTATCAAAGTAACTACTTCAGTATTTGTTTCTAAGAACTACTAAGATAGTTACTACGGTAGTTACACAGATAGTTACAAAATTGATAGTTACTAAGGTAGTTACACAGAATAGCTTACTCCGATGACAGTTACTAAGGTAGTTACATATAATAGTAACAAGAATGATAGTTACTAAGATAGTTACAAATAATAGTTTACTCAGATGATAGTTATTAAGGTAGTTACACAGATAATTATAAAATTGATAGTTACTAAGATAGTTACACAGAATAGTTACTCAGATGATAGTTACTAAGGTTATCTGAGTAACTATCCAAGTAACTATCTGAGTAACAGTCTTGTTTCTTTAAACTGAAAACTATATAAGTAACTATCAAAATAACTATCTAAGTATGTTTCTGCACAAACCCTGGGGCCTGGTAGAGACAGGTGAATCTTAGTGCTATCTCCTGCAAACCTGCTTACTAAGGGGAATACCGGGCGGGCCGGTCTTCTCCTATCCGATGCCTAAGTTAGTATAGTTGGAATAGATATAACTTAAGCACGTATATAAGCGGTAGGAAGGATCAATTACCTATTAATGAGGGTAGTTGGGGCCCTTATATAGGTGGTCAGGAGTGAGGTCTGGCCGTACCCTTCGATGTGGGACTGGTTCCCTTCTGTTTGCACACCAAAAGGCAGCTTTGGTGACCTCTTAGGTAGGCAGGCGCCCCCGGACCCCGGGCCCCTGGTAGCAGGATGGACTGCTGGACCCCGAGGCCGGGTTCTGGTGATCCGGTCCCGGGCCCTGGGCCGGCCCCTGGTGCACTAGCTGCGGGTCTGCGGGCCTGCTGTAGCCCCTCTGTGGCTACTGTCAACAAAGTAACTATCGAAGTAACTATTTGAGTAACTATCGGAGTAAGTATTTGAGTAACTATCAGAGTAACTATCTGAATAACTAACCAAGTAACAAGTAATTATCGAAGTAACTATCTGAGTAACTATCAAAATAACTATCCAAACATATAGGTTTGACACTTTGAGCTTCCAAGCTATGGCATGCTCATCTTTCTCGCAAGAGAGATCCACCCTAAATAAAAAGAACATATACATAGCTCCCGGAGAATGAATAAATTTAAGCCTAAAATCAAATAGTTCCTGAAGCAATCTTTAGTAGGTGAGCTTTATAGATTCCATGACAAGTTCTTTTCATTGCTCCAACTCCAACAGGCAGCAGCTATTACATGTACCATTACAGAACTTCATACAATTAAATAAGTAAAAAACTACAGGTATACAACATGTTAAGAAATCTGGAATCAGCTCTACATAGAAGATGAACTCATCACAAAAAATGGTATATCTCACACACCACTGCCAGTACAAAAAATGGTTAGCAGAAGTCTTGGCTCATCACAAGTTGACCATAATTGCTTAGGGGTTATTGTGCTTCGTAGCTCCAGTGCTACCTGTTGTCATGAAAGATTCACCACAGCCGCATAGTCCTTTGGAGTTGGGATTGATAAAGATAAACTCGGACCTGCCAAAACATAAGGTTGAGTGTCAGCAAACGAGGAAGGGAAATCATAACTGGAGGCAACAATTATGTTCATCAACTTCAATCTGGACCTGTCCAAACCCCTAATTAAGAAATGGAAAGTAGCAGTTGAAATTTAAAAGCTTTCAAGAAATCGGTTCATCTCCCATTAACTGTGACTAGTCAACGTCCAAATTACATGTACAGATTTATGTGGTCTAAACCATCAGAATAACTACTAAAGTCCTTCTCTTTCCAGGGTTTGGTTGCATAGGCAGCATTGCCTCTCCTAACATCGAGTTTAATGCACACAGTGGTGATTATAGCTATCAATAATCCGTCTCCACTATTGTGAACTAGGGTGGCCACACTACCAGATCGGACAGAATAACCGACGACAAAAATTTCGTCGACTATGCCAAATTTTCGTCGGCTATTCCTTCTGCCGACGAAAGTTTCGTCGGCTATAATTCGTCGATAAAACGGCGTCGGTAAAACCAATGGCCGACGAAAATAACAAAATAGTCGGCTATTCTCGAGTATGGCCGACGAAATTATCGACGAAAATTAATTTTGTCGACCAAACCTTTGCAAAATATCCGACGAAATTTGTCGGCTATTCTCGAGCATGACCGACGATATCGTAAACTATAGCCGACGAAATTCGTCGGCTATTTGTTCTGTAATATAGCCGACGATTTTATCTATTTCGTCGGTTATTTCGTCAGAATATATTAATATTTTAATAGACATTAATTAGTTATAGCCGACGAAATAATGTCATTTTCGTCGGCTATAACGGTTATAGCCGACGAAATTTGGTAAAAATCGTCGACTATAGCACTTATAGCCGACGAAATAATGCCAATATCGTCGGCTATTCTTACATTTTGGGGAAAAAAAATTAAATTAATTTCTAAATTACCATTCCAAGCAACCTGCAATTCACAATGACAATCCATGCATTTACACCAACAAGAAACACGTCTAAATGACTTATTATTTAATTTGTTCTAATATACATAAAATATAACCCTAATCATCACCTAAAGCACTAAATTCCACCACGTCATCCCCAACATCCTGCTCTCCATCATGCTCGTCATCCTGCTGAACGAACTCTGGAGGTTGAGGCATTGGAGGTTCAACTAATGGCTGAAACGGGGACGGGGGTTCAAGGCTTTGTTGTTGTGCCGCAAACATATCATACCACCAGTTTTGTTGGCCGGCGTAGTTGTGTCGCCGAATTCTCTCGCATTCAGCATACCAACTCGACATATCCAAATGATACTGCTGTGTTCTGCGGTGTTGCTCCTGTGATCTCTGGGACTCGGACGCCAATCTTGCGGCCAATCTCTGCACTTCCCCCCTCATCTGTTGGCTGTCCCCGCCTCCCTTCTTTTGACCTCCCTTAGTGGTCTTCAGGAGCCCTATTCCAGAACTTCCCAAACCTCGGCAGTAGTATTGGTTTGACCGGTCTGGGAAGGCTGCGTCGAACATCCTCGCTGCCGTTTGGACATTCGATCGGTCGACCTGGCGCAGGGCTTCTTGCAGATCTGCCTCTGAAATGTTCGGTTGTGTCTCCCGAACTACTTGCTCATACACTTCTTCTTCGGCCCGGTTCACCCTCTCCTAATTGAACGGGAAAAAAAAAATAATTAATATTCTAACAAATATATAATTAAGTAAAATTAATAATTAAAATTTTAAAATAGTAATCAACGACTTACGAGCTGTTCTGTCGCTTGTGGATAAGCCTTCTTGAACGTCTCCACGTACGGGTTGCTATCAGGATGATCTCTAAGCGCCTCCTCTTGATATTGTGCAAATGGCCTAGAACCACCATGATGGGGGGTTGTGTTACGGCGGCGGTTCGCAGAGTTTATCTGAGACCGTTCCTTCAAACAAATAATAAAATATTAGAAAAATGCATAAAAAAATATTAGTGTAATAATGATAAAATAATTAAACTAATAATTAAAATTTTAACAAAATAAACATTTATAGTTAAGTTTAGTATTTACCTGCATAAGTGGGTTGTTGAAGTCTACTGTCTTCAACCAACGCCACTCGTACTCCCTGAACATGAACTCTCTTGGAGTACCCATACGACCACGGTTGTCGTATTCGGTAAAGTGGTTACGGATCTCGTTCTTCCACTCTTTGAACCTACGGAAAAAACAAAAGTGCATTAGAAATATTATTAATATCATAAAATATTTCAAATTATAAGATGACGAATTCCCAACGTACCTCAAGTTTTGTATCGCGTCCGCCCAATCTTCTTGTGTTCGGCAATCTCGAAGTATGCCTGAATTTTTCAAGCAATACACAACATCAAAGATTCAAGGTAAGTGGAGCAGAGGAGCAAACTGTGCAATGGACTTGTGCAGCCCATGGTACGGTCATGCTTTATCCGATATACCTCAAAACTTTAAAGACTCAAAACAATTTTCAGAAATTTACAAAGCTAACATTCAAACAAATCAAGATTTTATAATCCTCGGCAACGGCGTCAAAAATTAATGCGAGCCGCGAGGCTCGTACACAATAATAACCCTACAAAAGATCGTTAGTAGTATAAGCAAGTAGGGATCGTTCTAGCTGGGGATTAAGGGTACCTGAAACATGAGAATGTTAACACAAATATTCGCAAACACATATATACACAATTGTCACACTTATATACATATATACACATCGAAATCATCATATGGGGGAGGTCATGGCGTCGGCAGCAAGGGCTGCCCCTAAAACTAGCATACAAAAATTAAAGACAAGGAAATAAAATTCTACTCTATTATGTACAAGGTTGGTCGACATCGTTCACACAAAACACACATCACTAACTATCATAAATCAAAACAAGTAACAAGTAGGAAATCAAGAAACATGCTCTGAAATATTCTAAACTCGACTTAGTTCCAACCCAACTCGGTCCTTCGCGGTTGCTCTCCGTTGATTTTAGACTTCACATAGGTATTTAGAATTAGCTTCGCGCATAACCCTAATCTTTAACTAACCGATTATAGACACTTCGCGTAGTAAATAACCAATTAACCAATGAAGCACATAAGTCCTTTTCTAGTTGGAGACATGTTAGCAAGTAAGGCGTCACTCTTCTCACATCGACATGCAAACTCTTTAAACTACTCGATCCCTAAGAAACAACACAAATCAAGACAACTTCGCGCTAATCTTAATCTATGTAAATTTCGGCAAATTAGATTGATACCCTAAATGTCATGACTCAATTAGACCACCAATCTTTAAGGCACACGAATTTAAAGAGTTAACCAAATACAAGTTTCAAAATCAAGTCATTGCATGCATCCTAAGTTCAAACCGATTACTTATTTACAATTTATGTTCACATGCTATCATTCATAAAACCATGAAATCAAAACTTTAGAGTTGATCACACACAAAGAATCAAAATCATGCTTTGAATTAAACATGCAAAACCAAACAAACAAATTGTTCATACATAGACATAAGAACAAATACCAAAAGAACATATGTTTTATATAGACATAAAAGCATAAAACCATAAAATTACAAGCCAAAGGGAGTAGATCACACATTTAGACACCTTGGGAGGCAACAGCTCGTGTGGATCTTGATGGAGAATGGCGTGGAGGCTGCACGGGCAGTAGTATAGGCTCGGCAGTAAGTTTCTGGATGGTGGTGAGGGATGTGTTTCGGCAAGAATTTTATGTAGGACTTAAGGTAGAAAATTTGGTAGAGCTTTGGACTAGAGTTTTGGCTACAAGATGTGACAACCTTTTTCTGTGGAGAATGCCCTCTATATATATAGGAGAGGCCAGCAAACCCTAGAGCAGTTCCTAGGTACAATTAGGTAAAACAAAACCTAATAGAATAGGGTTTTGAAACCTTCCTAAATTAATTCTTCTAGGACTTTGTTTTCTGATTTTTCTTCAAGGCTTGGGCTGCATATCTTCATGGACTTCTTGTATAATCTTTGGACTTCATTTCATAGGTCTTGATCCATGGTATAATGCTCCCAGCCGGCCTATTAAACAAAACTGGCACAAATCTGCCTTTTCCGGCAGCTTTTCCTAGCTTGACTAGGAAAACTTCTTCTTCGTATTTTTCTTCAATGCCATGGCTTGGTGTCATCCTCCTTCCTTCCTTAAGCTTGGACCATCTTCACATATGCATTTCTACACCATATGGTCCATCGAAAACAGAAACTGTGAAAAGGAGGCAGTAGCATCCTGGAATCGGCAGAAAAGACCTTGCTGTAGTAACTCCGGCATATCTCCCTCCTCGGAGCTCCGATTGATGCGATTCCAAATCTCAAATAAACTAGACAGACATAGCTACCTGCTTATAAAACAGTTCGATCAAATTCTTTGTGAGTAGTCGGGAATGATTTTTCGAAGTTGGGACACAGTCCCAGGAAAATCCTGGAAGTCCCTGGATTGGTTTGCTCGAACTGCTGTTTTTCAGCCATCTTTTGGGCATCTTCCCGAACTCCGATTGATATGAAATTTTAACACAACATTCCTCAGTATATGAATAATATGCACACCAAATTTCATTAAATTTGGACAAGGATAGATCACAGTGTTACTCATCTCAGGATCACAAAAAAGACAACTTGCATTATTTTCCAGATTTCTCAAACTTAGTCATTTTTTCGAATTCTAAAGCACATTTGATAAAAACTCTACCACATTGACACTAAACTAAATTATGACTCTATTTTAGATAAATAAGGGTTAAACAAAGCATAAACGAGGGTATAAGCATATTAATATCGTCGCACATTGTGCTCCTATCAACTACCCCACACTTATCCTTTGCTAGTCCCTTAGCAAACTACATTAAACTAGACTCTAAGCAAACTATTGCCCCTAACAATTTGTCTCAGGCTCGTATGTACACATAGCTTTCAAGTTAATGCATGAGAATGCTAAGCACGAAAATTCCGAGCTTCATGAACATGTAACATCAATAAGAACATATAAGAGCAAAAGGTAAGCATGTAAACATGTTAAAGCTAATCCAATCCTCCTCACTAGGCATACTCTCTTCTTTTCACTCGAAGCATGACATTCACTCATAAGTATATGCAAGCGAAAGATAATGAATTACAAAGAGTGACTTGCATATATCAAAGAAACGAAAGCACTTTGTGAATTTTTATGGAAAAACCTCATATGATAACTATATGCACCAATGAACCACAACCATATGCTTACTCTTGAGATAAATCTCCACCAATCAAGTTTAACCATCTTAAGAATCATGAAAAAGATCAACAAAAGGGTTGTAATGGGGCTAGGCTAAGAGGTATTCGATATTTGGATAAGGAGGCTCAAAACGTCACCGTGGCCTTTGGAAAAACTTAATCTCCTTATGTCTTCTCGGCAAGGGTCAAATTTCATCTTGTTGGACCCATACTTCATTCTTTTCTTCCCCACAACATAGTGAATATGAACAAAGGTCAAAATATAACAATGCTAGACCTTCACATGCAAACAAAACTCCAAATTCACAACATTTTTTTCAATACTAGACTTAGCAATTTTCTTTTGAAACCGTGCCTACACTTTTTCTTTTATTTCGGACTTGAGTTTTCTTTTCCTTCTTTTCTTTTTCTGTCCGAATCACATATTTTCTGTTTTCTTTTTACTAGGCACGGCACAATTACAATTTTCATACAATTTTCTAGCTAAGTCTACCCCACACTTATTCTTCTTCATCACTTCACGCGAAAACTCCTTAAAAAATCAAGCTTTGCCAACACATAAGGTAAAGACATCACTATACTAAGCTCATGGAAAGTGTTTAAGGGTGATGAAAGAAAAGGCTAATCGTAGGCTCAAAGGGGTTTACTAAGGTGTCCCACGACGGGCTCCAATTGGGCTCATGCTTTATTTGGCAATGGTGGTAAACCTAAGAGATCTTTATTCAATCATATTCAAAATCAAGGTATTTTATGATATAAACGTTTCGAAAATCAACAAGAGTAAGTTCTAGCATACTAGAGTTCATTAAAAAGCTATGGCACATAGTCATCGAATAATCAAAGAATTATGAGGTTTCATGCTTCCTACGAATCTATTGAATTTTATCTTTTTATCACTCAAGAAGAAAGCAAATTGGCTCTAAAGCTCACATAGGTTATTATGGAAACAAACTAGCTAAAACATGCATGCTTTATTAATCAACAAGTTTTATATGCTCCTACCAATACACATAATCCATGAAACTCACAATTTTAATTGTATGCACAACCATCATCTATGTATGCAAAGAGGAGAAAAACATCATTGACATATTAGGGGTATCCTAAGACTCGAAACAAATAATTTAAAGACTATTTTTTGTGGAACAATTTTCTGAATTTTGACGTGTCGCCGAAGCGACTCAAGCAATCAAAAACCCTACAATCGTTAGTAGTATAGAATAAGTAGGGATCGTTCTAGCCGGGGATTAAGTGTACCTGAAACATGAGAATGTTAATAAAAATATTCACAAACATATATGCACATAATTGTCACACTTATATACATATATACATATTCACACGAAATCATGGGGGATTGAGATAGGATCGGCAGCCATAGGGCTGCCACTAATGCTAGGCAGGAAATAAAACAGAAAATTAAATCCTAGGTCTAATATTTACAAGTGATCATCATCTCTCACAAAACATTTAGCACAAAAGACTCTTTAACATGTAGACTAATATGCAAGAAGGTAAGGAACAAGTATTAATGTTGTTTCGACTTAACCAATTTCAATCCCAATTAGAGCCTACGAGGTCATCTAATCGTTGATTACTAGAGTCTTAAGATTAACTACGAGTATAATCCTAAGGTATGTGTTAACCGATTTTACTGGGCCAACAATTAAGCACATGAATCACAAATCGAAGACAAGCGAACAAGTAAGGTTGTCAATCCTCTTATTATCTTGCAAGTTCTAAGGTATTTAGACCTAGTGAGCACATGATTTAAGAAAACTACGAGTATGACTCAACCATGAACTCTATCACATGAAACCTAGCACTTAGAATTACATGTCAAACAACAAATGCTTAAAACAAAACTAGTGTGTCGATTTATTGCCCTAACCTTAGATTACTAATCGAATTAAGTTCTCAAACAACATAGCATACCTATTGTCCTAGTTATCAAACATAAAAATCTACAAGTCACATATTACAAATTAACATGCAAAACACACAATTTATAAAACCAAAATTGATTCATACATAGACATACAAATCATCACCAAAAATTCATGAGTGTTTCATAGACAAAACTTAAACATAACTAGACAAAAATACTAAACCAAAGTAGGGAGTGGATCACACTTTGAGACACCTTGAGAGCTTCACTTGGTGTGGATCCGGCGATGTGTGGATGATGGGATGAGGCTGCACGGCAGTAAGGTATGTCGGCAGGAACTTGGTTGGTGGTGGTGGTTTTCGGTTTAGGGTTTTTGTCTAGGATCTTTGGTGAATTTTGGTAGAGTTTAGGCCTTGTGTTTATGCTTGAGATGAGATGATTTTTCTGTAGGAAAACATGGCTATATATAGAGGCAAATTCGGCAGAAACCCTAGGTAGAAAACCTAGTCCAAATCGGCAAAGGCAATCCTTGTGCAACAAGGTTTTGGTTCCTTCCTTTCTTGGTTCTTCTAGGAAACTTCTTTTTCTGATTTTCTTCCTTGGATTAGGCTGTATATCATCATGAACTTCTTGTGTAGGCTTGACAACTCCATTTGGTGAGCATGATCCATGGAAAAATGCCCCAAACCCGCAAGAACACAAGACCGGCAGCAACTCGGCTGGAATGACCTTGCTCCAGTAAATCTGACATATCTCCCTTCTGGGAGATCCAATTGACGCGATTCCAAGTCTCAGATAAACTAGACACATATAGCCATCTCTCCATAAAATATCTCGATCACATTCCTTGTGAATCGTCGGGAATGATTTTTCGAAGTTGGATCAAAGTCCCAGGAAAATCCTGGAAGTCCCTGGATTGGAATGCTCGGACTGCCGTTTTGCAGCCAACTTTTGGGTGACTTCCCGAACTCCGATTGATCTGAAATTTTAACACAACATTCCTTAGTAAATGAATATTAAGCACACTAAATTTCATAGAATTCGGACAAGGATGGATCATACTTTTGCTCATCTCAAAATCACGAAAAAGACATATTTTACAATATTTTCCAGATTTCTCATATTTAGTCATTTTTCGGATTCTTAACCATTTTTCCCCAAACTCTACCAAAACAACACTAAACTAAATTATGACTCAATCTTAGACAAATAAGGGTTAAACAAAACATAAATGAGGGCATAAGCATATAATATCATCGCACATTGTGCTCCTATCAAATTTTTTTTATTTTTTTTTCTAAACTAAGCACATAAAAATATAAAAGGAATATGTTATCCCACCCCACACTTAGAAAATTACATTGTCCTCAATGTAAGCATAGAATTATAGCAAGTAACTTCCTAAGCATGCAATAGTCTAACACATTCCAACAAATCATCACAAACCAAAGAAAAAGAGAAGGGTTAAGGAATTTCAAACTCTCAGTGATGGCTCCTTCGTTTTTCTTGGTCATATGGGGTTGCCTCCCCATAAGCGCTTAAGTATTTAAAGTCCGTAGCCTAGACTTTTCACCGCGTGTTTTGTGTATTCATCATGCCATGTGCTTGGAAGTTGGGGCAGCAGCCCCTCTCGGCAGTATCAGGTTCTTGGCAGGCAAGCTCCTCTCGGCAGGCAGGGTACGCAGGTTGCAGCATCGCGGCAGCAGCAGGGCAGTAGCAGGGGCAGCAGCAGCACAAGGGGCAGCAGCATTGGCAGTGTGAGCGCAAGCAATATCATGGCGTATCGGATTGTGCATCCGTATTCGTATCGGATTCGGTCCAAAGTAGCATACACGTATCGACATGCGTATCAGATACGGCTACTTGGTTGGATACATGTCAAAATTTATCTTGGATACGGTACAGGACGGCTTGGCAGGACATGTGGATACGTCGGCAGCTTGTGGGCAGTGTGCGCGCATAGGTTGCGTTGCAGCAGCTTGCTCGTCAGGATGATTGGTAGCGTGAGGCTGCAACTTGGCTGCGGCATTAGCAGGGGCAGTGTAACGGCAGGATGGTTTGTATGCTGGCCTCGGCAGGCAGGGCTGGCGGCAGGACAGAGGCAGGGGCAGCAGCCTGGCAGCTCGGCAGAATGTTTGGCAGCATACACTTCCTTTTAAGCCTCGAATTTGGGTGTGTTCCACTATCCTAATGCGAAAGTGTTATAAACCAATTTTGTAATGGACACACAGAGCTTTCCAACGGTATAAAATTTGCCTCAATCGGACCAGCGGAAGTGTGCTTTGTTTGGCCTTTTATCGGACCGATTGATCTGCCCAGTTCTCTGTTCTGCCAGATTGACCTTGCTTCACTCAAATTGAAACTGGGATCGGCTCGAAACTCTAAATCTACTTCAGTAAAATCCTACTGAAAGTAGACTCAAAGACCTTTCCAACGGCGTATGGCTCACTTTCCCAGGTTTGGTGAGAAGCAAACAGCAGCCTTCCAAATTCGACTGACTGCACTGCCCGATTTCTGTTTGGGCAGACCTTTCCTCTTTTCTGCACTTTTTCTTTCCTGTCCGTCCTGCACACACACAAAACACATAAAATCGAACAAAAACAAAAACTACAATGCAAGAATACACAAATCTATTACTTAAACAAATTTTTCAAGGTATTACAAGAATTTTTCAAGCTATACACAACATCAAAGATTCAAGGTACGTGGAGCAGAGGAGCAAACTGTGCAATGGACTTGTGCAGCCCACGGTAAGGTCATGCTTTATCCGATATACCTCAAAACTTTAAAGACTCAAAACAATTTTCAGAAATTTACAAAGCTAACATTCCAACAAATCAAGATTTTATAATCCCCGGCAATGGTGTCAAAAATTGATGCGAGCCGCGAGGCTTGCACACAATAATAACCCTACAAAAGATCGTTAGTAGTATAAGCAAGTAGGGATCGTTCTAGCTGGGGATTAAGGGTACCTGAAACATGAGAATGTTAACACAAATATTCGCAAACACATATATACACAATTGTCACACTTATATACATATATACACATCGAAATCATCATATGGGGGAGGTCATGGCGTCGGCAGCAAGGGCTGCCCCTAAAACTAGCATACAAAAATTAAAGACAAGGAAATAAAATTCTACTCTATTATGTACAAGGTTGGTCGACATCGTTCACACAAAACACACATCACTAACTATCATAAATCAAAACAAGTAACAAGTAGGAAATCAAGAAACATGCTCTGAAATATTCTAAACTCGACTTAGTTCCAACCCAACTCGGTCCTTCGCGGTTGCTCTCCGTTGATTTTAGACTTCACATAGGTATTTAGAATTAGCTTCGCGCATAACCCTAATCTTTAGCTAACCGATTATAGACACTTCGCGTAGAAAATAACCAATTAACCAATAAAGCACATAAGTCCTTTTTTAGTTGGAGACATGTTAGCAAGTAAGGCGTCACTCTTCTCACGTCGACATGTAAACTCTTTAAACTACTCGATCCCTAAGAAACAACACAAATCAAGACAACTTCGCGCTAATCTTAATCTATGTAAATTTCGGCAAATTAGATTGATACCCTAAATGTCATGACTCAATTAGACCACCAATCTTTAAGGCACACGAATTTAAAGAGTTAACCAAAAACAAGTTTCAAAATAAAGTCATTGCATGCATCCTAAGTTCAAACCGATTACTTATTTACAATTTATGTTCACATGCTATCATTCATAAAACCATGAAATCAAAACTTTAGAGTTGATCACACACAAAGAATCAAAATCATGCTTTGAATTAAACATGTAAAACCAAACAAACAAATTGTTCATACATAGACATAAGAACAAATACCAAAAGAACATATGTTTTACATAGACATAAAAGCATAAAACCATAAAATTACAAGCCAAAGGGAGTAGATAACACATTTAGACACCTTGGGAGGCAGCAGCTCGTGTGGATCTTGATGGAGAATGGCGTGGAGGCTGCACGGGCAGTAGTATAGGCTCGGAAGTAAGTTTCTGGATGGTGGTGAGGGATGTGTTTCGGCAAGAATTTTATGTAGGACTTAAGGTAGAAAATTTGGTAGAGCTTTGGACTAGAGTTTTGGCTACAAGATGTGACAACCTTTTTCTGTGGAGAATGCCCTCTATATATATAGGAGAGGCCGGCAAACCCTAGAGCAGTTCCTAGGCACAATTAGGTAAAACAAAACCTAATAGAATAGGGTTTTGAAACCTTCCTAAATTAATTCTTCTAGGACTTTGTTTTCTGATTTTTCTTCAAGGCTTGGGCTGCATATCTTCATGGACTTCTTGTATAATCTTTGGACTTCATTTGATAGGTCTTGATCCATGGTATAATGCTCCCAGCCGGCCTATCAAACAAAACTGGCACAAATCTGCCTTTTCCGGCAGCTTTTCCTAGCTTGACTAGGAAAACTTCTTCTTCGTATTTTTCTTAAATGCCATGGCTTGGTGTCATCCTCCTTCCTTCCTTAAGCTTGGATCATCTTCACATATGCATTTGTACACCATATGGTCCATCGAAAACAGAAATTGTGAAAAGGAGGCAGTAGCATCCTGGAATCGGCAGAAAAGACCTTGCTGTAGTAACTCCCGCATATCTCCCTCCTCGGAGCTCCGATTGATGCGATTCCAAATCTCAAATAAACTAGACACACATAGCTACCTCCATATAAAACTGTTCGATCTAATTCCGTGTTAGTCATCGGGAATGATTTTTCGAAGTTGGGACACAGTCCCAGGAAAATCCTGGAAGTCCCTGGATTGGTTTGCTCGAACTGCTGTTTTGTAGCCATCTTTTGGGCGACTTCCCGAACTCCGATTGATCTGAAATTGTAAAACAACATTCCTCAGTATATGAATAATATACACACCAATTTTCATTAAATTCGGACAAGGATAGATCACATTCTTACTCATCTCAGAATCACAAAAAAGATAACTTGCATTATTTTCCAGATTTCTCAAACTTAGTCATTTTTTCGGATTCTAAAGTACATTTGATAAAAACTCTACCAAATTGACACTAAACTAAATTATGACTCTATCTTAGATAAATAAGGGTTAAACAAAGCATAAACGAGGGCATAAGCATATTAATATCGTCGCACATTGTGCTCCTATCAGTTTGTCGACTTTCCTTTTCTCCTCGCCGAAATCAGGAGGTCAGGTCTCTCAAATGGCTCCTGATGGTATGCCTCCGCAACACTAACATACTGAGGCATATCAGGCCATATGGGCACACCACGAAAGTCGACCTCGGGTATCGCAGGAATGTTGTACGGGAGGTAGAGCTGATTTGGGAGAGTAGGCCCCTCAGTCGAGTCAGCAGCAGACGTCGCCGGACTCGTCATCGGCTCCCGATGAACCTCAGGCATACGAACCTGAGGAATGTCTGGAGCTATCTTGTCCTGAAATAGCTGCCTACTGAACCTCGGAGCATCTGGCCCGACAGGGGGACGTGAACTGCTCGACGGCCGCCCCGCCTAGAGAAGGGTCTGGTCCCGAGAACTCACACTCCTCTGCAGCTGGAATGAATCCACAGTCCTCCGCGGCTGGGATGAATCCACACTCCTCCGCGGCTAGCTGGTGGTCCTCTCAGGCTGGCTAATGGTCCTATCGGAGTCTGCGGAACCGGCAGAACTTCCAGAACCCCTAGATCTGGAAGAACGACGGCCTCCGAATAACTGTCTGAGTGCATCGGCCATCTGTAGCTTGAGGCATTAATATATTAATTAATATTAAATTATATTACATTAAATAACAAATTATAATTAATATAATAACCAATAATACTAACATATTTTAAAACATGCTAACAAATTAATTTTTCAATTTTAACTAATTTTAAATAATACTAACCATTAACTTAAATATAACCATTTATATAATTAGGCTACCAATTTTTACGTATAAATTAACAATTATATCTAAATTAACATAAATACCTAAATTATACCTTAAAAAATTACCTAAATTAACATAAATACCTAAATTATACCTAAATTAACAATTATATCTAAATTAATATAAATACCTAAATTATACCTTAAAAAATTACCTAAATTAACATAAATACCTAAATTATACCTAAATTAACATAAATACCTAAATTAACAATTATATCTAAATTAACATAAATACCTAATTTATACCAAAAAAAATTACCTAAATTAACAGAAATACCTGAATCATACCTAAATTAACATAAATGCCTAAATTAACAATTATATCTAAATTAACATAAATACCTAAAAAAATTACCTAAATTAACATAAATACCTAAATTATACCTAAATTAACATAAATACCTAAATTATATACCTAAATTATAAAATTAAAATAAATTGAAAAAAAAAATTGGTAATTGCCTTCGGATCTGTTTTGGCGGAGGAGGAGGAGGGCAAGGAGGAGGGGAAGGAACGGCGCCGATTTGAGGAGGAGGAGGACGAGCAATGGTCTTGGAGGAGACGCACGGTCGATTTGAGGAGCGGAGGAGGAGTTTTTGCGGATTTAGGGTTGAAAAAGTCGGGCTGCTGCGTTTTTCTGCTTTTATAGCAGAAAGAATAGCCAACGATTAAAAAAGATTTCGTCGGCTATTGAAAGAATAGCCGACGAAATCTTTTTTACTCGTCGGCTATACTTTGAATCTCGTCGGCTATTCTATGAACATCGTCGGCTATACTTTAGAAGATCAGCAGCCGTCTGATCTGAGCCATCCAAAGGCAGACAATAAAAGGCGCGGATAGCAAGAGTTTAGCCGACGAAAATTATATTTTGTCGGCTAAACTCAGAGAATAGCCGACGATTTAAAATATTTCGTCGGCTATGCTTTGGAAAATCAACAGCCGTTGGATCTGAGCCATCCAACGGTGGACAATAAAAAGGCGCGGATCACAAGAGTTTAGCCGACGACATATAATTTTCGTCGGCTAAACTGTTGGTCAAACCAGTAAGTCAAACCTCTAAACGCTTAATAACAGAAATTAGTCTAGTTAAACGACGGTTTCTGGCCTCACTTTCAACAGATAATAGTTTTGAATCAATGAGACGCAACTAATCGTATAAAAATTTTACAAAATTGATTTATCGAACGTCAGGCTACCCATAGGAAAACGAAAGTAAAAAACAGTCTACCGCAACATTCGACACACAGATTTTATCAGAATCTTGTCATTTTTCAACCGTGGACGTATTTTATCATTTCGGTCATATCTTATTTCACAACATTTTTGCATTTGAAGAGTCTACGTATAGTAACTATTTGAAACTATACATTCACTTAAACACTTAATAAACAAGTTAAGGAACATTAAGTGCATATGTTTTGATTTTGAATCTAAAAGTTTATAAAATCTATTCCAACCGTCAGATATCACCGTTAAGATTAAATACATGTATGGAAAAAAATCCAACTTCAGCTGACAACGTTATAGGCTCGATCGGAATGGTCAACCGGGTGAGTCAAACCTCTAAACGCAATGGTAATTGGCCTGTCTAAATGACGTTTTTTGGCCTGACCTTCAACAGATAATAGTTTCAAATCGATGAGATGCAACTAATCGTATAAAAATTTTCCTCAAAATATTTACCGAAGGTAACGCTACCATTAGGGAAACGAAGGAATCAAACCTTTGACCGCATCTTTCGCCGCTCATATTTTATCAGAATCTTGTCATTTTTCAACCGTAGACGTATTTCATTATTTCGGTCATATCTTATTTCACAACATTTTTACATTTGAAGGATGAAGCAATGGTTTAGCGTTAGTGATAGAAAATGG
Organism: Potentilla sterilis; assembly: GCA_963682095.1. Classification (NCBI taxonomy): domain Eukaryota; kingdom Viridiplantae; phylum Streptophyta; class Magnoliopsida; order Rosales; family Rosaceae; genus Potentilla; species Potentilla sterilis. Next base: position 27,785,802 of record OY821754.1, read on the forward strand.
AATATGATCATTTTTTGTTTTTTTTTTTAAATCATAGCCGACGAGAGACTCGTAGTCGTCGGCTATTCTTTTGTCTTTTCCTGTCTAAAATAAAATATGTATTTTCCAATATAGTTATAGCCGACGAAATAATGAATTTTTCGTCGGCTTTTATTAGTATAGCAGACGAAATAATGAATTTTTCGTCGGCTATTATTAGTATAGCCGACGAAATAATGAATTTTTCGTCGGCTATTATTAGTATAGCCGACGAAATAACGTGTTTTTCGTCGGCCATTAGATGAAAAAGGTAAAAAAAATCAGTAGGTTTACTCCTCTCGTATTCCTATTTCCTGTTCATATATAACTTAAATTGAACATCAAGAAAACAGAAACCCAGCAGTCAACATATTTCAAATTTTTTTTAAGGGGTTTGGAACCCAACCTAGCTGGGAGGCTCATCCCCACGCCCGTTCATTAGAAATTTTGAGATTACAAATGAAAAGATTACATCATCTAAATTACTTAATTCGGCGGATTGTAATCGGAATCATCGGATGAGTCTTCTTCGGTTTCTGAATTGCTCGATAGGGGTAATCTATGTCTTTCCTCACCACTAGAGTCCTCGTTAGTTTCTTCATTTGGATCAACATCAACAAGCAGTGGCTCTTCACGTCGAATTCGCACCGGCGTGTCTAGGTGAATAAAACAGGAGTTAGGAATACCGTTTGCGTTGGGCTCTTGATACGCGGTGCCACCTTCCTCGTTCTCTTCAGCCACTCCAAGTGTAGACGCCCGGTAAATGTTGCGATGGTGGATAGTGTTGACTACTTTCCACGGGTCACCCTTGGCGAGATCATCAAGATAAAACACTTGTTTCACCCATGTGGCTAAAACGAACGGGTCATCCTCATACCATGATGTACTAGTGTTCACAGAAGTTATGCCGTATTGATCGGTTTTCATGCTCTACGGCCGTGTGTCAAACCATCTACACTTGAAAAGTTGCACTTTCATGCCTTCCCCATAATGCAGTTCCACAACTGAATGGAGAACACTGTAATAGTCAACTCCATCATCCCCACCATGTGCCATAACCCCTGAATTTTTTGTTTTCAGTCTGACGTCTCTCTCTTCACATCGAAATAACACACCATTCACCTTGCACGTCGCATAAACTTTTGAATAGACCGGCTTCATCGCCAGAAGTCGGAGTTCGTGCGACCAATTTGGGTGATTATCATTTTTAATAAGGTCCATCTACAACTATCAGAATCAACTATAAATATGAATAATTATACACAATAATATATAAATACGTATAGAATAATGTTAAAGTTACGTACCCAGCGGCCGAAATACTCTGCCAATGTCCGGTTGTGGTAATCGAGATCACCTCCTACTTGTTCACAGTTTAGATGCATGTTCTTCCAAAACTGAACTTCTAAACAGTTAATTAGTACCCACCAATGTGCAATGGCTACCTCATAATCTTTCAACTTGTAGGAAACTGCCATGTTTCCACTGAGTACAACATCGTCGGAGAGTATGGAAAGATTGAACTGTGAAGGTACATCTTCCGGTATGCTTTCCTTTAACGCTCCTAAATACAGCTTCATGTAGGTGACGCACTCGTGCGCAATATATGCTTCAGCTATACATCCTTCAGGTGCGGATCTGTTTTGGACAAAATCACCGTATTGTCTAAGTTGCCTATAAATCAAGTTTTTAAAGTGTTATGATAATACATTAATACTAAATCACATATATTGATGAGGAAATTAACATAAGGTATAAAATACGTACCTTTCCATCGGATACATCCAAGTGAAGTGCACAGGACCGGTAAGCAACAACTGCCGAGGAAGATGGATCATGAGGTGAGGCATGATGTCGAAAAAATTTAGAGGAAATATCATCTCAAATTTACACATGATATGAACGATGTCTTGTTGCATTTCCCGAAGGTCAGATTTTCTCACTTCCCGTGTGCATACCCTCTGGAAAAATCTTGCCAACGCTACTAACGGCTCCACAACGTGACGGGGAAGGAACGGTCGAATGAAAACAGGGAAGAGACGTTGTAGCAGGATATGATTGTCATGACTTTTCAACCCGTAAAGATTGTTGAATTGTCTGTTCACACACTTGGCAATATTTTCAGCAAAGCCTGAAGGATACTTGGCCCGACTTATCCAATGGAAAATTTCTGGTTTATGCTCAGGCTTGACGCTGTAAGGAGCTTGAGGCATTTTTCTCTTCCCTTGTTTCAACCATAGTTGTTTTCTGATATTCATGTTTTGCAGATCAGTGCGAGCCTTAGGACCGTCTTTCGTCTTCCCCTCCAAGTTCAGCGTTGTGCCCACCACACTTTCAGAAACATTTTTTTCTATGTACATAACGTCTAGGAAGTGACGGATCAACAAATCACACCAGTACGGGAGTTCCCACAATATGCTCTTATGTGTCCAGAATTTGTACTCCTCAGGTCTTTCAGGTATTTCCGCTACAATATCGGGATGATTGCTGAGGGGCCCAAAATTGTACTCATTAAGCACTGCTAAAATTTCTCTTCCCGTCCATCTTCTGGGGGGACCACCGTGTTCTTCGGTTCCATCAAATGCGGCGGACTCATAACGCCAGTGGTGATCCGCCGGAAGGAACACACGATGACCCATTCTGCATATCTTGTTGCAATGAGGGGTGCTCCCATAATCGCTGAGGCACTCTGGACAAGCCTTGTATCCCCTAACAACGCTGCCCGACAACATCCCATAAGCAGGAAATTCACTGATGGTACCAATAACCATGGCATGCATTTGGAACGTCTCCTCCTTGTACTTGTCAAAAGTGGGATGACCAACGTCCCACAATACCTTAAGCTCTTCAATCAATGGTCTCATATACACATTGAGACATTTTCCTGGGTAACCAGGCCCCGGAATCAACAACGTTAACATATTATATTCTTTCTTCATGCACATCCACGGAAGAAGGTTGTAAGGTACCAAAACCACCGACCATATACTGTATGAAAGACTCATGGTGCCGAAAGGGTTAAACCCGTCGGTTGAGAGCCCGAGCCTGACTTTTCTGACATCTGACGCAAAATGAGGAAACTCATTGTTTATATGTTTCCAAGCCGCTCCGTCAGAGATGTGTGTCATGATATCTGCGTCTCCCGCGTCCCGCTCACCGTGCCATCTCATAGCTTTTGAGGTGGTTTCTGACATGTACAACCGCTAAATTCTATCTCTCAACGGAAAATACAGAAGCACTTTCACAGGTTTTCTATTGCCTGCTCCCGTCAACTTATATCGGTCAGAATGACATATCGGACATGCGTCAAGGCTAGCAAGGTCATTCCCTTCTGCATCTTTACCCCAGAAGAGAACGCAGTCAAATGCGCATGCATGGATCTTAATGTAGGAAAGCCCTAGATCTTTGAGGATACTTCGGACCTTACGGTGATTGGTAGGATTACGATGACCCTCCTCCAACAACGAAGAAGTGTACTGTAGATATTCATCCACTTGCCTGATAGTCGATTTTATCTCGACTTTAATCCTCATTACCTCCATCACACTTTCAAGAACTGTCTTCTCAGAACTTGAAGACACAGGGGTCTGTTGCAATGCAATCAGTTTGTTGTACTTGTCAAAGGCAGCAGTGTTGACAACTTGTGGGAAGGGCTGCACCGGGTCATGTATATATTGTTCCCCACGTACACCGCTTTCAAAAGGAAACATGTCGTTGACGAATGCCATTGTTGAATCGTTGGATGTACTACTACTGCCCGCCTCAAAAAACTGCCCATGATCATGCGATCCATCTAATGATGGCTCACCGTGATATATCCAACGTTTGTACTTCGGCCAAAACCCATTACTCTTTAGGTGCTCCCATACTGTCCTAATCGGAAATCGACACATATCACTGCGACACTTACATTTCTTGCACGGGTAATAATGGTATTCATTCCCGTTTGCATTTTCCTCGACGAACTGCAAAAAATTCACAACTCCTGTAGTGTATCGTCGGTCATGCCTTGGAAGCGAAATCCAACTCTTATCCAGATCCATATATAGCCTTATAATAATATATATGTATAACTTTAATTAATAAGAAATTAATTAACACATACATATATATATATATATATATATATATAAATCTTTAATAATTAATTACATTACAATATATATTATTATCAACATCAACTCATATATATATACCATTAACAACCATTATTTAAGTTACACTATATATCAACCATTATTTAAGTTAATTACACTATCAACAACTATTAATTAACATATATATATATATATATATATATATATTCTAACATATATAACATCAAATTAACATATATAACACTAATTAAAATAACATCAAATTAAAACACATAATTAAACTAAAACTCAAAATCAACTCAACTAAAACTCAAAATCAACATATATACATACATTCTAACACTAAAACAACAACAAATTAAACAAAAAATCACTTAATAAATCAAAATCACTAAAACTCAAAATCAACTCAACTAAAACTCAAAATCAACATATATACATACATTCTAACACTAAAACAACAACAAAACAAAAAATCGATCACTTACTAAATCAAAATCACAAAAACTCAAAATCAACATATATACACATATACGTACCTATATATATATAGCTCCACAATGTAAGAGAGGACGGATTTCAACAATACCCACAGATTTTTCACTCTTTCTCCCGTTTTTCCCCCTTTTTTTTTATTTTTTTTTAAATGAGCAGCTGCTGCCCAGATCTGAAAATATATAAACTTATAGCCGACGAAAATGTCAACTTCGTCGGCCATACTTCTAAAAATTTTCGTCGGCTAATGTTTCGGAGAAAGGCCGACAAAAATACAAATCGTCGACTGAAATATGAATATAGCCGACGATTTTTTGAAAATACCAACGAAAAAACAGTTTCGTCGACTATGGTTAAACTATGGCCGACGATTTTTTTTTTCTATCGACGAAAAATAAAATCGTCGGCTATTCCTTAGAATTACCGCCGAAAATTTTAATTCGTCGGCCGTTTTTTTTTTTCGTCGGGAAAACCCTTTTTTCTGGTAGTGCCAATGTTGGAGGTGTTGATGGGTTCATTTTGGACTTAATGAACTGGTGGCAGAATTAGTCAGGATGTAAAAGCGTGAGCATTAACAGTTCACAAAAGATTAAAAAAAAGGGCAATCTTACTATCACCTAGTTGATGGTGGAGAGCTAAAGTCGATGGAAGGCATTGGTCACTTATAGTTGCTTTATATGATTATAGTTGTACCACTACTAAGCTTCGATCTCGGGAAGGAATCTCGCATCTGAATACAGTACTAGACAATAGTGGCAGTAGCATGAAATAGTTTTTGGTTATTATTTTGTCCTATTTCATCCGATCAGCAAATAAATTCATACTCTCTACAGTTAAAGGAGAAACTTCAAAATTCCTCAGCAAAATAACATGACAGTTTAATCAATCTCTATTTGCATGAGCTATTTTATCAATTATAACCACAATGCCACACAAAGGAGCTATTCCATTTCTACCACAGAGAAATATCCACCATCCCCAACCTATTTTTCCCTTTAAAAGAACTAAGCATGATAACTAAACCAAATCAAAGCACAAATTCTTAGTTCTGAAGAATAAATGAACCTGAAATACACAAAATAAAATCACAGGTAATCGTTTCTTGTTTTTCTCAGTTTCAATTAACCCCAAATAAATTGAGCGACGAGGCTAACGTGAGTTTGTCATCGACAAAATCCATCTTGGTTCCAATTACATGCATCAGAGCCTTTGGATCGATCAATATCTTCACACCTTTATCTTCAACCAACTCGTCAAACTTTCCTTTATCCTACATATCAAACTCAAATTAACAAAACTATCAGGATCACAATAATCGCAAAATTTCCAAGCATTCAAGTCAAATCAAGCTCGAAAAAGCTTGCCTTTTTACAATCAGGAATACAAATCAGAATCAAAAGGATCCTTCCCATGTCTCAGACCTCCATAACCATCATCCTCACCAGGCTTGAAGCTCAGCCCCAAATCTAGAGCAGCCAAAACCCTAGACTTGATCAGCTCCCTACAACACCACCAAACTCCGGCCACGCCACACAAAGCACCGCTTAGCAGTTGCGCCACCCTGTTCAAGAAGTAGGCCTGAAATGCGAGATTGTACATCGGCGTCACCACAATCACCTGCTTCCTCGGCACCACCTCCTCTGTGCCACGTCATCAAATATCTCCTCTTGCGCGGCGTCGAGTTGGCACTGAGAGCTCTGGGCTTCTAAACGACTTCTTCGCCGCGTCGCACATCACACTCACGATCTTCTTCAGGTCGTCGGCGCTGCCGATGAAGTGACGCGACAACGTCTTTGACAGCCGCTGATGGGACCAAATTACGAGCACAATTTGTACCTGTCGTTTTTGACAGCCGCTGTCGTTGTAGTATAGTGGTAAGTATTCCCGCCTGTCACGCGGGTGACCCGGGTTCGACCCCGGCAACGGCGCCAAAAGTTGATGGGACTTTATTACACGCACAATTTGTACCTGTAAAATAATCTCATATATATATTACCCTTCTTGTGTCGAGTGTAGTATTGACAAGTATGGATCGTTCTATCCGGGGAAATCAAGGGCATTTAATCACACAAAGCATCACATATTAAAATGGGGGGTTTTGGATTTATATCTAACAACTACTGATTTTTTTACGAAAATTAAATCCTAATTAATTATATACATATGATCTTCATCTTTCACACAATACAATTCACACCAAAACTCACATAACATGTAACAATTTCTCACAAAGTTATGACATAGCAAATCGGCACATTCAAGATCAGTTCTAGTTCCAATTTTAATTAGAGTCCTTGGCGGCTCATCTAATCTTTAAGACTTCACAAGTATTTAGAATTATCTTTGCGCTTAATCCTAAACATGGTACTAATCGGTTTAAAAACACTTGGCGTAGAAAATAAACACGACGAGCAGATAAGCACAAAAGTCAAATTGGAAACAAGTAACAAGTATGGCGTCACCTCACCCCATTAACATGCATATTTTCTGAATTACTCTACCCTTGGAACAAATACAAATCAACCAACTTGGCGTATGATTAACTTATACTCATTTGGCAACATGAAATTAATACATAAAGATTAACCTTGATCTAGGCGGTAAGTATTAAATTTTTTGTGCATACGAATTCAGAAAATATACCAAAACAAAATCAAGAACACACGCGATTTGTACCTGCATCAAAACCCTGATTAAAAATCGAAACACATCATGAAAAAAAATTCGGCAAACAAAGATCCAAGTAGCTAATTCGGAAATCCAAAATAGAATTATTACAACCAATTCGGCAAACACAAAACCTTATAATCTTCATAGACAAAGAATTATAAAAATACATAAAATACAAAGCCATGAGAGATGAGTGAATCACACTTTGATGAACCTTCAAAGAAGCAATCGGCAAAGGGTGGATTCGGTGGTGATGATTGGTGGTGCGATTTCAAGAGATGGTGGTGGTTCGGCTATGGAATTTCTGTATAGGTTTTGTGGTGCTAATTCGGCAGAGTTTCGGCAAAGTTAAAGTGAGAGACCAAATATCTTTTTCTGACTATTACATGGCTATTTATAGAGGAAATAACCTAGAGAAGCCGACCACAAACCAAAACCGAATTGGTTTAGGTTTTCCTTGATTTTCTGAATTCGGCAGAATGACCTCCGTGCATTGATTAAATCATAACTTTCTCTAGAAAATAGCTATTAAGGTGATTTCAATTGATTAGGAAACTAGACTCCCGTAGCTTTCTATCCACATAAGATTCGAACTCTGATTCATTGTGAGCTGTCCGGGAGAGTCCGTGGAAGTTAGATGATATGCTCAGGAATTTTTCCGAAATTAATCAGGATTCTTTTTCTTTCTCTTGTTATCAGAACTCTTTTCTTCTAGACTCTTCTTGGCCTGATCTTGTACTTGAATCTTCTTATTAAGTTAGTATGGATATGTCTTTAAGTCCATTACAACTGATCCATGCTTCAAAAGTCCAAAGGAAAACTTTCCTTGTGCAACCGGGAAACCACTCTGTTTCTCGGCAGATTGACCTTTCTCCAATAAATCCTGTATAACTCCTTCCTCAGTGCTTCGATTGATGTGATTCCAAGTCCTGGCGAAACTAGACTCATAGGGCTTTCTCCATATAAAAGGGCTTCCTCAAATTACAAGTGACGTCCGGAATAAATTCTGGAATTTGGGACACACTCCCAGGAAAATCATGTTAGTCCCTGGTGATCTTTGTTCAAACTGCCAAGTTGCAGCCATCGTTTGGGTGACTTTCCGAGCTCTAATTGATCTGAATTTTTGACAAAATAAACTTCCGCTTGCCAGTTATATGTATACCAAATTTCATTAAATTTGGAAAAGGATAGGTCAGTCAAACACAGGCCTTAAAATCACGAAAACAACATATTTTGCACTTTTTCCTCAGATTTCTATACTTAGTCATTTTTCTGACAATTAAACACATTTTCTCCAAGACTCTACCAAATTGACACTAAACTAAATTATGACTCTATCTTAGGTAAGTAAGGGTTAAACGAAGTATAAATGGGGGCATAAGCATATTAATATCGTCCCACATTGTGCTCCTATCAGCCGCGTGTACTGGTTCGACGGCCGCGCGATCTCAAACTTGGCGGGGACGTCCCCGTCGACAAAGTAACTACTGCTCTGCTTCTGGTTTTGCCACGTGGCGGAGGAGTTGGCAATTACGTCGATGAAGTCGTAGTGGCCCGCGGTGGTGCTGCCGGCGGAGATCCACTTGGTCTTGCAGATCGCCGCATTGTGACCCTTCCCTCTCAAAAACGACACGACGTTCCACTGTAGTGCCGACTTGTCGACCGATCTAAGGCACAAGAACGCCTCCACCGCCTCCGCCACGTCAGCGAGCACACCTTACCGTAGGGGTCTGCATTCGCTGCCGCCGCCGACGATCTCAAAATGCAGTCGACCGCGTCGGGGCGGTCCGAGACTGAATCAACTCGGTCCGAGTCGTAGTCATTGTCATTATGCGGCCATCTTGACTTTGATGACGACGACGATTCTTCCTCCTCGAGAAAGCTGTGCACGAGCTCAGAAAGACAAGGCGAGATGTCGTCGACGGAATAGTGGTCGCTGCCGCTGCTGGCGTAGCTCTCCCGGCCGACGAGGCGAGCCTGGACCTTGTCTTCGAGCGGGTAGGTCACTCTCTTAGTTCTTGTTCTGACTGTAATAGCTATTGATCTCTCTGGAGAGAGAGAGAGAGGGGAGAAAATCTTTATGGAGAGAGAGTATTATGATCGGATCATGTTAAAAGGAAAAAAAAAAAAGGTAATATGGTCACAAACAAAACTAGAAACAGCCTCTTTTTATTATTTAGTTATATATAATAGAGCTTTTTATAATAAACATATTAAAATTATGTCTTTTTTATAAAGTGAAAAAGAAGAAGCTTTTTTTTTTTTTTTCTAATTTTCAAAGTTAGAATGTCCTTTTGTCCTATAAGTTATTAATTTTTAATATATTAATAACTCGCTAAAATTATTAATTTTTATCGGCCCCCAGATTATTAATTTATCGAGGTTCTACTGTATTATTGCTAGCTAGTGTATAAACCTTGAGTCCACGCGAATGATGATTTGACCAGATAGGTCAGACTCGTCTCGGTTGTCGACCATTTGAGGAGTAGCGTGGGACACTAATGAGCCTGGGAGGCTCTGACCCTTAGCCTGGGAGGTTTATCATTATGTATATGGTGTCCAACCTTTCCCTGTTTTTATTTGACTTTGCTATACGGCCAATGGGATTGGTCTCGTTATTTTATTTTTAGTTTTCGGGAATATTTTCTCCTTTGAGAATTTCTTTTATTTAATAAATTTTCGAACCAGCGGGGCTGGGTTGTTATATTAAGAGTACTGGAAATAAATATTTTATTAAAATGCATGCATCGTGATTTTTTACTAATAAAATAACAGGAAAGTAATATAATACTTTTATTTAAGGGGGACTCTATTTGCACCTCTCAAATTGCTATTTCAACCGCCATTTATTTTTGTACATTTTAAAATCCTATTTTACCCCTTACAAACCTATAAGAAAAAAAAAAAATTCAGTCCCATTAACCCATCTCTTTTCTCTTTACCTGATTTAAATCAAATTGAAGAAAAGTGCAATCATGGGTTTGATTTCTTAACTTTATTCACCTCCATATTCACATTAGAGTAAAATTATAAATTATGAGCAAGAGATTGGCGAAAGAAGTTTGAGACTAGCTGTTCAGCAGAGTTCTTTATATGTTGGTATAAAAAAAATAAAAAAAAACTTATGCGATCAATTCAATGTCAAATAAGCACTTCGTTACCTTATGGTTTGTGATTGCTTGAGGGATAAATACAATTCATGAAAATTGGGGTTTTCATCACTTGAATCTACGTTAGTTGATCCCTCCTCTTTTTTTTTTTTTTTCTCTCTCTTCGGTCTTAGAGAGAAGTAGGGAGGAGGGAGGTGTAGAGAGAAAAAAGAGAAGGGGCATGTTGACGGTAGCCACAGAGGGGCTACCCAGGCCCACAGACCTGCAGCCGCACCTCCCGGGCCCGGTCCATGGCCCGGGGCAGGATCGTTAACGCTCGGACCCAGGGCCCAGCAGCCTAACTTATGGCCAGGGGCCCGAGAGCCGGGGGCGCCAGCCTGCTGAACAGACCACCAAAGCGGCCATAATATATAAACAGAAGGAGATCACTGACAAATCGAAGAGTGAGACTAGACCTCACGCTCGACAACCTATATAAGGGCCTCAACTACCCTCATTAATAGGTAACCAACTCTCAAACTACTTATTGTTCCCGCTTAAGTTATCCATTTATCCCAACGGTACTAACTTAAGCATCGGAAAGGAGAAGACCGGCCCGCCCGGTATTCCCCTTAGTTAGCAGGACTTGCAGGAAGGAATCACACCAAGATCCACTAGTCTCTGTCAGGCCTACGAGTTACAACAGAAACAATTGGCGTCGTCTGTGGTAAGATTTTAAAAAGTTAAGTTGCATTACCAGCGGGTAGAAGAGCAGTTTCAAAAAAAAAAACATGGCAGAAAGTTCAGAAGTAAGGCGGGAAAGAAATGTAGAAGAGGATCAGCGGATCCTACCAGAGCAAGTGCTCATCGCTACCCTGGTCGCAATACGGGAGCAGCCCCCCGGCCTAGATGGTCAGACCGACGGCAGCTATCAGGGACCGAGCGGCACACCAGGGGCATGCAACGGTAGCATGCGCGGGATAGGCCCGGTGGAAGGCAACTAACTAACTCACCGGGGCCCTTCGCTGACACCCTCAGACGACCCAAGCGACGAGGAAGATAGTCTAGCCGGCGACAGCGACCACGACACCGCATATAGCCCCGACCGGCACGATATGGCAGGGGAGGTAGAGGTGATGAGAGCAGAAGTCGATCGCCTGCGCGCGGAGAGCGACAAGGATAGAGCAGAGTCAAACGCCCGGTATCAGAAAATGGAGACGGTGAATGCCGTCTTGGTGGCTGCTCTGGAAAGAGGACAGTAGCGCAACGCCGCTATGGGAAGGGCACATGTATCCACACCGAGGCAGCCGCTGCGCCCCTTAAGCGGGACAATCATCGGGGGGAAGGTCCACCGACCCCAAGGAGGTGGAGTCCCTGGGCGACGTAGTGCTACCGAAGAGCACGCCGGCCCCCCGGCAACTACACGCTTCATTCGAGGATGAAGCCATGACCCCGACTCCGTGTCAGATATGAAGGCCAAATGGAGGCCAATGAGAGAAGGGCAACGCGACCACTGGAAGGTGCGCGATTCAGCGAACGTACTGGACCCTTTTCGCACCGGGTTTTGAAATCCGGGAGATCCGGTAACCAAAAGTCCCTGAAACTGAAGTACTCAGGAGCCGGCTGCCCATACCAACACTTGGATAGCTTCTTGTCCCAAACGTGAGCCAAGGGCTACTCTGACGCTATGTGCTGCAACACCTTCCAGGAAACATTGTCCGGAGAGGCACTCAGCTAGTTCTAGGAGCTGCCGGCAAACTCCGTTGAGGTATTTGAGCAGCTGGCCGATCGGTTTGTCGGCCTCTTCATCCTACGAGTAGAAGGAGCCCGGACATCGACGGTTCTCTTCAACTGCAGGCAGGCAGATGGCGAGGAGCTAAGGACGTTCGTTAACCACTGGCAAACGGCGACTGCCGGGGTTAGGAACCTAGACAAGGGGATCGCCGAGATGGCGTTCAAGCAGGGTCTCCGGCCAGGGAAATTTTCTTACGCCGTGCGGGTAGAGCTCCCGCAGGGGTACGATGAGCTGATGGCGATGGGCATCAGGCACGCTCAGGCGGACCACGAAACCTATGGGCATCACCTGCACAAGAGGAAGCAGGAGGAGACCCTTCCGGTCCACCAAGAAAACAGGACCAGACAGCGGGGCCAGGACCAAGGTGCCCAACCCAACAAACTGGCTAGAAACTGGGGGAACCAACCGCAGCAGAAAGCCTTTCTTGACAAGCCCCAGGGCGGGCACAGGCCCGCGCGTTACCGACAAGAACGCCCCCTGGCGATCATGCCAGCGGAACGTCAAGAAGTCTTCACCACTCTAACCTCTTCGTACGAGGAAATTCTGTATGAGAACGGGAACATCATTCCCCCACCGCTAAAGAGGAAGCACCCAAAGGGGAACCTCACCCCGGCGCGAACAGGCAAATACTGCTCCTACCACGATGAGGCTACCCATTAGACAAACAATTGCATCGCCCTCAAAACAGCGGTGGAGGGATTAGTTAGCAGCGGTCAGTTGCAGCGGTACCTAGGAGAAAGGCTGGCAGATACCGCCCGGGACTGGGACCAGGGCTGGTAAGCACGCTCGGGCCCGGCGATAGGTCAAGCGGCACAAGAAATTTTGAGCCCAAGGCTAAGTGCTAATTTTTCCAACACAATTAGCTTGGCATACCAACGGTTCAGCCGATGTAACATTACAAGATATATATTCCAACTGTTTTGAACGAAATCCAAGGTAAACCACCAGTAATATAAAAATCAAAGGCAGGCAACACAAAAGCCCATGAAAAAAAAAAATCCATTCCAGCAATTTACCAGGCCGGTATAAAAAAAAATAAAAAATCTACCTTAGGAGCCGTGGCCTCCTCCCCAGCGGGCTCAGCCTGTCCATCAGCTTCCTTCTGTAGAACCGCCGCATCCTCCCCGGCGGGCTCGGATTGCTGAGGTCCACCCTCCTCTTCCGGCTGCTCCACCTCCCGCGACTGTCCATCAATATCATCATCGGCCTACGCCTGCGGCATTTGCGAGGTATTCAGGTACCCCTTCTTTTCCCACTCCACGTAGGCATCGGCGATACCCGCCTCCCTAGCCTTCTCCAGAAGGGCAAGAAACTGCTCACTATCGTGATATTTCTTGATAACCTGCTGGAAAAGCTCCGGGTCCTCTTCTCCAGCCGCAGCGACGGTGGCGGCACACACTGCAGTAGCTTCCAACTGGAGCTCATCCACCTTGGCCTCTAGCTCGGCCCTCTCCTCCTCAGCCTGCTCCTTCTCCTCCTCGAGGCTCCGAACCTGGCCCTCTAGCTTGGCCCCCTGCCTCCTGGCCCTCTCCTCCAGTCTGGCCTTCTCCCGCTCAAGCCTGGACTTCTCAGCCTCCAAGCGCTCCCGGTCGCCCGCCAGAACGGCCACTTGCTTCTTCAGCTCTGGCAGCTCCTCACTCGAGTCCGGCTGGTACAGATTGTACAACAGCTGCAAAATGACAGGCCACCGATTAGAAAAAAAAAATGTTGTTCGACCAGTGCCGTAGCATGAAACTATTCTTACCCGGAGGACCAACACCTTGCTCTTCTGACGATTCTCTCCCGACAGGGCTCCAGCGGCCCCAGGCCTATCCAGACCCAGGCCGGTCACGTCCTCCAGCAGATTCCGGACGAACGGGCTTTCCGGACCTCCCCTCCTCAGTTCTTCCACCGGAGCGGGACTACTCTGCGGGGCGGCAGAACTTGAAGCCGCAACGGCTTTATCCCTAGCGGGACTCGTCCCACCACTGGTCAACTTAAGCCGTTTCGCCAAGTTCTCACCAGACGACCGACCAGTCACCACCACCAGTGCGGAAGGCGGGACGTCCATGATCCTCCTCCTCTTCTCACCCAGGTCGACCGGTGAAGAAGATTGTGCGCCAGGCAAGGAGACCCTGGTGAGAAGTGGGACCGATCCCACTCGATGGGGAATCCTATCCGTTCCACCAGGAACCTTTGGTGGCCTGCCAGCGGTTTTTCCCTTCCCGGGCCCCGTTGAGGATCCCGCGGCATGAGTCTTCACACGCCTTAAAACGTAGTCCTCATCCGCAACATCCACGGCCACCGGCTTGGCGTGGATGCTAAGCCGGCCAGTCTCCCGATCCACCGTGGTCAGCGAAATGACCTCTCCTTTCTCCTTCAGCCTCGAGACAAGATCCTCACCATCCATGGATAGCTTGTTAGCGGGTTTGATGATCGCCCGGGAAGATGCACCTACAGAACACCAAACAAAAAGTTAGACGTAGAATAAACTCGGTCAACGGGAACTTCACTGCTAAAATCCCCACTACGCACCGGGATCCCGCCCCAGGCCGCAGTACTCCAACACTTCCCGCCGTATGAAGTTGTAGGAGCTTCGCTCAAGCCCGGACCAGCACCTGAATATCGTGACAATCGTATCCCCCTCCAACTCAGACAGTACGTATGATTGGTCGCCAAGGGGCTGGAAAGCACCAGGAACCCGATACGTCCTCCTCCACTTCTGCCACCTCCCCCCTGCCATCACCACCTTCTTCCTCCAGCTCTTGTCCAGCCAGGAAGGCAGGTGGGTGATAATAGGCATAAAGTGTCGGGCGCCAAAGATGATGCAACCCCGACACTCTTTCTTTTTTCGAGAAGGACAGTCTGTACAATGCCCGGAACTCGTTCACCGTTGGCATGCTCATCCCGAACAGCTCGTACAGACAACCAAGGCTCAGCAGCTGTCTCCACTGGTTTCCGGGAAGCTGTGTGGGAGACACGTGCAGAGCGCTGAGCATGTACTGCACGAAGTCTGGCAGTGGGAGGGAGAACCCGTGACGGAACTGGTCTCCATGAAAAGCAACCCAACCCTTCTCCGAGTTACAAGTCGATTCTCCGGGATTCATTGGCCGTAATTTCACCTCATCCGGGATACTCCACGTTTCCCGGAAGGCGGCAACCTCTGCGGTACTCATGGTACCCTCCGGTTCGTCACACAACACAGCCCCTTCCCCATCCCCAATCGTGTAAACTACAGGCGAGGTACCAGGAAAGGGTACCCCATGGGGGATGTCCTCGTGCCCCAGAGACCCGGACGGCGAGGCCTCGCCCCGGGAGTGGGCGACGGCTTCTGACTCCGAGGAAACTGACGCAAGCCAATCCTCCAACCTTTCCTCATCGTATGTCACAGGTCGTCTGGCGGCCGAATCAGAAGTTCCATCAGAGCTCCCAGAATCCATGTAACCTAGGGGGAGGAAAACAAAACCCCACCGCCGGTCAGCGACAACCTAAAACAGCGCCCTCTGCGGCTGCTCTCCAAATCTGCCACAGATTCCCCGCTCCAAACAACTCATCCATTGTGATAGGGATCCCCCAGGAAAAGAAAACCAACAAAAAACAAGAACCAACAAAGAAAAAACGGAAACAAAGGAGGCGGAACTTACCGATTACTATGCACAACCGAGGAAAGTCAGTCCTGGGAAAACACCGAACAATCTTATGTAAGAGCAAGCATGCCTGAAGCACGGATAGCGCGAGAATACCGTCACAGAACTGTCTCCGGATTTCTCTCCAGCATTTTCTTCTTCTCTCTCAAACAAGAGTAAAAAAAAAATGAAGACAAGGAAGGCCTTTATATAGACAAGTCAAGTACCCTAGGCACCCCTGTAATACCCCCAAAATACTCAATCGGGGCAAGCCAAACGCCTGCGAATCCGGACCTTCCATCTCAGACCGCTCCCTACTGACACGTGTCCAAGTATCGATAAAATCCCCACGCTATCATAACTGATGGGACTGATGGGCTTTCTCCTTCAATGCATGTCAGCCACTTGCCTCGCCTACAAACGGCAGTTGAAGGAGATGGGGGTGAGAACCAAGGCGTCCAGCCCCCCACCACTTCCTCAAGCGCCAACCTCAATTCAAGAAAAGTCATCCCATCGGGTCACTACCGTTGCCATCGGCATCCCGTCGGGTAATATACATTCCATCGGTTATGTGACATTCCACCGGTTCACAGGCATTCCAACGGGTAATATACATTCCATCGGTTATGTGGCATTCCACCGGTTCACAAGCATTCCAACGGGTAATATACATTTCATCGGTTATGTGGCATTCCACCGGTTCACAAGCATTCCAACGGGTAATATACATTCCATCGGTTATGTGGCATTCCAACGGGTAATATACATTCCACCGGTTCCACCAGGCATTACATCGGTTCCGTGGCATTCCATCGGTTTAGTCACTTTCGTTCGCTCCTAGGGGTACAGACAAGCCAGCAACAACTCAAGGCTTCAAAACATCGGGCTTTATAAACCCGGGAGAATTGTTTCTCTAGCACAGGACAAATCTTCCCGCAGGATAGAAACCCTGCACATACACCACGCCTGTATGAACAAGGGTTGTGACACGATCAGTGGTACACCCAACAACAACCAGGTCACTGGCCGGGAGAATTATTCCTCTAACACAGGCCAAATCTTCCCGCAGGCTAGAAATCCTGCATCACACAAAGCTGTGAAAAATATGGAGGACAAATGGCCGGGCCACCCCACCGGGAGAATTGTTTCTCTTAACACGGGACAAATCTCCCCGCAGGCTAGAAACCCTGCACATAACCTCACGCCTATAACGTTCCGGCTGAGAAGAACTAGCGGATGTTGACCGGTGCTTTGACACGGCCGCAACATCCCACCGGTAGATCTGTTGGCTCGCACCCAACAGGTCTCCCCGCAGGCTCGCAACCCTGCATATTACTCCACGCTTATTCCAACAATAAGCTGGGACGAATCAGCGGGTGCTGACCGGTGCTATAACATGGTTGCAACACCACACCGGGAAATTAACCTCTAACACAGGACATATTCCCCGGCTTGTACCACCGTTGGTAGCGATTTTCACTGGGGGACTCGCTCCGACATGGCAATTCACCGGCCGGTCCTCCCGGAGCATTTCCTACCTGACTCGTTCCGACATGACAGTTCACCGGTCGAGTTCTTGCGGAACATGGCATGGCGGATTTCAATGCCACATTATCATCCCATATGCATGGCATGGCGGATTTCAACGCCACATTATCATCCCATGCACTCATCCGGGTTCACCCCACCCCATATGCATGGCATGGCGGATTTCAATGCCACATTATCATCCCATGCACTCATCCGGGTTCACCCCGCCCCATATGAATGGCATGGCAGATTTCAACGCCACATTATCATCCCATGCACTCATCCGGGTTCACCCCATCCCATATGCATGGCATGGCGGATTTCAACGCCACATTATCATCCCATGCACTCGTCCGAGTTCACCCCGTTCCATATGCAGGGCACGACGGAACTCAAGCACCACACCATCATCACAACTTATACTCATAACTGTTGCACATCATCATGAACAGGCACTCGCATCACCACGCACCATCATAACAGGCTTTCTGCTCGAACGCCCTGCCAAGCCCAATCTTTAAGTCCTCATTCAAGATTGCACTTGACCGAGAACTTGGGAGACTTGTTGACGGTAGCCACAGAAGGGCTACCCAGGCCCACAGACCTGCAGCCGCACCACCCGGGCCCGGGGCAGGATCGTTAACGCCCGAACCCAGGGCCCAGCAGCCTACCTTATGGCCAGGGGCCCGGGAACCGGGGGCGTCAGCCTGTTGAACAGACCACCAAAGCGGCCCCAATATATGAACAGAAGGGGACCACTCCCACATCAAAGAGTGAGACCAGACCTCACTCTCGACAACCTATATAAGGGCCTCAACTACCCTCATTAATAAGTAACCAACTCTCCAACTACTTATTGTTCTCGCTTAAGTTATCCATTTATCCCAACGGTACTAACTTAGGCATCGGAGAGGAGAAGACCGCCCCGCCCGGTATTCTCCTTAGTTAGCAGGACTTGCAGGAAGGAATCACGCCAAGATCCACCAGTCTCTGTCAGGCCTACGGGTTACAACAGAAACAGGGCATTTATGGAAATCTAATAGTAAAAAATATCGTAAGAGGTACAAATAGCAATTATATAGGTGTAAATAAAACCACTCTTTATTTAAAGTATTATATTAATTATTTTCTTGAACTTCAAATTGCCTGAGATTTTAGTATGTTTCCCTTTAATGTGTTTACTATGAATCTGGAAAGTTTCTAATCCATCCATTGAATAACGAAAGCTTAGTGAATTTCTGATGCCAATCTAATCTTCAATGTACTTTTCTTTTAATTCTTGTGTTATTTTAGTACTGTCTTTCCATAAAAAAATGTTCAGATTGAGCTATATATCTACTGATTTATTTGGTACAGAAAAGAGTTGTGGTATGTACTAGTATGAATATTACTTGTTCAACTTTAAAAGTATTAGACAAAGCTAAAATAGCTTTGTAGTTTTGCTTCTACCTTCGCTGAATTTTCGACGAGTACTGTATAATCATATATTTACTTGTTTATTGACAAAGTTTAAGTTTCAGCTTTCTCTCACCTTGTTTCCATGTCCAAGCTTGCTTATCAAAAGTTGACGTTTAATAAATCTCCCTTTTACCAGGCTTTCTGTTCAATTGATTCACTAACCTATTGACTAGTGTTAAAATGTTTTACACTTTTTGTTTCGGTCTTACTGCCTATCAGAATCAAGTTTTGGAATCCCTGAGTGATTTCCTGCTAACTATATTCGTTTCATTTAAAGATCGTTGTTACATGCTCTTATTTACTCCTTAATGTCTAGTTTCCTATCAAGAAAACTGGTTTGAATATACTATACCATCAACCTTAATTATTCTTTTGTATCTTTGTTTATGTTTTAAAGGCAAATGTATTTCAAGGGTATTTGAATGTCTGATTTCCAGTAACGTGTTTAATTTATTATAGACATGTTTCCTGACAGAAAAGAGAGCTATTATCAAAGAGTTGCTTCTTGGCAGAATAATCTCTTATAAGAAAAGACATTTCAAGTTCTTAGTGAAAATCCTCGACTGATTTGGTTTGGAAAAACCAAAGGTTTCTTGGAATAATACTTTTGGTTTTAAATCGTTTATTTGGTTAGGCCCGGGATTAGTTAAGGAGGGATTGTGTCTCCTTACGGTGAAAGACCCAAAACTTGATCCCGCTTGTACGGGGGGTGTGCTCGGTGGCCTTAATGCGAGCTCAATATCCACATCTCTTCTGATACTCAGGTATCAAATTTCGAGGACGGAATTTCTTTAAGGGGGGTAGGTTCTAACACCCCGAACCTAGAACTACCTTGAATTTGCTTAATTGCATTGCATTTAGATATTAATTCGTCTTATCATTAAATTAGCCTCTCCTCTTAGAAAAAAATATATTTTTTTTATAAATTAGTTTCATAGCTTAGAAAAATAGAGTGCGGTGATACGAGAGTGTAGGCGCAAGCAGCATATTAAACAAAGTTTTAACGAAGAAATTATAACTATTTTCGTGTGGGGGGGCATTTTGGTATTTTGCTTGACCCTAGTTTAATTGAAGCTGATCAATTTCTCCCCTCATTCTTTTTGCGCGGGAAGGAACAGAAAAAAAAAAAAAAAAAAAAGAGGGAGAGAAAGAGGGGAGGCACCCCACCCTTGCCACCACCACAAAAGTCAACTTTGGCGTCGATTCCGGCCACCTCCGGTGCCAAAATTGGTGCCAATCTCTTCCTCATCTCATGGGTTTTCTTTCTATACTAGTCTTCTAATCTAATTCCTCTTGTGCTTAACAAATTGAAGGGTAGAGAATATTGAGTAGTTTCTGGCAAGTTTTACAAATTCCGGCCAAACCATTAAGAATTTGGAGAAATCTCAAGGTAAAGAGTTGTTCCCTGCCTCTTGGGTTTTGTTTTAAGTATATAATTGCATCTAGTTTGAAATTTTTGAAGGTTGAATTTTGGCCACCACGAGCCACCGCGGCTCCGCCGCTTCCGGCAGCGTTCCATAGTATTCTTTTTATCATTTTATGTATTATTATACTTCCTAGATAGTGTGAGCCTAAGTAATTGGTTGAATTTTTGGATGAGGAATTAGGGTTGGTGGTGAGAATAATTGAGAAAATTGTGAATTTGAGGTGTTGGGATTAAAGGGAAGGTGGTGGAAGGATGTATTGATAATATAATGAGGACATAAAGGTTTGGGTGTGAGGGAGAGCAACGATTCTTAGGATACATCCATGTTTTCTCTACTTGGTTTATTTGAATTCGAGTTTATATATTGTCTACATAATTAATTGTCTAGGTAATCCGGTTGAGGGAGTTTCCGAGGAAGATCTCGAGTTGGGACACATCTAGCCATTGTTCTTTGTGAGTTGGACTTTGTTTTTAAATAAATGCATGAAATTAATCCGATATTTAATTTCTTGATGCATTTATTTATTTAGTTACTTATTTATTTTCATGAGGTTTTACCTTATTTTTCTTTTTTTTTAATTATGTGTTTGTACGATCTTGTGGTTTATGTCTTAAATGATATCGCTTACCTTTGGAAGGAAAAGAAGTTTTCTCAATGTTTTATTGAGTTCCTCATTTTCCTACCTATTTCTCATGAAACTTATTTTGTTGGCTCATAAATTAATTATTACCGTCTTTATGGGATTCTATGATATATATATATATATATATATATATATATATATATATTGAGTTAATTGCTTGTTTTGGAAAAAGAAAGAGACTTTTCAATTGTTCTTGGAAAGAGAAAGTTTAAAGGTCGTGCGATTACGAAAGAAAGACACTCTTTAATTTGAGAAAATAAGAAATGAGATTTTTAGCTACCTTACGAGTACCCAACCCCAGTGATTTTGCGATACGATGACTCTGTTACTCCGGTTATATGCACGTATACCCTCCTCGCTATGCTTGTGTTCGGCGGACGCATAAGTGTATGACTAGTTCCCCCGCTATGCCTTATGCACAGAGGTGTACGACCAGTTATTCCCCCTCCCCGCTCTGCTCATGTTAAGTTCACTTAACATAGGTGCATGACCAGTTGTCCGCCATGCTCTGCCTATTATGACTTAGTTCATTGTAGGTGCATGACCAGTTTAGTTTTCAGTACAAGTTTGGTAAACATTTGAGTTACGAGTTATTTACACAAATTGAGTTTGCAAGGAAGTATTGTGTTCTATCTCAGTTATTGCTTTCATTTCTTATGAGATTATATCAAGATATATTTAGTAATGCAAAGGCAGAAGCTAATAGTTTCTACTCTATAGGATAGATTAGGGTAATGACACTAAGGAACAAAGAACTCAGCGGAAACGCACAAGAACAAAAAGATATAGCAGCTGTAAGATTAAGAAGGAACGTATCTATTTGAGTTATGGGCTAAGAATCCCAAGAAACTCTGTATACTCTATTAGAAATGATAATAAGCTACCTACAAAGACTTCAAAGACACCTAAATATACTAGTTAACAATCGTAAAGGTAATCCAAATGTGACATTGTCTTGATTTGTGTCGATTTCCTAGGACTAAAGTAGTTTAAAGAATTTACATGTTGAAAGGATGAGTGACACCATACCTAGATCATGTTTTCGATCAAGACTTTTGTGCATAATTACTTGTTGTGATTAATCTCTACGCGAACTGTCTTTAAGAGCAGCTAGTAAAGGTTAGGGTTATACGTGAAGTTAATTCTAAACACACGTAAGAAGTCTTATAACGATTAGATGAACCGCGAAGGGCTCTAATTAGGTTAGAACTAAGTCGAGTCTAGAATGTTTTCAAACTTGCTACCTTGTTTCCTTTCTTTTGTTTATTACATGTTATGTGAACTTTTGTGTGAGTGTTTTGTGTGAAAGATGTTGATCACTTGTAAATATTAGATTAGGATTTAATTTCGTGTCTAGTTATTTAGGGCAACTTGTTGCCGAACCTCATCTAAATTCCCCATGATTTCGTTTCATTGTTTGTGTATAATTATGAATATGTGTTTCTAACCTTTTACATGTCAGGTACCCTTAATCCCCGGCTAGAATGATCCCTACTTATTTCTATACTACTAACGATTGTAGGGTTATTATTGAAGTGACGCTTTGGCGATAATACCTAAGAAATACTACATATCATGTTTACAAGTCATCATATAAACCTAAGAAATTTGACACTTAGAATCAACAAATAATACTAAGACTCGAAATCAAAATAGTTTTCAAACTTATAAAACCAAAACTCAAATCGTATTATACATAGACATATAATTGAATACCATAAAAACATGCAAGCTTTATAGACAAAGTATTGCAAAACTATAAAATAAATACAAGCCATGGAATGGAGGATGATTCGGCAATGGAGGTTTCAGCAAAGGAGTGGAGTTTTATGGAAGTGGTGGAGAGGTGTTTTGGCTTGCTATTCTATATAGGATTTATAGTAGAGTATTTGGTAGAGCTAAAGGCTTGTGTTTGTGTGTTGGATGTGATCAGTTTTTCTGTCTAATAAGAACTTATTTATAGAGGAATACTAGGGTAACAGCCGGCCACAATAGTGAATCCATATAGGATTAGGTTTTGATCATGTGCAATGCATGTTTGTCTTGGCCGGCAATCCTCCTCTTCTCTTGGATAAATCATGAGCTCTTTTCTTTGATATAGCATCATGGACATGTCCAAAGTCTTTTAGTACATCATAGCAACCGGTCCAAATTGTAAAAAGTCCAAAGGAAAGCTTTCCTAATGCAACCGGGAAAGCTTCAGTTTCTCGGCAGATTTAACCTTTCTTAAATAAATCTGGCATAACTCCCTCCTCAGTATTCCGATTGATGTGATTCTAAGTCCTCGAGAAACTAGACTCATAGGGTTTTGCATTTATATAAGGCACGTCCTCTGGTTCCAAGTGATGCGTCGTACAGAGGTCCTGGAAGTCAGGACACAGTCCTAGGAAAATCTTGTTAGTCCCTGGATTGTTTTGCTCAAGCTTCCAAGTTGCAGCCATCTTTTGGGTGACTTCCTGAACTCTAATTTATCCGAAGTTTTTACACAATACACTTCAGTTTGCCAACTATATGCCTGCCAAATTCCATAAAATTTGGAAAAGAATAAGTCAGTTTAAACAATCCTCAAAATTATGAAAACAACATATTTTGTACTTTTTCCTCAGATTTCTAGACTTAGTCATTTTTCTGACAATTAAGCGCATTTTTCCGAAACTCTACCAAAGCGACACTAGACTATATTATGACTCTATCTTACTCTAAATAGATTAAACAAAGCACAAATAGGGGATAATAACACATTAATATCATCGCACATTGTGCTCCTATCAACCCCAGTTCACCATCAACACCGACAAAGGCAAACAATTCTGACACACTGGAAACCAGGCTAACGAAACTCTTCTATGTATGCATTTGAGCCTATATTTTTCAATTCTTCACAAGGCCCAAACTTCTTCGTTTTCAACTTACTATATGTGCCCAGCTCTTTATAACTCACTGAATTGTTGCATGCAAATTCAGCTTGTGGAATTATCTCATCCCATGTCTTCGTATGGCTTCCAACAAGGCACCTGAACACATTTCCTAATTTTTGGTTAATGCCTAGTGTCTGACTAGCAGTTTGAGGATGATAAATGCTAGAAATCTTCAATTCAGTCCCACTCCTTTTCTAGAATATCTTCCAAAAGTGACTTGTGAACTTAACACCCCCACCAAAATGTCCTCCTAGCTCATTCCCACGAAGCTCTCTTATGATCTGATCGTCTAAAGAGCCTGCCCGAGTGCATAACAAGTCGCCCTTAAATCGATACATGTCATGCATCTTAAATAGCAACATCTTCCAATCTGTAGGACCTTGAAATTCAACAATTGTTGAGCTGAAATAAGGATTAACAGCATACTGATTCTTCAGTTCCTCAAGGCCAACAATCTGAGTACTCTTAACATTCAACATTAGGGTCCTATGACTTAAAGCATCAGCAACTTTATCGGACTCACCAGTTTGGTACTCTTTAAGTGGTAGCAAAGTCATCTTCTTTCCATCTTTTTGAAATGATAGGTATTAGCTCTAGTATGATGAACTATGTCCTTATCATACAACCATGGGCTTCCCAGTAGTATATGGCATGCATCCATAGGAATAACATCACACCAAGCTTCAACATCAACAGATTTTTACCCATAGTGAATTTGACCAAACAACGTGAAGTGACTGGTACTTCATTACCTCTTTTAAACCACAAAATTTTGTAGGGGTTGGAGTGTTTCTCCAATGGCAGCTTCAGCTTCTCTACCGCCTCCTTTGAGATAACATTATCAGTACTACCCCCGTCAAGAACCATGTTGCAGACCGTCCCCCACATAGAACATGTGTGCGGAATATGCTACGCCACCTCCAATCTTCTTCTTCAACCTTGGATGCTGTCATCACTCGCCTCAAAACCAGAGACTCTCCTTCTACGGGCAAAAGATCAATGTTTTCCTCTTCATCATCATATTCATCATAAACTGGTCCAAGGAAAACCGAGTCATCTCCTTCACATTCTGCAAAGTTCACCCTTCTTTGTGGACACCCATAAGATGAATGTCCCCTCTCTCCACAAGAAAAACAACGAATTTGGGCAGAATTTCCAGCTTTTGAAGTTCCTGCACCAGTGTTTTGAATTCTTTTCAACACCAACAACATTCTTAACACTTGGCTGAGTATTTGGACCAGCTACCAGGTTTTTGTTTACCCCATGAACTGCTACAAAATTCTTTTGCCAAGCGCCATCAAAATGTCCAGTAGTAGGTATCCTAATTCCATGATGCTGGAGCCTTTTTTCTGCCATGAAGGCATATTGTCGAGCATCTTCTAAATTGTACAGCCGAACAACCCCCATCTCATCTCTAATGGAGGGGTGCAATCCACTGAGATAACGAGAGGTCAACTGCTCATTAGTCTCATTTAATCCGACCCGAATTGAGAGATTATCAAACGCCAAAGAGAATTCTTCAACGGATGAATTCAGCTGCTTTAAGGAATGAAAATTTTCATACAATTCCATTGCATAATCAGCTGGCAGAAATTGCTTGCGAAACTTTGATTTCATATGTGCCCATGTGTTGATTTTCTGCTTTCCTTGCCTAGTACGCTGCTCTTCAACTCTCTTCCACCATTGAAGTGTGGTACCCTTCAATTTAAGCTCCACAAACAATACCTTCATGTCTTCTGCCATGGGCTTCCACTCAAAATAATTCTCCAAACTGACCTCCCAATCCAAATAGTCGTCAACATGCATTTGGCCGAAAAAATCAGAAACTTCGATTTTAATTCCTCCACCACTCAAATCCAATGCACGAACCAACCGCTCTTCCAATTTGTTGCGATTTAGGTGTCTTCCATCACCTTCAACATTATGAAATGGGTTGTCAACAGACTCTTCATCCTAGGAATGACTTTCTAGTTCATCTCCAGAGGGATTGAGGTTGCCTTCCGGATTCTCCATACGGGCTTCCCTACGCTCCTGACCTTAAATAGCTTGCACCGCTCTTGTCAGGTCTTCAATCATACGACGCATCTTAGCCATTTCTGTTTGTTGATCCTCCGAAGCTCCTCTTCCACGTCCTCTACCACGACCCACCATTTTACAGGCCCAGAGCACTGCTCTGATACCAATTGATGCAATGGCAGAAGCTAATAGTTTCTGCTCTATAGGCTAGATTAGGGTAATGACACTAAGGAACAAAGAACTCAGCCGAAACGCACAAGAACAAAGAGATATAGCAGCTGTAAGATTAAGAAGGAACGACTCTATTTGAGTTATGGGCTAAGAATCCCAAGAAACTCTGTATACTCTATTAGAAATGATAATAAGCTACCTACAAAGACTTCAAAGACACCTAAATATACTAGTTAACAATCGTAACGGTAATCCTAATGAAAGCATAAATAAATGAAAACCAGCAAGAATTTTAAAAGACTTAAAACAGTAATGAATGACAATAAACTCCTAATTTAATTTAGGAGTTTCATTTGGATGCTCCTGCATATTTTGCTCACCATAAGATACATTACGATTCGATTCTCAAGTTTTCGCTTGTATTATAATCTTGTAAATTGTTTTCTACAATTATCGTTCAATGCATGCAAAAGATTTGCAAAAGAGAAATGATTTTCAAAGAAATCGAGTTTCTAAAAGGATGTTTATGACTTTATTTTTGTCCTCTCATTGATCTTGTCTCATGTTTTCCTATGTTTTTCCGGGGCTCTTTGGTTTTCCTTTTTGCCCAGGTAGTAGATTTCACCGAGGTTGGACCGCACCACATTGAGGCATTCTCCTTATCCACCGTCATCCATTCCGGACTTGTAGGACTTGTTTCCTTCGTACTTTTTATATTTGCATTTTATCAGACTTTGTAGCTTATGCTCTTATGTAACCATGGGTTAAATATCGAATACTTAGCATGTCATGGTTGGGCTAGTGATCGGCTAGTGATGGGCTTGTGACCTTTATTCTTTTGGGTTGGTGGTGGATGTTTTTATGAGGGACAAGAGGTCCTATTTGGGAGTTTAATGGAGATGTATCATATTAGAAGTGTAATGTTTAATTTACAGGTTTTGGGGTAGTCCATATTTAGGGGAGATTATGTCGAATTTTCGATATAATTATTCTCTAATCTTGGCTACACAGGTCCACCTCGGATTTCACGGGGAAATCTGGGAGCGGGTCTGTCACTCATGCTAACGTTTTTAAATTACTTTCCTATGGGCCCTTCATTTTAAATTGCTTAGTTTGTAAATTAGTTTATTAGATGTCAAGAGTACTTGGAGTCAAGGCATAGTCATCGTTGTTGCTTCCGCAAGGTGGGATTTGTCGATCTTTTACCTGTCTGTTTCGTGTTATTTCCAGTCTATTGTATTAGACTGCTCTGATTATCTGTGAGCCAATTGACTATTAGTTAAAGTTGATTTTGTGTGTGGTTGTCGCGTATGTTGTGATTAGGGAGCAGATGGCTCCAGGTGTTGAGGTTGGAATTGGATTTAGAAGTGTTCCTGTTTGTTGCAGGTTTCATGGTTGTCCATCCTAAGGTTGAGTTTATCGATTTATCGATAGAGTTAGTCTTAAGGTGGTCCCCGCAGCACTCATTCAGATTTCAGGGCGAAATCCGCCCTGAAATCCAGGACAGGTCCTGTGATCGGCTCTATGGCAGTCTCTGAACAAATGAATCAAACTTTGATCAACAGAACCACAAAAAATGGGGCAGTAGGCATTAGTGGTGAGACCTCTTCTAGCTTTCTGCATATTTTGGAGAAGTTTGTTGTGTAACACAGACCATAAAAAGTCTTCATCTTAGGAGGACAATTCATTTTTCCAAACAAAATTCCATTGAGTATTCTGAGCCTCATGCATATCAAACATAGAGTTCTAGGCTGATTTAACCAAAAAGCAACCATTAGAAGAAGCACACCAAATGAGATGATCTTAACTACCCTCTTCGAAACTAGTTGGAACATTAATAATTAGATTGACAATTTTCGAAACTAGTTGGAACATTAATAATTAGATTGACAATTTTAGAAGGTACAACAGAACTCAAGAGAGGGATATTCCAGCCAGAATCACACCAAAAATCAGACTCTAGCGTTATCAACAATTATAGCAATGGGCAATGCCTGACAACCCAATAATCATGCCAGAACCTAATATTCTTACCATCACCAACTCTCCACTTCAAATTTTTTCTAAGTACATCAGCTCCATAGGCAGTACTCCAAGTACTTGAACAATCAGGGGGAACAGTTCTTGATCTTTTCTCAATGATGCTACTGTTTTTCAGATATATCTCAAAGTAAATTTTAGCCCATTGCCCTGAATCATTTTGAAATAATCTCCAACTAGCCTTACCTAGCATAACCTGATTCTTATCAATACTTTTCTTGATTCCCAAACCACCAATACACTTAGGCTGACAAACAAAATGCCAGCACACCAAATGATTTTTTTTTTACTTATTAGCAAAATCACCCCAGAGAAAATATCTATTAAGATAGCATATCAATTCTCTCACAAAAGTTAACAAGAAATTTTGTAGTCTGCATAGCATATATAGGGATAGATGAAGTATCAGACTACACCAAATTAAGTAAGCCTTCCAGCCATACTCAACACATTACTTTTCCAGCGAGCAAGTCTGCTCTGAACTTTATAAAAAATACTATCATAAGTATGTGTGCTCACTCTTTTGTGAATTAGAGGCATGCCTAGATATAAACTGAGATCCTTGGTCAAAGGAGAACCACATATTTGACTGATATTGGCAGCAAGCCTGTTGCAAACATTAGGAGAGCAGTAAAGAACATAAAGCATCAAGAACACCCTTCAATATATCAGCTTGGAGAGGAGTGGCTTCACCGCTTTAGTAAATAGCATCAGATCATCGGCAAAAAATAAGTGTAACCCCTTAGGACCAGATTGAGAGGCTCTCACAGCCCTCCAACTTCCCATTTCAACAGCAAAGCTTATAAGATGAGACAATTTTTCCATACATAACACAAAAATGTAGGGAGAAAGGGGGTCACCTTGTCTGATACCTCTTTGAGCTTTTAAAAAAAAAAAAAAAAAAACTCTTATCTCCCACTTCGAAAGTGAGTATACCCCAAGGGATTAGGGTTTTGCCCTGGGAGTCCAGATCCTCGGCAGCGATTCACTGAAATGGCTCGAGTTCCCTACTCCTTCTTCTAACGCCGCCACCGCCAATGGCAATACTTGTGCTCCTCTCACTCATGACTGCGCTTCCTCCATCACCATTGGAGACCCTCCCACATATCTCATATGGATAATCCACAAGCACCTCCCTCACTCTCTCGAATTACTCGAGCTCTGTGCCAATAAGGAATTCCCAAAAGTCGGCCTCCGAATCACTTTTCCAGAAGCGCTTTCTTCCTCGGTTTTCCTTTGCAAAAATGAGGTTTTATATCCCGAACTGCTCCTTTTCTCAATGCTGATGAGCAACTCCTGCAACAACCACAATGGGGCGGCTCAGTTGTTGGTCGAAAGTTCTCATATCAACAGTGTGAGTTGTTCAAACAAATCTTATTGAATGATTACTTCGTTGAGAATCTGGTTGCTAGATCATGTTCAAGCAGCATATCCATACTTTAAACAAACTCGTGATTGCACCGACGAAGCTAGTTTCTCACCACACCAAAAGCTAACATGCGCACTCCGAATGCTTGCTGTAGAATCTTAATTTCCTTACATATATTCATGAATGTTCGTACAATTTATAGAGTGCCTATTACAAAGGTATTGATGACTATTGATGACTATTGCTACTGTTACAATATACATATATGGTATGAACCTATTATAGTCAATGAGCAGATCATGGTGCTGTGATTTGGGATCTTAGTCTTGACTGTGCTGATCTTGTGGAGCTGAATGTGTGGTAGAGATAATTGTGCTAACACCCCCCTTCAAACTGGGCAGCCTTGGATGCACTAGTTTGTGGCATAAAGTCTGATGGCGCTGTTTGTAGAGAGGTTTAGTCAAGATGTCAGCTGGCTGGTCAATGGAGGGAACGAAGTTCACACGATGACTACCAAGAGCAACTTTTTCACGTACACCATGATAGTCTAGCTCAATATGCTTCGTTCGGGCATGGAAGACAGGATTAAATGCCATGTAGGTCGCACTCAAGTTATCGCAATGAAGCATAATAGGATAGGTAATGTGGGCACCAAGCTCAAATAGTAAGTAGCCTAACTAAGTAGTTCCAGCACTAGCATGTGCAAGAGAACGGTATTCAGATTCGGCACTGGAGCGTGCAACAGTGGGTTGCTTCTTAGAACACCAAGAGACAAGATTGGTGCCAAGATAGATAAGGTAGCCTGTTGTGAAGCGACAAGAATCAGGGCACTCTGCCCAATCAGCATCAGAGTAGGCTGAAACTTGAACTGGAGAGGACTGAGGAGTGAAGGAGAGACCATAATCAAGAGCGGCTTTGATGTAGCAAAGGATGCACTTAGCAGCAAGCAGATGAGGAGCTCGTGGAGAACTCATGAACTGAGCCACAGAATTCACAGCAAATGAAATATCTGGCCGAGTAACAGTGAGATATTGAAGAGAGCCGATAATTTCACGGAATAAGGTGGGATTGGGAAGAAGGTCTCCATTAGTGGCAGTGAGGACAGGTTTGGCGACCAGGGGAGTAGTCATGGGCTGAGAGTGAAGTAGATCATGCTTAACAAGAATGTCATGACCATACTTCATCTGATTGAGGTGAAGGCCGGAGGAGTTTCGAGTAACTTGAAGTCCTAAAAAGTAATTCAAGGGACCGAGGTCTTTGATATCGAAGCCTCTGCCTAAAGCATTGATTAAGCGTTGTAATAGGCTATTATCACTCCCAGTAACTACTATATCATCAACATATAGGAGAAAGTAAATGACATGCTGCTTTTGACGAAATATGAATAAGGAGGAATCGGCCGTACTGATTTGGAAGCCGGCTGAGATGAGAAAGGAGCTCATGTGTTGGAACCAGGCTCGAGGGGCTTGTTTAAGCCCGTACAAGGCTTTACGAAGCTTGCAAACATGGCTGGGCTGAGATGGATCCACAAAACCTAGTGGCTGAGTCAAGTAAACGTCCTCCTGAAGAACACCATGGAGAAAAGCGTTCTTCACATCGAGCTGTCGTAGAGACCAATTTCGAGAAACGGCAATGCAGAATACTGTGCGAATGGTGGCTGGTTTAATCACAGGGCTGTAAGTTTCCCTGTAATCTATGCCATGCTACTGGTGAAAGCCCTTGGCGACAAGACGGGCTTTGTATTGTTCGACGGAGCCGTTAGCCTTGCACTTGATTCGGAACACCCATTTGCAGCCAACAATATGTTGAGACGGATGTGGAGGGACAAGGGACCAGGTACCATTCTTCAGTAAAGCATTAACCTCCTCTGACATAGCCTGTCGCCAATTTGAGTCCTTAACAGCCTGAGAGTAACAACTTGGTTCCAGTTCAGATAAAACAGTAGACAAGGCTTCAGGGACAGGGTACTTGACAGTGCCGTCATTGCGAATGCGAGGTTTAATAACTCCCTTGCCGAGCATTGGTAGGAATAGCAGGTTGCGGAGGTGCCTCGTCAATCGCTATGGCTTCTGGAACGGCAGCAGCTGGTGGGTGGAGGACGTTGACAGCAGCAGGCGGTGGTGGTTCAAGGACTTCGGCAATCGATGCTTGTGTAGGATTCACAAGTGCGTCACTGGTAGAGGGAGTAGGCGCCGGCTGCGAAGTGGAGGCAGAGGGATCGGCGATGAGCGAGAGACGACGATGGGGGCCGTCGGTGAGTGGAGCAGACGGCGTTGATGGGAATTGCAGAAGTGACGGAGCCGGGTACGGACGGCAGCGGTACTGTAGCAGCGGAGAAGGGGAATGATCAGCGGCAGTAAGCGGTTGGGACGGCGGTGTGGACGGATCGTTGGCCGGCGAGAGCAGCTGTTGGACATCAGATCGCAGAGGAGAGGAGGCGATTGAGAGAGACGCTGGGTTGGAGGGTAAGTCCGTCTGAGTGGAAGGAGAGACTGGGCTTGGGCCTAAAGATGATGGGCTCGGCAGGAGGGCCTGCGGAGGTCTGAGTAAGGTTAATTCAAAGGTGTGACCCTTTCGGGGACCGTTGACCTGCAAATACTTATAAGGAAAATGTGTTTCGTTAAATAAAACGTGACGAGATATGTAGACACGACCTGTGGATGGATCTAGACATTTATAACCCTTGTGATGAGGGCTATAACCAAGGAACACACTCTAAACTACAACTCGACAATTTGTTAGACACTTGATGACCTAGGTATGGAAAACAAGAGCAACCAAAGACACGGAGAGAGGAGTAAGGAGGAGGAGAATTATATAAACGCTGATAAGGAGAGTCCCAATCAAGAGTGGCGGAGGGAAGGAGATTGATGAGATAGACAGCAGTAAGGGCGGCTTCAACCCAAAGGAAAGGAGGAGCACCAGCAGTATGAAGAATGGTGCGAGTGATGTTGGCAATATGGCGATGTTTGCGCTCAGCGAGTCCATTTTGTGGAGGTGTGTATGGGCAAGAGAAGCGTTGTTGAATGCATGTGGAAGCACAAAAAGTGGAGAAAGTGGAGTTGACATATTCTGTACCGTTATCACTTTACAAGTATTGGATGTGTCCATGAAAGAGAGTTTTAATAGTGGCCACTAGACTTTGAAAGTGAGAGAAGACCTCATTCTTTCGACGCATGGGAAAAATCCAAGTGTAACGAGAATATTCATCAGTAAACAGAACATAGTATTTAAAGCCAGTATTAGAGAGGACAGGAGATTGCCAAACATCACTATGGATTATTGAGAATAATTTATTAGTAAAGACATGATTATCCGAAAAAGGTAAACGTTGTGATTTGCTTATAGCACAATCAGGACAAAATGAATTAGATGATTTGGGAATAACAGATTGGGACCCAAGACGAGCTAGGACGGTGGAAGAGGGATGACCAAGACGGTTGTGCCAAAGGGATGAGTGAACGGTAGATAAAGCTTGCGGAAGACGAAACTTGGAGGACAAGCGAAGAGGATAAAGGCCATCTTCACATGGGCCCTGAAACAACAACCGTCTGGTGAGAAGACAATAGACTTGATAAAATTCAGGAGCAAAAAGAAAGAAAACTAAGTTATCTTTAGTGAAACGAGCAACAGATAGTAGATTTTTACGAATTGACGGAATTCTAAAGACATCACGCAAAGTGAAGTTAGATTGTCCTAAAGAGAAAGGAAGGGTACCAGTATGAGAGATGGGCATGGAGCTGTCATCTCCCATATAGACATTATGAGGACCTCCATAAGGCTGTGGATTGGCAAGGGGTATATTTGTCATGTGATGAGTAGCTCCAGTATCGGGGTACCAAGTAGGATCGCCAAATATATGAGAGCCGGCAAAGGGGACAGCAATGGTTGGGCCTTGAAACCTATGTGGGCAGTTGGAAAACCCATGTTGGGTGGTCTGACAATTTGGGCACCAAGCTGGGCCTGATCCAGCTAGTCCTTGAACCCAAGGTCTGGGTGCCCAAGGAGAAAAACCTGCCTGCGCGTTGTTGTACTGGCCGTAAGTATGAAAGGTGAAGTCACGTCCACGACCTCTTCCGCGGCGTCCACGTCCGTAACCCCAAGCATCGCGGCCGCGTCCCTCTCGCCCGTCACGGCGGTCATCTCTGCTTTCTCTGCCGTCGCGGCGGTGATCTCGCCGGTAGTCAGCGCTGGGGTGCGATTCTGAGCCACGGGGCTGCGTATCCTGATTGGTGCCATGGTAAAGGGCCATTGGAGCAGATTCAGATCGGCGCTAGGTTGCGTCGAAGGCAAGGATGCGAGCACGGAGGTCTTCAAAGCTAGGCAATCGTTCGGATTGTCCAATTGTCGTACGGAGGACGACGTAGTCAGGGCCAAGTCCGGTGAGAGTTGTGACCACCAAATCCTTCTCAGATACGGGTTCATTGATCGCTTCAAGAGCATCAGCAAGGGCTTTGGCGTTGTCAAGATAATCATCGACAGATAAAGAGCCTTTCTGCAATTCAAAGAGTTGTATACACAAACTAGTGGAATTGGCTACTGTAGTTTGGGCAAAATGGCGGGCAAGGCAATCCCATATGCCTTTGGAGGTGTCAAAGCTTGTAGTTAGCCGAGCAGCTACAGGTGTAAGTGATGTAAGGAGGATACTTACAATTTGTTGGTCAGTGTCTTGCCATTCATCATATTTGGGGTTGGCAGTGATGGTGGGAGCTGCATCACCAATGGCAGGGACAGGAAGAGTGGCGGGTGGGCAAGGAATGGTGCCGGCTACATAGCCCCACAGTTTGGCGCCACGGAGGTGAGATTTGATTTGTCGAAACCACAAAATGTAGTTGGTCGCATCTAACTTGATAAATTGTTGTGTGCTATTGGAAGACATCTCTAATGGAGAAAAAAAAAGAGAAGAAATAGGATCCTAAACCTAAGCTCTTGATACCATGTAGAATCTGAATTTCCTTACATATATTCATGAATGTTCGTACAATTTATAGAGTGCCTATTACAAAGGTATTGATGACTATTGATGACTATTGCTACTGTTACAATATACATATATGGTATGAACCTATTATAGTCAATGAGCAGATCATGGTGCTGTGATTTAGGATCTTAGTCTTGACTGTGCTGATCATGTGGAGCTGAATGTGTGGTAGAGATAATTGTGCTAACACTTGCCACTGCATGCTCTGCAGATTCACTCGATGAATATTTTTAGAATGATTGAGCCGACAGCCATCAAGAGTGAGTTTTTTCGTACTATTGTCACGATCTACGGTAGTTAGTACCTTCGTGCACCAACAACCGATGATTTGGATATACTTCTGAAGAGAGCTCAGAAGCGAGGATTACCTGGGATGCTAGGATCATTGGATTGTATGCATTAGCAATGGAGAAACTGTCCAACAGGATGGCAAGGAAGCTGGGGGTTCTATTATGTTTGCATGCATAATACTCCATAACATGAATGTGAAAGATGAGCGAGACGACTATTGTCAAGGGGAGTCCAATAACTGGTCAAATCTCAATGGAGGAATACATGCTTCGTTATAGGATGATACACTCACGTTTTCCAAATAATGATATGCAACAAGATCTTATCAAACATGTTTGGTCAAAGCCAGGACAGACTAGACCCCAGTGATATATATGGATGCTTTTATTAATATTTTTGTGGTTGTAATAATTGAAAATTTATTGTCATGTTTGAGTGTGTCATTATAATGCCTACTTCTTTATTGTTTTTTGGTTTGTTTTAAATTTTCGCAATGAATAAAAATAATTAAATATTATTGTAACGGTTTATTTTGTATACATAATTATATACGTATAAGCTCATAATAATGTGTCTTATGAGAAAATCAAAGATGAACAACCAAGTAAAAATGTACCAAAAATTATTTTATATGTATTAATACCAATTCTTACTTATGTATATATAATTATATACGTATAAGCTCAATATATTCAATAATTATCGTGAATGTTTAAGAGACTGGTAATAAATCACATAGTTTTGTATTAGAGTTCAATTTTATCCAAAACACATATAAGCCGCAACATACCGAGGACAATACCAAAGTATGTATACTCAAGGTCGACACTTTCTTCCTATGAGTATAATAGTGCACTATCTGTAGGGACTAGGGCCCAGACTAACTCCACAAATCACCAAAATAATTTTACCAGTAATTCACTTAAGCACGGGATAGTACTAATCACCCGGCTTCACACCTCCAATTATAATTAAGTCAATAGAATATCACAAAATTTAGTAAATAAAACAAGTATATAAGCTTAGAGCAATATACTTTAAACAATATCAATATTTCAAAGTATGCACAAAATAAGCAAGTAAATAAACTTGAAAGTAAATGTTCAATAAAGTAAAGGTACTAAAAATTAAAAAAAGTCAAAGAATAATAGTTAATAATCAATGAATTAGTAGTCCCTTTTCCCATAGTATGGGAATCATTAGTCCATAAGTGTCCATTTGTCTAGTACTTAGAACCGTCAACTTTCTCATCTTATAACTCATTCAATTTATGTCCAAATTAGGCAAGTGAGGAGTCCATGTCAAATGATTTTTCGTAAGGAATCCAATAAAATAAGTCTTATAGTCTAGTACAAAGTGATAGAGTCCAAAAAATTGTGAAAGACAGAAATAGCGCAGGAAACCGATTTCTCGATATTGATCTTTGATGTCTAAATATTTACGTATTGTATATTTTACCATTACTTCTTAAACTTTTCAAATTAAAAGTAGAGGTCCTATGCTTTAATTTGATATAAAGTTTGTAGAAAATGGTTAAGGAATGAGTGAGATATGAATTTTTAAAATTACGATAGTTGTAAGAGATTTCCAGCAAGTTTATTAATTAGTTAAAAACTTTGGTTAGCCATAACTTTTTCATTTCTAAACCTTTTTGAGTGATTCAAAAATCTAAATTAAAGCTTTTCTTATGAGAATTTAATTATGTAGTTACTTGTGATAAAATAAGATTTTATCATATAGGAAAGTATGGTTTTTGAAGCAAAACGGACTCTTTTCCATTTTATCCTTAGTTATGCATTTTGATGAATTTTAAAAGACAAAAAAATATAAGGATGTATTATGTACTTACTCTTGAAGTTTCATAAATGAGGTGAAGAATTTGGTCTTTGATTTAAGCTTGGACTTTTTTGAATAAAAGAGAACTTCTTAGTAGGAAAAAATGAAGGCTAGAATTTTGGTGTGAAGAACATTCCTATGTTTTGTATCAACTAAGGTGATTATAGATCAACATGGTTTCTAACCTTGAAGTGTGATGATAATATGATGCAGCTCACAAGTATATATAGACCAAGGGAGGAACACAAAAATTCAATTCTCAACAATCTTTCTTGACTTAATAGACTATATATTAATGCGAGTGTGTAGACTAGCTTCTTATGTTAAATGTTCACAAAGAAACTCAAATAGTATGGGAGAAGAAACAAAATCAGCTAGCAAATGCATCATATACGTATTGGCATTTGAATGACATATCTATATAGTTATATACACAATATATATATATATATATATATATATATATATATATATTAACTCAAAGTAAAAGTAAATGAATTTTGGTGTTTTCCTTTCTTGTAAATTTGTTACCAATATCCAACACTAGAATAACATGCATGAAACAATATGAATATTAGTCTCATGAATTGAGTTTACGCAAGAAATACTATTAAGGTTTTCTAGTACTTAGCTCGTATCCTAATGCTCGATAAAGATTTTCTATCTTATAAGTATGATCTTTAGCGTTACTAGCTTTTAAAACGAAATATTTTAAAGAGATTTAGATCACTTCTAAGTTTTATGTGTTATAAAGTATTCTACAATTTATACTAAGTTTCGGGGTACTACAGTATGTGCTGATGGACACCCTACAAATCAGTGTCCACAAGTGGCAAATGAGGGCTATGAGGAGGTAGTTGCCGTGGGATTTCAAGGGTAACAACTTTACAACCCCTTCTCCAACACATACAATCCAGGTTTCAGAGACTATCCCAACTTTAGGTGGTCTAGCAATGATAATGTGCTCAAGCCACATATGAATCAGCCGAATGCCATGCCATTCCAACCAAGGGCAACCGTACCCTTCCAAATGCCACAAGCTCCATACGTTCCAAATAATCAAGGTATGTCCAACGCACCTAACTATGATGAGTTGATGAAGTCCCTAACTCTTGGACAAAGTCAATTGAATACCACCACACAAGCTTTGTTGGTGGGGCAGTAAACAAATGCAAAAGACATTACCGAGCTTAAGAATCAAATGGGGCAGGTTATGGACTTCATGGGACAATTTAATGAACAAGGAAAGCTACCTGGGGGTGTGATTAAGAACCCTAGGAAGGAGCAAGCTCAAGTCATCACCACAAGGAGTGGGAAAGTACTAGAAGATCCGGTCTCAAAAGATTCTAAGAAGAAGGGAACCGAGCATGTTAATGAAGACAAGAATACTACTCACGGCAAGGATGAGGCCGAGCATGGTGAGGTAAGCAAAGAAGAACTTGAAATAATGAAGAAGAGGGATCTAGAAAGAGATCCGGCCACCTCCAATAAAGAGGCACCAAAGGTAATCGATTCTAACTCAAGTGGTTTAGTTAAAACTAACTAATCTTCGTGTCTACCTTTTCCCTCTAGGTTCAACAAGTCCAAAAAGGATAAATCTAATGAGGAGGTATTGGAGATATTGAGAAAAGTGCAGGTGAATATCCCTTAAGGTATTAGATTGTGGATTTTATTGGCCCACGTTTTTTAAAGATGCACATACATTTTGTATGACATGTGATAGGTGCCAAAGAACAGGTAATATTGGACCAAAAGATCAAATGCCCCTTTCTCCTATTATTATTGTATAAATTTTTGATGTTTTGGTTATGGATTTTATGGGACCTTTTCCCTCTTCCAAAGGCTTTCTATATATCTTATTGGATGTGGACTATGTTTCTAAATGGGTGGAGGCGAAAGCCACAAGGACTAATGATTCTAAAGTTGTTGCAGATTTCTTGAGAACTAACATATTTTCCAGGTTTGGAGTACCATGTGTTCTTATAAGCGATAGAGGTTCTCATTTTTGCAACAGGACTATAGAGGCTTTGCTCAAGAAGTATGGAGTAACCCACAAGGTTTCCACCCCATATCACCCTCAGACAAGTGGCATAGCCGAAGTTTCAAATAGGGAGATCAAGCGGATTTTGGAGAAAACTGTAGGCCCAATAAGGAAGGATTAGAGTGATAGACTTGATGATGTGTTATGGGCTTACAAGACAGCATACAAGATACCCATTGGGATGTCTCCCTTTCGACTTACATATGGCAAGGTGTGCCATTTACCAGTGGAGTTGGAGCACAAGGCATGGTGGGCGGTAAAGGAGCTCAACATGAACTTAGATGCAGCTGGTCTCCACCGAAAGTTGCAATTGAGCGAGCTTGAAGGGATAAGGAATGATGCATACGATGCCGCTTGGATTACAAGGAGAAGATGAGAGTGTATCATGACAAACAACTGAGAGGAAAAACGTTTCAGAGGGCAAATAGTCCTATTGTATCATTCTCGTCTTAGATTATTTCTAGGAAAATTGCGTTCTCGTTAGGTCGGTCCTTATGTTGTTACTAATGTGTTTGCTCATGGTGCTATTGAAATTAAAAGTGATGTTACAGGTAAAGAATTTAAGGTGAATGATCATCGATTAAAGCCTTATTACGAGCCTTTTGAGGAGCACCTTAAGGAAATAGATGTAGAAGACACCCCAAGATCAAAGTGAACATGTGAAGAGTCTAGACTAAAGGACTATAAACAATTAAGCGTTGCATGGGAGGCAACCCATTTCAACCAAAATTGTGAAGGAGCCATCAATGAGAGTTTGAATTTTCTAAATCCCTAAACTCTTTTTGGTTGAATTGTATATATGGAAATGTGTGATTTGTCATATGCTTAGAAATTACAAACTGATTTTTGGGTTTACATTAAGGACAATATAATTTTCTAAGTGTGGGGCAGGGATACATGTTTCCATGTCTATTTGTTTTTGTTTGTTTTGAGTCATAAAAGAAAAAGAAAATAAAAAATCAGAAAAATCAGAAAAATTATTTTAAAAAATTTCGTAGCTTTTATTTTTGATTGAGTCTTAGGATGCCCCTAAAGTCTGATGATTATGTCTTTGAATGCATAGATGATGGTTTTACATGATCATAAGAAATGAATTTTGAGTTTCATGGATATTGTAATTGGTATGAACAAGTGAGAGTTTGATTGATATGTGCAAAAGCATGCATGTTTGAGTTGGTTTTAATCCATAATATCCTATGTGAGCTTTAGAGCCTATATACTCTCTCCGTGAGATAAATAAATATGGCAGAAATTTTCAGAAATTTTTCAAAACTTCATCATTCTTTGAATATTCAATGACTTTGTGCCATAGCTCTTTAATGGACTCTAGAATACTAGAACTTGCTCTTGATGATTTTTGAGACTATTATTCATGACATGCCTTGATTTTGAAAAAGACTGAAAAGATCTTATTAGGATTACCACCAAAGCCAAATAAAGCATGTGCATAATTTGTGTCCATCGTGGGACTCCTTAGTTTTAACCCCTTTGAGCCTACATTCAGCCATTTTCTTTCATCACCCTTATACACATTCCTTGTACGTAGTATAGTTATATCTTTACCCTTGTTCCCAAGACTTGGTGAAGCTTAATTTTGATGCGGATATGTGATTTGGAGTGATGTTGTGAAGCAAGTGTGGGGTGAACTTAGCTGGAAATTAAATGTTTGCATCTATGCCGTGCCTAAAAAGAGAAAGAAAAATAAATAAATAAATAAATGTTTCGGACATAAAATAAAGAAAAGAAAAATTGAGTCCGAGAAAAAGAATTAAAGAACAGACACGGCCATTTTAATCACCATTATCCTAAATGAGAATACCTTATGCCGAACCCTATTATCTCCCTTTTAAAGATCTTTTCTATGATTCTTAAAATATATGAACTTTGATTGGTGCATTTAGTTGTTACATGAAGTTTTTCCAAGGAATATTATTCACAAAGTGCTTTTATTTGATGAAACATGCAAGCTATTTGTTGCCTTACAATCTGTTCTCTTGCATATACTTGAGTGAATATTGCCATAATTGAGCGAAAAGAAGAGAGTATGTCTAGTGAGGAGGATTGAATCAACTTAACATGTCTACATGCTTGTTTTCTCACTTCTTACGTATTCATGCCATGAAACATGTCTATGAAGCTTGGGATTATTGTACTTACATTTGAATGCTTGAACTTGAAAGCTATGTGTTTAAAAGATCCTGAGACAATCATTTAAGGGCATTAGTAGAGTCTTTTATTTTGTTTTGCTAAGGGACTAGCAAAAGCTAAGTGTGGGGTAGTTGATAGGAGCATAATATACGACGTTCTTAATATGTTTTTACCCCCATTTATGCAATGTTTAACCCTTATTGTTGTATTCTAGAGTCGTTTAGTCGAGTCATGAGTCTTTGGTAAAGTCGATTTGTGAAATAAGCTTAAATGTCGAAAAATGTAGAATCTATGAAGAGTTCGATTTGAATCATGATTCCTAATTGAACTAGGAATGAAAAAAATGTCTCGTCGTTTATCAAAACGACGAAGATCTTAAAGAGTTTGATTCAAAGCAGGAGTCCTATTTGGATTAGGAGTTTACAATGTCTCGACGTTTCTCAAAACGTCGAAGGTTCTAAGAGTTTCAATTAATGAAAATAGAACTCCTTGTTAAACCAAGAATTAAAAGAAGTTTACATTTTATCTTGTCTTTTTAATAATTATTTCTCTTATTTTTCAGGAATTAAAAGAAGAATTTCGAAAATAATTCAATGAAGAAATCGGAATTATTTATGGAAGTATGCCGAGCACATGTAATGAAGCTTGCAGATCAAGAAACAAATGAGCATGTCGAACACATGACAAGAAGAGAAATTCGGATGCAATAAGGAAAGAAGAGAAAGCATGCCGAACACATGCATGAAGAAGCCTTGCACGGCAAGACAAGCAAAGGAAGCACGGCTAGGAAAGGAAGATGTCGAACCAAAGAAGGAGTTTCAAAGCTTCAAGGAGAAGGATTGCCGAATTAAAAGAGGAAATCAAAGACGAATGTGGACTGAATTTCATCCATAATTTTAAAGAAGAAATTCGGTTGAATAGAAGAAAGAAAGATTTCAAGAATATTCAGCCATTATCTCAAGATTAATTCGGCAACAAAGAAAGGAAAATAAAAGACTTGCCGAACAAGAAAAGAGGAAGAAAACAATTCGGATTCTCTAAACTCTAGGGTTGCCGAACTCTTCCCTTGCTTCTCCTAT
This sequence comes from Potentilla sterilis, assembly GCA_963682095.1. Taxonomy (NCBI): domain Eukaryota; kingdom Viridiplantae; phylum Streptophyta; class Magnoliopsida; order Rosales; family Rosaceae; genus Potentilla; species Potentilla sterilis. Next base: position 27,827,519 of record OY821754.1, read on the forward strand.
ATATAGTTCGGCATTGCTTCAAGAAAATCATCTCGTCTCTCTCACTTTCACAAGCAAAAGCTCTGCCGAGTTCACACCACAAAATACCAAAGAAAATATCAGCCGAACCCCATACCACCATCCTAAAATCGCACCATTCCATCTCCACCGAATCCATCTTTGCCGAATTCATTCAAGGTTTCTACAAAGTGTGATTCACTCTTCTCTCATGGCTTTATTTTTTCTTTGTAATTACAATACTTTATCTTTGAAGATTGTATGGATTTGTGGATGTTTATTTGGTTTTATTAATTCTATTTTGGATTTCCGAATTTGCTACTTGGTTATCTAAATTTCGGATTATGTTCATGATGTGTAACGAAATTAATCAGGGTTTATGATATAGCAAAATCGCATGTGTTCTTGGTTTTATTTTGGTTTATTTTCTGAATTTATATGCATATAAATTGATGCATGAGGGCAGCCTTGATCATGGCCGTACCTTGTGTAATGGTTACACTTGCCGAATACAACATGAGGTGAATTATGCACGAAGTTGGTTCACCTTGTGTTGGTTCTAAGGGCTAGAGTAATTCTGAAAATTTACATATTGATGTGAGATGAGGTGACACCATACTTGCTAATATGTTTCCAATTCGACTCATTGTACTTATGTGTTTCTTGGTTTAATTTCTACATGAAGTGTCTTTAAACTAATTAGCACTATGTTTAGGGTTATGCACGAAGCTAATTCTAAATAATTAAGGAGTTTTGAATAATTAGAAGAACCACGAAGGCTCTAATTAAATTGGAACTAAAACTAATCTTGAATGCTTTCTGATTGCTACTTTGTTACCTTGTGCCAAACTGTTGCATGTTTTGTGAGTTTTGTGTGAAGTGTTATGTGTGAAAGATGTTGATCATATGTATATATTAATTTAGAATTTTATTTTCGTAATTTTCAGTAGATTTTAGAATCAAAATATCAAACCCCCAATATGATTTTGTAATACTTTATGCGGTTGAATACCCTGAATTTCCCCGGACTGAACGATCCCTACTTGTCTTATACTAACGATGATACAAAAAGGGTATTATGTGAATGGAGTTGTTTTGCAGGTACAATGTGCTTGGATAATAATCAAAATGCATGATCAGGTAATATAATTCAAAGTAAAAACACATGTTTTCCAACATTGTAGATACGTAACAACCAATCAAGAATCTAAATATCACCAAACATATATCACCAACATTCATAACAAACAATGCCAAACATTGCCAACATTTCATAAATATATCAAAAACATGTTTTTCGACTATTTTAAAAGCATACAAGAACATGTGAAACACATTACATAAACCACTCACTTCGACGAACTGAATCGACACCCAGATCGTAAATCGAACAACCTAGAATGAGCCTTCTAGAAATCACCGTTGGATCTAATTCCAACCACCATAGATAGAAAGATCGCATCAATATGAATTCGTAGCCACTCGCGGATTCAGAATTTGAGTTACGGATCAAAAGTTATGATAAAGTGTGATACCTTAACACTATATCCTCTTGTGTAAGGACTAAAACCTAATTTTAATATAGGGTTTAGGGGACAGACCTCATAATGCAAAAAGTTTAAGTTGTAAAATTACCCAATGGCTCATCTTAAGATTGTGTAATGTCTAAATATTGTGATGGATACTGCAAGATAATGTGTTTTACTTTGTACTCCATTTTATTGTTGATTTAGTACAATAACCACAGTATCATATAATGCTCCAAAAGTTTCATATGATGGCATTATATACAAAAAAGACATCATTTTCTGGATTCTATTTGTTGACTGTAGCTAGGAGGCCGTGACGGTAGTCGGCGGTTCACCCGAGACCCCCGAGGACAAGTCTCCGGAAACAGAACCTCGATGGCTAGACAGAGAACTAGGCCAGTTTTCCATTCGCTGGTCAGAATCGTCTACCGGGCAGTTAGACGTCGAACCCGAGGAATTAGTTGAGCTCTCAAAATCCATGTTAACCTAAAAAAAAAAACCCCCTACAGCTGATTAGATGAGTAACCTAGTGAAGCGGGTAACCCGCTGGATCGATAAAGTTATGCCTAAACCAGCAATCTGGGGACGAGTTTGAAGAAAGCAGATCAAAACCGGCACAAAGATGAACCAAAAGCAAAGCCCACCAGCCTAGAAAAAAAAACCCCAAACCCAGAAATCAAAACACCACAACAGCGCAGGGTTCCGAAACAAATGCAAAGGCAAAATAAAGGCAGAAGGCAAGGGGGACGCACCAACAAGAATGAGTCAAAGGCAACAATGCAAAAGCCGGCAGCATCAACCCAAAATAAACCCAGAAACACCTACAAGTTAAGGCAAGGAAAAGAGGCAAACATGTAAGTTGGTACAACCGAGGAAATTCGTGAAGAGGATAGCAACGCGCAATCGAGCGAGGAGGGGATGCAGGGAGAGGGAGGCTTTTATAGGGGAAGCTGACCCTTCGGTTCCACCCCCCCCCCCCAAAAAAAATTAATTAGGGTATTCCAAAAGGTGAGGATCAGTACCATTCATCTCTACTGTCAAATCGCGACACGTGTCCCACTATCGGTAACTTCCCGAGGCAGAATTTACTGATGGGACTGATGGACTCCTTCATTAAATGAGGCTCAGGAACATGCCCGCCACGTGTCTCGCATGCAGGGGTTAGGTAAAAGGGCAACTCGATAAAATCGAGGCACGTCCACATACATAACACCTACCAAAATCCTGCAGGTAATCCACCAGGTAAGCCAGTACGAACTAAAAGGCTGAGGTAATCCACCGAGTAAGCCAGTACGAACTAATGGCTGAGGAATTCCACCGAGAAGGTATTCTCTAACACAGGATAACACTTCCTGCAGGCTAAAAAAACCCTGCAGGCACGAACACAAAACAACCGGGTTCCAGGATCGCTACCTTGCCCTGCGAGATCCAATCATCAGAACAAAGGATCCCACCACTCGACCGCCCGGCAAAATCCATTCTCCAATGGGAATTTGGGGGACTATGGGACCGGTGTATAAGAAAGCCCACGGGTCCGTGCGCCTAGCCTGGGACACATATTAAGTCCCCATTCAAGAATGAACTTAACCGGGAACTTGGGGGACTTGTTGACGGTAGCTACAGCTAGACTACTGAGGCCCACGGACCCTCACCAGGCCCGGGATGAGAGACCCAGGTGCACGGACATCGGGACCGTATAATCAGAGGCCTGATCTGAGGCCCAGATGTAGGTGGGAAAGCCCAAGGAGGATGGGTCCAGACGACACCTTTAGTGTGCAGAAGGGGGTACCAGTCCCACATCGAGGGATAACCTCAGTCCGACCAGCCTGGAGCCCTTATATTGGCCCAACCACCTTCATTTAATGGTAATCAACCAATCCCACGCTTAAGCACTTTATGTTATCAACTATTATCATTTCCCATCTTACTGACTTAAGCATCGGAGTGGAAACGACCGGCCCAACCTGATCATTCCTAGTAAGCAGGATTACAACAGGAGAATTTCAAATAAGAGTCAACCGGTATCTGCGAGTCTACGGATTCTGACTGAAATACTATTTAAACAGCATAAAATGCATGAAGCTATAATAACATTATTATCACATGGTAATACTCCCATTTCAGCTATGTACTTTGTTGTATCTTTTCAATGGACATTTCAGCTATGTACTTTGTTGTAGGCTTGTATTTTATGTTTGTGATATAAATTCGTGTTTCGTGACCGAAAAAATATGTCGCCGACTAATGGGAAGCTGAAGCAGAGGCAGGAGGCAGGAGGCATTTGACCATCTTTACAGGTTAAATGCTTCAGAAGAGAGTTCGTCGCAGCCAACTACGGTCGCGCCTGCGAGTGGATCAGCACCGCCTATCCCTCTCCCGTTACCAGTGGAGGATAGTTCAGCCCATCCATCAACACAAACCGGTTCTCAAACCGAAGACGACGATGGTGAAGAAATTAGTTATCGGCGCACACCTCATCCTCGGCCTGAAGGAGGTAAACACAACACTTTTAAGTTATTCAGTTATAAATGTGTTATTACTTCCTAATAAAACTTTTATTATTTTGGCAGCACCTCCCCCCAAACGCAAACGGGGGTTGGTCAAAGGCTTAAAAGCCTATCAGTATTGGATGCAACACAAAGAGAAGGTGAGGATCATCATGGATGCAGATTTCTTACTCGGACCACACACCAGAAAACTGAACAGTTGGCTAACTCATGATATCGGCCATATTGTCCGGGACATCATTCCCATGAGTGCATGCAGTTGTGGGAACTGGTTGAGGAGGATAAGCAGAAGCTTGTAAGGATAAAACAACTCAAATTTTTAATATTTTATTTTTCTATACCTAAGTCAGTTTGCACATTAATTCATTTTTTTTTTGTAACAGCTTGTTTATGACATCCCTTGGGGTGATAAGAAGATGTGCAAGTGGGTTGACGACCATGCTGCCAAGACCTATAAAAGGTTTAAGAGCAAGCTCAACAGGCTTAGGATTAAGCACCCTAACAAAATCCCAAAAGAGTTCAAAAGTAGGAAGGAGGAGTGGTCTTGGCTACTTCAACACTTCCAGAGCCCTGAGTTCTAGGTATACAATTTCTAACAGTAGTCTGCACTTCCAAATGTAAATATTCTAATTTTTGTTTTGTTTGAATGCTCATTTGTCCCATTTATACTTCTACAGAGACGATCGGCCGCCAACACAATCAACCGGGATAAGAAGACATTGCACAATCGGTCCGGTTCAAGGCCTTTCATCTATGGGGCGCTCGAGTTGAAGGAAAAGGGTGAACCATTGGCATTGGTGAAGAATTATGAGATGGTGTACCCTCCTGATCACCCGGTAGCGGTAGAAAATATAGTAAGTTTCCTATTATGTTTAAATTCATCATCTTGCTGGCTCTTATGTGAATTTGCTTGTTGGTTTTTTATGTGGTATGAGTTGGCTTTTGATAATTCTAGTTGATTTATGATTTTAATGCACTTCATTTTCAAATGCAGCGAAAGATCAGACTCGAGGTCGATAAGGTGATGACTGATGTGTGGGAGCAGCACCGAGACATTCTGGAAGGTCAAATCATTCACTATTTTGACGAGTCGGTTCAGGCCCAAGTGTTTGTAAAAGCACTAGGACCGCGAAACAGCGGTGAGATTCGGGGGGTTAGGAGGAGTAACCTTTGGTGTCAGCTCTCAATCATCTCAAGGGGAAAGTTCTACTGCACGTTGTCGGTCTTCAAATGTGGAGCGTATCAGACGGGCGGAGGAGGAGGCCCGAGAGGCTAGAGACCGTGTCGCACGAGCAGAGGAGGAGGCACGACAGGCCAAAGAGGAGACCCGAGAAGCCAATGAACGAATCACACTACTTGAGCAAGAGAACCGAGAAGGCAAAGACCATCTTAGTCGGTTGGAGGAACAGTTCAACCTATTTGCAAGTCTTCACTCAACCCAAAAGTAGCTAGGCTCCTCCCCCCTCCCATACGATAATGTTCGTCGCTTAATTTCTTTATCCCCAGGGTTTTAGTTTGTATAAACAAATTTATTAGTATTAAGTATTTAGTTTGTATGAATAAATTCTTTAATATATTAATTATATTTTGTCTTAATTTTTTAATTATTTTTTTTAAATTAAACAACTTAGGCGACGACTTTTTATCTTTTCGTCGCCTAAGTTGTTTAATTAAAAAAAAATTAGTGAACAACTAAGGAGACAAAACATGAATTACTCGTCTCCTAAGTGGAGCACTAAGGCGACGAAAAAAAGGTTTCGTCCTCTAAGTCGTCGTTGGCTTAAACTCAAGTCGACGAAAATATTTCGTCCTCTAAGAAGGATATTTCGTCTCCAAAATACTTTTGTGACGAAAATGTTTCGTCGCCTAAATAGTTTCTAAGGCGACGAAACATTATTTGTTTCATCGTCTAAGTACTTACGTCACCACTTTTAGACGACGACACTTAGATGACGAAATTTTTGTCGCCTAAATACTTAGAGAACGAAAAAACCTCTTAGATGACGAAAATATTTCGTCTTCTAAGATATTCAATCTGGTAGTGTAACTGATCGGCTAGCTAGAGACATATACTTATATTACAAAAGGTTGCTCATCACACCTTCTAGAAACTTGGTCAGCTTTGCCAAAAACGCTATGGCTTAGCCCCAAACCTTGAATTTGGGAGAACGATAATGCTCTGCTCGAACCCAAAACAAACTTGGAGACTTACTAAAAAAAACTTGAAACTTGCCAAACATACCATCAGTATTATATCCCCAACCTTTTACGTGCAAAGAAGAACGAAATTTTGAGAAGTTCTACCCAAACCCTAATTACTGAATTAAGGGGAAGTGACAAGAGCGTACCAATATTGTACGTGCACTATGAAAAAAAAAACAATTTAAAAAAAAACATGTAATTTTTGAAGTTTGAATATCATGCATATATGTCTGAAAAAGCAGAAACTAAAACAGTCAACTTGATCGAGCATGTAACTAGCGTGAATCCTAGTCATGTATGATTAAAACGAAGATTAATGCCTCCTGAATGAATTAGCATATTTGTATGATGATTGCATGCAGATGGGATTTTTGAAATACTCATTTCTTTGAAATGAATCTAAAATCATCAGAGTTTTATATCTGAATTCTCAACTTTAAAACTGTTCCACTAATTGTCAGAAGCTAAAGAGATTTGATTATATTTCTTAGAAACTACCATTAATTATGAGGGTGATTATTGGTTCATGTGGTCATAAGGTTTTCATAGAAGTAGGTCTCAAAGAATCTGTTGTTGAAATCAAAACCAAGATAGAACAACTCTTGGGTGTCCCAGTTGCTTCACAAACCCTAGCAGTCTGTGGCTTGGAGTTACTAGATGGATTAGACATGGAAGATTACCCCATTGTCACCGAAGGTACCAAAATTGATCTCACCATCAGATATTGGATGGCACCCCCTAACTTCTACCATTCAGGTAAAATTCAGATTATCATTAAGTTTTCTGCTAGACAGCTCCACATAGAGGTTGACAGAACCGAAACGGTACGCAGCCTCAAAGAGAAAATACACATCATGGATGGCGCCCCTATCAAAAGGATGTCACTCTTCTTCTGTGGAACCGAGCTAGAAGAAGACTTTCGCCATTTGAGTGAGTATGGCATACGCGAATTTTCTGAAATCGTTGTGTTCCTCAAGTCGACGAGTCGTGTAAAGGATGACCCTCCCTCCAAAAGGCTGAGTCTAGTGGTGCAAACTTCGTCGAGTTTACTTAACTCTGCAAGGATTCCTATGGAAATGAAGGACTCGAGCACGGTTAATGAGCTGAAGGAATTACTTTTGAGCGGAAAAATTATACCAGTCGATGACTACTTGTTCATACACAAGCAGAGGATCATGCGTGAAAACTGCAGCCTCAAATGGCATGGTGTTGATAATGGGGATTTCTTATATGTCTTTAAAGGGACTGTTTGTCGTGGTTAACATATGCTAATGCTAGAAGCTAAAGATTAGACCAAGTACTATAGCTGGAAATTCAAATTAATTAAACTAGCTAGTTTCTATAGGAATCAATTATCGATGCATAACTAATAAGGGCTATAGTACCGTATTTTCAGTTATTAATTTTCATGTCAAGTAAATGGTGACATAACTATAACACTTTAACATCCTGAAGTGTGGAGTATCACTACAAAATTGTAATATTTAGTATTTACAGCTTAATATGTAACTGTTAGCAGAAGAAGTGCTCATCGGCCTTGTCAGTATTAATTTCTAAGAAGAAAGGATGAACGAACAATTCATTTAAACTTTGAGATCAAGACTTATTGAAAATCGATGGAAATACTCTGGCGAATAGGGATTATTTTCCTCAGCATGTTATGGAAGCCTCATTTGGATCTGCTAGTATCTGCGTAAGGGTTTTAGGTTGTAAGTTCTTTCTATAATATCGCACAACACTAATGGGATTTCATCTTGTTACTGGAAAAAGATATTACAGAAATCCCTCTTCTATATATAGATAAAAAAAAAATAAAAAAAACAAGTAAGATCACAAGATTGAGCTAAAAAGAAAAGAAAATATATGTAGATAACCAAACCGCCTAATGATCAGAGAGATGGGGAACTATGTTATGTATTCATTTTCTTGTTCCTTTGTATTAATAATTTGTCATTGGAGGTAGCTAGCTAGGTATATAGCCAAGAGAGAATCAGAGCAGTTAAGCACAAAACGGTGAGGCATGGTCATCAAGGGGATTGAAGAAGATATAGATGTGAGAGCCATCTCGGACACCATAATCGACAAGCGAAACCCCATCACCATTGTCGTTGATGGTATAGCTACGATGATGATCAACATGAAGAATCAAGATGAGACGGTCATAAGGGAGCTTCTGCTGGGTTTCGATTTCCCTCTTGAGATCAGCAACTTTGGCATTGTTCTCGACTTGGACGTGGAAGAGAGTTCCTGTCAAATTCTCCACAACAACTTTCATTGAATTCTGCAAGAATGTCTGATCCACACTAGTACGTACATGCAAATCGAGACTCATTTTATTGAGATAGAGAGAGTCCGGATCGCAATCGATCGATGAGAGAGAGAGAGAGAGGTGTTCACGTATGCTGCATTCTCGCAGGTTAGTTTCTTGAGTTGCACTGCATTACATGCACAAGGAATGGGCTGATTATTAGTAGCTAGCTAACTGCATGCTAAGTAGCTGCATAACCAAACGTGTACCCTCTCGATCATATTAATGTTTCTTGAGTTGCACTGCATTACATGCACAAGGAATTTGAAATTGTCACCAAGCATCCCTCATTGCTTCTATTCCTCAAACAAAATTTTGGTCCTTGGCTAATCACGGCAAAAACTCCCGTAATGGACATTTGACGTGCATAATAAGATAAAATAAAATAAATAAACAAAGAACTGGTCGCTGAGTTTGTCCTTCGTGGATAAACCAACGGATTTGAAACAGCTTCAATTATACAAACAAAATAAAGTGATTGTTACCGGTATAAACTATAAAGTATAAACTGAACTTGTAGCGAGTTCACAAATCATGATGATTATATGTTTCCTGATGTAACTGTAATGTTTTTATATACATAAATAGGAGAGGTGGGTTTCCTGCCGCCAAACACAAAAAGCTCAACTTGGTTTTATCAATACCACCTTTTCCGATTTTCTTGTTAGAATTCAATAGCTAACAATTTGCTGGAAACAAAAATACAATTTGTTATCTAGTTCTAGCGTCTCTCAGCCTTAGAAGAGGTATGCTCACTTCAGTTACTCCGATGAGTACCAACTACCTAGAGTCGGGCATTTCATATTCTGCACTAGGAGGCGGCCCGCTACTGCCTTGTTAGTCTTGCACTCTTGCCAGGTAATAGCTGCTGGATATCTTTACAGCAAATGATGTGTCTTCAAGATTGCAGTTAAGTGTTTTCATCTTATTTTCTGAAACAACTCAACTGAGTGCATCTTCCGAGTCCACCTTTACCTGAAAACAACAAATCAAAGATGTTGGCCATTTCTTACATGTAGACAAAGCTAAATGTTCATCCCTCGAGTAGCCGTAGACTGAAAAATATAGATTACCAGTTCCAGATGTTTCAACAAAGCTCCATGTAGCAAATCTTTGAGCTGTTTACATTGATCTACCATGTGACCTGAATTTATCATTTCCTCAAGCTGGCACCAGAGGCGCTGAATTGTTGTATAGGGAAACCAAACTCCAAATAGTCTTTTACGATTCATGATATTGGCCGGTCTCTGTTAATGGAAACATAATAAGTTAAACGACTGACAGGAATCATAAACGCACTCGCTATAAAGCCTCTTCAGCATAAGCAAATAATCGTCAATTTAACTGGTGGGATTCGAAATACTCATTTTTCTACCACATTGTGAGCTATTGAAAGCTCTTTACATATTCAATGACAGTCCTTCAAGTTTTCTCAATACCCCCACAAGCACACAATGACCCACCAACATGTGATAAATCTACTGATATCTCAAAATCAAATAACCATGGACATAAATATCCAATTCTAAAAAGCAATATAGAGCATATGAAAGCAAAACCCTACTGTTTGTGTGTCACTTTGATCAAGTTTACATACTCATAACGTAATTTGCAACAAACAGAAAAATATCTAATGACATAAGTACAGATGATATCAGCTGAGCAACAAGGAAAAAGGCTGGACTTTACCATGGATGCAAAAGAACCTATGTACTCGAGCAATAGACTTGTAGCTTCTCTATATCGACCATAATCAACATATAGTTGAAACAATAATGCCGGATTTGATTCTTGGCCGGTCATCCCCAATGTCTTTTCCCTCCTGCCGTCCTGTCAACAGTGCATGTCATAAGGCTATATCATGTTAAGATAATGTGTCATTTGAAGCTATCCCATTACAAAAGAACAGTAAAATTGGAAACCTATGAACTACATTGCATAAATAACCTACAGAGTGCCTTTTGGTCCGGTTCAGCCTAAAGAGTTACCTTGAATAATTTAACCAACCAAAGAGGTAGTTCGATTTGAGAATCCGTACGAAGAAGAGTTTCAGCAACAATTAGTGGTAGACGTGCATGGAACACTTTATATCGCTCCTGCATATTGTGAATGTAGAACAATTAAAAAATACAAAAAAAACAAAAAACAAAAAAAAAACCTAGAAATAGGCATATAGGGAGAACATGGAAAACATGAAGAATTAAAAAAAAAAAAAAAACAGCACATTATAGCCTGTACTATGGAATATCCATACATTGTCCCGATTTAATTTAGAATATTTTTATGACTAATTTGACAAGGGAAAAAGATCAACCTTTCACCTACATGTGCGTTGAGAATAAACCTAAGAGGGTACAAGTATAAACATTGTACACCTCTAAATCTCTAATCACATCAGGACACAAAAACACTTTAACTTCAGAAGTTGATGACACCTCAAATAAAAATCAGGAACCAAATTCTCTGATCGGTATGAATGATAATCACAGTTCACTTCGCTCTTTCTTTCTTTTTCTTTTTTTCAAAACTTTAAGAGCAAAACTTGGCTGGTCCATGATCAACAACATATTTTCTTATAAGCCATTTAAGAACCCGAATTTGGAATATATATATTTTTCATCTCATGAACGAAACATGGAGTAAGGTGCAGAAGATACGCACAAGATAAAGCTCGAGAGTTCCCCATTGACTAATTCCGTTGGATTGCTGATTTGATGAATACATATCTGGTGAACCATGAACAATCACTTCATCCTTTGAAGAAGTCAACAGAAGACCCTGAGTTGTGGGATCATCCCTGAAAGTTATGAATTGCATCATTTAGTTTCAATTTTAAGAATTATGTAGCCTAGCTAACAAAGAAATTATTACACGGTCCTGATTGGGTAAAAATTAAAAGTATTGAAGCCAACTGCTTGGCTTGGCATGGAATAGACTTATCTTACCCAACTCTTGAAGAATCAACTATATGCGGACAGCATTTCAGTGACATAGCAGAGAAAACTCTTTCCAATCCCCTGAAAAAATAAAATTAAATAAAGGAAGAAGATTAACCTCAGGTTACATTTAATGCGTGCAAAGGAAATACATGTAATAGTAAATAACAGAGACATGTACCTCTTTAACTCTGAACCTTTGAAGAATCTTAAGAGAACTGTAAATGCCATATCATATAGATTTGTCTGAATCAAGAGATCAACCAACTCTAATGGTGCTTTATGGGTTCCTGATTGAAAAGAAGAGAATAAAATAGAATGAAAACAATAAAAAAGAAATGAAAGGCAAAGCAAACATTTCCAACAAAATTCTTCAAGACAAACCCTCAGATTCAGACATCAAAATGTTCAGAAAGTTAGGGACATATTGGACGACTCACAAAGGAAAGGGATGGGTAATATACCTAGGAGCGCTTGCAAAAAAACAGTTCTTTGCTGTCTTTTTTCCTCCTAGGGTATATATAATATAAATTTGTACTACTTCCTTTTTGTTTGTACAAATAGCAATCACTCAAAACATGGAAATTATGGTTTACGGTCATTTCAAGTTCCTTTCTTGAAAAGGCAGGTAACCTAATTAGCAAAAACAGTTACCTGTGTTTGTCCATTTGACATGTGCCAGTGACAGCAGATATTCTGCTGAAGTTAGCACAAACTCATTCTCAATTTTCTGAATATCTATATAAGATTTCCAACTTTGAGGATCAACATCATTGCCTGCTGCTGCAGCACAACAAAAGGAAAGCACTAGATTAGAAAGTTGTACACAAGGAATCCATTTATTCACAAATACGCACACATAAGGGATCCTTCGACTTGTGGGATTACATGTATGTGTGTGTATATGTACATTCATGTTTCCTATCTTGTTCATACATGCATTATCTCTTCTCAAAAATGATATTTACCGGTGACGGCCGAATTACATATGAAAGTATATATATATATATATATACTTTCATATGTAATTCGGCCGTCACCGGTAAATATCATTTTTGAGAAGAGATAATGCATGTATGAACAAGATAGGAAACATGAATGTACATATACACACACATACATGTATATATATATAGGCCTTCTTGGCTAAGGACCTCCGCACCAATCCTTACGGTGCGGATTTTATATTTTGACTAACTTTTCGATTGAATTTTTACATCTCCACCGTCTAGTATATATATATATACTTTCATATGTAATTCGGCCGTCACCGGTAAATATCATTTTTGAGAAGAGATAATGCATGTATGAACAAGATAGGAAACATGAATGTACATATACACACACATACATGTATATATATATAGGCCTTCTTGGCTAAGGACCTCCGCACCAATCCTTACGGTGCGGATTTTATATTTTAACTAACTTTTCGATTGAATTTTTACATCTGCACCGTCTAGTCTTTAGGTACTCATGTATAGATCATCACTGCAAATTTTCAGCCAATTTGATAACCATTAGCATATCAAACTAGATTAAAACAAATGGACAGACTGCATTTTGTCAAAAATGAATCGTTCATGTTTATGATAGGAAATCGCACTTTTGAATGTCTTAACGATTATCAAATTGGCTGAAATTTTGCAAACATGATCTATATAAGTACATAAAGACTAGACGATGAAGATGTAAAAATTCAATCGAAAAGTTAGTCAAAATATAAAATCCGCACCATAAGGATTGGTGCGGAGGTCCTTAGCCAAGAAAGCCTATATATATATAAGTAATTAGTGTTTTAATATCAGCCATTGAATTTAATCCAACAATTGGTGAGCATTTATTCTCAGAAAATTGATGATCAAAACTATGGGTGTAGAGTTTATGAAAATATGCATGGTAAAATCATGATCTGAAGATGATTAAAAATAAACACAAAATTTACTGTAAGTTCCATCACTCACGCTGGTCTTCAATTGTTATTCTAGCCTTTTTACTTGGATACTGCTCGTTGTGAAGAGCGTTTCTCTCAAGGAGAGGATCAATCCAAGCATATGCTGGATGAACAAGATGAAGTGCGTTGATAGCAGCAGAGAGCCCATTCAGTATCTCTTTCAGTGCTCGCCACAGTTGCTGGTAACCTTTGAGAGATGTTTCAGTTCTCAAACGAGCAGAGTAAAGGTACATGTAACTTGCTGCTTTTCGCCAGTTATGCCGATGCATTTCAAATGCATAAAGCAACTTATATAAGTTTGGCTTTGCTAAAATGTCTGACCTCTCTGCCTGGATATTTGATTAAAAGAAACAAAAAATGATCACCGGGACAAAAAAAAATTAAATCAAGAGTCCATATTAATACACAATAACCAACAGCTTACTAAGTTATACCTTCCATGCAAGCTCTTGTTCTACCTTATCTGTAAGACCAATGAATGGTAGCTGACCACCACAAAGAATCTGCAATCATTGAGAAAGAAAAAAAAAATTATATAAGAATTAGCCAGAAATAAATTGCAAGCTCAAGTGGAAATAGAAACCAGCTGCTGCAATCCCTCGAACCCTTAAATTCAATTTGAGGGATCTGCACTTTCAAACTAGTAAACTAGAAAGAAAGGCAAAAAAACAAATGTTGAAAAACAAACAACAATGAAATAGGAATTCGATGAGAAACCTTTATGGCACCACGTTCATAAAGAACAATTATAAGACGCCTCAACCAGATGTACTTGCTCTCCTCATCTGGATTTGATATTATTGCACAATATGCATCATGGAAAAGATTGAGATCTAACGTAAACTTGCAAACATGTGCCCAAAGTCTTCCTTTGATGGTAGATACTGATTCATTCAACAGAGCTCTGTCATGGGACTCATCGTTTGAACCGTAAGCTTCCTCAGCTTGCTCAAGCGCAGCAAGAGCAAACTGACATGCACCTTCACTAATATTATATTGCTCAAATTTCTGCATTGCCCACTGATAGTAATGGAGCCTCCATGCAGCATCTGATACGCTACCTGAACCAGAGATAAGTAAGGCAAAGAAAACAGGAAAACAGAAGCAGAATCCATAACATTAATTATTTTATTCAATGAATAAAGGTACAAACTCACCGATACCAAGTGGTGACAACCCCGCTTCCTGAGGCAAGCTTTGTAAAGCCTGTGCTGATTTTTTCCCAGATGCAGCTCTGAATAGAGAAATCACAACATACGTTTTCATCAGAGTTTATGTAAATGAGCATTTGAAAATTGGAAACATTGATAATCTCAAGAGCAATTCACAGCATCACGCATGATTATTCTAATAAAACCTTCACTATTTCCTTTGCATGCGCATTATTTTCCCTCTTATTCGGTTCAACAATATACTTTTTCTTACTATGATCAAGAGTAGAGCAAATGGTAGAAATTAAAAGTTTTTTCTTTATTATATGCAAATTAAATCAATGGGTAACAATGTAGGAGTAAGTTGTAGAATAGTTTAAATGCACAAGCAGCTCTCCATATAACATTTTTAAGTCATAGATTTATTTTTTGGTTCTACAGCTTGATATCCATGAAATTTTGGATAGAAACTGGACTGATTGTTGATCATTTTTATTCAATATTTGATATGCAAAGATTTAATAGAATGTCAATAACAATACGACCACATCCCGAAAATAGCCCCAATCTTAGTCTTTATTATTTTCTGAATAAGATTTTCTTTAGTAGATTTGAAGATTCATTTCAAATATGAAAATTCACTGTAATATACGCAAGAGGTGACATGATGAATACAATCAAGGCCAAAATAAATAACTCTTTCTTATACAAAGCTTTTTATGATCTGATCAATAAAAGCTGTTTCATTTTGGAAAATAAAAAATAAAAAATAAATCCAAACCCACTTTAAGAGGTAGTTCACTAGGGGAGGTAATAGATGATAGATACAGAACACAGAAAATAATACCTGAAGAAACAACGAACAGCTTCATGAACTTTGCTCTCTTTCAGGACCCCATGTAATTCCCGATGTGCCTGAGCAAGGAAGCAGCATCCTATAATATGATGAAGTATGCACCATCCACCATCTGTAGCTTGAATACCGTGAGATGTCTTCTCCTTTTGTAAATGTGCCTCCACAATAGTGAGTAGGTGCTTTACACAATACATAAACAACAGTTAAAGTAAGTAAATAGTTCAACAAAGCATTTGTGAACAAGAAAAGCTCAGCCACTAGTAGGAATCTGTATGTAGAGAAATAACCTCAACAGCATCATACTGCCCGTGCCTTAGCAGGACCAATGCAAGATCCGCTGCACGCCTCAGGAGAGTAAGGGATTCCCCATTCTGACCCCACATGGTCCAGCTAGCAAACTCTCGTATTGAATCAATTATGTCCTGAACATTTGGTATGCTTCTTGGAAGAAAGTGGGTCTGGTCGCTGGAGGAACTTCTAACATTAAGCAAGAATATGAAAGCCAGAGTGAACTCGCACTTCCCCAGCTTCTCATTCCATGATCTTCTGCCTTTGTTGCTATCTGAACCATAAACATTGGATAATCATCAAGTAACAATGAATTTAGTAACACTAGCTACAAGCCTATTAAGGATCCAGCGATGGATATAACATACCAATTTGTAACGATGAAAGTTGAGAGCTGAAATCTTCAATTGCAGCTGATTCAGTTGGTGTGGTGGCAAAGAAATGTAAGAGAAGCCACTCGTAAATGATTTCTTGAATCATTGGAACCAACTCAAATTGTATTTTGGATATATCATCATGTAGCATATTGATCTGCATGCAAAAAGAAAGGGGAAAAGAAATCTATTAGACGTTTACTGGAGTTCATTATATTCTATTAAATTGTAGTTCTATAATGTTTTTGTTGGTTCTTTGTCAAGGACCCCTCTATTATTTGTGTAATTTTGTTGGCCGACAGTGAACACAATGTCAACATGTTGTCTCCTCTCATACTAGAGTATAGACAAAAGCGTCTGATAACATATATAATATATACACAAGCAGATTCCAAATGGTAACACTAACTATGGAGCAAGACTTAATACCAACAGTGTATACCAAAGGTAAGAGAATAGACAGCGAACCATAAGGTACATCAACTTTTTAATATTACGAAGCACCCATCCGAATAATGTAGTATTAATTGAAATGTGGGGAAAAAAAATAAAGGGGTCGGAAGATCTCTAATCCAAACAGTTATACACCCTTTCCACAAGAATCTTGGAGAATAAAGTCATTAAACTCTTCGTAGTTTTCATAAAATACTCTTCCAACACGAATACCAAATCCAGTAACCAACGGCTTGCGAAGCCAAAAGTGTGCTAGTTTATATCAATGTCAATCAATGCCAAGGGTACAACCTTCCATAAGCACTTCTAAACATTGTAACCAAACTGATCAGAAATCCATACCCCATTACATCACATTCTTTTTAATTATTTTTCGTTTTAAAAAATATCGTAAACCATATAACATCGATCCCTTTGATCTCTGTAGACCAATTTCCGGAAGCAGCAGTTTACTGACCAGTGCTCCCCTTCAACAACCAACAATCCTCATAACTAAGTTGATATATAGTTTGGTGGTAAACCTCAAAATTAGTAAATCACAGTTGGTCATCAATGGCTTTAGGTTATCACCAGCACAAGAGCATGGTCACAAGGAAATATAAACTCATAAGAAACTTTCTTGCACACAGTGAAATAGAGCAAAATAAAATTGTGCCACAAGTACATTTTCAACAGTTAAATGAAACCTAAGTAGGAAATAATAAATTAAAGTGCTTGTTAGAGTTTCTTTTATTTTACCAAAACTGAAACAATCATAGAAACTTAATAAGTAAAAAGATTAAAGAAAGAACTGACCTGCCCACTATTGCTCACTAGATAGCTTAGAAACAGATGAATATCCAGTGCAGACTCAAGCATAACCTTTGCAACTTGAGACGTAGCCTGGACCAAGATGGAAGCATTGATATCCAATGCTACTTCAGTATCATACTTTTGTATCATTTTCCGAGGTATTAGATACTTTAGATAGTTCTCAATCACACTTAAGATACGGCTCCATGAGCCAGATTTCTTGTGCAAAGCATGAAGAGACAACATCATGTCAATAGAAAATTTCCTCAAATTTTTGTGATCTGCTAGATTTTTCTCCCAGGCAACATCAGGTCCAAGATCTGATATATGAAGCATTGCTGCTGTTGAACTATATCCAGTTTCTAATATCTTCAATAGGCGCGGAATAATTTCTTCAGATGAGATAACTGGTGGTGCACTAATGAGTAATTCATAAAATATAGCAGAAGCTGTTTTGCCCAATTGCTGGCTGATGTAAATGACACATCTGAGCATTTCAGATAGTAGCTCACAATCAAGAGCCTCATCAAATGAATCTAATCCAAAGTTTGGAAAATTGCCAAGTTCATCCAAAGAGCCTATCAAGCATGCATTTGGATATGAGAAACCATGCTTAAGAACAAAGGACAAACTATTAAACAAGAAAAACAGTCCGGAAAACAGAAGCAAGAATTAACTATATTTCATATGAGGGATCAGTGAGATACCATCATTAACCCGCTCAATGTCCTCCAAAGAACGAAAAAGAGACACTGAACTCTTTCTAATTAAACCCACAGTGCCAGTTGAGGAATCAACAAGCAGGCCACATGGTCCATTGCTCTTGCACCAATTTTGGAAGTAGCGAGCACAAAATATTTTCCAGCAGCAAAATATTGACGATGAATTACCAGTCAGACCCTATCACAATATACAAAGTGTATCAGTTGGTTACAAAATCCAAGTGATTCCCTCCCTCCTCCAATGTGTGCATGTGCGTGTGTATGAGAAAGAATCAATTGAAACCACTAGGAAAACCTCATGTTCAATCAGGGAAAGAATTTCCTTCTTCAACCCATCAGCAGTAAAGGAGTGGAAATCCGACTCAGTCCAGTGCCTATTATAATCCAATAAAGTTGTGCGCAAAGCAGCATTATGATGAATGCCAGGAAGAAGCAGCCTACGCAAGAAAATAGAAGATACGATCGGTAGAATATGATCCTGTATATATTCACATCAAGCAAAGCGTTGTAAGCAAGAATTTGAACTTATAGAAACATCTTGCTTGGAACAAGCATGCATTTTACAAAAGCTCATAAATTTCACTTTTGATATACAAAATATATATATATAGTATGTATATCAAAAAAATAAAAATAAATATTTATATATATACATTAAATTATATATTAAATTTTTATTTAAAATATGTATGTGAATATATATATATATATATAAAGTTTTTTTCAGGTGCGGACGTCCGTACGGTGCGGATGACGCGTTTCCGGCCACCGGCGAGGCGGCGACGCCGTATCCGGCCACTGGGCTTTGCTCCCCGGTGGCCGGCGACCCCGTCTGTGCCGGCCCGAGCTCCATCGCCGGCCGGCAGCCGGCCGGAAAACCCAAAAATGCAGAAAAATGACAAGTACTGTTCATTTTTCTGCATTTTTGGGTTTTCCGGCCGGCTGCCGGCCGGCGATGGAGCTCGGGCCGGCACAGACGGGGTCGCCGGCGTGGGGGGAGCAAAGCCCACCGGCCGGATACGCCGTCGCCGCCTCGCCGGTGGCCGGAAACGCCGCATCCGCACCGTGAACAGTGCGTGCGGACGTCCGCACAGGAAAAGGACTGTATATATATATATATATATATATATATTTAAACTCAACCCAAAATTTTCATGTCATCTTCATATATTCTATTTGAAGTTACCTATAATTTTATCAGATATGCAAAAGTAAAGAATAAGAGTTGTCTGCGAAATGTCTTCCTCCCTGCGTAGTTATTTAATTCATAATGACCTTTTTTCTACCTAACAACCTCTTTTAGTAAATACTTGCAAACAAGCTCAAATTCATTTGGACACACACCAGATTATCAAGCAGACCAAATCTGCATTCTCGAACAGGAATTAGATTTTCAAGGATGCTAGTCTACAAAAAAAAAATATCAGACTCGGACAGCATACCTTTGAGGATGAAAATATTGAATGGGTTATCAAAAGAAGATCATCTGAAGAATGCTCAGAACTTTGAAAGAGTTGATCTGCAACAAAGTCCTCTTGCAAAGCATAACGAACTGCATCTACCCTACAAGTAAAAATGCAAATAAGGAAGAGAGCACTCATTTATATTTAAAATAGTCATGTACACTGTATAGTGGACCCAAACACAATATCATAATAATTCCTGATAAACAGATAATGAGTGGGGTTCTCACCCACCTGGTGACCAAGAAATTAATGGTCACCCCTAAGGGTTGAGAATAAAGCATTCAAAAGGATACTATCAATATAGTTAAACCACAGTCATTTAAAAAATACTAGGAGTGAATACACTTACATGTTGACATTCTTATGCAACAACTCATGAAGCTCCAGTCCATTATTTTTCAATATGCATATCTTGTTCGAAATAAGTTTGACATCAATCCATCCATCCTATGGAAAAAGCGAATTGATTTTGCGTAAGAAATATAGATCCGCAGACACAAATCTTATGAAACCAAACAGTGGATGGACAAAAAGAAATTTATTTACCTCCTCAATAGGGATAATTTGTTCTGAAGGATCCATCAATAACACAATTTTGTCTGCTACATTACAATGGAGGTTATATACGTGGATGGTTTCTGAGCAAATTTCCTTCACGAAATTAAACAAAAACAAAAATGCAAACGTAATATCAGGCTTGAGTAACTGAATGCATATAGAAGAAACATCAGGTCATTCTATCTGCAGTTTATAAATAAACCATGGTTTGATTTAATATGAAAATGATAAATTTTCACTAGTTCTTAGCCACAGCCACTTTTAATCTCTTGCGGGATGCATATTTGATCCGCCATTGTTTCTGCTGAGGGGGTGGGGGGTGGAGTGTACACTCCTGATTTTTTTAAGAAAAACATAAAAGAGGTATATATAGATAGGCCGATTTTCCAGAGCTGGGGGTGGTACGCACTGCTGCCTACCAGGAAAGCTCACTTAGTCAGGACTTCTTATGAGCTATTTGCTTTCTAACCGGGAAATGTCTCTGTCCTTTTCAGATTTCGTCACCGGAATATGATCCGGGACGGGAAGAGAAAGACAACCACCTTTTTGCATTCTCTGATGCCTACAGGGTCTGACTGCCCTAATGATCCCTAACTGGGAAGTAATAAGAATTGCACATACGTTCCATGCCTCATTCAGACATCATATTAGAATGAGATCTCTTATATAATGTGGTGTTTAAGGACAAATGAATTGCAAGAACTTGTGAAGAAGTGGAATACTTTTACATTAAGCCACCACCATTTAATCAAGCACCAGGCCAAACCTAGGCCATCATAACTAATAATTCAGTGAACTTCCAGACAAAGAAAAACATCAAATCACAAATGGCCATCATGAAGATAACCAAAACGATAACAATGATAATTATATTTTGATAATAAGAATCTCAATAAAATTTACAAAGGTTAGAGTTGGAGATATCAGCTATGTACAAGGACAAGCTATTCGTTTTTGGATGTCCCGAATAATACTAAGATGTGATAATGTGAAAAAATTATTAGCAATACTGAGCTTAAATACAAAATATAATTTACAAATCTATATTGTTTTTTTTTTTCTCAAGCAGACTTATCTCCATAGTTTTTTTTTTCATTGTTAAGCTTACCTTGAGGTTGAGGAGAAGCTAAATATCAAAACCCAAACAACTACAATATACAGAAGCACCCCCATATCCAAAAAGAAAAATACAAAAAAAAAAATTGCATTCGAATTTTGCCATTGCTAGAAAAAACTTAAAATCTTAGCAGTTGTATTGTGTCTCCATACCAAATTATCTCTGTACAAGATCGCCAATGGAATTATGCTTGAATCATTATCAGATTGACCTACCCACAACCTTATCAATGCAGCTCCTGCACCGTACAAAATAGGGGGGGGGGGGGGGGGGACCATAAATATAAGTAACGCTAGTGTGTAAAGAATCAATTTGCAATTTTGAATAAACAAGAATGTTCTGATTAACTGGGGAACATATAATATATGAAATATTTCTTTGAATTATATTTTCTTGTTGCTGAAGAGCATAGAAAATGGAATCTCCATATGGTCTAGAAAGCTATACAAACTATGAGCAAACATTTAACGACCTTTAGGTCGTGAGAAAGTCATTTCATTGCCCAAATCCCATGCCAGGATATATCAGATTTAATTAACTAAACCAACCTCTGCTCTCTTGGGGCAGATTTGAGATTTTGTCAAATGGATTCGGATATTTCATTTGACACATATATATATAGATATTACTTATACCTATAACTTTAAAGTCAACTTTTAGCCTTTATTAACTTTGTTATTAGTTGTGAAGCTAAGAAAAAAAAACCTGGATAAGATTTGATTTTAAAGAAAACATGTGGAGGGTTCTGTATGTATCAACATTAATCGACCAGATACAGGTTTTTTTTCTCGAAGTTAACCAGATACAGTTTGTGGGATTTGAAAAGCATGGTTTTCTTTATGTCTCCAGATATGGCCCCACTAATCCGGGTAGCTAGCGAGTGGTTCTATCGGGTGGCCCATTCCAGCCCAAACAACATATATTTGGTTAACTTCTCAGCATAAAGTACTTAATGTACAAACATGAAATATATGCTATGTTCATTCATGTAGAATATACGATACAAGAGTATTAACATATAAGAAGTTTTGGTTTGAGAGCAGAAGCATCGCCATGTACTGGACAGTGTGCTCTCTTGCACCCAACTTCTGTCCCTAGTTGTTTATTTTCTATTTTTATTAACTGGTAATGACGAGGAACTACTTAAGGACAAAATAAAAACAATCACAAAAGAATGAGGAGAATGGTAGCTCGGACTCAAACCGAGATGCTCTAGTACTTGCCTGCCATTGTTGGACCATTCAACTTATGGGAAAAGAGCCTGGTATGAAATAAAAGATCCCATACTCGTAGCATACCATCCGTATGAATCGCAAATATAAGTGGTTTTCCATGAACCATAGATATAGCCAAGTCCTCAACAGCCCC
The DNA here is from genome assembly GCA_963682095.1 of Potentilla sterilis. Classification (NCBI taxonomy): domain Eukaryota; kingdom Viridiplantae; phylum Streptophyta; class Magnoliopsida; order Rosales; family Rosaceae; genus Potentilla; species Potentilla sterilis. The sequence continues at coordinate 27,850,097 of OY821754.1, forward strand.
TACAGTCTTACCCCTGCAATATATGTCTCAATTAGCATTTTTTGAATATCATTGCACAACAATAGAACAGAATAATCAAGAAGGTATATTACAGTATATGCCTCAAAATCATATGACTGAAGGCAAAACAATAAAGTCATGTTGTGTTTTTAGGATACTCATTAGCTTACTTAACAGAAAAGGCAATGACTCACAACAACTACCATTCAGGTACTCTCAGATGTTCATTCTCAAGAACAGTCACCTAGTTCAGTCACTAAATTATCTCTACATCTGTCATTTGACCTAAAACATTACAAACATGAAATATGAATGAGCAGATAACTGGAAGTTGTATACACAGATTGATTATTTCAAGTAATTACTACAATTTCATTGGGTGATAACATTGATTAAAATAATTTACATATGTCACTCTCTCATCACAGTGCAAAAACATGTGGGAATCGTTTTATCCAAGGTGAGGAATTTTGACACCCTGCCCCCAAACAACCTAAATTGGAATGGGCTGCTAGTCTGAGAATTAGATATGAGAAGAAAAACAAATAACCAGCACGTTATGGTCTTTGGCTTACGATTGCCAAGTCTACCACAATATCAAGAGCACACTTAAACTCAAAGTTCATCAAAACAAACAGGAAAAAAAAAACTATCAATATAAATGTCAGGAAATTGCATTCTGAGTGTATTAACAGTTGAGTAAACCTACCTTGACATGAAACCCCATAAACTACCAATTCCTGGATCATCCCGCAGCTCCTGCAGAAAACCTAAGGAAGTAGGAAACAACCTTTTGAATTAGGGGAGTGCAACATAGCAGCATGCTACTAAATCCCATAATACTAACAATGTCACACACATTATACTAAAACGAACCAATCCCATCAAGCTAAGAGCATTTCAACAATTACAAATGCACACAATCAGAGAGCCAAAAGAATTTGATAAATACCAGGAGCAGTGGACTCAAGTGTAAGCTGAAAGCAAACAAGCGAGCCGTCGTTCCGGCCAACAACAAGACCTCCAGTCGGCGTCGCAGCCGCACTTGTTATAGGTCCATGGGGATGCAAGCTAATCTCTCTAACAACAGAGCTGGAAGCATAACTAGAGACGGTTCCGAGCCTCAGAAGGTAAGCGACTCCGGCGCCGGTCAGTGCATAAAGCAAATAGGGATGGCTCCTGGAACCGACATCAATCTGCAAATTCGTACAATTTATAAGTCGGTGATGCATTGAGAAAAGGAGGGAGTTGTGGATATGAATACCTCATTTTTGCAGAGGAAAACCGAGGAAGAAAGCGCTTCTGGAAAAGTGATTCGGAGGCCGACTTTTGGGAATTCCTTATTGGCACAGAGCTCGAGTAATTCGAGAGCGTGAGGGAGGTGCTTGTGGATTCTCCATATGAGATGTGTGGGAGGGTCTCCAATGGCGATGGAGGAAGCGCAGTCGTGAGTGAGAGGAGCGCAAGTATCGGCATCGGCGGTGGCGGCGTTAGAAGAAGGAATAGGGAACTCGAGCCATTTCAGTGAATCGCTGCCGAGGATTGGGACTTCCATGGCTACCGATTATGGCAAAACCCTAATCTCAGGGGTTTACTCACTTCCCAACTGTGAGTTGTTTTCTTTTCGGCTTTACATATAACGATTTAGATGATAGTAAATTACTGTAAAGACCTTCGGCGCCAACAATTCTTAAATTTTTTTCGATTTTTCTTTCTTTCGGTTTCGAATTTTTTTCTCTAGAAAACATACCATTTTAGTCGCTCATGTTTCACTTAATTGACAATTTGGTCATCACTTAATTGACAATTTGGTCACCCATCTTAAACTCTGATTATTACTTTAGTATGTTAGTGTCTTCAGCATACCTCATGAAAATGGTAGTGTACCTATACTAGCAACAAATGATGAGTCTCTTACAATCACTACTATAAAAAGAACTACACCTACTTCTCCAATTATTTTTTCTTGAGAATGTACCTCCTTCTCCAATTAAATCCCCAAACAAGCTGAAAGTTCCTCTTCCACCTCTTCAACCAGTTTATTTGGACTGCCCTCATAGAAGCTAAAACAAACTGGTTTCTCTACATCCTTCTCAGCTCGCTATATGGGCTTAGTTGAAGTTATGAGTAATATTTATGTTCGTAGAAGACAATTCCCAACAGGGCCAGTCATGAGTCCCAAGAGGCCTTGTGCGAAATTTTTCTTAATGGCTTTGTATATATATATTATGTGTATACTAGGCTTCCTGCCCGTGCGATGCGCGTGCGGAAGGGCCGCGCTCACGCGTGTGCATATCGTTTATTCTCTTTTGCTCTATGTGTTTCAATGTCGCTTAAGCGTGTAAAATGATTAAGTATTTACACATTACTTAATATTACAATTTACTTCTTTTTGAGAAATTGCTTAGTTGTGGAACAGTGAAAACAACCTTATGATAATTTTTTCTTCTCAAAAATTTTACTTTCCAATGTTGAATTTACAATTTCATTTGTCATCAAGCATTTTGTTCTCATTTTTTCTTTTCTTTGATAGATAGAGTAAATAGCCAAAATATGTGAAAGTCAAACTAGAGAATCACATAACTAAACATAGGGTCACATTTACCATTCTTCCCAAAAAAATAGCCTTTCTACACACGCATTGATAGGACCCGCCCCGGATTTCACCCTGAAATCCGGATAAGATCATGCGGAGACCACCTTAAGACTAACTCTATCGATAAATCGATAAGTCAATCTTAAGATGGACAACCCTAAAACCTGCAACAACCAAAACACTTCTAAATTTCAGTTCCATCCGTAACACCTGGAGCCACCTGCTCCCCAAATCACAACAACCGCCACAAATAAACACAAAATCTAAGGCTTAGTTTGGGACAGCTTTTGATGCTGCTTTTGAGACTGCTTTAGCTTTTGGAATTAATGTATGGTGTTTGGTAAAGTCCCTAAAAGCTGCTTTTGGCCAAAATAGATTTCCCCAAAAGCTGAAATCAAAAAGCTAGGAAATAGAGCTTTGGAAAGCAGCTTTTGAAGAAATGGTGGTGCTAAGAAATATGATTGCACAAAGTTTAATGAATGCAATGTAGTTGCAATATTAATAGACTCTAATATATTTTGTATAATGATTCCATTTGATTATGGTGGAAAATACTTTGTCTAATATTATTTTAGATGAATTTGGTTTAATATTTAAGAATTCTTCGTAAATCTTTTATTTAGTCCAAACAACTGGTCATACATTGCAAAAAATTATACCAAAATAATTGCACAAAACCATAGTCTATAATTTAGAGAAGTAATATCCATTTTAATAAAACTTTAAATATTTAAGATTATTTTGATAAATACACCCACTCAAAATACTTTTTACTTAGAACTTACCAAACAAAAAAAATTACTTTTCGTTCTCACAGCACTTTTGAAAACAGTTTACCAAACACGTAAACTGCTTCCTCTCACAGCAAATTCAAAAGCCATTTTACTCACAGCTGATTCAAAAGTCATTTTACTCACAGCACAGCTGTCCCAAACTAAGCCTAATTCAACTGGCTCACAGGTAATCAGAGCAATCTAACAAAATGAACTGGAATTACAAATGGAAATATAACAAGAAATGTAATATGAAAATAAAAGAATAAGGGATCACAGATCCCACCAAGCGGAAGCGACAACGATGATGACTATGCCTCGACTCCGAGTACTCTTGACTTCTGATCACTACTCTGCACACTGGGCGATTTAAACCGAAAGGCCCAGGGGAAAGTAAATTAAAAACATTAGAGTGAGTGGATAAAAATAATATCGTATAATACCTTATATAAAAAGTATTATATTACTTCCCCAATATTTTATAATTGAAAACCACTATGCATGCATTTTCGTAAAACATCCCACGTTTAAGAAAATCATAATAATTAATCAGCCCCGCTGATATCTTAAATACACAAATAATATTTTGTTTATACTTTCAAAATAAATACTTTGAAAATCAAATAGAAACATACTACGACCATCCCATTGGCCGAATCCCAAATCATTTTATAGTAAAAACCTAGCCTCACTGGTATATCGAATAATCAAATAAAATATAACTGGACCAATCCCATTGGTCCATTCCCAAATATTCTTGTAATTAAAAATCCAGCCCCGCTGGTTCGGGAATTTAATAAATAACAGAAAGTCTCATAGAGAAAATATTCCTGAAACCCAAATGATATAAAAATCATGACCAATCTCATTAGTCATATAATAGGGGAAGGTTATCACCATTTAATAGTAAGCCTCCCAGGCTAAGGGTCGAGTCTCCTAGACTCTATAGCGTCCCACGCTAAACCTCTATACAACCCTACGTCGACTACCGAGCGTGAATCTGACCTACATGGTCAAGTCGTCACCTCGGGTGGGATGAGGTTAATAAGCTACCTAGCATCAATATATATATAGACCCTGATATGGTGAAAAATCCGAAAATAAAACCGAAAACACACTTCCCCTTATATATAATAAATCCGTACGGTCCCCGACCGCACATCTGAGACTTATAATAATCATAAATAGTATAATAGTCTCAAAATATATTCATATATGTCCGACATATCTAATATGTTGTAAAATAATATCGAAAAATATATATACAACATCGACATGTCTCACATATCGAAAAATTACAAATTCGAAAACATTAAATCGTCGGAAATCTCATTTCCGGTCTTTACATCAAAATACACATAAACTTATTCAACATAATCAAGTTATGATTAATTAAAACATACTATTTCCGGAAACCTCGTTTCCGGATAAAATCACATACTATTAAAATAAAAGCATAACCCCAAAACCTTATTTCTTTAAATATCAATATCCTTTTAATTTTACGGATTTTCATGCTTCTTAGATTATTTATTTAAATAAATTGTATTTAATTAAAATATATATATGCATGCATTTATTTAAAATAAAAATCCACTCACAGTACGGCCGAGCGCGCCGCTAATCTAATCTCTCGTCCCGTCGAATAACCTCTCGGCCTGTAATAGGGACGTAATTATAATTATTACGAAACTCGGAATTTATTTATAAACGTTAAATCTACGGACGTCCTTACTCGCACGAAACCTCCTAATTTTCCCTTTTTCAATTATCGGTATAGGAATTTAGCCTCAATACCGAAAATCTGCGTCCGAAATTACTCAGGACACCTACACCGTGTCCAATCAATTCTTTTACTAGTTAATTCGTCGTAAAACCCTTTTAATCAGCTTTTAACCATTTTACGGTAAGTCAACAGTAATAATTCAAGGTCAAACAATAATTATTCTAGGTCAAACAGTAAATTCTGAAAGTCAAACAGTAAATGATTAAAATCTAATTACTATTTACCATTTACTTTTACTGTTTACTGTTTACTGTATACTTTTACTGTTTTATTTTTCACCTTTTACCGTTTTACTTTTTACTTTTTACCGGTTTACTGTTCATCTTCTTCCTCACGCCGCCGGCAGCTCCGCCACCGGAGGCCAAAACACCCCCAATTCAACCCAAATTCACCAAACCTCATCACCACCACCTCAGGGACTTATCCCCGTCGTCCCCGCCGCCAAACACCCACGCAGCCGCCGCATACGGCGGCTTACACAGCGGCCTAAAACCCCCAAACTCCAATTTCTCTAAAAATCAACCAATTCAACACCAAATTACACTCAATCGACTCCAAACAATGTTCTAAACTCAATTCTAGCCTCCAATTACAACAAAAACATCAAAATCACCACCTCCACCAAAAATCACAAAAACCCTAAAAATTTCAAATTCTAATTTCTCCTTACCTGGGCTGAACTGGATCAATTCCTTCCATGGGATTGTTGCACACGTCGAGACCTTCGATTCCTGACCGGAATCGGGCCGAGCCGTGGCCGGAGGAGAGAGCTCCGGTTCGACTGTGTCGAACAAGCTCGGGCGGCTCACGGCCAAACGGCGGCTTTTTCACGCCGCGCCGGTGCCACCGACGTGAAGAGGAGGCCGAGCCGGTCCGAACGTGACCGGTGCGCCGGCCCAGTTCGGCCGGACGGCGTAGACTCGGCCGGAGGTCGGGCCAAGTCGGGGGAGAGGAGAGAGAAAGGAGAGAGGAGAAAAAAAATTGCCGTTTCGGGAAATTTCCTCCGGGCTATTTATACTCTTCCAAAAATCGGACAACTACCGATTTTACATCGTAACTTTTTCGTGCGAACTCCAAATTGAGCATGCTACGTGTCCACAAACTCGTCTCAACGTCCTTTACCTCGTCATGAAATAAAATCCTCGGTCGAGTCAACTTATTTAAAAGTCAACCTTTAGAACTTTCAAATCGTAAAAACAATTCCCGAGGAGTAATAATAAAAGTAAAACAGTTAAACAGTAATTCTAGGTTCGGGTCGTATCAATTCTCCCCTCCTTATAAAAATTCCGTCCTCGAAATTTACGTACTCGCCAAAACTAAGGATGGGGCTACCGACATCTCATTACTCCTCCAGTTTCTCAAGTCGTAGTCCATTTACCTCATAATTTACCTCAAACAATTTAGTCCTCCTGATCAAGACTTTCAACTGATAGCTCTTTGACATTCAAATCTTTCTTCGAGTGTAGGTAGAATTTCCGAGATATGCGAAGGATCGGCAATTACTCATGGAGTATAGATACGTGGAAAACGTCATGTATCTTGGATAATTTCGAAAGTAGCTTTAACCGATAAGCTACCGGACCAATCCGCTCCGTAATCTCATGAATGCCGATATATCCTGACACTCAGGATCCCATCTCTAATATCAGCGTAACTCTCTCTAGGAGAGTTGCTCATCTCAGTTACTTTTGAACTGCATCTCACGAGACTCAATAAATCCTTTAAGATCTGAATATGCATCTCTGTCAATTCACCCATCCAAATGTGCAATATAATGTTAAATCTCATCGAACCAATAAAGCTGCCTGCAACTCCTTTCAGTTCCATAAAATAAATCACGATTCTCAATCAGATTTCATGGACTTAGGCATCACAGGGTCTAACAATCTCTCTCACTCACATCTCATCATGCCTCCCTGGGTGTGACTTATGTCAAATATACAAATCAAAATAATAATATCTAATCACTCTCTGACACCGGCAAACGCCGCTAAAAACTTTAGGGTTCTACCTCTCAACTTTTGCCTGTTGTCACATCAATCAATAACGTCCCATCACTCGAACCGGAGAAAATACAAGTGTAAGCTATACTATGCTTTATCTCTCATATGCTCTCTGGACGAGTCCTCGATTTGTGCTCCTCGCACTAAAATAATCAGGACTGGTTTCAAATGAAACTGACTTATCAAAGTCCAATCTCGTCCATAGATAAAGCAACTCTCATAACTCACAACTCACAAAAGAGTGTGACCTGAATCATCGTCAAATGTGACACCCACAGAGGCTTCCAACTAGATACATCAGCTATCACGAATACCCAGATCCGATATGACATCAAAGAATCCTTCGGATGTCAAAATCAATTTTCATAACCGACGACTAACACCAGAACTGTTAAATCAATCATTAACAAAAACAACATTGCAACGAAAATCGAACTTCAGCATATAGCCTTAAACTCGAGAGAAAACATCTCAAATACCAAAAGACTCGTTGCATTTCACAAAATAAACCTCACAACCTGAGTTGCTCGAGCCAACAAATATTCAATATCCCCTAATAACTCGCATCAAAGAAAAGAAATCCTCGAGAAATAAGATTCTCAAAACCTCAATTAGACTATAGAGGTTTCAGTCAATATCTCGTCCCACGAGAGCTGACATAAGAATAACCCAAATCAATGATCTACTCAACGAAACCACCAACATGCATTATAGAAATAATGGCTTCTCAAGTCATCTCTGGATCAATAAGTGGTCCCACCACAGTACGATCACAAAAGAAAATTCTCCCACTAACAAAACGTCGTTCAACTAATAAGAATACGCACTACTCACGTCATAACAAAATTCTCCCACTAACAAAACCTTATTTATACTCGTCCAAAAATCGGACAACTACCGATTTTACATCGTAACTTTTTCGTGCGAACTCCAAATTGAGCATGCTACGTGTCCACGAACTCGTCTCAACAACTTTACCTCGTCATGAAATAAAATCCTCGGTCAAGTCAACTTATTTAAAAGTCAACCTTTAGAACTTTCAAATCGTAAAAACAATTCCCGAGGAGTAATAATAAAAGTAAAACAGTTAAACGATAATTTAGGTTCGGGTCGTATCACGCATACGGGCTTGCGGAAGGGCCACGCTCACGCGTATGGAAAGATTACTCCCGCGCATGTGATTAGTTTATTTTGTTTGTTATCCGGCATCCTTACTATTTATCACTCTTATTAACTTGGTTTTAACTTTGTTTTCCTTTCTGTTACAACATGGAATAATACTTTTTTTTTGTTAATAAAACCACGATACAATTTTTTTTTATACTGTCATATTGTCAAAATAAACACACTAAATGCTACCCTAACATGTACTAAGTGTACTAAGTGTCACCCTAACATGATAATTATTTTAGTGATAGCTTGCTATTTATCTGTTAAAGATAAGTCGTTAGAAAAATTAAGCAACTATAATGGTTGACAGTCTCTACAAATTCTCTACTTTGTAGAGAATGTCTCAGTATGTCGTTAAACGATGTATACAAATATGTTTGACACTGAGACTAAATTTTTTTTTTTCTGTCAAAAATAGACATGGAGTCCCTAAGTTCACACCTAAGTTCACAAATACATGTAATATGATAACTCACTTACTACAGTTGGTCTTACTCTAAAGGATGAGTCTTATTGCAAAGTCGTAGAAGATCCATTAAATTGAAGGAAAACGGAATAATTAGTTGGGAAAAAAAAAAATAACAACGATGGGATCTCAAAATGAATGTACATGATAATCAGCTCTGTTTCTGCCTAAACCCGGGGGTCTAGTAGATACTTGATGAATCCAACTCGATCTCCTGCAATCCTGCTTACTAAGGGGAATACCGGGCGGGCCGGCCTTCACCTCTCCGATGCCTAAGTTAGTATAGTTGGAATGTATGTAACTAAGGCACGTATGTAAGCAGGGAGAGAGACAAGTTACCTCATAAAGAAGGTAGTTGGGGCCCATATATAGGTGGTTGGGGGCAAGGGCTGGCCTTATTCTTCGATGTGGGACTGGTTCCCTTCTGTTTATACTTTCTGGTGCCTTCTTAGGCAGGCTGGCGCCCCCGGCCCCTGGGTCCCTGGAGGCAGGACAGAGTGCCAGGCCCCGAGGCCGGGTGCTGGTGATCCGGTCCCGACCCTTGGGCCGGACCCTGGTGCCTTTGCTGCGGGTCTGTAGGCCTGCTGTAGCCTCTCTGGCTACTGTCAACAAGTCCCCCAAGTTCCCGGTCAAGTGCAATCTTGAATGGGGACTTAAATCTGTCTTGCTCTTCTCCCGCAGACCCGCGGGGCTACCAACCTACCGGTGCCCAGTCCCCCAAGTCCGCGTTAAAGATTGGGCGTGACCGAGGTGAGTACCTGTTACCGATGGGAAGCAATAGTTTATAAGCACACTTGCAATATAAGCAGTAATATGGCTAAGTGTTGTGGTGTTATGAGCATGGAGCCAAGATGATAATGATGATGCCATGATGTTATGATGCCATGATGCCATGCAACAGATGTGTGCATGGAATGATAATGAGGCGTTGAAATCCGTCATGCAAGAGATTTGTGCATGGGATGACAATGAGGCGTTGAAATCCGCCATGCAAGGAATGTGCACGGAATTTTGGCCGGCCTTCTGCCCTCTCGGTACGAAGCGGAGCTTCACTGGGCCTCAACTGGGCGATCTGCCGAATCAAAGCGGAGCGGAGTTCACTGAGCCTCTACCGGGCGATCTGCCAAAACGGGATTCACTGAGCCCCTACCGGGCGATCTGCCAAAACGGGACTAGTTTCATTGCTAGGCTGCAGGGAGATTACCCTGGTGTTGCGGCCTTTTTGAAGCACCGGCGAACACTTGCTAGTTCTTCTCAGCTTGTATTGAATAAGCGTTGAGGTAAGGGGTGGCATTGAGGTGACAAAGCTCGCCATGTAGCCCCATGTTTGATCGCCTTTCAATGCGATGCAGGGTTTTTATCCTGCTGGACAAGCGTGCATGGGTTAGATGCAGACTCACCCGGGTGTATAAAGCCCGCCGGTCGAATATTCTCGACCGGTGTCAGCCATGGTATTGGGCGGAACTTGACCGGTGCCCGGACATCATGCCATCTCCGGACGAGTCCCCCAGTGAAGTGCCATGGGGCCAGGTGCATTATGTTCCTGGTAGGGGGGTGGCGTTGAGGTGACAAAGCTCGCCCTGCGTCCCCCTGTTGCCGCAGCTAGTGCGAAGCAGGGTTTTTATCCTGCTGGACAAGCGTGCATGGGTTAGATGCAAACTCACCCGGGTGTATAAAGCCCAAGCCGGTCGAATGTTCTCATGACCGGGGTCAGCCATGGTACTGGGCGGAACTCGACCGGTGCCCGGACATCATGCCATCTCCGAACGAGTCCCCCAGTGAAGTGCCATGGAGCCGGGTGGAGCCTATTCCCGGAATATGTTCTGGAGCCGGTTGAATGCGTCGTAACTGGTGGGCGGAACTCGACCGGGCGTCCTGCCATATCGAGATGAGTCCCCCAAAAGAGATGCGACTGGAAAGACCTCGCCCGTTGTCCGGACGCAATGCCATATCCGGACGAGGTCTCCAGTAATATGCGATGAAGAAGCCATGCAGCCGGTTGAATGATCATAACCGCGAACTGCCGTAGTGCCGGGCGGGACTCGACCGGGTGTCCAGCCATAGCGAGACGAGGCTTCATACCCGGATGGGTGCTCTCCAAGCGGTTGGATGATCATAACCGTGAGAGAGGTCTTCGAGAAATGCAGCGAAGAAGCCATGCAGCCGGTTGGATGATCATAACCGCGAACTGCCATGGTGCCGGGCGGGACTCGACCGGGCGTCCAGCCATAGCGAGACGAGGCTTTATACCCGGATGAGTGCTCTCCAAGCGGTTGGATGATCATAACCGTGAGAGAGGTCTTCGAGAAATGCAGCGAAGATTGCCGTGCAAGCGTGGAATCTGGGGAAGTGGGAGGGCCTGACTCCTTGATTCCCGCTCCTACCTTCCTGTCGCCAGCGTGTGGGACAAGTGGCTGACATGCATTTAAGGAGGAAGTCCATCAGTCCCGTCAGTTATGATGGCATGGGGAGGTTATCAATGCTGGGACACGTGCCAGCGCGGGGCGGTCTTGAGATGTAGGGCCTGGATTCGCAAGCTTTTGAGTTGCTCTGATTACTTGTTTTTGGAGGGATTTCGATTACCTAGGGCACTGGTCCCCTCTATAAAAAGGCCTCTTCTGCTCTTCTTTCTGTTGTTGCTTCTTGCTTTGGAGAAACTAAGAGAAAGAGAGAAATCCGGCGAGCACTCTGAGCCCTTCTTGCCCTACGAGATCTGCTTTCTTGAACGCTCCCTACCATTGCGCGCTGCTTTCCCAGGGCCGATTGTCCTCGGTTGAGCATACTAATCGGTAAGTTTGTTTGATTTCTTTGCCCCGGCGTTATTCTTGTTTTTGGCTTTGCTGTTTTGCGGTGGGGGGGGAATCTCTGCCGCTGACGGAACTGCTTTGCAGCGAACTTGGGGAGAGGCCGTAGAAGACGTTGTTGTAGCCTGTTGCTGACGAGCACTAGGGTTTTGTGTTCTTCCCCTAGGTTAAGATGTCGTCCTCAGGTTCTGACCGGGCTTCCGAATTGGCTGCCAGAGGTCCCCTCATTGACGATGCGCAGAGGCTGGATAACTGGCTCAGTTCGGAATCTCCGGCGACCGAAGCCGCTGACTGCTCCGGGAGCAGGGTTTCGACTCCGTCCCCTTCTTCGTCTTCCGGGGATGAATCCTCGGAGACTGAAATACCGCACGGGGTGCGTCTTGCGGATGCTTCGGTTGCGAGTTACACCATCGGCAGCGGGAAGCACGCTGTGGTGTGCGATGAACCGGAGGAGAGCATGACCCCTGAAGAGATTGAGGCGCTGCGGGAAGCGTGGGGTATCCCGGATAGAGTGCTGCTACGGCCCTTGAATCCTGGAGAGTCAGCCTGCAACCCGGAAAAAGGTTGGGTTGCTGCACATCAGGATCAGTTCCGGCATGGACTGTCGTTCCCGCTGCCGCATTACGTGCAGTACATGCTCAGTGCGCTGCAAGTGTCATCCGCGCAGCTTCCTGGGCTCCAGTGGAGACGACTACTGAGCCTCGGCTGCTTGTACGAGTTCTCCGGGATGAACATCCCCACGGTGAACGAGTTCCGGGCCTTGTACAGGCTGTCGTACTCCCGGAAGCAGGGGTCCCGTGGTTGCCTGTCCTTCAACACCCGGAAGCCTCCACCGATTGTTACCAATATGCCTTCATGGGTAGATAACAGCTGGAGGAAGAAAGTGGTGATGGTGGGCTGGAAGTGGCAGGCGAGGAATAGGATGTACTATGTTCCTGGCGCCTTCCAGCCCATTGGCGACCAGTCGTACGAGCTGTCCGATCTGGAGCGTGAGAGGATCTCGACCATAACCGGATGCTGGGACGATCTGGAACGGAGTTCTTACAACTTCATCCGAAGAGAAGTGCTGGAATACTGCCAGCTTGGGCGGGGTCCCGGTGCGTAGGAAGCGCTTGAGCGGTGATACCTTGTGCTAGCTTTGCGAAATACTAACCGTTTGCCTTCCTTGCAGGTGCATCTTCTCGGGCGACTATCAAGCCCGAAACCACTCTCTCCATGGACGGGGAAGACCTCCTCAACCAGCTGAAGGAGAAAGCCGAGATCGTCTCGCGGACGTCGGTGAACGACGGGTCCAGTCGACTTACGACTCTGGCGGAGCCGAGGGCCATGGACGTCGATGAGGATGCCTATGTCCTGAAGCGGGTGAAGACTCATCATGCCGCAGGCCTTCTGGCGCCCGGAAAGGGCAAGAGTACCGGGGGGGGCCTTAAAGATTCCCGGTGGAGTGAATAGGATCCACAACCGCCCAGTGTATGTGCTGCGCGTGGCTCGCGCTGCCCCCGTAAGCGCACGATCTTCTTCTCCGGAGGGCCGGGGAGAGAAACGGAAGGTCGGGGATGTTCCTTCCTCCGCGCTGGTGACGCTGATCGGTGGGTCGGCACGTGAGAACCTGGCCAAACGGTTCAGGATCACCAGCGGTGCGCAGACCAACGCTGCTGGGGAGAATGCTGCTGCTGCTGCTCTGCAGAGAGCCCAGCGCCTGCGGATGCATCAAGGGGAAGCCCGGATGGTGCAATCGCTCGGCAAGTGGCGGCGGACCTGGCTGGCCTTGGCCTGGACAGACCCGGGGTTGCTGGAGCCTTGGCGGGCGGGAATCGTCCAAAATGCAAGGAATCCGTCCTTCGGGTAAGTACCGCACGGTCCCACTGTACTGCTTGTAACTTGCTTTCTTTTGCTGCTTGACCAACTCTTTGGTGTTGCGCAGTTGCTGTACAGTTTGTACGAACCGGACGCGAGCGAGGGGCTGTCGGAGCTGCAGAGACAGATAACTGCTTTATCCGAGACCCGGCAGCGCCTGGAGGTGGAGAAGTCTCGCTCGGACCAGGAGAAGGCCAGATCGGAGGAGAGGGTCAAGAAGCTGGAGGAGCAGAACCGGATCCTGGATAAGGAGAGGGCCGAACTGAAAGAGCAGAATCGGCTCCTGGAGGAGGAGAGGGCCGCACTGGAGTCCAAAGTGGACGAGCTCCAAGTGGGAGCCGTTGCTCTGCACGCCGCCTCTGCTGCTCCGGCCGGGGAAGATGACCCGGAACTCTTCGAGCGGGTCGCTCTCAAATACCGTGAGAGCGATCAGTTTCTAGAGTTTCTGGTGAAGGCCAGGGAAGAGGGCATCTCGGATGCGTACACGGAATGGGCGGGGAAGGGATGGCTAGACACTTCCCTGATGTCGACTGCTGCTGAAGGAGATATCCATGAGCAGTCGGACATCCATCAGGAGGCGGTGGAGGAGCAGCCGGGTGAAGTGATTCGCTCAGACTTGGATTCTTTTACCAACGGTGCCGAGTCTGCCCGGGCCGAAGTCCACACCGGAACTGACGTCGACGACGAGGGTTCCGCAGGAGAGGCTGGCGGATTGCCTGCCGAAGGCGGAGTCGTAGCTCCTTAGGATTTTCTTGCCCTTTTTCTTGTAATCTTTCCGAATCGGTTACTGCTTGAATATGAATATACTGGAGCCAGTGAAAATTTTCTCAAGTAGTTTGCATATATATTTGTTTTTACAGCGGTTGAACCACGAACTATGCCAAACTAACCGCTCAGACTAGCGGGTTTCACCAGGACTGGTCATGCTCCCGGTCGGGGTCTGTCCCTCTTTTTCCCACGTACCGCTGGAGCTGGCCGTTATCAATCAACACCTGCACCGCTTGCCTGAGAGCGTGGCACTTGCTTGTTCGATGAGTAGCCTCATCATGGTACGAGCAGTACTTGCCCGTCTGCGCCGTTGTAAGTTTCCCCTTCGGGAACCTTCTCGGGGGCGGTGGGGGAATGACACTCCCGTTCTCAAGTAGGATATCCTCGTAGGATGTGGTGAGAGCGGTGAAGACTTCTTGGTTGACCGGTGGTGCTGACATGATTGCTAGGGGGCGCTCTTGGCGGAACGGCGCTGGCTTGTGCTCATTCTGAGGCTTATCAGAATAGGACCTTTGCTGCCGCTGCGGCCAGTTTCTGTTGCTGGCGTTCCGGCTGGGCCGAGCAGTGCGGTTATCGGTCCGCTGATTGGGCTTGGCTTCCTGGACGGTTGGGGGGTTCTCTTCCCGGGGATGGTCCTCCTGATCCTCATCCCGCTTCCTCTTCTGCAGGTGGTGCCCATAGGTCTCATGATCGGCCTGAGCATGCCTGATGGCCATAGCCATCAACTCGTCGTACCCCTACGGGAGTTCTACCCGGACGGCGTAGGAAAACTTGCCCGCTCGGAGCCCATGTTTAAACGCCATCTCGGCGATGCCCTTGTCCAGGTTTCGAACTCCGGCCGTAGCCGTCTGCCAGCGGTTGACAAAGGTTCTCAGCTCCTCTCCGGGGGCTTGCCTGCAATTGAAGAGGATGGTCGACGTCCGGGCTCCCTCGACTCGGAGGATGAAGCGGCCCACGAACCGGTCGGCCAACTGCTCGAACGCCTCGATCGAGTTTGCCGGAAGCTCGTAGAACCAGCCGAGTGCCTCTCCGGACAAAGTCTCCTGGAAGATGTTGCAGCAAACGGCATCGGAGTATCCCTTGGCGCAGGTTTGGGACCGGAAGCTGTCGAGATGCTGGTATGGGCAGCCGGATCCTGAGTAGGTGAGCTTGAGGGATTTCTGGTTGCCAGATCTTCCCGACTCCATGACCCGGTGCGAAAAGGGACCCATGCGCTCATTAAACCGGGCGCCCTCCATCGGCCGCGCGGCTCTTCTCTCGTTAGCCTCCATCTGGGCTTTCAAGCTCGACACAGTGTCGGCCAACGCCTGCAGTGCTCGCGCGGTTGGAGTCTCAGCTCCATCTACTGACGAAGCGTCGGGCTAGCGGGAGGTCGTCGTGCTCTTTGGCGGGCCTGCGCCTAATGGCGACTTCTGCTGTACGGGGTCACCGGACCGACCGCCCGAAGATTGCCCTCTATCGGCGCGTTGAGGTAGGACCGGCGGGATTGCCGCCTGTGCCCCGGCCATGGCGTCATTACGCTGCTGTCCCCTCTCCAGGGCGGCTACTAGGGCAGTATTCACCGCCTCCATCTCTTCGTACCGAGCGTTGGACTTAGCTCTGTCCCTGTCGCTCTCCTCTTTCAGACGACTGACCTCTGCGGCCATCGCCCGTAATTCTCCCGCCATACCGCTATGGCCGAGGCTGTACGTGAGGTCCTGGTCCGGGCTCTCAGATCAATCGCTTGAATCATCTGAGAATGTCAAGGCGAAGCCCCGTCGCTCCGGACTGTCTTCCTCTTCTGCCGGGCCTTTGCCTCGCGAGCTGTCGCGATGGGGATTCGGCACGCCGGATGGTCCCCCATGGCTCTCTCCATCCAGACCGTTGCCCCGGTCGCCGCGCGTCTCCCGCGTGACGGCTGGGGTGGAGGTGAGCGTCTGTGCTACTGGGGGGTGCCCCCCCCTCGGTGGTTCCGTTCTCTTGACTCATCTCCGATCTCTCTTCTTCTTTTTTTTTTTTTTTTTTTTCTCCCGATGGAATAATAAGAACACTGACCGATCTCTACCTGTTGGTAGAGCAACACAGCCTTTTGAACTGATTCCCACAGACGGCGCCAATTGTTTCTGCCTAAACCCGGGGGTCTAGTAGATACTTGATGAATCCAACTCGATCTCCTGCAATCCTGCTTACTAAGGGGAATACCGGGCGGGCCGGCCTTCACCTCTCCGATGCCTAAGTTAGTATAGTTGGAATGTATGTAACTAAGGCACGTATGTAAGCAGGGAGAAAGACAAGTTACCTCATAAAGAAGGTAGTTGGGGCCCATATATAGGTGGTTGGGGGCAAGGGCTGGCCTTATTCTTCGATGTGGGACTGGTTCCCTTCTGTTTATACTTTCTGGTGCCTTTTTAGACAGGCTGGCGCCCCCGGCCCCTGGGTCCCTGGAGGCAGGACAGAGTGCCAAGCCCCGAGGCCGGGTGCTGGTGATCCGGTCCCGACCCTTGGGCCGGGCCCTGGTGTCTTTGCTGCGGGTCTGTGGGCCTGCTGTAGCCTCTCTGGCTACTGTCAACAAGCTCTGATACAACTCATTCTTACTTATAGTCGAAAAACCATTGATAAACAGCCATATATAACTTTCATATCAATTTATTGAAACATGTCTCCTGAATTTGCAGCCTTTTCAAGACCAACCTTTGATCACAATTAAGCACAAAAATGAAGAAAAAGCACAATACGGGCAAATATCTGACTCACAACACTTTCAGAGAAAAAAAAATATGGAAGGCAACAGTCTCGGACTTCGAATTCATAGCTAAATTGGCTTAATTAATAGAGATTGGTAAACCCCCTCATTGAAAATCAACTAAAGTCTACAACACAGTGCATATATCCTCTCGAACCTCTCCTTCCTAGAGGCCAACATTGATAAGAGAGGATTAAAAGCTAGCTACTGAACTATAGCTTGTTAGGGGGCAAAATGAGGCTCGCCAATCTCTATTAATTAAGCCGATTTGACTTTTGGAACTGCCAAACCCCTTATTTCCTTACTGCCCCTTATTTATAAAAACCTGATATTATAAACGAAGGGTAGAATAGTAACCTAGGAGAATAAAACAGTTTCAGTTTCATTCAAAGACTGATTTGCAGATTACTGCTTTCCCACGAGGTGAGATCGAGGGAGTAATTTACACCCCTAAGGAGTGAATCCTACGGCAGAAGAAGAAGAATACAGGGCAGTTCGCACAAGGACACAATCTCCGGATGGTAGAACTGCCTCGACGCGCGAAAGGAGACTCAGGAGTCGGGACGACGTGGGATTTTATGGCAGTACATATGGCCTGCCCCCAGTTTGCGGTTCATACGAAATCAGAACACAAATACAGGAGGATCAAAGTGGAATCAAACCCAAACGAAGAAAGTTTCAATTCAATACAGGTTAGACTGATTTCAAAATTCACATGGTATTCATATGGTGTCCTTTTCTATAAAGAAATGAATTTCCTAGGAGCCTGCTAGAAGATTTTTGTGATTATAACAGGAGGGTGTAGTGTTTATGAGAAGTTTGAAGAGTTCAAAGGACAGGATATATACCAACTAGATTCACCTGAGGTCAGACCTAATGATTGCCACCAGGTTTCTTTATCTAAATGATTTCTCGGTATCTTGACTAATTGTTCTTTTTTGTTCCTGTCTTTCTTTTCCAAACTTTCAGTAACTCTGGAGTTATCAGGTAACCCCGTTTGCTTGCTTTGTATCTCGATTGCGTTAGTATAGTTTTTTTTTTTTTGATAAAATTGAGGCAACGCCCAATGCCAATATGATTCATGGCCTTTTAAATAAGACACATTGATTCTCATTTTATCATTGAATCTTGTGTACTGTTACAATTGTATAGTACTTTCAATATTTGTATTGGTGAGCCTCATTTTGCCCCCTAACAAGCTATAGTTCAGTAGCTAGCTTTTAATCCTCTCTTATCAATGTTGGCCTCTAGGAAGGAGAGGTTCGAGAGGATATATGCACTGTTTTGTAGACTTTAGTTGATTTCCAATGACTTGAGTGATTGGTAAAGACCTTCACTTTTAGGGAAAGAAGAGAAATTTATTTTCAGCTGAAGTTTTCTTTTTCATTAATAGGCAGTAAGAGATTATTGATTTAACGAGTCCAATGATATCTTATGGTAAGTAAACAGGTGCTTAGCCAGTTCAAATTTGTCAGTTCAGCTTTGTTTGTCACTAGAACCCATGTTTGTTTACCAAATTACTTTTACCTATGTATCAAATCTTCTTCCTTTTTGCTTTGTTAGAAATCCATTGTTTACCCCCTTCAAAAGAAAAAAAAATATTCCGTTTATAAATGAGGTAATGAGGCCTTACCCGGCCTGTAAGTAAAAAGAGATGTACAATAGACTTGATAAGTTTGAACATTCTCCAGACAAATTGCAGACTTGCAAGAGCTTTATGCTGTGGCTGATTTCATTCCTCCTTATATACGTTTGTTTCTTTCATGTCATATTTGATTAGTGTAGAACAGAAGTTATGGGATAGATGTGAAAGAGATTGATAAGGACCTGTTGATCCATTTTCAAGGTTTTTTTTTTTGTTTTTTTTTTTTTGGGAAAACTTATGTGTGTGTGTTTTTAGTATATTTGCAATCATGTATTTATCGTCTAATGAAATTGTATGATTTTTATGTAGATAAAAAACAAAGAATGAGGAAGCAATCGTGGCTATGGATTCGAAGTCCGAGACTGTTGCCTTCCATATTTTTTTTCTCTGAAAGTGTTGTGAGTCAGATATTTGCCCGTGTTGTGCTTTTGCTTCATTTTTGTGCTTAATTGTGATCAAAGGTTGGTCTTGAAAAGGCTGCAAATTCAGGAGAAATGTTTCAATAAATTGATATGAAAGCTATATATGGCTGTTTATCAATGGTTTTTCGACTATAAGTAAGAATGAGTTGTATCAGAGCTGATTATCAACTGTACATTCATTTTGAGATCCCATCGTTGTTATTTTTTTTCCCAACTAATTATTCCGTTTTCCTTCAATTTAATGGATCTTCTACGACTTTGCAATAAGACTCATCCTTTAGAGTAAGACCAACTATGCCAGCCCACGACAACGTTTTTCCATAGAGAAAGTGGAGCAACACCTGGCTAGATATGGATTTTGGGTCCTATACACTAATTGGATTTATCACGGTGAACCAGAGTTTGCGGGTCCTCATGATCATGGACAATTTGCCGAGAGAGGGAGTTCGTCCAATGATCCAACAACGAACTTGATCAACGATATGTTTCCTCGTGAGAGCGGTGTCTTTGATGAAGCACCTGATGTGCAACTCCCTCCTCCGGAGATGGAGTGTTTCCCTAATATTGAGCCACTCGAGCCATTACCCCGATCACCGGTCAACACAAGTGGTATGGAAAAGTACAACAACCTGATCGCATTGCAACAGACTCCGTTGTACCCCGGATGCAGTAAGACTGTCCTTGAATCTGTCATGGGAGTGATGAAGATCGAAACGGAGAACAAAGGCACTGTCAAATCGGTTGATGATTGGCTGAAGATATGGGGTGGGGCGATGCCTCCCGGACATCGGCTTCCTACCAGTCATCATAAGGTGCGACATATCCTTAAAGATCTCGGCCTTTCCTACATCAAGATTCATGCATGCAGATACGATTGCGTTCTGTTTTACGGGGAAGGACTTGCAGATCTTGAATACTGCCCAGTATGCAATACAGAGCGGTATAAGTTCACTCCTAAAGGGAACAAGAAAGCTGTGAAGATACTTCGGTACTTCCCGCTGATTGATAGGCTTGAGCGGTTGTTCATGTGTTCTTTCACGGCCGAAGCTATGAGATGGTGGGCTGAGAGGAATGTACCTGACGATGACACCCTCAGACATCCCGCCGACGGAGAGGCTTGGAAGAAGAATGTGTTGGCGTTTCCTGAATTTGCATCAGAGGTTCGAAATGTTTGGCTAGGGCTATCATCCGACGGTTTCAACCCTTTTGGCAAGAAAGAGCTTCAGTACAGTGTGTGGCCAGTTATTTTGATTCCGTACAACTTTCCACCGTGGATGTGCATGAAGAAGGAATATAACATGCTCACATTGTTGATTCCAGGCCCAGGTTATCCGGGAAAGTGTCTCGATGTGTATTTGAGACCCGTAATTGAGGAGCTTCGGTACTTGAGTCTGAACGGCCACCTGGTCTACGACCGGTTCAAAAATGAGATGTTCCGGATGCATGCCATGCTTGTTGGCACGATCAGTGACTTTCCTGGGAGGGGTATGTTGTCGGGCAGCGTCACCAGGAGTTACAGGGCTTGTTCAGAGTGCATGACTGTTGATTGCTCCAGTCCTCATTGCAGCAAGATTGTCCAGATGCGTCACCGTCGTTGGCTTCCGCATGACCATCCATTTAGGGATGATGCACATGCTTTTGATGGGACTGAAGAAAGGGGCTGGGCACCCGAGCAATGGACAGGGGAGGAAATATTGGCAGTGTTGAATGAGTATGACTTTGGTTCCCTTAGCAATCATCCCGATGTGTTGCGCACGATTCCAGAGAGGCCGGATCGGTATAGGTTCTGGTCACACAAGAGCATCTTATGGGAACTTCCTTATTGGGCCAGGTTGGCTACCAGATACTACCTGGATGTCATGCATATAGAGAAGAACGTGGGTGAAGCCGTGGTTGGCACAGTTTTGAATTGGGAGAAGAAAACAAAAGACACCCCCAAGGCACGCGTTGATCTGGGAAATATGGGACTGCGGGACCATTTGTGGTTGAGAGAGGGCAGGAGCAAAATGCCCCAAGCTCCTTACACCGTCACCAGGGACCAGAAACATGAAATCTTTGGATGGCTGAGTAATGTCAGGTAACTTTTTATTAGGCATGTATTCCCTAAAGAATCCATCTGTTGTTGGACGACTATATATGCATGAAATCTAATTGTTGTTAATGGCTATGCAGGTATCCTTATGGCTATGCGGGTAACATAAGCAAGTGTGTTAACTACCGAGACAACAAGATGTACGGATTGAAGAGTCACGACTGCCATGTACTGCTTCAACGCCTCTTCCCTATTTTCATTCGAGCGTACTTGGAGGATGAAGTGGTTGAGCCGTTGGTGGCGTTGTCAAGATTCTTCCAGAAGTTATGCGCTAGAGAAGTTAGAAAATCAGACCTCATGAGAATGCATGAGGAAATCGTTTTTATCTTGTGCAAGTTCGAGAGGATATTTCCCCCAAACTTCTTTGACATCATGCCTCACCTGATGATCCATCTTCCCCAACAATTGTTGCTTACCGGTCCCGTACACTACACTTGGATGTATCCCATCGAAAGGTACATGTTATTCATAAATTTGATTTATACATGTTTTTAAATAAAAGTTGCATGCTCTTAACATGCACTTGTTAACCTTGCAGACAACTTGGAGACTACAAGAAATATGTGCACAATAAATCTGCGCCTGAGGGGTGTATTGCTGAAGCTTACATTGCGCATGAGTGTGTAACGTACGCCAAGTTGTACGTGGGAGCGATGGAGGACCCCCCACAACATCCAAGTCGAGATGACCCCGAGTTCAACCTATCTATCGTCGCCAACTCTGTTGTACCATACGGAAGCTTCAAGAAGAAGGGTGTGGACAAGTTGTCTGACCATGAGGTAGGGATTGCCCACTGGTGGGTTCTAATAAACTGTCCGGAGGTACAATATTGGAAACGAACCCATCTTAACTGCAAGGAAGTTGGCGGTGATCTCGAGTACCACAACACGACGTTTGCAGACTATTTTCCACAATGGGTAAGTGTATAAATATATATATTAGATGGTTTTTTTTTACAGTTCCCTATTCTTTAATCATGAACACACCAAGTGATTTGAGTTATATTTTTCAGCTGATGCAAGTGGCTGCGAAGGGTGGTCATAGAAATTACTCAGAGGAATTGAGGCTGTTGTCGATGAAGCCGATATCTTCCACAGTCCGCCCAATGTGTGATGTCAACGGCGTTAAGTATATATGTGAAGCTAGAGACGGGGAACGCAAAACACAGAATTGTGGGGTGATGGTCGATGGTGCAGAGGGGGGCGTGGATTATTACGGTGTCCTACAGTCAGTTGTTGAACTCATATATGGGAACCGCATGAAAGTCCACTTGTTCAAGTGTCGATGGTTTGATACTAGGCTGCACCGCATAAGGATTGATCAGTATGGCATACTTTCGGTGAATACCGCCACTAGTGTGTATGAAGATGACCCCTTTGTTTTCGCCACAGCGGCCAAAAAGGTCTTTTATCTTGATGATCCATTGAACAAAGGCACGTGGAAGGTAGTTAACCATGTGTCTCAGCAAGACATATACAGTGCTACCACACTTGGTGTGAGCACAAAGTGTCAAGAAGCGACCGCATACCAAGAGCCGGACGCCGTCGACATTCCGGAATCCTCCACCATCCGCGATAATAATGTGACGCCGGGCAGAGTGGTTCGACTTCCTAGGGGTCAGGTGCCCATGTATGATGTTAATCCGAATCGTCTATCTCAGGCAGACGATGACTCAGACGACGAGTACGAGCACCGGTTGCCAGATATTAACTACTATACTACGTCTGACTCAAGTGATGAGGATGATTCAGATTATCATCCTTAGTATACTATTTATGTATGTATTTGTGTACGATGG
Source organism: Potentilla sterilis (assembly GCA_963682095.1). NCBI lineage: Eukaryota > Viridiplantae > Streptophyta > Magnoliopsida > Rosales > Rosaceae > Potentilla > Potentilla sterilis. Next base: position 27,872,999 of record OY821754.1, read on the forward strand.
TGCATGCATGTATGAATACATTTTTGTCCTTAATTACCGTTTTCGGAGTTTATGGGAAATTGTATTGAATTGTTTGTGTGATGTTCAAGAATTTATCAGGTGAAATAGGCAATTTTCAGGCCCTAAATGGCAAATTTTCATAAAGATAAGCATTATAGCCGACGAAATGGACCATACTTCGTCGGCTATAATGCCCATTCTGGGTAATTTAATATGCAAGTCGTCGGCTAACGACAAAACGTTGAAGGTCGTCAGCTAAAGTATAGCCGACGACTTGCAATTCGTCGGCTAAAGTATAGCCGACGAAATGCAAGTCGTCGGCTAAAGTATATTGACCGAAACCATTGCTTCATCCTTCAAATGCAAATGTGTCGTGAAATAAGATATGACCGAAATATTGAAATACGTCTACGGTTGAAAAATGAGAAGATTCCGACAAAATCTGTGTCCCGAATGTTGCGGTTAACTGTTTTTTACTTTCGTTTTCCTATGGGTAGCCTGACGGTCGGTAAATATTTTGAGAAAATTTTTTATACGATTAGTTGCGTCGCATCGATTTGAAACTATTCTCAGTTGAAGGTCAGGCAAAAAAATGTCATTTAGACGGGCCAATTGCCGTTTTAAAGCGTTTAGAGGTTTGACTTTGCAGTTTGACCGTCCCGATCAAGCCTTTAACGTTGTCAGATGTAGTTGGATTTTTTTTCATACATGTATTTAATCTAAACGGTGATATCTGACGGTTGGAATAGATTTTCCAAACTTTTAGATTCAAAATCGGAACATATGCACTAATGTTCCTTAACTTGTTTACTAAGTGTTTAAGTGAATGTATAGTTTCAAATAGTTACTATACGTACACTCTTCAAATGCAAATGTGTCGTGAAATAAGATATGACCGAAATATTGAAATACGTCTACTGTTGAAAAATGAGAAGATTCAGACAAAATTTGTGTGCCGAATGTTGCGGTTAACTGTTTTTTACTTCCGTTTTCCTATGGGTAGCCTGACGTTCGGTAAAAATTTTGAGGAAAATTTTTATACGATTAGTTGCGTCTCATCGATTTGAAACTATTATCTGTTGAAGGTCAGGCCAAAAAACGTCATTTAGACGGGCCAATTGCCGTTTTAAAGCGTTTAGAGGTTTGACTTTGCAGTTTGACCAAGGAATAGCCGACGAAATATTTAACTTCGTCGGCTAAACTCTTGCGATCTGCGCCTTTTCATTGTCCGCCGTTGGATGGGGGAGATCTGACGGCTGCTGAGCGCGTGAAGTATAGCCGACGATATTAAAGGTATAGCCGACGACATTCATACTATAGGCGACGAAATAGATAAATTCGTCGGCTATAACCGGCCCACCCCACGTACCTTGATAGGAGCACAATGTGCGACGATATTATATGCTTATGCCCTCGTTTATGCTTTGTTTAACCCTTATTTATCTAAGATAGAGTCATAATTTAGTTTAGTGTTGTTTTGGTGGAGTTTTGGAAATATGAGCTTAATGATCCGAAAAATGACTAAGTTTGAGAAATCTGGAAAATAGTGTAAAATATGTCTTTTTCGCGATTTTGAGATGAGTGAAAATATGATCTATCCTTTTCCGAATTCTATGAAATTTGGTGTGCTTAATATTCATATACTGAGGAATGTTGTATTAAAATTTCAGATCAATCGGAGTTCGGGAAGTCACCCAAAAGATGGCTGCAAAACCGCAGTCCGAACATTCCAATCCAGGGGCTTCCAGGATTTTCCTGGGACTGTGTCCCAACTTCGAAAAATCATTCCCGTCGACTCACAAGGAATTTGATCAAACTGTTTTATGGGGAGATGGCCATATGTGTCTAGTTTATCTGAGACTTGGAATCGCATCAATCGGAGTTCCGAGCGTGGAGATATGCCGGAATTACTGCAACAAGGTCAAATCTGCCGATTCCAAGAACCTACTGCCCCTTTTTCGTGTTTTCTGTTTTTGATGGACTAAATGGTGCACAAACGCATATGTGAAGATGGTTCAAGCTTAAAGAAGGTTAGAGGAAGACACCCAGCCATGGCATTGAAGAAAAATACAAGAAAGAAGTTCTCCTAGTCACACTAGGAGAAGCTGCCGAATAGAGGCAGATTTGGTGCAATATTGTGCTGCCGGCATTTTGGGGCATTTTTCGATGGACCAAGCCACATCAATTGAAGTCCAATGATCATACAAGAAGTCCATGAAGATGTGAAGCCCAAGCCTTGAAGAAAAATTCAGAAATAGAAAACCTAATTGTACTATGAAAGGAAGGTTGCAAAACCTAATCCCATTAGGTTTTCTGAAATCTTTTTGCATAAGGACTGCCGGCAGCCTCTCTCCCTTTTTCCTCTATATATAGCCATCTCATATTCAGAAAAAGTGGTCACATCTCAAGCCAAAACACAAAGCCAAAGCTCTACCAAATTCTCCCCAAAGATCCTACATAAACCCTAGCCGAAATCACCTCCACCACCAACCAAGTTTCTGCCGAACTTGGAAAATACCTACTGCCGACTGCAACCTCAGCCGTGCAGCCTCCATTCCACCTCCATACATCGCCGGATCCACACCAAGACGAAGCTCTCCAAGGTTTCTAAAGTGTGATCCACTCCCCTCTTTCGGTTTAGCTTTTGTTTATGTAGTTATGAATTGTTTTGTCTATGAAACTCTTTTGTATTTTCGGTTTTGGATTATATGTCTATGTATGATTCAAATTGGAGATTGGTTTTATGAATTGTATGTTGATGAATTGTTTGATTCGATGTTTAGACTTAGGTTTAAATTTCGGCTTCAATGAATTTGCATGTTAATTTGTATTATAAAACTTGTAAGATGAATACACTTAGATAATTAGGACAGCGGTATTGATGCATGTTGAGGATTTAAATCGGTTAGTAATCTAAGGGTGTGACTTAAAAACCGACTCATTAGTGTTGTTTGGCAAACAAGTAAATCTAGATGTTAGGTTTCATCTAACCCGAGTAGAATGAATAAAGATGAAACGTATGTTGCTTTGATTCTATTGTGCTCACCTAGGGTATAACCTTAGCTAAAACTTGCATGTTAAATGAGATGATTGACAACCTTGCTTGTTTACATGTTTTCGATTATAGACTTTTGTGCTTCAATGCTATGACTTGTATAAGGTAGCATAACTTTTAGGATCACTTTGCGAATAGCTCGATCTTAAAACATTAGAAAAAGTCTCTCAACTAGGTAAAATCGGAGACGTTCTAGTTGTAGGTCGAAACTTGTTTAAGTCCAATGCATGCTAAATACTTGTTCCTTACCTTCTTTTGTGTGAATCTTATGTGTTAAATGAGTTGAGTGTGGAGTGCTTTGTGTGAAAGATGTCGACCAAAACTTGTAAATATTAGACTTAGGATTTATTTTCAGCAACTTTTAATTTCGTGTCACCTAGTTCTAGGGCAGCTTTGCTGCCGATCCATACTCATACCCCATTGTGACGTTAACATGTGTATATATGTGTATATGTGTGTCTAACAATTTCATATTTCAGGTACCCTTAATCCCCGGCCTAGAACGATCCCTACTTATGTCTATACTACTAACGATTGTAGGGTTATTATTGCTTGATGCTCGCCCACGCGACTCATCAATTTTTGGCGCCGTTGCCGGGGATTATAAAAGCTTGTTTTATGTTATTGTTGTGTATATATGATTGCTGGAAATTTTTGTTGTGAAGTTGTAAAAGTTGTAAATTTTAATTTTTGTTGTGATTTTTGTAAAGTAGAAATATGCTTCGGCATGTAGAGTTTAAATTTCGGAAGTTGCATGATGTATATTGATGTATGTTGGTAATCACTTAGTTTAATTTCTAGGAAGTTGATAGTGTTGTGTATGTTTGAGTTTATTGTAGTTTCTAAAGTGTAACATGTAGGTGAAGCCTCTTTTGTTGATCATAACCTAAACCCTTCATACGAATGATGCCTTAGCAGATCCGCTTTTATGAACAACCGGGAAACAGGGTAGTGCCCTCCCAACTCATACGAGCGATGCTTTGGCAGACCCATTTTTATGAGGTTGAGGGCGGTTTTAATCAACACTTGAGACCGCTAGGGATCCGTGTTTGTTTTACAAAGTATGGGGAAGTTATTATCATAGATATGGTTCTCAGGTTTGTTTAAATGGATCTCAAGGCCCATAGACTGATGTTCATTCTCGGTGAGTGAGTCGATAGGGGGTTCTCCCTCCATGGTGTCCAACAACGAGTCCTGCCTGGTTCCTGTAGGGGGTTCGCCCTCCGTGATTTTAATGACCTTTGAAACGTAAAATCCGCACGACCTAGTCGACAGCTTGTGCCGAAGCATCACCTCACTTTAGACGCTAGAACATAACTTGACATATGTGGCCTATTTTCTTCGAAGATAAAACATGTTGTGTGGTTCAAACTCTTGAGGTATATCGGGTTAAGCATGATACTACCGGGGGCTGTATCAGTCCATTGCACCGTTATCTCCTCTGCTCCACGTACTTCGAGAGTTAGAACAAATTTTAAAAGAAATTAAACCTAGCGATTACATGATCATGGACGTTTTGAATTTTGCTCTCTTATTGCCGAACCATGCTTGTGCTTTGCCGTGTGTGTTGTATGCTTTGCCGAATGTGATTTTGTGTATCATTGTTTGAAAATTGTTTGTATTTGCTAATGCCATGGCTTGTATAGCTTTGTATATTCTTGCATTTATCTTTGTGTTTTGTTCGTTTTGATGTGTCTTGTGCGTGTGCAGATTGAATTGAAAAGAAAAAAAAAGTGCAGGAAATACCACCTTCTGCCCAAAGCAGAAATCGGGCAGTGCAATCCGTCGACTTTGGATGGCTGCCGTTTTCAGCTCACAAAACTTGGGAAAGTGAGCCATACACCGTTGGAAAGGTCTCTGAGTCTACTTTCTGTAGGATTTTACAGAAGTTGATTTGGAGTCTCGAGCCGTTGCCAGTTTCAATTTGAGTGCAGCAAGGTCAATCTGGCGAAACAGAACACTGGGCAGATCAATAGGTCCGATTAAAGACCAAACAAAGAGTACTTCTGCTGGTCCGATTGAGGCAAATTTTATACCGGTGGAAAGCTCTGTGTGTCCTCTACAACATTTATTCAGAACACTTTTGCATTAGGATAGCGGAACACACCCAAATTTGAGCCTAAAGGGGAAGTGTACCATCTGCCAAAGCTGCTGCCAAGCTGTCTGCAGCCTACCCTGCTGCTGCCCTGCGCACTGCTGAGCACCTGTCGAGCGTCCTTGCCGAGAAACCTGCTGAACGACCCTGACGAGAACAACTTGTTCTGCCGAGGTCCCGCTGTGGTGGTCTGCCTAGAGCAGCCTACCTACGCTGCTGCCAACAGGCAGCCTGCTGTGTGGAACTGCCGAGACGAACCTGCCATTGCACCTACTTGTGCTGCTGCCGGGAGGAACCTGCTGCTGCCCTGCACGCCACTGCTGCCCCTGCCCTTGTATGCTAACAATGCTGCTTCTGAGAGCAGCGAGATACATGCGCAGCATGCGCGCCATGACAACAAAGCTGCCAATGCAGCAGTGCAGCCTGCCGATGCTGCTGCCCCTGCAGCCAGCCCTGCTGCTGCCGAGAAGTCCCTGCCAAGACACTGCCTAACGCGATGCTGCTGCCCTTTCGCTGCATGCTGCCCCTGCACATTACACTGCTGCAGCCACGCAGCCCACCTACGCTGCCAATCTTGCTGCTGCCCCTGCATGCTAACGCTGCTGCCAAGCAGCCCACTGCCGAGAGAAAGGAGGCTGCCACACCACAAACCGAGCACATGGCACAATGAATACACAACACACACGGTGAAAAGTCTAAGCAATGGACTATAAACACAAAGCGCTACTTGGGAGGCAACCCAATTCGATCAAAGAAAAGTGAAGGAGCCATCACCGGGAGTTTGAAATTTCTTAACCCTTCTCTTTTTCTTTGGTTTGTGATGATATGTTGGAATATGTTAGACTATTGCATGCTTAGGAAATTCGTTGATATAGATTTGTGCTTACATTGAGGACAATGTAATTTTCTAAGTGTGGGGTGGGATAACGTATTCCGTTTATGTTTTCGTGTGCTTAGTTTAGAAAAGAAAAATTCAGAAAAATGTTCCACAAAAATAGAGTGTTTAAATTGTTTGTTTCGAGTCTTAGGATGCCCCTAATATGTCAATGATGTTTTTCTCCTCTTTGTATACATGGATGATAGTTGTGCATACAATTAAAATTGTGAGTTTCATGGATTTTGTGCATTGGTAGGAGCATATAGGATTTGTTGATAACGAAGCATGCATGTTTTAGCTAGTTTGTTTCCATAATAACCTATGTGAGCTTTAGAGCCAATTTGCCTTCTTCTTGAGCGATAAAAGATAAAATTCGATAGATTCGTAGGAAGCATGAAACCTCATAATTCTTTGATTATTCGATGACTATGTGTCATAGCTTTTTAATGAACTCTAGTATGCTAGAACTTACTCTTGTTGATTTTCAAAACGTTTATATCATAAAATACTTTGATTTTGAATATGATTGAATAAAGATCATTTAGGTTTACCACCAAAGCCAAATAAAGCATGAGCCCTATTGGAGCCCGTCGTGGGACACCTTAGTAAACCCCTTTGAGCCTATGTTGATCCTTTTCTTTCATCACCCTTAAACACTTTCCATAAGCTTAATATAGTGATGCCTTTACTGTGTGTTCCGGCAAAGCTTGATTTTTGAAAGCGTTTTCGCGTGTGTGATGAAGAAGAACAAGTGTGGGGTAGACTTAGCTAGAAAAGTATATGAAAAATTGTATGTGAGCCGTGCCTATGAGAAAACAAAAGAAAAAAAAAATTGAAATCGGACAGAGAAAAAAAAAAAAAAAAAAGAGAAAAATCAAGTCCGAAAGAAAAGAAAAGAAATAGGCACGGTTTCAAAGTGTAATTTGCTAAGTCTAGTTTTGAAAAGTGTTGTGAATTTGGAGTTTTGTTTATATGTGAAGGTCTACTATTGTTATATTTTGACCTTTGTTCATATTCACTATGTTTATGGGAAGAAAAGAATGAAGTATGGGTCCAACAAGATGAAATTTGACCCTTTCGGCGAGAAGACATAAGGAGATTTGAGCTTTGCTAAAGGCCTTAGTGACGTTTTTGAGCCTTCTTATCCAAATATCGAATACCTCTTAGCCTAGCCCCATTACAACCCTTTTTGATTGATCTTTTTCATGATTCTTAAGATGGTTTAATTTGATTGTGGAGATTATCTCAAGAGTAAGCATATGGTTGTGGTTCATTGGTGCATATAGTTATCATATGAGGTTTTTCGATGAAAATTCACAAAGTGCTTTCGTTTCTTAGACATATGCAAGTTACTCTTTGTAATTCATTATCTTTCACTTGCATATACTTATGTGTGAATAACCATGCTTCGAGAGAAAAGAAGAGAGTATGCCTAGTGAGGAGGATTGAATTAGCTTAACATGTCTACATGCTTACTTTTGTTCTTATATGTTCTTATTGATGTTACATGTTCATGAAACTTGGAATTTTCGTGCTTAGCATTCTCATGCATTAACTTGAAAGCTATGTGTACATACGAGCCTGAGACAAATTGTTAGGGGCAATAGTTTGTTTTGAGTCTTAGTTTTATTTAGTTTGCTAAGGGACTAGCAAAGGATAAGTGTGGGGTAGTTGATAGGAGCACAATGTGCGACGATATTATATGCTTATGCCCTCGTTTATGCTTTGTTTAACCTTTATTTATCTAAGATAGAGTCATAATTTAGTTTAGTGTTGTTTTGGTGGAGTTTTGGAAATATGAGCTTAATGATCCGAAAAATGACTAAGTTTGAGAAATCTGGAAAATAGTGTAAAATATGTCTTTTTCGCGATTTTGAGATGAGTGAAAATATGATCTATCCTTTTCCGAATTCTATGAAATTTGGTGTGCTTAATATTCATATACTGAGGAATGTTGTATTAAAATTTCAGATCAATCGGAGTTCGGGAAGTCACCCAAAAGATGGCTGCAAAACCGCAGTCCGAACATTCCAATCCAGGGGCTTCCAGGATTTTCCTGGGACTGTGTCCCAACTTCGAAAAATCATTCCCGTCGACTCACAAGGAATTTGATCAAACTGTTTTATGGGGAGATGGCCATATGTGTCTAGTTTATCTGAGACTTAGAATCGCATCAATCGGAGTTCCGAGCGTGGAGATATGCCGGAATTACTGCAACAAGGTCAAATCTGCCGATTCCAAGAACCTACTGCCCCTTTTTCGTGTTTTCTGTTTTTGATGGACTAAATGGTGCACAAACGCATATGTGAAGATGGTTCAAGCTTAAAGAAGGTTAGAGGAAGACACCCAGCCATGGCATTGAAGAAAAATACAAGAAAGAAGTTCTCCTAGTCACACTAGGAGAAGCTGCCGAATAGAGGCAGATTTGGTGCAATATTGTGCTGCCGGCATTTTGGGGCATTTTTCGATGGACCAAGCCACATCAATTGAAGTCCAATGATCATACAAGAAGTCCATGAAGATGTGAAGCCCAAGCCTTGAAGAAAAATTCAGAAATAGAAAACCTAATTGTACTATGAAAGGAAGGTTGCAAAACCTAATCCCATTAGGTTTTCTGAAATCTTTTTGCATAAGGACTGCCGGCAGCCTCTCTCCCTTTTTCCTCTATATATAGCCATCTCATATTCAGAAAAAGTGGTCACATCTCAAGCCAAAACACAAAGCCAAAGCTCTACCAAATTCTCCCCAAAGATCCTACATAAACCCTAGCCGAAATCACCTCCACCACCAACCAAGTTTCTGCCGAACTTGGAAAATACCTACTGCCGACTGCAACCTCAGCCGTGCAGCCTCCATTCCACCTCCATACATCGCCGGATCCACACCAAGACGAAGCTCTCCAAGGTTTCTAAAGTGTGATCCACTCCCCTCTTTCGGTTTAGCTTTTGTTTATGTAGTTATGAATTGTTTTGTCTATGAAACTCTTTTGTATTTTCGGTTTTGGATTATATGTCTATGTATGATTCAAATTGGAGATTGGTTTTATGAATTGTATGTTGATGAATTGTTTGATTCGATGTTTAGACTTAGGTTTAAATTTCGGCTTCAATGAATTTGCATGTTAATTTGTATTATAAAACTTGTAAGATGAATACACTTAGATAATTAGGACAGCGGTATTGATGCATGTTGAGGATTTAAATCGGTTAGTAATCTAAGGGTGTGACTTAAAAACCGACTCATTAGTGTTGTTTGGCAAACAAGTAAATCTAGATGTTAGGTTTCATCTAACCCGAGTAGAATGAATAAAGATGAAACGTATGTTGCTTTGATTCTATTGTGCTCACCTAGGGTATAACCTTAGCTAAAACTTGCATGTTAAATGAGATGATTGACAACCTTGCTTGTTTACATGTTTTCGATTATAGACTTTTGTGCTTCAATGCTATGACTTGTATAAGGTAGCATAACTTTTAGGATCACTTTGCGAATAGCTCGATCTTAAAACATTAGAAAAAGTCTCTCAACTAGGTAAAATCGGAGACGTTCTAGTTGTAGGTCGAAACTTGTTTAAGTCCAATGCATGCTAAATACTTGTTCCTTACCTTCTTTTGTGTGAATCTTATGTGTTAAATGAGTTGAGTGTGGAGTGCTTTGTGTGAAAGATGTCGACCAAAACTTGTAAATATTAGACTTAGGATTTATTTTCAGCAACTTTTAATTTCGTGTCACCTAGTTCTAGGGCAGCTTTGCTGCCGATCCATACTCATACCCCATTGTGACGTTAACATGTGTATATATGTGTATATGTGTGTCTAACAATTTCATATTTCAGGTACCCTTAATCCCCGGCCTAGAACGATCCCTACTTATGTCTATACTACTAACGATTGTAGGGTTATTATTGCTTGATGCTCGCCCACGCGACTCATCATACCTCGGCCCGCAAAGCCCAACTTCGGCCCGGCCCGGATTTAGGGTCAGAGTATAGCCGACGAAATTCGTCGGCTATAGTATAGCCAACGAATTAAAATTGACATCGTCGGCTATAGTCCTTCGATTTAAAGCAGAACAGAGGGCGCCTCCCTCATTTTCTGCATTCTCCCCTAAATCCCTAATCGCCGCCCGACCCTCCCCGACACCGACCGACCTTCCCCGCCCCCTCCCCGTCCTTCCCAACCCCTCCCCGACCCGAACTCGAACCGAACGCAGCCGCCCCTAGCCGCCGTCACCGCCGCACCGCACCACCGGTCCTCGTCCCCGTCGCACCACCATGTCAGGTAGTCCCAGCTCTCCCTCATTTGTGATTTATTGAATTATTTAGGGTTTTGATTTAGAATTTTTTTGATTTTGTGAGGGTTAATTGTTTTTTAGGGTTAAATGATTTAGGTATAAGTGTTTTAGGGCTAATTGTGAATTTTGTGGAATTTTTGTTAATTTTGTGGAATTTTGTGGAATTTTTAGGAGGATATATATATATATATATTTCGGAATATATATATATATATATATATATATAATTAGGTATAAATATATGTAAGTATATATATAATTAGGTATATATATATTTAATGAAGTTTTTTATTTTTTTGTGGAATTTTTGTGAAATTTATGGAATTTTGTGGAATTTTTGTTAATTTTGTGGAATTTTGTGGAATTTTTAGGAGGATATATATATATATATATATATATATATATATAGATATTTCGGAATATATATATATAATTAGGTATAAATATATTTAGGTATATATATAATTAGGTATATATATATTTAATTGTTGTAGGAATATCGGAATTGGTCTACTCATTTCATTGATAATCCCCTTTATATAGGGTGAGTATTACAACGGTAATAGTAAATACATTAATGACAATAATGACTACATAATTATCTATCGTCAGTTACATTGACGAAGACACATAATACGTTTTTCCTTCAACACTCCCCCTTGTGCCGAGTCAGAGATAAAATGGTGCATGTGGTGTTGCCTCATTAAAAACCTTGCCAAGTAACAAAAACTCAATGGGAGAAAATAAAACTTTGGTCGAAGGACAAAAAGAGCACAACGCACCTATTACATTTGAAAACAACATGTATGTGCTAGACTCCCCCTGATGTCTGCACCTCCCCCTGATTTTTACATTAATCATGGGATTCTCCCTGATTCTTTCATTTGATCAAGGGAGCTTCAATAACATTAGCATAGTTATGCATTTTCACATGTTTTCCAAATATGACTTTGAGCAATGATTTAGTAACTAAATCTTGCGACATCGTCCTCAGATCCAACTTGATTTACTTTGATCTTGAGGATAAGGTTGTTCATGAACCGAACACATTGGTTCATATTGAACATCAGGTTCACTCGTGGTATGACCTTCATATAACAAAACAGTCATAACTTTGTCTAGAGTATGGATGAACCTTTAAGAGATTTGAAATTGATCTGTAACAACAGATTTTCTTATTTCACCTTTAATGCGTTTTTCTTTACGCATAGTTAGCTGTGACGTGGATAATTTCTTTATCATGTCACATTCTATGTAGAGATTGAATAAGCCAAAATCTTTCATATCTTTAATGAAAGAACGATTTGCGTTGTGTAGGCGCAGAGCTAAACATAGCTTTACAAATTTACATCGAATGAGAGGTCGAGTCTTACATATTATGTTTAAGTACAATCATGCGTCATTGCACTTGTATAGGAATTTCATTTCCCAACACTTCTTCGTCATCTTCCTTTAGATGAAAAACGGATCTATTGTTAGAGTAAAGACTTCGACTGATCATGAGAGTATATGTAGGCCTCACTTTATTCTTTAGAGTGCCTAAGCCGATTGATGTATGATCACCATCATTACAGTCCTTGAGTTTCATTTCAAGACTGTGTATTCTCAAGATCTTTTCATTCTTAACTTAGGATTTACAATGCATAGAGTATATCTTAGTTCATTTAAAGTTCGTGTATATCCATAATGAAAACGCAAGGGCATAATTCATCAATCCCTTCCGAATCAAGTAGTTACTTTAGTGAACGTTTCAATTTCTTTTGCAAACGTACTCATATGATCTAGAGCCACTTGATTTGGTAGGATGAAGTCCGTTTAGGATCCTCATGTATATCTCTTATTTTTAGATCCCCATAGAGATATATGTTTTGATCACTTTTCGTAAGCTGCATGTTCAGTTTTTCGGAAACTACCAAACAGACAAGGTAGTGGAGTGCAATGACATCCATTACGAGAGATGGTCTCATCGTAGTCCATTACGAGAGAATATCTCCTCGTAGTCGATTCCAGTGCGTTTTTGAGAGACCTTGCGCCATAAGGTGAGTCTGCATACTCTTATTCTCATTACGCATTCTAACAAAGATATATTTGATAGGGTTTACATTTACGGTGTCGGCGTCACCTGCCCAAATACCTATCTCTTTGTTTATACTGGATCGCTTCTTTCCATTAGGCCAGTTTACTAAGTTGACATTTTTCAACGAAGTATGGTTCGATAGTAGACTCATTATTCCACGTCCTCATGTACACTAGTGTAATGTGTTTGTAGAGATCTCTATACTTTAAGGATTGGTTCTAACATTTGAGGCGTCCCCCAATGATAACCACAATCCATAAATATTCTCATGAGACGGATTTGAGTATCACTGATCAATAGATCAGGTTGTGCCAAACTTGTTTTCTTCCTTTACACAAGTATGTATCGAACCTGAGGTGGCCTCCCCCTCTTCCTTGGAGAGCCACGGCCTGTGACACCATTTATGCCACTTATGGCGTCACCATGCCACCGTCCATGGTGGCAGTGCAATATCCAATTCCTCTTGGGTGGTACCATGTCCTTTTGATAAAACACAATCCTTGCAGGTATATTTGCAGCAGGTTTATATGATCTCGTCACTTTAATGTATAAGATATCTACACACCTTACTTTGTGTGATTTTTGGGGATCGAGATGAGACACAGTGGGGACAAACCACGACAATTCCTGTCGTTCCACTTGAACATGCTTGTTCTTATCTCCCCCTAACGACGGGAAGACTGTCTCATCAAAGTGACACTCCGCAAATCTAGCGGTGAAGAGAACGCCTGTCAAGGTTTCGACATAGCAGACTATAGCTGGAAGTTCATATCCAGCATAAATATTTATTCATCTCAATGGACCCATCATTGTGCGCTGTGGCGGCGCAATTTTGGCACATAAAAACATTTAATGGAGCTCAAGGATTGTAGATCTGTGTCAATCCAAAAGAGCTCAAGGATTACAAGTTCGTGCTGATAACGTGTTGTAGGAATATCGGAATTGGTCTACTCATTTCATTGATAATCCCCTTTATATAGGGTGAGTATTACAACGGTAATAGTAAATACATTAATGACAATAATAACTACATAATTATCTATCGTCAGTTACATTGACGAAGGCACATAATACGTTTTTCCTTCAACATTAATGAAGTTTTTTATTTTTTTGTGGAATTTTTGTGAAATTTATGGAATTTTGTAGAATTTTTGTTAATTTTGTGGAATTTTGTGGAATTTTTAGGAGGATATATATATATATATTTTGGAATATATATATATATATAATTAGGTATAAATATATTTAGGTATATATATAATTAGGTATATATATATTTAATGAAATTTTTTATTTTTTTGTGGAATTTTTGTGAAATTTATGGAATTTTTATACTAATTGTGCAGAAAACCGCCGCGCTGTAGACCGATGGATTGCCAGACCGACCGAGAGCGACCCCGAAGCTCAGGCAGGACACAGCCGTGGGGGGGGGGGGGGGGGGGGGGGGCGGATCCAGCGGTCGTCGGGGCCTACACCGGCCAATGAACAGGCGTGAGGAGACGTTGATGGGATTGACCCCGACCGATACACGTGGGGGCTCATCGTATGAGTCGACGGGAGCGGGCCCCGTCTCGAGCGTCAGAGGAGGACGCACAGCCGCACCCTCCAGACCCCACTGCACTTCAGCACTGTTCCAGGATCGGCAGCCGATCCCACCGCGCGCCGATCAGGACCCTCCAGAGATGCTCCCTGTCCCCCCACAGCGACATCGTCCACAGCGACAGGGCCCACCGTCAGGGGGATCAGGCCCCTCAGGGTCCACGCCCCGTATGTCTCCGCCATCGGGGATGTACATGGTCCAGTTCCTCCCTGCCATCCCCGAGTACGACGCTAGGGGGAGGCAGATTTGGAGGCACGATCGGCCGCACGAGATTCCCTGGGAGGAGGCCTACGTCCACAGGCCATTCGACTCAGAGGACTGCCACGGCCTGTGGTGTGTTCGTGAGAAGGACAAACAGTACAACGACGCAGGTAATTAGTTAGTTTAATTAATTATTTAGATTGTTTAATTAATTATTTAACTACGTCGAAGCTTAGTTCATAATTAGTTAGTAAATTAAATTAGTTAGGTCGTTAGTTAGTTATTAAATTAAATTAGTTAGTTAGTTAGTAAATTAAATGTGTTAGTTAGTTAGTAATTTAAATTAGTTAGTAAATTAAAGAATTTAGCTAGTTAAACTAGTTACTAAATTAAATTATTTAGTAAATTAATTTAATTTAGCTAGTTAGTTATTAAATTAAATTATTTAGCAAATTATTTAGTTAGTTAATTACTAAATTAAATTAGTTAGTTAGTAAATTATGTACGTAGTTGGTTAGTCAGTTAGTTAGTTAGTACAGAATTTTTATTAGGTATGTATTCATTTTAATTATGAAACAGGCGTCCTCGTAAATAAACCCGCGGGGACGAGACGGACCAGAGGGCCAGCGAACATGTCGACCCTGGAGAGGGAACTCACCGGTGGGATCAGGGAGATCCTGCCCGGTCCCGGTGAGGATGGACGCCCGATCAAGAGGAGAGAAACCACGACCAAGTATATCAACGCGACGGGCATGATCGTGCGGGACATGGTCCCAATGTTGTGGCCCGACTGGGGCTCTGTGCCCGTTGACATCAAGGCGCGAGTGTACAATGCACTGTCGGTGAGTTAAATCGTATTTTTATTATAGAAAATAAACATTTATGAATTAAGTCCTTATAACTATATAAAAATATTTTCTAATTAATTTATAATATTGCAGTAATGGTTTAGAGTCCATCCTACCTTGGACTGGTGGAGAGACGAGCAGCTGAAGAACAGGTTATGTGTTTCGCGTTATTTTACTATCATTCGAGTTAGATTGAAGACGATTAAAGATGTACGAATATATCTAACAGTTCTGTTTTGTTAATATAGGTACTCCGAGTGGAAGAACGAGCTGTCGACGCACTACAGGACGTACCATGTGGAGAAGGGCTTGGGGCGAGGTGCAACCCCCCACGAGTTCCGGTATAGGGAGTATGAGTGGCTATGGCTGGTAGCCTACTTCGGGAGCGACAGGGTCTCGGTAAGAAAATTTAGCCTAGTCTATAACTTTTTAATGTTATTTAGTAATTAAATTATGTAGTTACTAAATTAAATTAATTAGTTAATTAATTAGTTATTAAATTAAGTTAGTTAGTTAGTTACATAGTTAGTTAGTTCGTTACTAAATTAAATTAAATTAAATTAAATTAGGTAGTTAGTAAGTTAGTTAGTTACTAAATTAAATTAGTTAGGTAGGTAGTTAATAATTAAATTAAATTAGTTAGTAACTAAATTAGTTAATAATTTTTTTTGGTTAGTTACTAATATTTTAAGTTAGTTACTAATTTATATTTGCGTTTATATGTTCGTTCTTATAATAAAGAAAATCTCGAAGACGAACAGCGACAACTGCAAGATGAACGAGCACCCCCACCACGGCGGCGCCCGCTTCTGGAGGCAGTGGGCCGAGATTGCAAGGAGGGACCGACCGCTGAGGCCGTTGTCGTGGATTCATGCGCAGATGTATCCGGACCGTCCCGACCAAGTGGTAAGTATTCGCCCATCTTCAATAAAAGTGTTTCATTAAATTAATTTATATATATTTTTTTATTAATTCGTTTATTATATTTTCTTGTCAATTAGGCGGGAATAGATGCGGAGACCGACGCGATCACCTTGGGGATCGCGCGAGAGACGCTGGGGGAAGGGGCGTCCGACGAGGCGATCGCGCGAGAGACGCTGGGGGAAGGGGCGTCCGACGAGGCGATCGCGGAGTTTGCCTCCACGATCGACACCCTTGAGCCGCGCTTGGCCTCTCAGATCATGCATGCGGCGGTAGGGACTGGCAACAACTACTTCTACCAGAGAGGCCTAGGCGCGGCGGGAGATGGGGTTCTGAAGTACACGCCGGCCAATCCCAGCACGCAGCGTGCGGCTTCGACGAGCAGAGACTTGCAGACACGGCTGCAGAGGACGCAGGCGGAGTTGGCGAGGGCGGTGGAGGCGCTCCAGCAGCAGGCTTCGGTGCAGCTGGCCAGCAACGCGGCCGCGGCGGAGATGTACCGATGGATGCGGCAATCTTGGGAGGCCCAGAGAGCTGGAGAGGAGCCCCCGCCGCCACAGATTCCCGATTTCGTCGTCCCCACTCCCCCCCCCCCCCCCCCCCCCCCGCATCGGAGTACGCCAGGCGATCAGGGTAGCGGAAGCCACCAGAACTCGAACGATCCCGTCGACGACGCTACGCGTTTAGGGGGTGATGAGTAGTTAGTAGTGTACGTAGATAGCTAGTTAGGGGGTTTGTACAGTAGGATATTACGGATGGATTGATGTGGATATTTGTTGGCTATTTGGATGTTTGTTTGTGGATTTTCTGCAGCCAAACCGAAGACGAAGTGGAATTGGGCCCGAACAAAATTTTTAATTTTTTTTTAAATATTTAGGGGTTATAGCCGACGAAATGGACCATATTTCGTCGGCTATAACCTCCCGGCTTCCCGCAAAAATAAGGCCTTTCGGGTTCCGGCGAAGGTTATGGCCGACGATTAATTCGTCGGCTATGCCTCGACTTATAGCCGACGATAGAGTCGTCGGCTATACTTCGGGGTTTAGGGGTAATTAGGGGAGAGTTATAGCCGACGACTCTATCGTCGGCAATGTTCTCATAATAGCCGTCGACGCTTTTTTCGTCGGCTATACTTCGTGGTTTATAAGTCGACGACTTACCCTCAGTGTCGTCGGCTATACTATAGCCGACGGGGCATTCCCGACGAGGGAATAGCCGACGATACGTCGTCGGCTATGACTATAGCCGACGATTTAATGGAAACGGCCGACGAGATGGCGTCGTCGGCTATAACCCCTTTTCTGGTAGTGCAAGCTACAGATGGCCGATGCACTCAGACAGTTATTCGGAGGCCGTCGTTCTTCCAGATCTAGGGGTTCTAGAAGTTCTGCCAGTTCCGCAGACTCCGACAGGACCATTAGCCAGCCTGAGAGGACCACCAGCCAGCCGCGGAGGAGTGTGGATTCATCCCAGCCGCGGAGGAGTGTGAGTTCTCGGCACCAGACCCTTCTCCAGGTGGGGCGGCCGTCGAGCAGTTCACGTCCCCCTCTCGGGCTAGATGCTCCGAGGTTCAGTAGGCAGCTATTTCAGGATGAGATAGCTCCAGACGTTCCTCAAGTCCGTATGCCTGAGGTTCATCGGGAGCCGATGACGAGTCCGGCAAAGTCTTCTGCTGACTCGACTGAGGGGCCTACTCTCCCAAATCAGCTCTACCTCCTGTACAACATTCCTGCGATACCCAAGGTCGACTTTCTTGGTGTGCCCATATGGCCTGATATGCCTCAGTACGTGAGTGTTGCGGAGGCATACCATCAGGAGCCATTTGAGAGACCTGACCTCCTTATTTCGACGAGGAGAAAAGGAAAGTCGACAGACGGGTCATCCAGTTCAGGTAACATTTGATTTTATTAATTAAATGTTTTATTAAAATTAACGCACTAATATTTAATTTTATTAACCAATCGTCGTTTATGTGATAGGGACAGCCGGTAGCAGTTCAACGAAGAATACGAGAGGTGTCATATGTTTTTACACGCTCAGGAGAACTGTTAAAAGCAGGGGGAGGATCCAGATCAATGAACCCCCTAATCAGGAGGCTCAGGGGAAAAAACGCCGCGATTACGCGGGTTGCGTGGAGCCAATAATTAGGGATAAAGTCCCTATGTTGTGGACCAGGTGGGCTGATGTGCCCGAAGAGTTTAAGAGGGAGGTCAACAACGCGGCGTCGGTGAGTAATTTAAAAAATTTAATTTCTTTATCATAATATTTAATAATTTTCGGTATTGTTATAATTGTAAAACTAATAAAATATTATCTTGCAGACATACTTCGAGATTGCCGAACACAAGCAGGATTGGGCGGATGCGATGCAAAACTCGAGGTACGTTGGGAATTCCTCATCTGATAATTTGAAATATTTTATGATATTAATAATATTTCTAATGCACTTTTGTTTTTTCCGTAGGTTCAAAGAGTGGAAGAACGAGCTCCGTACCCACTTTAACGAATATGACAACCGTGGTCGTATGGGTACTACAAGAGAGTTCATGTTCAGGGAGTACGAGTGGCGTTGGTTGAAGACAGTAGACTTCAACAACCCACTTATGCAGGTAAATACTAAACTTAACTATAAATATTTATTTTGTTAAAATTTTAATTATTAGTTTAATTATTTTATAATTATTACACTAATATTTTTTGATGCATTTTTCTAATATTTTATTATTTGTTTGAAGGAACGGTCTCGGATAAACTCTGCGAACCGCCGCCGTAACACAACCCCCCATCATGGTGGTTCTAGTCCATTTGCACAATATCAGGAGGAGGCGCTTAGAGATCATCCTGATAGCAACCCGTACGTGGAGACGTTCAAGAAGGCTTATCCACAAGCGACAGAACAGCTCGTAAGTCGTTGATTACGATTTTAAAATTTTAAATATTAATTTTACTTAATTATATATTTGTTAGAATATTAATTTTTTTTTTCCCGTTCAATTAGGAGAGGGTGAACCGGGCCGAAGAAGAAGTGTATGAGCAAGTAGTTCGGGAGACACAACATAACATTTCAGAGGCAGATCTGCAAGAAGCCCTGCGCCAGGTCGACCGATCGAATGTCCAAACGGCAGCGAGGATGTTCGACGCAGCCTTCCCACACCGGTCAAACCAATACTACTGC
Source organism: Potentilla sterilis (assembly GCA_963682095.1). NCBI lineage: Eukaryota > Viridiplantae > Streptophyta > Magnoliopsida > Rosales > Rosaceae > Potentilla > Potentilla sterilis. The sequence continues at coordinate 27,892,141 of OY821754.1, forward strand.
CGGGGTTTGGGAAGTTCTGGAATAGGGCTCCTGAAGACCACTAAGGGAGGTCAAAAGAAGGGAGGCGGGGACAGCCAACAGATGAGGGGGGAAGTGCAGAGATTGGCCGCAAGATTGGCGGCCGAGTCCCAGAGATCACAGGAGCAACACTGCAGAACACAGCAGTATCATTTGGATATGTCGAGTTGGTATGCTGAATGCGAGAGAATTCGGCGACACAACTACGCCGGCCAACAAAAATGGCGGTATGATATGTTCGCGGCACAACAACAAAGCCTTGAACCCCCGCCCCCGTTTCAGCCGTTAGTTGAACCTCCAATGCCTCAACCTCCCGAGTTCGTTCAGCAGGATGATGAGCATGATGGAGAGCAGGATGCTGGGGATGACGTGGTGGACTTTAGTGCTTTAGGTGATGATTAGGGTTATATTTTATGTATATTGGAACAAATTAAATAATAAGTCATTTAGACGTGTTTCTTGTTGGTGTAAATGCATGGATTGTCATTGTGAATTGCAGGTTGCTTGGAATGGTAATTTAGAAATTAATTTAATTTTTTTCCCCAAAATGTAAGAATAGCCGACGAAAATAGCATTATTTCGTCGGCTATAAGTGCTATAGCCGACGATTTTTACCAAATTTCGTCGGCCATAAACGTTATAGCCGATGAAAATGACATTATTTCGTTGGCTATAATTAATTAATGCCTATTAAAATATTAATATATTCCCACGGAATAACCGACGAAATAGATGAAATCGTCGGCTATATTACAGAACAAATAGCCGACGAATTTCGTCGGCTATAGTTTACGATATCGTTGGCCATGCTCGAGAATAGCCGACGAATTTCGTCGGATATTTTGCCAAGGTTTGGTAGACAAAATTAATTTTCGTCGGTAATATCGTCGGCCATACTCGAGAATAGCCGACAATTTTGTTATTTTCGTCAGCCATTGGTTTTACCGACACTGTTTTACCGACGAATTATAGCCGACGAAAGTTTCGTCGGCAGAAGGAATAGCCGACGAAAATTTGGCATAGTCGACGAAATTTTTGTCGTCGGCTATTCTGTCCGATCTGGTAGTGAGTACTGCCTATTCATATATTTATATACTCATCATCGATCTGCTGTGTGAAGCAAGCTAGCTAGCTATAGTATGTAACATATGCTTTGTTAAGCACAGCTTTACTGCTACTAAACATTGCAGAGAATATGTCATTATACCTCCTCTGTCCGGTACCCCTTGATGATATCTGATAGGAGCACAATGTGCGACGTTATTAATGTGTTTACGCCCTCGTTTATCCTTTGTTTAACCCTTATTTATCTAAGATAGAGTCATAATTTAGTTTAGTGTCGTTTTAGTAGAGTTTTGGAAATAGTTGCTTAATAATCCGAAAAATGACTAAGTTTAGAAATCTGGAAAATAATGAAAAATGTGTCTTTTTCGTGATTCTGAGACGGGTGGAATTATGACTTATCCTTTTCCAAATTTGATGAAATTTGGTATGCATATAATTGGCTTGCTAAATTATATTGTGTTAAAATTTCAGATCAATCGGAGTTCGTGAAGTCACCCAAAAGATGGCTGCAACTTGGCAGTCCGAGCAAAGATCACCAGGGACTAACAGGATTTTCATGGGACTGTGTCCTGATTTCAAAAATCTATTCCGGACGTTTTACTTGAAATTTGAGGAAGCCCTTTTATATGGAGAAATCTCTATGTGTCTAGTTTCTCTGAGACTTGGAATCGCATCAATCGGAGCTCTACGGAGGGAGTTATGCCGGATTTACTGGAGCAAGATCAATTCTGCCGAGAAAGCTATATTTTCCCGGTTTCATTAGGAAAGCTCTCCTTTGGACTTTTGGAAGCATGGATCGGATTTAATGGACGTAATGACTTGTTGGAAATGTCTATGCTATGCCAATAATGCCGGTTGAGGTCCAAATTCAGAAGTGAAGTCCAAGAATGCATTGCTTTGCCCACAAGAAAACCTTAACCAACTTGGACAAGGAATTGCTTGTCCTTGTAGCTGCCGGCAACCTAGGGTTTCTCCTCTATAAATAGCTAATGAATTCTCAGAAAATAATCATCTCATCTCAAGCACAAGTATTAGCCAAAAGCTCTTCCAAAGCCTCACCATAAATCCTATACAGAAAATAGTTTAGCCAAACCACCACCACCATGTAAATCCGTCCCACACCCTTGCTGAATTTCTTTGGAGGTTTCTGCAAGGCGTGCTCCATCTTCTCATGGCTTCTTTATTGTTCTATAATTTCACAATACTTTGTCTATGAGGATTGTATGTTTTTATGGTTGTTGAATTTGGTTTTACTCTTTGTTTATGAACTTCGAATGCATGCGAATTTTGTATGACAAATTGTAATCTTTAACTTGTAGTATTTTTGTATGTTGGATAATTAGGGCAGTGGTATCTTGCATGTTTTAAGTTTGAAATTGGTTAGAAATCTAAGGATTGGGACTTAAAAACCGAAACATTAGTATTGACTTGAAGCATGTAAATCTAGATGTTAGGTTTCATCAAACCCGAGTAATAACAAATATGGCTAAATAGTCAAAATGTTGCTTTGATTTGTTTTGCTCACCTAGGGTATAATACTTTAGATTTCTTACATGTTAAAATAAGATGATTGACAACCTTGCTTGTTTTGCATGTCTTCGATTTAGACTATTGTGATTAATTGTTAAGTCTCAAAAGGATTAACATATATTCTAGGGTCCATACTCAAAAGGTCGATCTTAAGAACTTGAGAAGTCTTACAACTAAGTTGTAGTCGGAACTAAAATTGAATCTAAACACGTTGATACTTGTTCCTTACTTTTTTACATACGAGTCTATATGTTAAAGAGTCTTTTGTGTGAATTGCTTGGTGTGAAAGATGATGATCACTTGTACATAGTAGTTTAGAACTTTTTATTTTCATGTCTAGGAAGTTAGAGGCAGCCTTGTTGCTGCCGAACCATATCCCTTATCCCCCCAAGTTCGAATTTTGTTCATATGTATATAAGTGTGACAATTGTGTGCATATGTGTTTTGTATATTTTTGTCTAACATTCTCATGTTTCAGGTACCCTTAATCCCCGGCTTAGAACGATCCCTACTTGCTTATACTACTAACGATATTTTGTAGGGTTATTATTTGTCTGAGCCTCGCGGCTCACATCAATTTTTTATTTTTGTCAAACATTGTCATGTTTCAGGTACCCTTAATTCCCGGCTTAGAACGATCCCTACTTGCTTATACTACTAACGATATTTTGTAGGGTTATTATTTGTGTGAGCCTCGCGGCTCACATCAATTTTTGGCGCCGTTGCCGGGGATTATAAAAGCTTGATATGTTTGAGTGTTAATTGTTTTGTAAATTTTCGTGTGTTTGTATAGTTTTCATTTGAATTTTTGAAAAACGTTTTGAAATTTTGATGCCGTTTGTATAGCTTGAAAATTCCTGGAAATTTCTTGAAAAACCTTGAAAAATTTGTTGAAGCCGTAACTTGTATAAATTTGTATTTTCTTGCATTTTATTTGTTTTGTTCGTTTTGATGTGTCTTGTGTGTGTGCAGGTTGAAAAAGAAAGAAAAAAAATGCAGGAAACTCGAAAGTTCTGCCCAAAACAGGAATCGGGCAGTGCAGTCCTCCAATTTTGGATGGCTGCCGTTTTCAGCTCATAAAACCTGGGACATGCTGCCATACGCTGTTGGAAAGATCTCTGAGTCTACTTTCTGCAGGATTTTACAGAAGTGAATTTAGAGTCTCGAGCCGTTCCCAGTTTCAATTTGAGTGTAGCAAGGTCAATCTGGTGGAACAGAAAATTGGGCAGATCGATAGGTCTGATAAAAGGCCAAACAAAGAGTACTTCTGCTGGTCCGATTGAGGCAAAATTTATACCGTTGGAAAGCTCTGTGTGTCCACTACAACATTTATTTGCAACACTTTTACATTAGGATAGTGAAACATACCCAAATTCAAGCCTAAAGAGGAAGTGTACCATCAACCAAAGCTTCTGCCGAGCTGCTTGCAGCCTACCCAGCTGCTGCCCTGCGCACTGCCAAGCACCTGTCGAGCGTCCTTGCTGAGAAACCTGCTGAACGACGCTTACGAGAGCAACTTGTTCTGTCGAGGTCCCGCCGTGGTGGTCTGCCTAGAGCAGCCTGCTTACGCTGCAGCCAACAGGCAGCTTGTAGTGTGGGTCTGCCGGGACGAACCTGCCACTACCCCTACTTGTGCTGCTGCCGGGAGGAACCTACTGCTGCCCATGCGTCCAATTGACGAAAGGACTACTGCTGCCCCTGCCCTTGTATGCTGCCAATGCTGCTTCCGAGAATAGCGAGATACATGCGCAGCATGCGCGCCAAGACAACAAAACTACAGATGCAGCCGTGCAGCCTGCTCCGGAAGAACTTGCAACCCTGCTGCCAAGCAATGTTGCTGCTGAGACGAACTTGCAGCCCCAACGCCTGCTCCTGCCATGTGCCACGCAGCATGACACACAAACTGCTGACGTATCCACGTGTCTTGCCAAGCCGTATCATGCTGTATCCAAGACCAATTTCGACACGTATCCAACTAAGTAGCCGTATCCGATACGCATGTCGATACGCTTGTGCTACTGATGTCCGTATCCGATACGAACACGGATACGCTGCGAGTGCAGCCTACCCACTGATGATACACTGATGCCCCTGCTGCAGCCTACCCACGCAGCCAACGATGTTGCCAAGAAGGCCCTGCAGCCTGCCCTGCTGCTGCCCCTGCACATTACCCTGCTGCTGCCCCTGCAGCTAGCCCTGCTGCTGCCAAGAAGGCCCTGCCAAGACACTGCCTACTGCGATGCTGCTGCCGCAACAATACTGCCCTTTCGTTGCATGCTGCCGATGCTATGCACCACGACACTGCTGCAGCCACGCAGCCCACCTACGCTGCCAATGCCCTTGCTGCTGCCCCTGCATGCTAACGCTGCTGCCGAGCAACACACTGCCGAGAGGACAAAGCTGCCAAGCAGCCTAACTGCCGAGAGAAAGGACTGCTACCCCCAAACTGTCGAGCATCAACAATGGATGAACAAATACACAAAACACGCGGTGAAAAGTCTAGGCTACGGACTATAAAATTAAAGCGTTAATTGGGAGGCAACCCAATTCGATCAAAGAAAAACGAAGGAGCCATCACCGAGAGTTTGAAATTTCTTAACCGTTCTCTTTTTCTTTGGTTTGTGATGATATGTTGGAATGTGTTAGACTATTGCATGCTTAGGAAATTCTTTGCTATTGTTTTATGCTTACATTGAGGACAATGTAATTTTCTAAGTGGGGGGTAGGTTTACATGTTTTGTTTATGTTTTCGTGTGTCTAGTTTAGAAAAGAAAATTCAGAAAATTGTTCCACAAAAAATAGTGTTTAATTTATTTATTTCGAGTCTTAAGATGCCCCTAATATGTCAATGATGTTTTTTTCCTCTTTGCATACATAGATGATGGTTGTGCATACAATTTAAATTGTGAGTTTCATGGATTATGTGCATTGGTAGGAGCATATAAGACTTGTTGATTAATAAAACATGCATGTTTTAACTAGTTTATTTCGATATAACCTTGTGAGCTTTAGAGCCAAATTGCTTTCTTCATGAGTGATAAAAATTGAAAATTTTTGAGCATGTTAATATGTGAATCTCATTATTCTTTGCATTTTCAACGATTATGTGCCATACCTTTTTAATGAAGTATAGAATGCTAGAACTTACTCTTGTTGATTTTCAAAACGTGTTATGTCATAAAATACCTTGATTTTGAAAGTGATTGAAAAGATCTATTAGGTTTACCACCATTGCCAAATAAAGCATGTGCCCTATTTGTGCCCGTCGTGGGACACCTTGGTAAACCCCTTTGAGCATACATTTAGCCTTTTCTTTCATCACCCTTAAACACTTTCCATGAGCTTAGTATAGTTGTGCCTTTACCCTTGATCAAAGTTTTGGCAAAGCTTGATTTTCGAAGGAGTTTTCGTGTGAAGTGATGTAGGAAAATAAGTGTGGGGTAAAGACTTGTCCATAAAAGAAAAAAAAATTGCGTAGTGACTGTGCCGTAGAAAAGAAAATTTTTTCGGATCAAAGAAAAAGAAAAAGATAAGAAGTGATCCGAACCAAAGAAAAAGAAATAGGCACGGATGAGAAAAAAGAAAAATTTGTGTGGATATAGTCTTGAAAAAAGTGTTGTGAATTTGGAGTATGTATGCATGTGAAGGTCTACTATTGTTATATTTTGACCTTTGTTCATATTCACTATGTTTTGGGGAAGTAAAGAATGAAGTATGGGTCCAACAAGAAGAAATTCGACCCTTGATGAGAAGACATAAGGAGATTCGAGCTTTGCCAAAGGCCACGGTGACGTTTTGAGCTTCCTTATCCAAATATCGAAAACCTCTTAACCTAGCCCCATTACATCCATTTTATTGATCTTTTCATGATTCTTAAGATGGTTAAATTTGATTTGTGGAGATTATCTCAAGAGTAAGCATATGGTTTTGGTTCATTGGTGCACATAGTTGTTACATAAGGTTTTTCCATAAAAATTCACAAAGTGCTTTCGTTTCTTTGACATATGCAAGTTACTCTTCGTAATTCATTATCTTTCCTTTGCATATACTTATGTGTGAATAGCTATGCATCGAGAGAAAAGAAAAGAGTATGCCTAGTGAGGAGGAGCGGATTAGTTTAACATGTTTACATGCTTACCTTTTGCTCTTATATGTTCATATTGATGTTACATGCTCATGAAACTTGGAATTTTCGTGCTTAGCATTCTCATGTATCAACTTGAAAGCTATGTGTACATACGAGCCTGAGACAAATCATTAGGGGCAATAGTTTGTTTAGAGTCTTAGTTTTATTTAGTTTTGCTAAGGGACTAGCAAATGATAAGTGTGGGGTAGTTAATAGGAGCACAATGTGCGACGTTATTAATGTGTTTATGCCCTCGTTTATGCTTTGTTTAACCCTTATTTATCTAAGATAGAGTCATAATTTAGTTTAGTGTCGTTTTGGTAGAGTTTTGGAAATAGTTGCTTAATAATCCGAAAAATGACTAAGTTTAGATATCTGGAAAATAATGCAAAATGTGTCTTTTTCGTGATTCTGAGACGAGTGGAATTGTGACTTATCCTTTTCCAAATTTGATGAAATTTAGTATTCATATAATTGGCTTTCTAAATTATATTGTGTTAAAATTTCAGATAAATCGGAGTTCGTAAAGTCACCCAAAAGATGGCTGCAACTTGGCAGTCCGAGCAAAGATCACCAGGGACTAACAGGATTTTCCTGGGACTGTGTCCTGATTTCAAAAATCTATTCCAGACGTTTCACTTGAAATTTGAGGAAGCCCTTTTAAATGGCGAAAGCTCTATGAGTCTAGTTTCTCTGAGACTTGGAATCGCATCAATCGGAGCTCTGAGGAGGGAGTTATGCCGGATTTAATGGAGCAAGATCAATTCTGCCGAGAAAGCTATATTTTCCCGATTTCATTAGGAAAGCTCTCCTTTGGACTTTTGGAAGCATGGATCGGATTTAATGGACGTAATGACTTGTTGGAAATGTCTATGCTATGCCAATGCTAAGGATATTTTGTAGGGTTATTATTTGTGTGAGCCTCGCGGCTCACATCAATTTTTGGCGCCGTTGCCGGAGAATATAAAAGCTTGATATGTTTGAGTGTTAATTGTTTTGTAAATTTTCGTGTGTTTGTATAGTTTTCAGTTGAATTTTTGAAAAACGTTTTGAAATTTTGATGCCGTTTGTATAGCTTGAAAATTTCTGGAAATTTCTTGAAAAACCTTGAAAAATTTGTTGAAGCCGTAACTTGGATAAATTTGTATTTTTTTGCACTTTATTTGTTTTGTTCGTTTTGATGTGTCTTGTGTGTGTGCAGGTTGAAAAAGAAAGAAAAAAAATGTAGGAAACTCGAAAGTTCTGCCCAAAACAGGAATCGGGCAGTGCAGTCCTCCAACTTTGGATTGCTTCCGTTTTCAGCTCATAAAACTTGGGATACGCTGCCATACGCCGTTGGAAAGATCTCTGAGTCTACTTTCTGCAGGATTTTACAGAAGTGAATTTGGAGTCTCGAGCCGTTCCCAGTTTCAATTTGAGTGTCGCAAGGTCAATCTAATGGAACAGAAAATTGGGCAGATCGATAGGTCTGATAAAAGGCCAAACAAAGAGTACTTCTGCTGGTCCAATTTGATATCATGTATTGATAATATCATATATTGATTATATATTATCATGTATTGTAGACCATGTATTGATAATGTCTCCTGGAACAAATGTAGTTTAGTTTCAATTATTATGTAATTCTGTTTTGGTCACGGGATCCCGTTTTATTCCCGGTCCCGTCCCAGTCCCGTACGGGATCACTTTTCAAAAAGTCTAATCCCGTCCCGTCTCTTTTAAAATCTCACGGGACAGGACTGGGATCAGGTGAATCCCGACCAGTCCCGGCCCATGCTCAGCCCTAGCACCATTACCTAGGAAGTAGATTGGCGATTGACGGGGTAGTGAACGATCTGGGGGTGGCCTCATGGCAATTGACGGGGTTCTATGGTTATGCGGCGACAGGTGAGTGATAGGAGCATAAAATGCGACGTTCTTAATATGTTTTTACCCCCATTTATGCAATGCTTAACCCTTATTGTTGTAATATAGAGTCATGTTATAGAGTCAAGAGTTTTGGTGGAATTAAAGTGAAAACATGTGGAAAATAGAATAAAAATGCAGAAATTGTCAAAAGCCTATTCACAAAGTCTCTGAGATGTTTTATTGAATCTGTAAAACATAAACTTTGCTTTTGATAGATTTTTCTCTTCTCATTTGCCGGCGACATACTAAGGATTGAACAAAGGAAAGAATCATTAAAATCGGAGTGGAACAAAATGCCAAGAACTTCAAGTTCTTATCGGATGCAAATCCAAGAATTCCAGAAGATTTCAGTGTCCGACATCCAACTTTCTGAATTTATTCCCGACGATTGACAAGGAATTTGAAGGTGAAATTTTTATGGATGAAAGCCCTGTGTGTCTAGTTTCATATGCAACTGGAATCGCAGAAATAGCTCTCCTAAGTAGAGAGTTATGCCGGTTTGAATGCAAGAAGGTCAGATCTGCCGAGAGGAAGAACCTGCTGCCCGTTTTGAAGGATTTCTATTTTTCTACAACAATTTCGTGTCCAAGGTTGTAAGTGATGAGCTACTGAACATATTGGAGCATTATAGAGTCATCCTTTCAAGGAAGAAGTCGAAGAACAAAAGAAAAGAAGTTTCCCTGATGCAAGCAGGAAAAGAAGATACAAAGGATGCTTTCCTGGCTCAACTAGGGAAAGCTACGGCTAGCTCTTGGATAAATTGTCCAAATGAGTTATGAGCCTAGTCCATTATTCAGTCCATCAAGCATTGATCCATGAAGAATTTGGCTGAATTAAAAAAGAAAAGAAAAGATTAATTTCGGAATGGAAAAGAAGAAGCAAGCCGAGTTCTACATGGATTTGGCTTACGAATGTGGACTGAATTCCATCCTTTGTGCAAGATTTTTAGCTGAATTAATTCATGGAAAACCTAAAGAGATATTGCTCAATTATTCAGCCATTATCTTGGGAATTTTCGGCAGAAAATAGAGGAAGAAAATCGCAACAAATCCTGATTAATTTCGGGAAAATTCCTGTGCACGTCTCTCAACTTCCACGGACTCTCCCGGACAGCTGACAATGAATCAGAATTCAAGCCTTATATGGATAGAAAGCTACGGGAGTCTAGTTTCCAACCCAACTGGAATCACCTCAATAGCTATTTTCTAGAGAGAGTTATGACGTAATCAATGCACGGAGGTCATTCTGCCGAATTCAGAAAATCAAGGAAACCTAAACCAATTCGGTTTTGGTTTGTGGCTGGCTTCTCTAGGTTACTTCCTCTATAAATACCAAGGCTTTTGCACAGAAAATCATCTTCTCTTCCCCTCAAAAACCTTGCCGAACCTCTGCCCATTTAATTTCAGAAATTGTACCAAGAATCCTTTGCCGAATTCCACCTTCATCATTCACCAAAATTCATCCTTCACCAATCCTTGCCGAATCTTCATAAGGTTGTAACATGAATTGTATTTATTTGGTTTTTGATTCTTTGTATTTAAACATACTTTTGTCTATGAAATATGTTTTAATTTCTGGATTTGTTTTTGGTATTGATAATTATATATGGGATCTTCGGATCTTTGTTATAAATGTTTGGGAATTTTGTATATGATTGCCGAATTATGCATGCTATTTAATTAAATTTGTGTTATGGGCAGTAGCTTTAGCTTATATTCTTAATTTAATTAGGTTTATTTTCATAATTCGTGTGCAACCGAAGGAGATGTCTAGATACATTCGAAAGGCCATGAGTGTTATCTAGGTGTTGAATTCATATGCCGATTTAATATATGTTGGATCTCACGCGTTGTGGATTTTAATATGTATTTATCTAAGGGCTAGAGTAATTATGACAATTTACATGTCGATGTGAGATGAGTGACGCCATACTTGCTAACATGTTCCAATTCGACAATATGTGCTTATGTGCTATTTGTGTTTAATTTCTACGCGTTGTGTTATTAAACCGATTAGTACCATGTTTAGGATTACACGCGTTGTGGGTTCTAAATACTTATGATGTCTTGAATAATTAGGATAAGCTGCGTTGGCCCTGATTAAATTGGAGCTTAGTTGATTTTGAATTCGTTATTTGCTGTTGCCCCTATTACTTGTTTTAATTTTGTTGCATGTATAATGAGATTTGTGTTTGGTGATTGTGTGGAAGATGTTGATCACATGTAAATATATAATTTAGGATTTATAAATTTAGTAAAAATTCAGTAGATAATTATACATAAAAATCGATACCCCCTTTTGTGCAATACTTTGTGTGATTGAAAGCCCTTGATTTCCCCGGATAGAACGATCCCTACTTGTCAATACTACACTCGACACAAGAAGGGTATTATGTGTATGAAGTTGTTTTGCAGGTATTTTATGCTTGGATAACACCTCCATCAGTTTTTGGCGCCGTTGCCGGGGAAATTATAAATTTTTGATTCATAAAGTGTTGTTTGTAATTATGTATATTGCAGATTATTTAATTTTGCTATAGTTTTTGGGATATGTATTAATAGGATTTTTCGGAAATGTAATAGTAAGTAGGTTTTCCGATTTTTATTTTTGGTTTTTGTTGATCTTAATTGCCGATTTTTGTGTGATATTATTGTGATGTTGATACACCTAGATAATTTCTAGGAAGTTGATAGTTTTTGTGTATGCTTGTAGTTTATTGTAGTTTCTAAAGTGTAACATGTAGGTGAAGCCTCTTTTGTTGATCATAACCATAACCCTTCATACGAGTGATGCCATGATTAGGTATGTTTTTGTGTAGATTGGGAAACGGGCCCTGCAATGTTGGAATTAGTCCATCGTTGGCCCCCCACGCATAAAGACGCTAACTTGGTATTATTTTTATGAGGTTGAGGGCGGTTTTAATCAACACTTGTAGACCGCTAGGACCCGAGTTTATTTTACTAAGTATAGGGCAAGTTATTTTCATTGATGGGTTTGAGGTTTGTAAAACTGGTTCTCAAGACCCACAGACTGATGTTCATTCTCTGTGAGTGAGTCGATAGGGGACTTGTCCTCCGTGGTTAAAAACTTTGAGACCTGCCTTATTCCTAAAGAGAGTTTACTCTCCGTGAATTTTAACGACACCGCCTTAGAAAAGTAAAGTATGCTCGACCTAGACAACCGCTTGTGCTGAAGCATCACCTCACTTTAGACGCTAGAAAATAACTTGAGCATATGTGAATCTATTTTTCTTCAAAAGATAAAATTCGTCTTTAATTTTCGAGGTATATCGGAATAAGCATGATACTACCTTGGGCTGTATCAGTCCATTGCACTGTTATCTCCTCTGCTCCACGTACCTTGAGAATTAGGGTTTTTGAATAAAATCAACTAGAAAGAAGCTAGGTTGTGACACCATGTGTTTTGTACATGTTGAAATCGGTGTTTGGAATTCCACACTTGTGAAATTTTCGATGCTTTGTGTGAATGACGATTTGTGTGAAGTTTTGAGAATTTTGTTTGTGTGTTTTGCCTTGTAAATTTCGTGTGCCATTGTATGATCTCTTGTAAATTTCGTGTGCCTTGTAAATTCTGTGAACAGTGATCGTAAATAGTAACGGTGAACAGTGAAATCGTAATAGTGTCGTGAACAGTAATTTTTTTTTTTTTTTTTTTTTTTTTTTTAACTTATACATATTACTTCTAACTTATTTCTAACCTATACTCTAACTTATTCTAACTCATTCTTTCTAACCTATACATATTGATTCTCATGATTCTTGTAGAGTTTAATTGTTAGTTGCAGATCATAAGGAAGAGGTGAAGAATTACATTGTAAACAGTTGATTGGAGCTCTCATTGACTTGGGAAGGACGACAAGTGTTGCAAGAAACGAGTTCCACCACTCTCAACTTGTGTTCTTGATTTACAATTAAATTCTACTTAGCTAATTATTGTATATTTATACACTAACTTCTAACTTTAGCTAATTCACTAACTCACTACTAACTTATTCTTTGAATTCTCATCTCCACTCTTCTAAATTTCTTTATCTTGATGTGATGCAGTTGAAGAGTGGAGTAATCATGCATCGAGTTATGATAGCCATTGTAAGGAGGCACGAATTTGGAGGTGTACACTCCAAAAGGCGTCGCCCACAACTTGATTAAGAAGTTAAGAGTCTAGGCTGAGTAGACTATAAACATTAAGCGCTGCATGGAAGGCAACCCATTTCAACCAAAATTGTGAAGGAGCCGTCTACGAGAGTTTGAATTTTCTAAATCCCTAAACTCTTTTTGGTTGAATTGTATAAATGTGGAACTTGTGAATTATCAAATGCTTGGAAATTACTACATAATTTTTGTGTACATTGAGGACAATGTAATTTTCTAAGTGTGGGGTAGGGATACATGTTTCACATGTTTGTTTTTTGTTTTAAGTTTTTTGTTTAGAGTCATAAAAGAAAAGAAAATAAAATAAAAAATCAGAAAAATCAGAAAAATTAAAAAATTTCGTTGCTTTTGTGTTTTAATTTTTGAGTCTTAGGTCCCCTAATAGTCTATGATGATTATATCTTTGAATACATAGATGATGGTTTTGCATAATCTTGAAAATAATTGTGAGTTTCATGGACTTTGTGATTGGTATGAACATTTGAGACTTGAACTTAATTGTGTAAGAAGCATGTATGTTGTGTTGATTTTGTTCCATAATAACCTTTGTGAGCTTTGATTGCCATATACTTTCCTTCTGGAGTGATACAAATTGGCAGATTTTTTTCAAAACTTCATTATTCTTTGATTATTCAATGACTATGTGCCATAGCTTTTAATGAACTCTAGAATGCTAGAACTTGCTCTTGACAATTTTTGAAACTATTATTCATGAAATGCCTTGATTTTGAAAAGGATTGAAAAGATCATGTTAGGATTACCACCAATGCCAAATAAAACTTATGCCTAATTTGTGCCCATCGTGGGACTCCTTAGTTTTAACCCCTTTGAGCCGACATTGTGCCATTTTATTTCATCACCATGATACACTTTCCTTGAGCTTAGAACAGTTTATTCTTTCCATTGTTGTCAAGACTTGGTAAAGTTTAATTGGAATTTGTTATTTGAAGTGATGTTGTGAAGTAAGTGTGGGGTAAAACTTATCCAATTGCATGAAAAGAATTACATGAAAAGAATTGTGTTGCCGAAATAAAGAAAAGAAAAGAAAATCGGACAGAAAAATTTGAAAGAAAATCCAATCCGAGAATAAGAAAAATTGGAGATTTCGGCAACTAAAATAATTGGATGAGTTCTTGTGGTGAATTTGGAATTGTATGATTATTTGAAGGTCTAGCATTGTTATACTTGACCTTTGTTCATATTCACTATGTTATGGGGAAGAAAAGAATGAAGTTTGGGCCCAACAAGTTGAAACTTGGCCCTTTTGAGTGAAGTCATAAGGAGTATTGAGCTTTGCTAAGTCTTGGTGACATTTTCTCACCACTATTCTAAATGCGAATTCCTTATGCCTAGCCCCACTATTTTCCCATGTAAGATCTCTCATGATTCGAATAATAGGTGAACTTTGTATGTGGAGAATTTTGTCAAGAGTTGAGCATATGGCTTTGGTTCATTGGTGCACATAGTTGTTATATGAAGTTTTTCCTGAAAGATCTATTCACAAAGTGCCTTTATTTGATGAAATATGCAAGTTACTCTTTGTAACTCTTAATCTATTTTCTTGCATATACTTGGAGTGAATATTGCCATATCATGAGTGAAAAGAAGAGAGTATGCCTAGTGAGGAGGATGGAATCAACATAACATGTCATTGCTTGTGATTTTCGTTTCTTACTTGTTCATGCTATGATACATGTCTATGACGCTTGGGATTATTGTGCTTACATTGAATGCTTAACTTGAAAGCTATGTGTGTAAAGATCCTGAGACAATTATTTAGGGGCTGTAGTGTTGAGTCTTTTTTATTTGTTTTGCTAAGGGACTAGCAAAGGCTAAGTGTGGGGTAGTTGATAGGAGCATAAAATGCGACGTTCTTAATATGTTTTTACCCCCATTTATGCAATGCTTAACCCTTATTGTTGTAATATAGAGTCATGTTATAGAGTCAAGAGTTTTGGTGGAATTAAAGTGAAAACATGTGGAAAATAGAATAAAAATGCAGAAATTGTCAAAAGCCTATTCACAAAGTCTCTGAGATGTTTTATTGAATCTGTAAAACATAAACTTTGCTTTTGATAGATTTTTCTCTTCTCATTTGCAGTCGACATACTAAGGATTGAACAAAGGAAAGAATCATTAAAATCGGAGTGGAACAAAATGCCAAGAACTTCAAGTTCTTATCGGATGCAAATCCAAGAATTCCAGAAGATTTCAGTGTCCGACATCCAACTTTCTGAATTTATTCCCGACGATTGACAAGGAATTTGAAGGTGAAATTTTTATGGATGAAAGCCCTGTGTGTCTAGTTTCATATGCAACTGGAATCGCAGAAATAGCTCTCCTAAGTAGAGAGTTATGCCGGTTTGAATGCAAGAAGGTCAGATCTGCCGAGAGGAAGAACCTGCTGCCCGTTTTGAAGGATTTCTATTTTTCTACAACAATTTCGTGTCCAAGGTTGTAAGTGATGAGCTACTGAACATATTGGAGCATTATAGAGTCATCCTTTCAAGGAAGAAGTCGAAGAACAAAAGAAAAGAAGTTTCCCTGATGCAAGCAGGAAAAGAAGATACAAAGGATGCTTTCCTGGCTCAACTAGGGAAAGCTACGGCTAGCTCTTGGATAAATTGTCCAAATGAGTTATGAGCCTAGTCCATTATTCAGTCCATCAAGCATTGATCCATGAAGAATTTGGCTGAATTAAAAAAGAAAAGAAAAGATTAATTTCGGAATGGAAAAGAAGAAGCAAGCCGAGTTCTACATGGATTTGGCTTACGAATGTGGACTGAATTCCATCCTTTGTGCAAGATTTTTAGCTGAATTAATTCATGGAAAACCTAAAGAGATATTGCTCAATTATTCAGCCATTATCTTGGGAATTTTCGGCAGAAAATAGAGGAAGAAAATCGCAACAAATCCTGATTAATTTCGGGAAAATTCCTGTGCACGTCTCTCAACTTCCACGGACTCTCCCGGACATCTGACAATGAATCAGAATTCGAGCCTTATATGGATAGAAAGCTACGGGAGTCTAGTTTCCAACCCAACTAGAATCACCTCAATAGCTATTTTCTAGAGAGAGTTATGACGTAATCAATGCACGGAGGTCATTCTGCCGAATTCAGAAAATCAAGGAAACCTAAACCAATTCGGTTTTGGTTTGTGGCTGGCTTCTCTAGGTTACTTCCTCTATAAATACCAAGGCTTTTGCACAGAAAATCATCTTCTCTTCCCCTCAAAAACCTTGCCGAACCTCTGCCCATTTAATTTCAGAAATTGTACCAAGAATCCTTTGCCGAATTCCACCTTCATCATTCACCAAAATTCATCCTTCACCAATCCTTGCCGAATCTTCATAAGGTTGTAACATGGATTGTATTTATTTGGTTTTTGATTCTTTGTATTTAAACATACTTTTGTCTATGAAATATGTTTTAATTTCTGGATTTGTTTTTGGTATTGATAATTATATATGGGATCTTCGGATCTTTGTTATAAATGTTTGGGAATTTTGTATATGATTGCCGAATTATGCATGCTATTTAATTAAATTTGTGTTATGGGCAGTAGCTTTAGCTTATATTCTTAATTTAATTAGGTTTATTTTCATAATTCGTGTGCAACCGAAGGAGATGTCTAGATACATTCGAAAGGCCATGAGTGTTATCTAGGTGTTGAATTCATATGCCGATTTAATATATGTTGGATCTCACGCGTTGTGGATTTTAATATGTATTTATCTAAGGGCTAGAGTAATTATGACAATTTACATGTCGATGTGAGATGAGTGACGCCATACTTGCTAACATGTTCCAATTCGACAATATGTGCTTATGTGCTATTTGTGTTTAATTTCTACGCGTTGTGTTATTAAACCGATTAGTACCATGTTTAGGATTACATGCGTTGTGGGTTCTAAATACTTATGATGTCTTGAATAATTAGGATAAGCTGCGTTGGCCCTGATTAAATTGGAGCTTAGTTGATTTTGAATTCGTTATTTGCTGCTGCCCCTATTACTTGTTTTAATTTTGTTGCATGTATAATGAGATTTGTGTTTGGTGATTGTGTGGAAGATGTTGATCACATGTAAATATATAATTTAGGATTTATAAATTTAGTAAAAATTCAGTAGATAATTATACATAAAAATCGATACCCCCTTTTGTGCAATACTTTGTGTGATTGAAAGCCCTTGATTTCCCCGGATAGAACGATCCCTACTTGTCAATACTACACTCGACACAAGAAGGGTATTATGTGTATGAAGTTGTTTTGCAGGTATTTTATGCTTGGATAACACCTCCATCAGTTTTTGGCGCCGTTGCCGGGGAAATTATAAATTTTTGATTCATAAAGTGTTGTTTGTAATTATGTATATTGCAGATTATTTAATTTTGCTATAGTTTTTGGGATATGTATTAATAGGATTTTTCGGAAATGTAATAGTAAGTAGGTTTTCCGATTTTTATTTTTGGTTTTTGTTGATCTTAATTGCCGATTTTTGTGTGATATTATTGTGATGTTGATACACCTAGATAATTTCTAGGAAGTTGATAGTTTTTGTGTATGCTTGTAGTTTATTGTAGTTTCTAAAGTGTAACATGTAGGTGAAGCCTCTTTTGTTGATCATAACCATAACCCTTCATACGAGTGATGCCATGATTAGGTATGTTTTTGTGTAGATTGGGAAACGGGCCCTGCAATGTTGGAATTAGTCCATCGTTGGCCCCCCACGCATAAAGACGCTAACTTGGTATTATTTTTATGAGGTTGAGGGCGGTTTTAATCAACACTTGTAGACCGCTAGGACCCGAGTTTATTTTACTAAGTATAGGGCAAGTTATTTTCATTGATGGGTTTGAGGTTTGTAAAACTGGTTCTCAAGACCCACAGACTGATGTTCATTCTCTGTGAGTGAGTCGATAGGGGACTTGTCCTCCGTGGTTAAAAACTTTGAGACCTGCCTTATTCCTAAAGAGAGTTTACTCTCCGTGAATTTTAACGACACCGCCTTAGAAAAGTAAAGTATGCTCGACCTAGACAACCGCTTGTGCTGAAGCATCACCTCACTTTAGACGCTAGAAAATAACTTGAGCATATGTGAATCTATTTTTCTTCAAAAGATAAAATTCGTCTTTAATTTTCGAGGTATATCGGAATAAGCATGATACTACCTTGGGCTGTATCAGTCCATTGCACTGTTATCTCCTCTGCTCCACGTACCTTGAGAATTAGGGTTTTTGAATAAAATCAACTAGAAAGAAGCTAGGTTGTGACACCATGTGTTTTGTACATGTTGAAATCGGTGTTTGGAATTCCACACTTGTGAAATTTTCGATGCTTTGTGTGAATGACGATTTGTGTGAAGTTTTGAGAATTTTGTTTGTGTGTTTTGCCTTGTAAATTTCGTGTGCCATTGTATGATCTCTTGTAAATTTCGTGTGCCTTGTAAATTCTGTGAACAGTGATCGTAAATAGTAACGGTGAACAGTGAAATCGTAATAGTGTCGTGAACAGTAATTTTTTTTTTTTTTTTTTTTTTAACTTATACATATTACTTCTAACTTATTTCTAACCTATACTCTAACTTATTCTAACTCATTCTTTCTAACCTATACATATTGATTCTCATGATTCTTGTAGAGTTTAATTGTTAGTTGCAGATCATAAGGAAGAGGTGAAGAATTACATTGTAAACAGTTGATTGGAGCTCTCATTGACTTGGGAAGGACGACAAGTGTTGCAAGAAACGAGTTCCACCACTCTCAACTTGTGTTCTTGATTTACAATTAAATTCTACTTAGCTAATTATTGTATATTTATACACTAACTTCTAACTTTAGCTAATTCACTAACTCACTACTAACTTATTCTTTGAATTCTCATCTCCACTCTTCTAAATTTCTTTATCTTGATGTGATGCAGTTGAAGAGTGGAGTAATCATGCATCGAGTTATGATAGCCATTGTAAGGAGGCACGAATTTGGAGGTGTACACTCCAAAAGGCGTCGCCCACAACTTGATTAAGAAGTTAAGAGTCTAGGCTGAGTAGACTATAAACATTAAGCGCTGCATGGAAGGCAACCCATTTCAACCAAAATTGTGAAGGAGCCGTCTACGAGAGTTTGAATTTTCTAAATCCCTAAACTCTTTTTGGTTGAATTGTATAAATGTGGAACTTGTGAATTATCAAATGCTTGGAAATTACTACATAATTTTTGTGTACATTGAGGACAATGTAATTTTCTAAGTGTGGGGTAGGGATACATGTTTCACATGTTTGTTTTTTGTTTTAAGTTTTTTGTTTAGAGTCATAAAAGAAAAGAAAATAAAATAAAAAATCAGAAAAATCAGAAAAATTAAAAAATTTCGTTGCTTTTGTGTTTTAATTTTTGAGTCTTAGGTCCCCTAATAGTCTATGATGATTATATCTTTGAATACATAGATGATGGTTTTGCATAATCTTGAAAATAATTGTGAGTTTCATGGACTTTGTGATTGGTATGAACATTTGAGACTTGAACTTAATTGTGTAAGAAGCATGTATGTTGTGTTGATTTTGTTCCATAATAACCTTTGTGAGCTTTGATTGCCATATACTTTCCTTCTGGAGTGATACAAATTGGCAGATTTTTTTCAAAACTTCATTATTCTTTGATTATTCAATGACTATGTGCCATAGCTTTTAATGAACTCTAGAATGCTAGAACTTGCTCTTGACAATTTTTGAAACTATTATTCATGAAATGCCTTGATTTTGAAAAGGATTGAAAAGATCATGTTAGGATTACCACCAATGCCAAATAAAACTTATGCCTAATTTGTGCCCATCGTGGGACTCCTTAGTTTTAACCCCTTTGAGCCGACATTGTGCCATTTTATTTCATCACCATGATACACTTTCCTTGAGCTTAGAACAGTTTATTCTTTCCATTGTTGTCAAGACTTGGTAAAGTTTAATTGGAATTTGTTATTTGAAGTGATGTTGTGAAGTAAGTGTGGGGTAAAACTTATCCAATTGCATGAAAAGAATTACATGAAAAGAATTGTGTTGCCGAAATAAAGAAAAGAAAAGAAAAGAAAATCGGACAGAAAAATTTGAAAGAAAATCCAATCCGAGAATAAGAAAAATTGGAGATTTCGGCAACTAAAATAATTGGATGAGTTCTTGTGGTGAATTTGGAATTGTATGATTATTTGAAGGTCTAGCATTGTTATACTTGACCTTTGTTCATATTCACTATGTTATGGGGAAGAAAAGAATGAAGTTTGGGCCCAACAAGTTGAAACTTGGCCCTTTTGAGTGAAGTCATAAGGAGTATTGAGCTTTGCTAAGTCTTGGTGACATTTTCTCACCACTATTCTAAATGCGAATTCCTTATGCCTAGCCCCACTATTTTCCCATGTAAGATCTCTCATGATTCGAATAATAGGTGAACTTTGTATGTGGAGAATTTTGTCAAGAGTTGAGCATATGGCTTTGGTTCATTGGTGCACATAGTTGTTATATGAAGTTTTTCCTGAAAGATCTATTCACAAAGTGCCTTTATTTGATGAAATATGCAAGTTACTCTTTGTAACTCTTAATCTATTTTCTTGCATATACTTGGAGTGAATATTGCCATATCATGAGTGAAAAGAAGAGAGTATGCCTAGTGAGGAGGATGGAATCAACATAACATGTCATTGCTTGTGATTTTCGTTTCTTACTTGTTCATGCTATGATACATGTCTATGACGCTTGGGATTATTGTGCTTACATTGAATGCTTAACTTGAAAGCTATGTGTGTAAAGATCCTGAGACAATTATTTAGGGGCTGTAGTGTTGAGTCTTTTTTATTTGTTTTGCTAAGGGACTAGCAAAGGCTAAGTGTGGGGTAGTTGATAGGAGCATAAAATGCGACGTTCTTAATATGTTTTTACCCCCATTTATGCAATGCTTAACCCTTATTGTTGTAATATAGAGTCATGTTATAGAGTCAAGAGTTTTGGTGGAATTAAAGTGAAAACATGTGGAAAATAGAATAAAAATGCAGAAATTGTCAAAAGCCTATTCACAAAGTCTCTGAGATGTTTTATTGAATCTGTAAAACATAAACTTTGCTTTTGATAGATTTTTCTCTTCTCATTTGCAGTCGACATACTAAGGATTGAACAAAGGAAAGAATCATTAAAATCGGAGTGGAACAAAATGCCAAGAACTTCAAGTTCTTATCGGATGCAAATCCAAGAATTCCAGAAGATTTCAGTGTCCGACATCCAACTTTCTGAATTTATTCCCGACGATTGACAAGGAATTTGAAGGTGAAATTTTTATGGATGAAAGCCCTGTGTGTCTAGTTTCATATGCAACTGGAATCGCAGAAATAGCTCTCCTAAGTAGAGAGTTATGCCGGTTTGAATGCAAGAAGGTCAGATCTGCCGAGAGGAAGAACCTGCTGCCCGTTTTGAAGGATTTCTATTTTTCTACAACAATTTCGTGTCCAAGGTTGTAAGTGATGAGCTACTGAACATATTGGAGCATTATAGAGTCATCCTTTCAAGGAAGAAGTCGAAGAACAAAAGAAAAGAAGTTTCCCTGATGCAAGCAGGAAAAGAAGATACAAAGGATGCTTTCCTGGCTCAACTAGGGAAAGCTACGGCTAGCTCTTGGATAAATTGTCCAAATGAGTTATGAGCCTAGTCCATTATTCAGTCCATCAAGCATTGATCCATGAAGAATTTGGCTGAATTAAAAAAGAAAAGAAAAGATTAATTTCGGAATGGAAAAGAAGAAGCAAGCCGAGTTCTACATGGATTTGGCTTACGAATGTGGACTGAATTCCATCCTTTGTGCAAGATTTTTAGCTGAATTAATTCATGGAAAACCTAAAGAGATATTGCTCAATTATTCAGCCATTATCTTGGGAATTTTCGGCAGAAAATAGAGGAAGAAAATCGCAACAAATCCTGATTAATTTCGGGAAAATTCCTGTGCACGTCTCTCAACTTCCACGGACTCTCCCGGACAGCTGACAATGAATCAGAATTCGAGCCTTATATGGATAGAAAGCTACGGGAGTCTAGTTTCCAACCCAACTGGAATCACCTCAATAGCTATTTTCTAGAGAGAGTTATGACGTAATCAATGCACGGAGGTCATTCTGCCGAATTCAGAAAATCAAGGAAACCTAAACCAATTCGGTTTTGGTTTGTGGCTGGCTTCTCTAGGTTACTTCCTCTATAAATACCAAGGCTTTTGCACAGAAAATCATCTTCTCTTCCCCTCAAAAACCTTGCCGAACCTCTGCCCATTTAATTTCAGAAATTGTACCAAGAATCCTTTGCCGAATTCCACCTTCATCATTCACCAAAATTCATCCTTCACCAATCCTTGCCGAATCTTCATAAGGTTGTAACATGGATTGTATTTATTTGGTTTTTGATTCTTTGTATTTAAACATACTTTTGTCTATGAAATATGTTTTAATTTCTGGATTTGTTTTTGGTATTGATAATTATATATGGGATCTTCGGATCTTTGTTATAAATGTTTGGGAATTTTGTATATGATTGCCGAATTATGCATGCTATTTAATTAAATTTGTGTTATGGGCAGTAGCTTTAGCTTATATTCTTAATTTAATTAGGTTTATTTTCATAATTCGTGTGCAACCGAAGGAGATGTCTAGATACATTCGAAAGGCCATGAGTGTTATCTAGGTGTTGAATTCATATGCCGATTTAATATATGTTGGATCTCACGCGTTGTGGATTTTAATATGTATTTATCTAAGGGCTAGAGTAATTATGACAATTTACATGTCGATGTGAGATGAGTGACGCCATACTTGCTAACATGTTCCAATTCGACAATATGTGCTTATGTGCTATTTGTGTTTAATTTCTACGCGTTGTGTTATTAAACCGATTAGTACCATGTTTAGGATTACACGCGTTGTGGGTTCTAAATACTTATGATGTCTTGAATAATTAGGATAAGCTGCGTTGGCCCTGATTAAATTGGAGCTTAGTTGATTTTGAATTCGTTATTTGCTGCTGCCCCTATTACTTGTTTTAATTTTGTTGCATGTATAATGAGATTTGTGTTTGGTGATTGTGTGGAAGATGTTGATCACATGTAAATATATAATTTAGGATTTATAAATTTAGTAAAAATTCAGTAGATAATTATACATAAAAATCGATACCCCCTTTTGTGCAATACTTTGTGTGATTGAAAGCCCTTGATTTCCCCGGATAGAACGATCCCTACTTGTCAATACTACACTCGACACAAGAAGGGTATTATGTGTATGAAGTTGTTTTGCAGGTATTTTATGCTTGGATAACACTTCCATCAGTTTTTGAGCGAGATAAGTCCTGGCAACTTCTTCGAGATTTGGCAGACCTGAACTCGTTGCCGTGGGTAGTCATTGGTGATTTCAATGAAAACCTGAATAGCAGTGAGAAAATTGATGGAGCACCAAGGCCATAGCGGCAGATGCGAGGATTTCGTGATGCTCTAGGCTATGGTGATCTCATTGATCTTGGTTACCAGGGTGTCATGGCAACATGGGGTAACTCGAAGACTTTGTTACATTTAGACAGGGCAGTATGCACCATGTCTTGGTTTGATATCTTCTTTCATGCCAAACTATTTCACATTCCACTTTCAGATTCTGATCATGTTCCCTTGTTACAGAAGGCGAGTACTGCTCCTCTTAGTGCTCGGCCTAAAGTACACTGCTTTGAATTTGAGGCTTTTTGGCTTCAACATGATGATTGCAACAAAGTGGTTACTGAGGCTTAGCCGGAAGAGGTCTATGGCGTCCCTATGTTTAGAGTCGTAAACAAACTGCAGAAAACTGGCATTCGGCTGGATAAATGGCAGCGCGAGGTCTTTAGGGGAAGACAGGTGAAGATGATGATGGTAAGGAATAGACTCGAGGAGCTGATGGGGTGTTCAATTACTACCGAATGTCAGGAAGAGAAGAAAGAGTTGTTTGGTTGTCTACATAATTTGTTGCACCAGGAAGAGATCTTTTGGAAGCAACGCTCTAAAGTACGATACCTGAAGGAAGGGGATAGCAACACTAGCTATTTTCACAAACAAGCCAATGTTACGAAAAGAAGGAATTCGCTTAAGGGTTTATTTGATACAGATGGAGTTTGGCATGAGGATGTTCAAGGGATGGAGAAAGTCGTGACGGATTATTTTGTAAAAATGTTTGAAGCCTCAGAGGTAGATATAGATGCACTCAATCAAACACTTGAGGCTATTTCTCCATGTGTATCGGAGGAGATCAATACGCAGCGGTGTAGTGATTATACAGTGAGGAAATTAAACTGGCTGTCTTCCAAATGTACCCGACCAAAGCATCGGGCCCTGATGGAATGCCTCCGTTATTCTTTCAACATTATTGGGAGCTAATTGGAGAAGTGATAGGAACACAAAGTGCTACGATATTAATGTGTTTATGCCCTCGTTTATGCTTCATTTATCCCTTATTTATCAAAGATAGAGTCGTAATTTAGTTTAGTGTTGTTATGGTAGAGTTTTGGAAAAATGTGCTTAATTGTCAGAAAAACGACTAAGTATAAAAATCTGAGGAAAAATGGCAAAATATGTTGTTTTCGTGATTTTGAGGGCTGTGTTTGACTGACTTATATTTTTTCAAATTTGCTGAAATTTGGTATGCGTGTTATTGGCTTGCTAATGGGTTTTGTGTCACAAATTCGAATCAATCGCAGTTCGGGAAGTCACCCAAAAGATGGCTGCAAAACGGCAGTCCGAGCAAAGATCACCAGGGACTTCCAGGATTTTCCTGG
This sequence comes from Potentilla sterilis, assembly GCA_963682095.1. Classification (NCBI taxonomy): domain Eukaryota; kingdom Viridiplantae; phylum Streptophyta; class Magnoliopsida; order Rosales; family Rosaceae; genus Potentilla; species Potentilla sterilis. The sequence goes on from OY821754.1 coordinate 27,916,772, forward strand.
GACTGTGTCCCAACTTCGAAAAATCATTCCCGACGACTCACAAGGAATTTGCTCGAACTGTTTTATATGGAAGTAGCTATGTGTGTCTAGTTTATTTGAGACTTAGAATCGCATCAATCGGAGCTCCGAAGAGGGAGATAAGCCGGATTTACTGCAGCAAGGTCTTTTCCAGCCGATTCCAAGAAGCTACTGCCTCCTTTTCACAATTACTGTTTTCAATGGACCATATGGTGTACAAATGCATATGTGAAGATGGTTCAAGCTTAAGGAAGGAAGGAGGATGACACCAAGCCAAGGCATTGAAGAAAAATACGAAGAAGAAGTTCTCCTAGTCAAGCTAGGAAAAGCTGCCGGAAAAGGCAGATTTGTGCCGGTTTTGTGATAGGCCGGCTGGGGGCATTATTCCATGGATCAAGTTCACCAAATGAAGATGTCAAGACCACATATGAAGTCCATGAAGATGTGAAGCCCAAGCCTTGAAGAAAAATCAGAAAAAGAAAACCTAATTGAACTATGAAAGGAAGGTTTCAAAACCTTATTGTACTAGGTTTTGTGATTTCCTTGTACAACAAGGGCTGCCGGCACCCATTCTCTATATATAGGGACTGTTTTCCCACAGAAACAGCATCTCATCTCAAGCATAGAATATTAGCCAAAGCTCTACCAAGTTTCTTAAGCACCAAATACCCAAATACTTAGCCAAAATTCCATCACCACCACCACCAAACTGCCGAACTCTCCACCTTGTCTTCTGCCGAATTCCAGTTTCTGCCGAATTCCAGTTTCTGCCGAACCAAGCAGCAGCCGAGCCTTCAATTGTCACGTCTTGAGGAGTCTTCAAGGTTCTAAAAGTGTGATCCACTCCCCCTATGACTTTTATATTTGTTGTAGTTTTGTTATATTGTATAAACTCAATTCGATTCTTGGACTTTATTGAACTTTTGTGTAAACCGATTGCATGATTGATGTTTATGTTAAAGTTTTGTGATTTTAACTTGTGGATTTTGTATGTTTGATAATTAGGGCAGTGGTATTAGAAGTATGCTTAGGATTTAAATTGGTTAGTAATCTAAGGGATGTGACTTAAAAATCGAAGCATTAGTTATGTTTAAAACATTTGTTGTTTAAAGCATGTAAATCTAGATGTTAGGTTTCATCAAACTAGAAAACATGAATAATTCATACTCGTAGTTGTCTTGGTTTGTGTTTTCGCCTAGAGTAAAACCCTTAGAACTTGCATGTTAAATAAGATGATTGACAACCTTGCTTATTTGCATGTCTTCGATTTGTGATTCATATGCTTAATTGTTAATCATGTAAAATCGGTTAGCATAACCTTAGGATTATACTCGTAGTTAATCTTAAGAACTCTAGCAATCAAACGACAAGATGACCTCGTAGACTCTAGTTGGGATCGAAACTAATTTGAGTCTTGAACATGCTAAATACTTGTCTCTTACTTTCTCGCATGCAAATCTACTTGTTAAAGAGTTCTTTGTGTGAACTGTTTTGTGTGAGAGATGATGATCATTTGTATACAGTAAATTAGGGTTTGTATATAGTAAATTAGGGTTTAAATTTTGTGTCATTTAGTTCTAGGGAAGCCTTGCTGCCGACGCCATGTTTACCCCCATTCGTGATGATTTTGTATATTTGTATATGTGTTTTCATCTAACAATCTCATATCTCAGGTACCCTTAATCTCCGGCTTAGAACGATCCCTACTTGCTCATACTACTAACGATATTTTGTAGGGTTTATTATTGTGTGCGAGCTTAGGTTCACATCAACTTTTGGCGCTGTTGCCGGGGATTATAAAAGCTTGATTTATGTTATTGTTATGTATATAATGTTGCTGGAAATTTTGGTTGTAAAGTTGTAAAGTCGTAATTTTTATTTTTATTTTGGATTTTGTAAAGTAGAAATATGCTTCGGCATGTAGAGTTTAAATTTTGGAAGTTGCATGATGTATATTGATGTATGCTTGTGATAACTTAGTTTAATTTCTAGGAAGTTGATAGTGTTGTGTATGTTGGAGTTTATTGTAGTTTCTAAAGTGTAACATGTAGGTGAAGCCTCTTTTGTTGATCTTAACCTAAACCCTTCTTATGAATGATGCCTTGTTAGATCCGTCTTTTATGTAGACTGGGAAACGTGGGATACGTCCCCCCCACGCATACGAGCGATAACTTGGGAGACCCATTTTTATGAGGTTGAGGGCGGTTTTGATCAACACTTGTAGACCGCTAGTGACCCGAGTTTGTTTGACAAAGTATGGGGCAAGTTAGTTTCATTGATATGGTTCTCAGGTTTGCTTAACTGGATCTCAAGGCCCACAGACTGATGTTTATTCTCGGTGAGTGAGTCGATTGGGAGTTCGCTCCCCGTGGTGACCAATAACGAGTCCTGCCTGGTTCCTGTAGGGGGTTCGCCCTCCGTGAATCTTAACAACACCGCCTTTGAAAAGTAAAACATGCTCGAACTAGTTGATAGCTTGGGCCGAAGCATCACCTCACTTTAGACGCTAGAACATAACTTGGCATATGTGATCTATTTTCTTCAAAATAAAAACATAATTGTGTGGTTCGAACTCTTGAGGTATATCGGGTAAAGCATGATACTACCGGGGGCTGTATCAGTCCATTGCACCGTTATCTCCTCTGCTCCATGTACTTCGAGAGTTAGAACGAATTTAAAAGAAATTAGACTTAGCGATTACATGATCATGGACGTTTCGATTTTTGCTCTTTATTGCCGATCATATTGATGCTTTGCCAATTGTATATATCGTGTGCCATTGTTTGAAAGATGTTGTGTAATTGCCAATGTCGTGGCTTGTAATGATGTATATTCTTGCATTTCTATTTCTTTACGAATGTTCTAACTTGTTTAAACATTGCAAATTTTAGAAAAGTGCATGTCCGAATCTAATATTTGGACACGAGATCCTCAATGCCGATTGCAACGTTTGAACCAAGAGCTCGCAATTGCACTGTTTGTGCCATTGCCACCGGCCGTACCAAACAGTCCGTCATCTGCACCGTCGTCTCCACCATCGTCCGAACCATCATTGCCAACGTTACCTAGTTCGGCAACAACCGAGCTCTCCATCCGTTGTTTCGTCATCGTGTGATCTCGAGAGTCCAGAGTTTGAGGCTTTTGCCGAGCAAGTTGAAGAAGAGAGAATGACTTTAATCCGATCACAGAATGGACATGTTGTTGGAGCCGGAGTTGCTCCTTCTAATATCACTTATCCGCCTTTGGAAGCTGACAAGACTGGAGAAATTGAATTGAGGAGTGGATTCCTCCATAAGTTGAAATCGTTTTATGGGATGCCAAGTGAGGACCCTAACAAGTGATGGAGGTGTTATCCAAGCATAAAATACCTGCAAAACAACTACATACAAATAATACCCTTCTTTTGTCGAGTGTAGTATTGACAAGTAGGGATCGTTCTATCCGGGGAAATCAAGGGCTTTCAATCACACAAAGTATTGCATAAAAGGGGGGTTGTCGAAATTTTTAATTATTATTTACTTACTAGTTTACGAAAATTAAATCCTAGATTACTATATACAATTGATCATCACCTTTCACACAATCACCAAACACAAATCTCATTACACATGCAATAAAATTAAAACAAGTAATAGGGGCAGCAGCAAATAACGAATTCAAAATCAACTAAGCTCCAATTTAATCAGGGCCAACGCAGCTTATCCTAATTATTCAAGACATCATAAGTATTTAGAACCCACAACGCGTGTAATCCTAAACATGGTACTAATCGGTTTAATAACACAACGCGTAGAAATTAAACACAAATAGCACATAAGCACATATTGTCGAATTGGAACATGTTAGCAAGTATGGCGTCACTCATCTCACATCGACATGTAAATTGTCATAATTACTCTAGCCCTTAGATAAATACATATTAAAATCCACAACGCGTGAGATCCAACATATATTAAATCGGCATATGAATTCAACACCTAGATAACACTCATGGCCTTTCGAATGTATCTAGACATCTCCTTCGGTTGCACACGAATTATGAAAATAAACCTAATTAAATTAAGAATATAAGCTAAAGCTACTGCCCATAACACAAATTTAATTAAATAGCATGCATAATTCGGCAATCATATACAAAATTCCCAAACATTTATAACAAAGATCCGAAGATCCCATATATAATTATCAATACCAAAAACAAATCCAGAAATTAAAACATATTTCATAGACAAAAGTATGTTTAAATACAAAGAATCAAAAACCAAATAAATACAATCCATGTTACAACCTTATGAAGATTCGGCAAGGATTGGTGAAGGATGAATTTTGGTGAATGATGAAGGTGGAATTCGGCAAAGGATTCTTGGTACAATTTCTGAAATTAAATGGGCAGAGGTTCGGCAAGGTTTTTGAGGGGAAGAGAAGATGCTTTTCTGTGCAAAAGCCTTGGTATTTATAGAGGAAGTAACCTAGAGAAGCCAGCCACAAACCAAAACCGAATTGGTTTAGGTTTCCTTGATTTTCTGAATTCGGCAGAATGACCTCCGTGCATTGATTACGTCATAACTCTTTCTAGAAAATAGCTATTGAGGTGATTCCAGTTGGGTTGGAAACTAGACTCCCGTAGCTTTCTATCCATATAAGGCTCGAATTCTGATTCATTGTCAGCTGTCCGGGAGAGTCCGTGGAAGTTGAGAGACGTGCACAGGAATTTTCCCGAAATTAATCAGGATTTGTTGCGATTTTCTTCCTCTATTTTCTGCCGAAAATTCCCAAGATAATGGCTGAATAATTGAGCAATATCTCTTTAGGTTTTCCATGAATTAATTCAGCCAAAAATCTTGCACAAAGGATGGAATTCAGTCCACATTCGTAAGCCAAATCCATGTAGAACTCGGTTTGCTTCTTCTTTTCCATTCCGAAATTAATCTTTTCTTTTCTTTTTTAATTCAGCCAAATTCTTCATGGATCAATGCTTGATGGACTGAATAATGGACTAGGCTCATAACTCATTTGGACAATTTATCCAAGAGCTAGCCGTAGCTTTCCCTAGTTGAGCCAGGAAAGTATCCTATGTATCTTCTTTTCCTGCTTGCATCAGGGAAACTTCTTTTCTTTTGTTCTTCGACTTCTTCCTTGAAAGGATGACTCTCTAATGCTTCAATATGTTCAGTAGCTCATCACTTACAACCTTGGACACGAAATTGTTGTAGAAAAATAGAAATCCTTCAAAACGGGCAGCAGGTTCTTCCTCTCGGCAGATCTGACCTTCTTGCATTCAAACCGGCATAACTCTCTACTTAGGAGAGCTTTTTCTGCGATTCCAGTTGCATATGAAACTAGACACACAGGGCTTTCATCCATAAAAATTTCACCTTCAAATTCCTTGTCAATCGTCGGGAATAAATTCAGAAAGTTGGATGTCGGACACTGAAATCTTCTGGAATTCTTGGATTTGCATCCGATAAGAACTTGAAGTTCTTGGCATTTTGTTCCACTCCGATTTTAATGATTCTTTTCTTTGTTCAATCCTTAGTATGTCAACTGCAAATGAGAAGAGAAAAATCTATCAAAAGCAAAGTTTATGTTTTACAGATTCAATAAAACATCTCAGAGACTTTGTGAATAGGCTTTTGACAATTTCTGCATTTTTATTCTATTTTCCACATGTTTTCACTTTAATTCCACCAAAACTCTTGACTCTATAACATGACTCTATATTACAACAATAAGGGTTAAGCATTGCATAAATGAGGGTAAAAACATATTAAGAACGTCGCATTTTATGCTCCTATCAACAAGCATCTACAGTGGTTTAACTTCACCACGGAGTCTATGTGTCCGAGAGGGACCGATTTGCAACACTTCAAGATGAAGGCTTTTCCGTTCTCATTGGAAGATCAAGCGAAGGAGTGGTTGTTTGAGGTGCCTAATGGTCGCATCATTTCGTGGAATTCTATGATGGATGAGTTCTTGCTCAAGTATTTTCCCGCTTCACGCATCACTGATCTGAGGAAGCAAATTACAAGCGTGAAGCAAGCCGGAGATGAGACTTTCTTCGACTACTATAAGAGGTTCAAGTCCCTAGTATCTTTGTGTCCATCGCATGGCATTAGCAATGGGCTCTTGTTGCAATATTTCTATGAGGGATTGCGCGTCATGGAGAGAGAGTTTCTTGATTCGGCCGCGGGAGGAAGTTTTTTGGAGTTGAATGCCGGAGCGGCAAGAAGTTTGTTGGAAGTTCGTGCCTTGAACAACCAACAATTTGGCATGGCACGTAGCAATGTGCAAAGGAATGAGAAAGTACATGAGACGTCTTCGAGCTCAAAGTTAGAGGAGAAAGTGGATAAGCTTACCGACTTGGTGAGTAATTTGATGAAGAAGCGTGCCATGGTATGTGGAATATGCACCGAGGGCCATGAAACCGAACAATGCCCTCAATTTGGATCGAACGAGGGAGTAGAGGAGTGCAATGCTATTGGCTTTCAAGGAGGTCAACGATTTGGGAACTTCAATCCGAGGTTCAATGATCATCCTAACTTTCGATGGGTGAACAATGACAATGTGCTTATGGCACCTATGCAACCGAGAGAAGGAGGAGCGCCATATGCGCCGAGGGCACCCTTTGTGCCTCGGCAACCATTTCAGCCGAACCAAGGGAATTATGCAGCCATGCCGAACCACAACCAAGGAGGGCCGAGCTAAGGCCAAACCGCACCGAGCAATCCGAACTACGATGCTTTGCTCCAATCTTTGTCAAGTGCGACTCAAGCATTGCTCGTGGGCAACAAAATCAACAAAAGGACATTGGTGAGCTCAAGACTCAAATGGGGCAAGTTGTAGACTTTATGGGAAGATTTAATGAGCAAGGGAAGTTTCCAAGCAATACGATTCCCAATCCGAGGAACGAGCATGCCAAGGTGATTCAAACTCGAAGTGGAAGAAAGTTGTTACCTCCAACAAGTCCGAAGAAGAAGCAAGTAACATTTGAGGTAGTTGAGGATGCCGAGAGGGCTGCCAGACCTGCAATTGCCGGCAGCCATGATGATGGAAAGGGAAGGGCTGCAGCCGGCACTGCTGCAGCCGAGAGAGAGCAAGCTGCCGAGAATGACAATGCTGCCGAGAGAAAGAGTGCAACCGGCAGCAATGAGATGAAGAACAAGGGGCTGCGCAACGAGCTTGAGCGTGATCCTGCAACTTCGAAAAGTGAGTTAGTGCCGAGCCAAGTAAGCAAGGGAGGGGTGCCAAACTCAAGCATTCCATTCCCTTCTCGCTTTGCTAAGTCGAAGAAGGATAAATCCGATGAGGAGGTGTTGGAGATTTTCCGGAAAGTGCAAGTCAACATCCCTTTGTTGGAGTGCATTAAGCAAGTACCGAAGTATGCTAAGTTTCTTAAGGAGCTTTGCACGGCTAGAAGGCATACTAGGAAGACTCGTGTGGTGACTATGAGCGAGACGGTATCAGCCGTTATTCAAAGGAAGTTGCCACCAAAGATGAAGGATCCGGGAAGCTTCAATGTGCCTTGTGTGATAGGAAACACTCGTTTCGAGGATGTGATGTTAAACTTGGGAGCATCGATCAATGTTATGCCGCTCAATGTGTACCAAACGTTGAGTATAGGGCCTCTCAAGAAGGACAATGTCATTATTCAACTCGCGGATCGCTCAAGTAAGTATCCGGAAGGTTATGTGGAGGATGTGCTTGTGCAAGTTAATCAATTGATATTCCCCGCCGATTTTTATGTGGTTGAGATGGAGGATTCGCCGGTCAATAGCATGCAATTGCTACTTGGTCGACCATTTATGAGGACGGCACGCACAAAGATAGATGTGGCCGAGGGCAACCTGAGTATGGAGTTTGATGGTGAGGTGATCAAGTTCAATGTGTTTGATGCCATGAAATTCCCCAATGTTGATTTGAAGGATGGTTGCGCCATTGATGTTTTGGAGGAGGTCGAACAAGTTATGTCGACCTCGCTCGACGCATAGCAATTAGCGATTGAGCAAGGGGTCGGATTTGACAAGAAGGGAGAACGAGTCACATATGAGGAAAAAAGGAGCTGCATTGCCGAGCCTAATAATGTTGCCGAGCCGTACATGGTGTTGCCGAGCATTGTAGAAGTGTGTGCCGAGATAGAGGCTCGGCCATTTGCCAAAGCTTTTGATTCGTTCTTGTCAATTCCAAGTGCCACAACCAAATTTCGACCAAGTGTGGAAGAGGCCCCAAAGTTAGAACTTAAAGAGCTCCCTAGTCACTTGAAGTATGTTTATCTTAGAGAAGAAGATACTCTACCGGTTATTGTGTCTTCAATGCTTAGTGAGAAGCAAGAGGTTGATTTGATAAGTGTGCTTAAGAAGTACAAGACCGCGATAGGTTGGACCTTAGCGGACATCAAGGGAATAAGCCCTACTACATGTGTTCATCGCATCTTGTTAGAAGAAGGAGCTAAGCCGACTAAGGAAGCTCAACGTCGACTTCACCCTCCAATGATGAAAGTTGTGAAAGAAGAGATCATCAAGTTGCTTGATTGTGGGGTGATTTACCCAATTTCGGATAGTAAGTGGATATCTCCCGTGCAAGTAGTGCCAAAGAAGAGTGGTGAAACGGTTGTCAAGAATGAGAAGAATGAGCTTGTACCACAAAGACTTGTAACCGGTCATCGGATGTGCATTGACTATAGAAAGCTCAACGCTACAACGAGGAAGGATCACATGCCTTTGCCGTTTATGGATCAAATGCTAGAAAGGTTAGCCGGCCATTCTTTCTATTGCTTTCTTGATGGTTATAGTGGCTACAATCAAATCATGATACACCCGGATGATCGAGAGAAGACCACTTTTACTTGTCCATTTGGCACGTTTGCTTATCGACGAATGCCATTCGGTCTATGCAACGCACCCGAAACTTTTCAAAGATGTATGTATGCTATCTTCTCGGATTTTATTGAAGACATTATCGAAGTGTTTATGGATGACTTTAGTGTGTATGGAGGCACCTTCGATGCATGTTTGGGGAACTTGGAGAAGATACTTGAGAGATGTGTAGAGACCAATCTTGTGCTCAATTGGGAGAAGTGTCACTTCATGGTCATGCAAGGTATTGTACTTGGGCACATTATTTCAGCAAGAGGCTTAGAGGTTGACAAAGCCAAAGTGGAGCTCATTCAAGCATTGCCGAGCCCAAGGTGTGTTAGAGATGTGAGAAGTTTTCTTGGCCATGCGGGGTTCTATCGAAGATTTATCAAAGAATTCTCTTCAATTGCAAAGCCATTGAGTAACTTGTTACAAAAGGAGGTAACGTTTGAGTGGACGGATGCGTGTGAGGCAAGCTTTTGCCGATTGAAGAAGATGTTGTGTACGGCGCCGGTGTTGGTCTCCCCTAATTGGGACGAGCCGTTTGAGTTGATGTGTGATGCTAGTGATTATGCACTTGGAGCGGTACTTGGACAACGAATTGAGAAGAAGCCATGCGCCATTTACTATGCTTCAAGGACTCTCAACGATGCTCAACTCAACTACACAACAACGGAGAAAGAACTCTTAGCGGTAATTTTTGCTTTGGAAAAGTTTCGATCATATCTTTTGAACTCCAAAGTCATTGTGTATAGTGATCATGCCGCTTTGAGATATCTTATGACAAAGAAGGATGCTAAGCCGAGGCTCATTCGATGGATTCTTTTGCTTCAAGAATTCGATATTGAGATTAAAGACAAGAAATGAGTAGAGAATGTTGTAGCCAATCATTTGAGTCGCCTTGTTAATGAAGAGGATCGGCTGCCCCTATTGGAATCCTTTCCGGATGAGCAACTTTTTCGACTTGAAGTACATGAGCCTTGGTATGCCGACATTGCCAACTTTCTTGCTACACGTAGATTCCCCCAAGAGATGCCGAGCCACCTACAAAAGAGGATCAAGAAGCAAGCTCGACACTTCTTGTGGGATGATCCGTACTTATGGAGGCAATGTGGTGATCAAGTTATTCGAAGATGTGTTCCGGAGAATGAGCATCGTTCCATCCTTGCTTTTTGTCATAATGAAGCTTGTGGTGGGCAATTTGGACCAAAGAAAACGGCATTGAAGGTTCTTACTTTTGGTTTCTTTTGGCCTACAATTTTTAAAGATGCATTCATGTTTTGCAAAGCATGTGATAGATGTCAAAGGATGGGGAACATTGGAGCTAGAGACCAAATGCCGCTCACGCCTATCATTGAGGTAGAAATTTTTGATCTTTGGGGTATTGACTTCATGGGGCCGTTTCCTTCGAGTAAGGGCTTTCTCTACATATTGCTTGCGGTTGATTATGTGTCAAAGTGGATCAAAGCAAAGGCTACACGCACCAACGATGCCAAGGTGGTGGCCGAGTTTCTCAAAACTAACATATTCTCACGATTTGGAGTTCCAAGAGTCTTGATTAGCGATGGAGGATCCCATTTTTGTAATCGCACCATTGAACCCTTATTGAAGAAATATGGAGTCACTCATAAGGTATCTACACCTTATCACCCCCAAACAAGTGGTATGGCCGAGGTAAGTAATCGAGAGATCAAGCAAATACTAGGGAAATCGGTTGGACCTTCAAGGAAGGATTGGAGTGATCGTCTTGATGACGCTTTGTGGGCATATAGGACTGCATACAAGACACCGATAAGAATGTCTCCTTTTCGGTTAGTTTATGGCAAAGCATGTCACTTACCGGTTGAGCTAGAGCACAAGGCATGGTGGGCAATCAAGGCCTTCAACATGAATATAGATGATGCCGGCCTTCATAGGAAGCTTCAACTCAATGAACTTGAAGAAATCCGTAATGAAGCCTATGACGCCGCTTGGATATACAAGGAGAAGACACGAGCATATCATGATAAGATGATTCGAGGGAAAAAGTTTGAAGTTGGGCAACAAGTTCTTTTATTCAATTCAAGACTTCGACTCTTTCCGGGTAAGCTTCGCTCTAGATGGGTTGGCCCCTTCATTGTCACTCAAGTTTTTTCCCATGGTGCCATCGAAATTCAAAGTTCAATCACAAGCAAAGCTTTCAAAGTAAATGGACATCGTCTCAAGCCTTACTACTCTTCCTTTCAAGAACACACGGTGGAGGAGGCTTGCTTACACACTGCCCCATGAGTACCGCCACCCTACCCTGCTGCCGGACCTGCAATTGCCGGCAGCTTAGCCATGACACAGCCGGACAAGAACACCACTGCCGAGAGGCAGGCCCTCACCCCAGCTGCAACTTTATCTCCTGCCGGACCTGCAATCGCCGGTAGGATGGACAAGATGATACAAGAAGCTAAGAACAGTCCAGCTGAACCGTCCGATATGCCGGATACGCCTGAAATATTGCCAGACACGCTGCACAAGCCGGATACGCTGAATGAGACCCCATCGGATACAACATGCAATGATCTTCTTCTTGAGCTATTTCTTGCCGATTTGAACTATTTTGGAACGAGATGAACACATGCAATCAACAACGGTGAAAAGTCTAGGCTATGGACTATAAAAACAAAGCGCTACTTGGGAGGCAACCCAAGTCAATCAAAGAAAAGTGAAGGAGCCATCACCGAGAGTTTGCAATTTCTTAACCCTTCTCTTTTTCTTTGGTTTGTGATGATATGTTGGAATGTGTTAGACTATTGCATGCTTAGGACATTCGTTGATATAGATTTGTGCTTACATTGAGGGCAATGTAATTTTCTAAGTGTGGGGTGGGATAACGTATTCCGTTTATGTTTTCGTGTGCTTAGTTTAGAAAAAAAAATATTCAGAAAAATGTTCCACAAAAATAGAGTGTTTAAATTGTTTGTTTTGAGTCTTAGGGTGCCCCTAATATGTCAATGATGTTTTTCTCCTCTTTGCATACATAGATGATAGTTGTGCATACAATTAAAATTGTGAGTTTCATGGATTATGTGCATTGGTAGGAGCATGTAGGACTTGTTGATTACGAAGCATGCATGTTTTAGCTAGTTTATTTCTATTATAACCTATGTGAGCTTTAGAGCCAAATTGCTTTCCTCTTGAGCGATAAAAAGATAAAATGCGATAGATTCATAGGAAGCATGAAACCTCATAATTCTTTGACTATTCGATGACTATGTGCCATAGCTTTTTAATGAACTCTAGTATGCTAGAACTTACTCTTGTTGATTTTCAAAACGTTCTTAGTCATAAAATACCTTGATTTTGAAAGTGATTGAAAAGATCATTTAGGTTTACCACCATTGCCAAATAAATCATGTGTCCTATTGGAGCCCGTCGTGGGACACCTTAGTAAACCTCTTTGAGCCTACGATTAGCCTTTTCTTTCATCACCCTTAAACACTTTCCATAAACTTAGTATAGTGATGCCTTTACCTTGTCTCAAAGTGTTGGCAAAGCTTGATTTTTGAAAGCGTTTTCGCGTGATGTGATGAAGAAGAACAAGTGTGGGGTAGACTTAGCCATGAAATTATGAAAAATGTATGTGCATGCCGTGCCTTAGTAAAGAAAAAAAAGAAAAATTCTGCTCAAAAGAAAAGAAACGAAACGAAACAGTGAGCAAGAAAAGAAAATACAAAGCATAGGGTACGGCATAGGCATGAAAAAGAAAAATTGTGCATGGCTATTGTCTTGAGGATTGTTGTAATGTTATGGGAAGAAAAAGAATGAAGTATGGGTCCAACAAGACGAAATTTGACCCTTGGCGAGAAGACATAAGGAGATTTGAGCTTTGCTAAAGGCCACGGTGACGTTTTGAGCCTCCTTATCCAAATATCGAATACCTCTTAGCCTAGCCCCATTACATCTCTTTTATTGATCTTTTCATGATTCTTAAGATGGTTAAATTTGATTTGTGGAGATTATCTCATGAGTAAGCATATGGTTTTGGTTCATTGGTGCACATAGTTATCATATGAGGTTTTTCCATAAAAATTCACAAAATGCTTTCTTTTCTTAACATATGCAAGTCACTCTTCGTAATTCACTATCTTTCACTTGCATATACTATTGAGTGAATACCATGCTTCGAGTGAAAAGAAGAAAGTATGCCTAGTGAGGAGGATTGAACTAGCTTAACATGTCTACATGCTTACTTTTTGTTCTTATATGTTTTTATTGATGTTACATGTTCATGAAGCTCGGAATTTTCGTGCTTAGAATTCACATGCATAACTTGAAAGCTATGTGTACATACGAGCCTGAGACAAATTGTTAGGGGCAATAGTAGTTTGAGTCTTAGTTTAATTTAGTTTGCTAAGGGACTAGCAAAGGATAAGTGTGGGGTAGTTGATAGGAGCACAAAGTGCTACGATATTAATGTGTTTATGCCCTCGTTTATGCTTCGTTTATCCCTTATTTATCTAAGATAGAGTCGTAATTTAGTTTAGTGTTGTTTTGGTAGAGTTTTGGAAAAATGTGCTTAATTGTCAGAAAAACGACTAAGTATAGAAATATGAGGAAAAAGTGCAAAATATGTTGTTTTCGAGATTTTGAGGGCTGTGTTTGACTGACTTATTCTTTTCCAAATTTGCTGAAATTTGGTATGCATGTTATTGGCTTGCTAATGCGTTTTATGTCAAAACTTCAGATCAATCGGAGTTCGGGAAGTCACCCAACCGATGGCTACAAAACGGCAGTCCGAGCAAAGATCACCAGGGACTTCTAGGATTTTCCTGGGACTGTGTCCCAACTTCGAAACATCATTCCCGACGACTCACAAGGAATTTCCTCGAACTGTTTTATATGGAAGTAGCTATGTGTGTCTAGTTTATCTGAGACTTGGAATCGCATCAATCGGAGCTCCGAAAAGGGAGATAAGCCGGATTTACTGCAGCAAGGTCTTTTCCAGCCGATTCCAAGATGCTACTGCCTCCTTTTCACAATTACTGTTTTCCATGGACCATATGGTGTACAAATGCATATGTGAAGATGGTTCAAGCTTAAGGAAGGAAGGAGGATGACACCAAGCCAAGGCATTGAAGAAAAATACGAAGAAGAAGTTCTCCTAGTCAAGCTAGGAAAAGCTGCCGGAAAAGGCAGATTTGTGCCGGTTTTGTGATAGGCCGGCTGGGGGCATTATTCCATGGATCAAGTTCACCAAATGAAGATGTCAAGACCACATATGAAGTCCATGAAGATGTGAAGCCCAAGCCTTGAAGAAAAATCAGAAAAAGAAAACCTAATTGAACTATGAAAGGAAGGTTTCAAAACCTTATTGTACTAGGTTTTGTGATTTCCTTGTACAACAAGGGCTGCCGGCACCCATTCTCTATATATAGGGACTGTTTTCCCACAGAAACAGCATCTCATCTCAAGCATAGAATATTAGCCAAAGCTCTACCAAGTTTCTTAAGCACCAAATACCCAAATACTTAGCCAAAATTCCATCACCACCACCACCAAACTGCCGAACTCTCCACCTTGTCTTCTGCCGAATTCCAGTTTCTGCCGAACCAAGCAGCAGCCGAGCCTTCAATTGTCACGTCTTGAGGAGTCTTCAAGGTTCTAAAAGTGTGATCCACTCCCCCTATGACTTTTATATTTGTTGTAGTTTGGTTATATTGTATAAACTCAATTCGATTCTTGGACTTTATTGAACTTTTGTGTAAACCGATTGCATGATTGATGTTTATGTTAAAGTTTTGTGATTTTAACTTGTGGATTTTGTATGTTTGATAATTAGGGCAGTGGTATTAGAAGTATGCTTAGGATTTAAATTGGTTAGTAATCTAAGGGATGTGACTTAAAAATCGAAGCATTAGTTATGTTTAAAACATTTGTTGTTTAAAGCATGTAAATCTAGATGTTAGGTTTCATCAAACTAGAAAACATGAATAATTCATACTCGTAGTTGTCTTGGTTTGTGTTTTCGCCTAGAGTAAAACCCTTAGAACTTGCATGTTAAATAAGATGATTGACAACCTTGCTTATTTGCATGTCTTCGATTTGTGATTCATATGCTTAATTGTTAATCATGTAAAATCGGTTAGCATAACCTTAGGATTATACTCGTAGTTAATCTTAAGAACTCTAGCAATCAAACGACTAGATGACCTCGTAGGCTGTAGTTGGGATCGAAACTAATTTGAGTCTTGAACATGCTAAATACTTGTCTCTTACTTTCTCGCATGCAAATCTACTTGTTAAAGAGTCCTTTGTGTGAACTGTTTTGTGTGAGAGATGATGATCACTTGTATATAGTAAATTAGGGTTTAAATTTTGTGTCATTTAGTTCTAGGGCAGCCTTGCTGCCGACGCCATGTTTACCCCCATTCGTGATGATTTTGTATATTTGTATATGTGTTTTCATCTAATAATCTCATATCTCAGGTACCCTTAATCCCCGACTTAGAACGATCCCTACTTGCTCATACTACTAACGATATTTTGTAGGGTTTATTATTGTGTGCGAGCTTAGGTTCACATCAAGAAGAGGTAGTGACAGCGGTTTAGAATTTTCTTCATACTGGTAAAATACTTGGGCAAATCAATTATACCTATATTTGCTTAATTCCCAAAGTTGTGCAGTCGGAGAACATAGCGGACCTGCAACCTATTGCACTGTGTAACGTGGTATACAAGATTTGCTCAAAAGCATTAGCAATTCGGCTGAAGGTAATCCTTCCTGCCATTATCTCTCATTTTCAAAGTGCTTTCGTACCTAGACGCTTGATAACTGATAATATATTAGTGGCTAACGAGATTGCACATTTTGTGCATAACAAGCATCGGGTAGGGGATATATGGCTTTGAAACTTGATCGTAGTAAAGCCTATGACCTAATGTAGTGGTTTTTTTTTGGAGCGGGTGATGATCCGTTTTGGTTTCAGTCCCCAATGGATTCAGGTTGTCATGCAATGTGTTACCACGGTGCACTTTTCTTTCCTGATACGAGGAAAAGCTCGAGGTTACTTGACACCGGCTCGCGGGTTGAGACAAGGAGATCCTCTGTCCCCTTATTTATTCTTACTTGGAGCTTAAGGGTTCTCTGCTCTATTGAGTAGAACGATGCAGACTGGTGAGTTACTTGGTATTGCCATCTGTGACAGAGCTCCACCAGTAAACCATCTCTTATTTGCCGATGATAGTATGCTTTATGCGGTGGCCTCATTAGCTACATGTCATGTGGTGAAGGAGGTAATTGATGTCTATAGCAGAGCTTCTGGACAGCGAGTGAACTTTGATAAGAGGTCAATGGTTTTTAGTGAGAGTGTGGATGAGGAAACGAGCTTGGTTATTTCTGATTTATTGGGGGTGCAGGTTGTTGATTCACATGAGACATATTTGGGATTACCTACTTATGTGGGAAGAAAAAAATCAGCTATGTTTCAGTATATTATGGAACGCTTGGAGTCCAAGTTAGCTTCATGGCAAGGTAAACTACTCAGTGGTGTAGTGAAAAATATTCTAATAAGTGTGGTGGCTCAGGCTCTTCCTAGTTATGCAACGAGTGTTTTCAGACTTACAAAAAAAAAATTGTGATGATTTGGAGCAGCTTTGTGCGAAATTTTAGTGGAGAAGCACGTTGGATCAGAAGAAAATACACTGGAAGAGGTGGAATGTTCTCTGTATTCCGAAAGAAACAGGTGGGTTGGGATTTCGCAACTTGTCAAATTTTAACCTGGCTATGCTTTCAAAGCAAACCTGGCGAGTTCTCTCTCATCCTTCTTCATTGATTGCATCTATTTATAAGACAAAATACTGTTCAGACTGCTCTTTTTGGGAAGCAACAGAATGTGCTTCTCCTTCCTATTCACTGAGAAGTATTTTCGGGGCTAGAGAGCTACTTAAGGAAAATATCTATTGGCAGGTTGGGGATGGTATGTAGATACAGACTTTTGTGGATAACTGGATTCCTGGATCAAACCAGAGTTTGTTACACCTGCCACAGATTCTGTTTCCAAAGTGTGGGATTTGTTCCTTGTGAATGGGGAGTGGAATGTAGCTAAAGTTAAGAGATGTTTTACGGCGGCAGATGCTGATATGATATTGAGCATTCTTCTAAGCACACGACAAGTAAATGATCGGTTATGTTGGAAGTTGGCTCCTGATGGGAAATTTTCGGTGAAGGCAGCATCTAGGTATACTTTTATTAACTCTTCTAGTTATCACCCTATCCTTCACACTATTGGTACAGCTTTTTGGAAAAAATTGTGGAAAACTAATATTTCGAGTAAGGCAAAAGTACATGACTGGAGGGTTTGTCTAGACA